>VDFB02270651.1:563490824-563637359 GCA_007258455.2 Sequoia sempervirens | reverse complement strand
GAAATAGCCCTTCAAATATTGTTGTCTTTTAACACTTTGGACTCTTAAGGGAAATCGCCGGTCCAATGTAGCTCAGAGTGATTCGACATATTTGGGTGCAAAAGAGGACCATCCCTAGCATAAACGTACCCATACGGACGCGTTGGAACAGTCTGTTTGGTCGTACGAGTTTTGAAATGAAAGTTGCACCACTTTGCAACTTTAATTCCTTGAAGATTGCAATGGCTTTGCGTAGTTGGCTCGATTCCTACGTGGTGAAACAAAGTTTGGTTTTGTTTCCCCAAGTCAATACCGTCCCTTGAATTCTTAGGAAGTAGATTAGAAATTCTGACCCCTTGTCTCTTTTTTCAGTTTGTTTGCTCTGCAACCCAAATAAAAGACGTTCATTGTCCAAACCTTCATTGTGAATTGAAAAAATTCAATGCTTTAGGTGTGATAAGTTTGGTCACTTTTCCAAACATTGTTCAGATAGACCTAAGCATAAAGCCTCCATTGCAAATGTAGATGATGTCTCTCCACGGAAGAATGAAGAGCCTTGTTACCATGCAATATAATAAGATCCTTGAAGCCTTATGCTTACAATAATTATAAGATCAATATAAGAAGAGCCTTGTTACTATGCAATATAATAAGATCCTTGACTTACTGATGCTTTACTTTTTTCATGATATTATAGAACATTTTTATGGGTTGTTGGAAAGTCCTCCCTTGGGCTACTGAGTTTGGTTACAAGTGATTCATCCAAGTTATTAATCTCTATCTTGTTCTTATTAGATATAGTCCTCCTTTAATATATTTTATACTGGACTCCAATTGAAGTAGATTATTATATTGTATGAAGCAGAGATTCATTTTCATGCCACATTGAACTATACCATATATGTTGCATTTTGAATAATGTTTTAGTCAAATTTGAAAGTAGTAATTGGGGTAATGAAATAAATAAAGGAAATATTGCAAATTATGTTTGTTTACTTGCTCCTCTTGTTCAACCTGATAGTGAGTGACTAATTTGTGTGCTCTTGTGTTCTTGTGATTTTGTTTTTGCATGGGTTAATTAATTTAATTTGAAAGTCTAGGTATGTGTTAGCCTAGGTCTATGCTTTATCAACATTAAGTGGTAGAAGGAGAGGTCTTTTATAGAGCATCAGCCAAAACATGCACCTAACTGGAATGTGAGTTAGCGACATGAGGCTTTTGAAAGTGTGCCTAGCAGTCATGAAGCAGTGAGCAGCAGGTAAAAATGGTGCCTAGGAGGATCTAAAATGACGTTTTGAGTGGCATGATGGATGAGAATAGGCACCTAGACTAACAAGACTAATTGAATTGGTGCCTAGCATTTATTTGACTGAGCTAAAAGGCAGGTACATCAAGGATAGGTGCTTGGAGTGGATGTTTATGTAATGTGAAGCAATGGTTTGAGTTTGAAAGATGTGTAATGCAATTTAATCAATAATATGAATAAATTTTTAATTATTAGTTGTGTACTGTGAAGTAATTGCATAATTGCTTATGTTGACTTTGTAAAAACTATATTGTAATTGAAATTTTTTCATCTATCAGCATCTAGTTGTTACTTATTCAATGTGAGGTAATGCTTTGAGTTTGAAAGATGTGCAATGCAATGTAATCAGCAATATGAATAAATCCATTAATATAACCATTCTTTTATGCTATTGTACATCAAGATATTTAACCATTGCTCAATTTGATTAAAATTTCAAAGAGTTTAATTATGCACATGAGGAGGCAATTAAATTTCAATTGTCAACTTCTATATATGAAATTATCCAATAATCAAGTGTATGTCCATATACAAAAATGGCATCAACGCCAACTCAAACAAAATTTTACAATATGTGGCATATGACATCTCAGTATCTATTCAATATTTACATGCCAAAATGTCTATTTCATTCTAAACTACTGGTGGATCATCAAAATGGAGCCTCTTTGAAGCACTCATTGCCTCTGAAGGTAGCTGCACAAGAAAAAGTCAAACCACAATTGAGATTGGTTATACTATATAATTTAAAATTGAATAATTAACATCAAAATCAATATACATTAAATTATAATTGAACTCTAAAATTGTAATCTTGATTACCTGAAATATCCATCTCTTCAAAGGGTCAGGAGTTCTAGAATATGCCCCTCTCAAAGAACTTCAAACCATTCTTTTGTAATTTCAATCTATATAGGTGAACAAAACATAAAACTGATCCAAGTTAGCATACAAATTGTCGTAATAGGAACATATAAATACCAAACACAAAATAAAATGAACATATTTCTTTAGGTGTTTCTAACACCTCTTCCTTGGAGCCGTTTCAACATCTACTCCTTCAAGTGTTCCAATACATACCGCTCGTGTCAGGCCCTCTACTAATAAGGACGATAGCTCATACCCTCGCATTACAAAAAATGACAAGTACATATGAAACTACCAATCTATGTCGTATGTATGTATAATCAATATAAGATCTTTAAAATTATTAATTCAATCAAATTTGAGTTCAATTACCTTGCCCTTATCCAACATTACATCTTCCATAATCTGGACAAGTTGCACCCTCACGCAGAAGGTATTTCCTACAAGAGGAAAATAAGATAAACATATAAGTTATTATATAATTTCATTTTAATGACAATTCAAAGGACAAGAGAGTATACAATAAATAAATGTAAATGAGTGAGGGCAAAAATATATATTGTGTGCGTGTCCAGGCCAAATGAAATGGCCCTTAGGGTGCTATCCGTCACATTTGTCAGCTCCTCCTCGGACATCAACTATTAAATAGACCATGTAAATAAATATTAGTACATTATACTATCTCTTATTAATATTCATTTAAAAACAAATGCAAGTTATAAATTCACAACTTAAATTTTACCTGTGTCACACCTCCAATGTCCCCCTCTCTAGCAAGAGAGGACTCTATATGGTGTGCTCCACTCCCTTGCGTCTGATCTATAATATCCACATCGTGGAAGTCATAATCGGAAGTGTCTAGGGGATGCTCGGCAGGCTCTACAAGAGGACCCAAGCATATTTGGAGGCACATGGAGCAAGTATGTGGTACAAAAATATGTGAACCTGACGAGGATGATACAGCAGCACTCAAGCCATCACCAACATCACCAAAATGTGGTTGAGCTACTACAGAAGCATGCAAAACCAAAAGACCACTCAAAGAGTGAATAGCGTGGATAGTCTGTGTGGCCGCATCCTGCATAATATCTGGATGGTATACTGGAGGTGGCGGAGGAAGGCAAGGGAGGGGAACATGTGGGTGGGGTATTACTCTAACCGCCCCTTCTCTATCCTGGGGCATACCTCCACCAACACCCTGGAAGGGTCTAATGTCAAAGTAATTGACATGATGCCCTAACACAAACTCAGCATATAATTTTTTTATAAAGTAAAATGGTGCATCCAAATTGTTGTTCGGTGGTTTCAAAAAAACCATACACCAACGATCCCAAAAAATTTCTACAATGTCTCTATGAGTGCACCATTTTATAGAAAGTTTTGTTTTATTAACATTAACCGGCAAACCAGTGCGGGGGTTAACAAATAAAGAGGCTATTTGGGCTTTGGTTATTCCGAGATCTTTCACATCGTCATAGGACAATCCACATGCATAATATTCTCTCATGTCTTCTCGCCATGAATGAAAGGCATTATGTTGTGAGGAGAGGGTTTCTATATTTTTAATTATTTCATTCATTGTGTTTGACATCCAAGATAATCGAGGGACTCTCGTATAAACTTCAGAAATGCCCCTTAATTGTTGCAATTTTTCAGAAATTAATTCTTGAATTGATGGCTATGGAGGTGGTGGAGGTGGTGGTGGTGGAGGTGGTGGAGGTGGAGGAGGTGGAGGAGGTGGAGGTGGAGGAGGTGGAGGTGGTGGAGGTGGTGGAATTGGTGCATTTTCATCATCAGCAGCCATAATGCCTGATTCAATATAAAACAAATCAATCTAATTAGAATCGCATAATATAAATGAAAATATTATAAAAATAATTAGCCGGTAACAAAAAATCATAAAATTTTCTAATTTTTTAATCCAAATACATAAAACACTATTTTTAAGTCAAAATCCATGCTAAACTCAAAATTTTCATAAAAAATCTATCAAAACCACCCAACTATTTAGGTCCAACCTTTTAATCGAGAGTTATCAAACCAATTATAGGGAAGCCATAACCATCATGAGCTTTTAATCATGCTTTTGATTGTTCATAATCATCTGCATAAAGTTCATGTACATACAATAACTCTTTTTTGATCATATTCACTATGTACATGGGATCAATGAGTATTCCCTTTTTCGGGTTTCTGCAAACTTGATATAAAGAAGACCATCGAGTGTAGTTATAGAAGAATCAATATATGTAAAAGAAATGTCAAACAAAATATTGGTTTTTCCTTTATGATTTTGAATATTAATAATGTTTATAAAGATGGAAAAATCATTATCATCTTCTTCATTATCATTGTATTGAACAAAGTTTGTTGAATGAATTGGCAATGGGCTTGTAAATATTTGTAAGTATTGATTAGGTGAAAAAACCAATTTATTTCCTTTGTCATTAATAGGTCATCCAACTGGATTTGATTAGAATGAGGTCTTGCACTTGGTTATAAATATGCTTACATCTTTCCATATCATGTCGAGGTGTACGATGATATTGAAAAAATGTTTTTGCATTAAAGTTTGGTGGTAAAGGTTTAATTGTTTGAATATGACTAATTGGAGGAAGTTGAATCATATTCTTGTTTAACAATTGCAACATGATCACATGGAGAGAATCAAACAACTATGAAAATTTCCTATCTCATGGCCTAAATTTATATCTAGAGTTATGTTTACAGTAGTTACTTATGTCTCAATATTATGAGCAGTTTGACATGAATGTTTATCAAGTAATGAATATTTTGTTTTTCTTTTTAAATGATTGATAGTTGTTTTGAGGCATGACTTATATGATTGACCAATAGGAGCCTATGAAGGGGTACCTTCATACCAACTAATCGATATTCGATAATCATGAAGGGTTATACAAAAACATGTTAAGGATGGATATTTCATTAGCAATTTCTTATCTTGAATATTAGGTTGTAAGTTACCTATAAACACCCTTTGAATGTCAACATCTTGAAGACTATAGGAGAATTTCAAATAAAGGGATTAGTATCATTTCATAAAGTTTTTTATTTTCTCTTTAGGTCCTTGATTACAATGAACTAAATTTGTTAATGTAACTTGAGGACTGATGTTCACTTGAAAGTGTTGGAGGAAATCATTAATGAGTTGTGTAAAGGAGGTAATTGATTGTTTGACAATGAACAAAACCAATCCAAGGCCATATCTTTCAATGATCTAGAAAAGAGTTTCACTATGAGTGAATCTTCAAAAATAAAGTCTCTACACAAGGTAGTAAAAACTAACAAATGGTTATTAGGATATTTTTTACCATTGTACTTTCCAAAGCGAGGTATTTCAATGTTTTGTAGTATAGGTGTATTTAAAATAGTGAACATTAATGAACTATGTGTAAGGTATTTTGGATGTTTACTATTGGTTTGATTTTGGTTTAAGTTTGAAATTTGTTGTTGTAATAATCTCATGCTTTAAATAAAAAAGTTGATTTATCACAAAATCATTGGGCCACATGTTGTGAGAGTTTTTCAAGTATGGTGAACTAGTATGGAGGAATGGTGGGATATTATATTTCATGTTTAGGAGGGGTGATGAATATGAAGGTGTTATAGGTGAAGGGACAAAACTATTATAATTTCCACTAGAAATTCCTAAGCTTGAGTTTAAACCATTGTTATATTCCATCATTGATGCTATGATTGGAGGTGTAAAGTTGGGAATAGAAGGCATTATTGTGGGAGAGGAAACTTATTTTCCAAAAGGATTTTGAGCATTAGTCAAAAATTTCGTGAAACTAGCTACCGAAGGAATATTAGAATATAAATGAAAATAGTATAAAAAACCCTAGTTTTTTTTAAAATCCAACAAAAACCCTAGTTTTTAACAAAAATTAATAAAATTCTCTAATTTTTAATCCAAATCCATTGCAAACATTCAATTTTCATCAAAATCCATTGCAAACATTCAATTTTCATCAAAATCCATTGCAAACATACAATTTTCATCAAAATCCATGCTAAATTCAACTTTTTCATAAAAAATCTACCAAAAAACCCTATTTTGAAAAAAATCAACTAAAATTAAACAAATCTAATTGAAAATTTGATTAGAGCAAATAAAAAATCAAGAATTTTACCTGTTGGAGATGGATTTCAAATCGGATATCTGATTTGCGCTTTCCACGCCGCGGTTGAGCCGAATGCGAATGTAGAAATGAGTTTTGGTCGCCCGAAATGCTATGTATATATATGTCAACAAAATCGGATATCCGATTTGGATCGGATATCCGATTCTTAAATCTAAGTTTTCCCTCTACCTCGGTAGTCACCCGAGCCCCAAAAAGTCAACTCACCCTTTTCGCGTTTTTGAGTCGTAGAAACACGTATTTTTTTCTCCATTGCCACTTTTTGGCATACCATGATCCTGCACATGCCCCAATCTCAAAATCAACCACCACCACAATATCAACAAAATTCCCATCAACAATACACCACATTACAATATTTGCAACAGAAAAACAACAACAATAACAATGTGCTCAAAAAAATTGGTGTCGTGCAATAGAATTTTCAACAATCATCACACATCAATTATCAACAACCAAATCCATCGCAACAAAACATGATTACTCAAAATCAATATGGATCTCACCATACATCTCCCCAATATCAAAAAAAATTTCAAAATGGTCCCATGCCTCAAGGAAATCCTCAACATCAAATGGTCCCATGCATCAAGGAAATCCTCAACATCAAAATGGTCTTTGCCTCAAGGAAACCCTCAACATCAAAATGGTCTTTTACATCAAGGGAATTCACATTATCAAACTAGTCCTTTACCTCAAGGAAACCCTCAATATCAAAATGGTCTTTTTCCTCAAGTTAATCATCAATCTCAAATAGGTTTTCATGGTATGAATGTTCCTCCTTACCTCGATCCAATTTTGTACACAAATTTTAATTCGTCACCAAATGTTCCTCCAACAAATATATCCTCACAAATTCAAATGTTGACATAAAAAATTTGTATGGAAGCTAAGGTAGCGAAACAACTTCCTACACTAATCTTGAGAGGAGAATAATGCAAAAAAAATTACAGATCTTTAACAGTTACAAAAACTTAAACAAAATAGACAAAAATATCATGCATATCATAACACAAAGATTTACACGGGGAAAACCCTTTTGAGAGAAAAACCCCACACTCCAAAAGCTGCCCAATATATTATTCAGAAATCACAAAGATTACAATATACTTGCAGAGTAAGCTTCTCACAGGAGTATCACCACTTAGAGATCAAGAGGCAACATGACCGCTACCAGAATCTCATAATACATCACAATACATAGCCGTAATACAATTCCCTCATAAAATAGGGTTGCCTTCTAGGGAAAGTTAAGCTAATACAATACCGACCATCAGATATGAGACATAATGATGAATGGTCCAAATTTACAATAATAAAATATAAATAAAATTTTCCTTTTGGGGGCACTGCCTCTGAGTCCCCACTAGGGCGCGTTACCCCTAGACCCCAACTAGGGGGATGATCCCCCTAGACTAGTCATGGGGGGAATCTCACCCACGACCCCCTCCCCCCCATCATTGTCGGAAGAATAGTATGGGTATGTGCATGATCATCATAGAAAAAATAGGCCCTTAAGTGGTGCAAAAAATTCAAAAAAATTAGAGTTAGGCAGCTTGATGTAAAAATTTGAATAAGTTATCTATATTATTTAAAAAATATGTAAGAGTAGAATTTGTAGAAAATTGAATGTAGTTTCTAAACTACTAGGTTTATTTAAAAAAACAAAATCTATTTGGTGAAAATTTGAAATTTCAATGCAGAGTACTTAAATTTCAGGGAAAAATAAGAAGTAGGTATTTGTCGACCACCCTAACCACAATAAAATGATAATATTTTTTTATAAGATTTTAGATATAAGTAGATGACTCATGTCCGATGTGATGCATATTTTTTTGTAATTTTTTTCCAAGTAAATAATTAATTATGAATTTTTATTACAACTTTTCAAAAATATAAAAACTCGTATGTCTGACCACCTTAACTTGGTCAAAACTTCATGAAATTCATTTTTTTTTATTCCTATAGTATATAAAGCATAAAATGTGACACATGTTTTGGATTAAAAAATGTGATATCGTTTGAAAGCTATAGATGTTTTTCAATCAGCCTATCAATTAGGACTTTAGTCGTATTTCAAATAAAAAATGAATAATAATAATTTATTAAATTCAAAGTAAAGCATAATTTATATTGATGGAAAGCTAAGAATATCCTTTAAAAACCCTTTTCGTTACATCAATTTTGGGTAAAAAGAAAGTCATCAGCCACCTACCCTACAAATAACCATTATATCACCATTTTTTGGCTCATCATGATCCTGCACATACCCGTACCTTATGTATCAACACTACCTTATGTAATTGCAAGGTTGAGACACATTTTCTAAACAAAATTTAGGATATTCAAATGGGAAAAGCAAAGAAATCATACATGGTTCAAGACTTGTGTCCATATCCATTCGAGAGAAGTATAACCATGTTACTTTTCCCCCCACACTTCAAAATACTCAAATTTGAAAAATACAAAGGACATGGAAATCCTAAGGAACATATTAGAGAATTCTATGTAGATTGCATGGAAGTGTCATACAACGATTCGTACCTTATATGAGGTGATCCCACAATATTGGTTTACAATTTTTTGCCAAATTGGACACTCAAATGATTTTTTCTAACTAAATCTTCACTTTCGGGAACCTATAGCAGCTAAACTGTGAGGAATTTGAAGATGATGCAAACTAGTGATTTGTGACATTTTGTCTGTAGATTCTAAATATTTATTTTTCAAAATTTTTGGAATCATATTGCACTTCTCTTTCCATCTCCTTCAAAAACTAGTTTGTTTCAGTAAACACCATTTTTTAGGAGTGGTGCTCACCATATACAACATAACTTTTTTTCCATGAAGGATAAAATTCTATTTTTTTCGAATTTAGATTTGTAACTATGATATCTAGCGCTTTCATTTGGTTTCATAGTGTTTTATTGAATATTTTTTCCTTTATCAAGTTTCGAAGTCAAACCAATTACAATTTAGACATAGGCGGACTGTATACAACAACTTTTTTTGTATGTATCAAAATTCAATTTTTTTTTGTTGGACCAAGGACTTCAATATCTAGTGCACTGATATTTTTCAAATTTCTTTTGATAATATGCTATTTTTCCACATGTGCAGAACAAAGAGCTTGATTTTCGGTGAAAAACCTACATTCATAAGAAATAAAAAATAAATATAATAATAAAAATAAAATTTATTTAAAATTATACTATTTTTGAAGCTTATAATAAGGACTACATACTTACAAATTTTTTTTTTTAAATGAATTCATTTGATCCCCCAAAAGGTAAATCAAATGTGGTATTTTATCAGCATTTTGATAGGTGTAAAGGAGACTCCATTATAGGTATGGTTTAAAACTAGCGAGGTTTTATCCAAGGGGGTTTGATCTAAGGTGGTTCAATCAAACCCTCTTCAATTGGAATCCTTTAAATGAAACTTTTCAAGGCTTAAATCATTATATTTTCTAAAAATATGTGATTTCAGCAAAAATCAGGATCTCTCAGAAATTGTAAACCAGTATTGTGGGATCACCTAGTGACTCTTCCCAATAAGTTTGGGTGGACAAGCAATACAATGGTTCTCTCATCTACCTCCAAGGATTAGAACATTCCAAGAAATAATTGTTCAATTTGTAGCACACTTTTCCTACAAAATTGATGTAGAAATAACCTTGGAGGAATTATATACCTTGAAACAAAACAAGGGAGAAGCCTTTTCTTTTTTCTAACAAAGATGGAGACATAAAGTAAGCAAATGCAAATGGTCGATACCTGAGGAATGACAAGTTGAGATTGTGGCTAGGAACATAGACACAAATCTTGCATTCCAACTAAGAATGCAATGTGTATCAAATTTTGAGGAACTCATATCAAAAGGTCTAAACATTGAATGAGCATTAATTTCCAAGGGATCCATACAAGCCTCTAACCAACCATCTAGTTCTAGTGACAAACCTCAATTTTTGGCTAAAAACAAGAACATTACTAATGATGGTGTGGTGGATGCAAAGGTTGTTATCAAGACACCATCAAACTCACATACACAACATAACACACAACATAATGTTCAAAATGAAAATCCTTCACAAGGACCCCCACCAAGAAAAAATAATACTCCTCAACAACAATTCACTCCCTTAGGGGAATCTATTGAAATGGTGTTGAAGAAGTCAATTCAATCAAAACACATTGAACTTCTTGATTATTGTAATGATCTTGAACCTAAAATAAAACCATTCTAGTACCTTGACAATAATTTTTTCCAATACCATCACACAAAAGGTCATAAAACACAAAATTGTGTTAAACTCAAACATCTCATCCAAGACCTTATTGATCAAAGAGAAGTCAATGTCGATCAAAATTCAGGGAATGAAGATTTAGGAATCTATAAAGATCCTATGCCTGATCATGGGAAGGCAAAGGACTCTGGAAAGGCACCAAGCTATAACAATGTAATTCATACCTATGATAATGTAGTAGGAGATATCTGTACTATTCATTCATCACAAGATGAGGAATTGGACATGTATCACTTGGACACTGATGAGGGCATGACCCGAGACACAGAAAATAACCCACAAACAAGAGAATAATTTTATTATTCAGAAAATAGAACTTATTACATGCAGAGGATCTCAAATCCCCAAGTTTTACAACACATGCAAGTTACAGAAAGCTACAGAATCACCCTTTCGCAATATGCGAGCTTGTCCCCAAAAAGTTACCCAAAAATACTAGAAACCCGCCCATAAATAGAGCTCCTCTTTAGTTTGGAGCCAAAACAACATTAAAATTTGAGTTTAGGCGGTTTGGCGCCAAAAATTACAACTTGAAGTTCAAATTTCAAAAGAACATTTGCAATTGTATCTTCTAGAAAGTGCGCCAACTTCCCGGAGCCATAACTTTTGATCCGGGGCTCCGATTCGCGAACCGTTTGAACCGTTGGAAATGTCTCGAAAGCAAGAACGTGCTCGAAATTGCTATGTCAATTTCGGCAAGTTTCGGGGCCATTCCGGAAGCTCTAAGTGCCTCAAATCCAACTCGGAAGATTTTCAAGTGCAAATCTAGGAAACTAAAACTGCAATATCTTTCAACCCAGGAATAGAAAATAAAAACCGTAAATTGAGAATTTCATTATGACGAAAAGGGTATCCAAAAATGTAAAAACATCTAAAAAAT
Source organism: Sequoia sempervirens (assembly GCA_007258455.2). NCBI lineage: Eukaryota > Viridiplantae > Streptophyta > Pinopsida > Cupressales > Cupressaceae > Sequoia > Sequoia sempervirens. The sequence goes on along the minus strand of VDFB02270651.1, from coordinate 563,625,858 downwards.
GATAAACTTGAAATTTAACTATTTTTGGGTGATGCAAGATTGCCTTTACACCACTGGATGCTTCTGCATCAGACACTTTCCTAGTACATAATCAAAATCAATCAATAACATGTCTAGCAATGTTTCATATCGAGATGACATTAAATATGTCTCAGATTGCAACATAACTCCCTCATATGACTTCATGATTGGACATATCGAAGAGGTTCCAAAGCGACAAGAATCTTCCATCACCTTGTCTAAACCCATCAAGGCTAGCGAAGAGTCTTGCATCCATGCTACAACATCTACCCAAGAGTCATGTCAAGAAGACAATCTTAAGTATAACGAAGGTGGCTCCGAATCAAGTCAAGATCAAGATCTCCTATCTTCACAACATTATCATGATCTACATAGTATTTTCCAATCCATAAGTGACAGTTGCTCTAACATAAGTCAAGATGTCGAGCTCACTTCCCCAAAATATTTGTCACATCCCGTCTTCTTGAACAAACTTAAACATTAAATAATTATATAAATAATTTTAATATTTAAATTACAAGAATTTTATTATCAAATAAAATCTATTTTTTTTTATATATGTTAATAATTTCATAAATACTATTGAGAAAAGAAACATAGAAGAATCCATTGTTATATATATATATATATATATTGCTATTTAATTTGATTTAATTAAAAGAAACTAAATAAATAAAAGTAATTAAATTAAGTTATATAAAAACTAATTATAAAGTTATTAAAAAATTAAGAGAGACTCAAATTTGCATGCATTAAAATGCATGTTACATGCAAAAAGGGCTCATTAAAAAGGAAAACATAGTGGAGGAGAGGGGCGTGCGGAAGGGTGAATGCATTCACATCGTGTATATGGTGGAAGATCTTGGATGTTACGAAGGTGTGCAGAGGAGGTCACAGGTTTTGGTTTGCAAAACAAAGGTGTTAATGAATGGCAAGTCACAAGCATGGAAAAAGGATCCATGGCAAATGGATCTTGCAATATCGAGTGTTGATTCTGCCGTTGTACGAGGGAAACTTTCTATGCATACTCACAGGAAGGAGATAATAATGTAAGGGAGGATAGATAGAGAACGGAGGAGGTAGGGATTAAATACTGAAGACGCTTGAAGTTCTTAAGTTTCATTTAAATTTATTTTTAAATATCATGTAATCATGTTTTCAAATGTGAATGAATGCCTCAGTAAAGCCACATGCCTTATGCTAATTTTTCTTAAAACAGTTGGAGGCCCTCCTCGACATGGCCATTATGTGTGTGGCCTGCAATGATTTCATTCCATGAAATAACATAATTCTCAAGCATTGTATTGAACACTAACCGAGAATCCTCCATGCTCCCACACTTAGCATACATAGTTATAAGGGAGTTTGCCAAAGGGCTACCCATAAACGTGCTTGTCTTCATTTCATAATGATAGATCTGCTTACTCTCTCCCAGAGCTGCTAGGACGACACATGGACTTGGTATGCTTCTAAAGCTAGAGCAATTAATTGGCTTAAATTTTGACTCTAGGAAAATTCACTGTTAGCAATTTACTGTGGAAGTCAGCAATTCACCACAAGGAAAATTCACCACAGTAATTCACTGCTGTTTAATATTTTTAATATATATACTTTAGATTTTTTTTGCAAAAGAATAATTTTCAGGGTATTAATAGCAGAAATACAAACCTCCATTATTCTTTTGCAAAATTATTTTTAAAGTTTTAATATATATTAAAAATGCTAATGCGATGAATTTTCCATGGTGGTGAATTGCTGGTGGTGAATTTTCCTTGCAGTGAATTTGTCATGGCGGTGAATTTTCTTGCGATGAATTGTTCACAGCGAATTTTCCGACGATAAATTGCTGGCGGTGAATTTTCCTGATGCCATTCTAATTATAGCCTGAAATCAATGCATTCCAGAAAATCACATTTCGTTCTTGCATTTCGTCAAGCAAATAATGTGCTTCCTCTACCCAATTCCATGAAACGTCATCCTTTTGGGGCATCTCGTCAAACAACCACCGAGCGTCATCAATTTTCCTAACTTGAACATACACAATAACATGCATATTCATATATAAGTGTGTTATACTATTAGAGAAAGCAGTGTTGTAATAGATGTTGACTGCCATAAAATATAGAGGATTTATATCGCTCATTCTCACCTAAAATAAAAGGGTATTTATATTGCTCTTCCTATATTTGAAATAAAATTTACCTTTTAATACCATGGATCTTATTCCACCAAGAGTGAGTTTCATCAGGTTATTAGGGTATATATTGTATAAATAGGCTATGTTGGCCCATGTAGAGTTATTGTCCATACAAAGCTTTTTCTTAATATGAGCAATTTCTTTGTTGTTTTGTTATAAGCATTGAGCATTTGTTACTAACACCTCCATTTATGGTTGAGACTTGAGTGTATCCAATCTAAGTGGGGGTATTTATTGATAATTATTTGCATAAGAATGTATACTCATAAATAAGTATACACACACACACACACACATATATATATAATACCTTCTTAATTTAATACTTGCATATTCTTATATTGAAACCATTACATTTCCATATAAAAATCCCATGATTATTGAATATATTCGCTTTTGAAAAGATTGATTTATGAATATTCTAATTCCATCTATTGATATTCTTGCATGCATATAGACAAAATAATCGTGTTAGTTTTACCTTTATTTGCAAAGATTGTGCCTCATTTCTTATAAGAAAATATGAATGAACCAAATAACGTTAAAGATAGTTTGTTATGTTGTTTACATGACTAATTTATATATAAATGCACAAGCTTCAATGCATGTTGGTATTCTAGTGTCTTCCTTGTTTTGTTTTGAAAATCTTCTCCTAGGGAGACCATGGATTCATACTAAGAAAGGATTCCCATCTACTCTCCACCATAGAATGAAATTTGAATACATCAACAAGATATACATGATTGAAGCAGATGAACAAAGCTATGAATCACATGATCACAAAACTTCCAACTCCCCTAATACTTTCATTCCAAGATCAAAAGTTAAATCTATACAAGTTGATGTTGATCCTTCACCTACAACAAAACTCTTTAGTGATAATTAGGGGTCAATAGATTTTATACCTCATTTCAATAAAGAATCCAAAATATCACCCTCAAAGTACAAAGAGTCATATACAAATGATTCCTTTTCAAATACAAGTTCTACTAACGATTGGGGTTTTACACCTTCCTTTATGGGAGAGTGCAAAATCTCACAATCTAAACAACCTTGTGTGTCATTTTCTCAACTTGGTTCTATGTCAACAACATTACCCCATGGTGGTGATGGGGGCTATATAACTCCCATCCCTCATGAGGGGACGAGGCATAAATTTAAAACGGATTTATTTTCTCATGAAGAAGCCAATCCTTCTTAGAAACATAAACCCCCTTCATATGACTTGGAAGATTGTTATGGTATTGGATACAATGAAAACACAAAGAAAACCCATATACCATACTCTTTCAAGAAAGATTTAGGTGTACCACCTTTATCTCCATTTTCATCTAAGGCCTTATCATTTAGTATGTGTATGTCATCTTGTGCAAATAACGAAATAACATATTCTACTATTAATCAAGAAAGTATCTTGTCCAGACTCTTGCAAGATCATTTGATATCTCCCCCTTCAAGAACACGAAATAAATTTTACTACAAGAGTTCATTTTGTGCATATCATAGAGTTCATGGTCATTCTACTAACGAATGTAAGACAAATTTGAGTAACAAAATTCAACATCTTAAGGAGTGTGGTGCATGTAAGACAAATTTGAGTAACAAAATTCAACATCTTAAGGAGTGTGGTGCTCTTCCTTGTGTTGAAGCACCTAATTCCTCTAACTGATACTTAATCTTACCCTATTCGGCTCACCCTTGTCTTGCACTAAGTGGGTGCAAGGGGTTGGATAGCCTTGTCCTCATATGTCACTTGTTGTTGTCTCTTTTGGCTAGTTTACCACATTTCATGTATATATATAAGAGAAAGCTTGGGATGTGGACGACATGCCTTAAGTTGGCTTGCATGTGACATACCACCTTTTCGAGGCAACCCATGACATAGCTTATTGGAAACATATGACTTGGCATAGGGCTTTTCGAATAATCTCTCATATCTTCTTCTACTTTAAAGAAATTGGTCACAATAATGGTGTTAGCAACTGCTTTAAAGTGGGGGCATACATCGAAACTCATGTTTTAATGTATGATTTTCTTTCTTCTTGTGATGTGTCCTTTTCTTGGTGGTTTCATGGGGCTTGATTTCCTCTTAGAGCATGATATTTCTTTGACTTGTCCTCTCTTGGAGACATTAGGCGCAATGTTAGCTAAGAAGAGACCGTGCACAAATTAAGTAAAATCCCTTTGAACATTCATTACACTATGCTGCATTTACAACATTGGTTATATATCCACCTTGCATAACACAACTTTCATGCTTGTGGAGCCATCTTGTTTGTTCATGAGCTCCAAACATATGAAGTTTTGCTTGTCTCATGAAGCTCGAAGGTCATTTTTGCATGGTGCCTTATCAAAGTTATCAAGAGGTATAACTTTTGATAAGGTTTGAACGGGAAGCCCAACTAAGGCATGACTTTCCCCATAGCCACTCATGTGTGAGTGTGAGTGCATATCGACCATGTGTGTATGTGTCTCACCTATTTGGATCTCTCACCCAACGAAAAACCTAAAGTTCCATTGCCTCAGAGTGAGTGTGCATTTCTCAAACAAAAAACCTAGATTTGATCCACATCGTGTTGGAAAAATAGTCAAATCTTGATCCTTCCCCCCTTTTATTTTTCTTTCTCTTTGTCTTTGGCATTGTATGTTGTGTGTCTTTTTTTATTGCAAATCATACACCTTGTGTGTGTCCTTTTGTGCTTATTTTGGTTTGACATAGGATCTTGGATCCTAGGGGTTTGTACGACCTCCTTTGATCTTTGTCATCCTTTTTCGTCCATGTTGGTACGCTTGGAACCCTCCTGAATGTCTACTTTAGTGTGAGTTTGAAGCAAGTTCATCCTCTCACTAAAGTGGGGGCTAAATGTAGTGCCAAAAAATGTCTTTAGTGACATTTTCACATAGGTTTAGCTCCTTGTTAAATTAAGCTTAAAATTTTCCTTGATTTAGTGTTGCAAGGTGTTTTACACATACCCACATTAGGTCTTGGGCCCTTTTTAAGATAAATTAACTTAACTCTTTCACATCAACATTTCGAATCATACTACATGATCCATCATCAGGATGAAAGAGAGCTGGAGGAAAAGAAATGGATTGTTGTAGACCAAAGCAAGCTAAAAAGAGAGAGAGGGGATACAAGGAAGGAGGTACACGGTTCGAGGTTAAGGGTAGATTAAAAAATAGAAAAGAAAAGGAGTAAAGGAGAAAATAAATAAGGAAAATGAATCCTAGATAGCACCTTGAAGAGGGAATGAAGAATGAAAGGAATTAAAACAAAGAAAGTTATAAAGGAAGCAAGAAAAAGAAATAGAGAGTAAAAGAAAACTAGAATTTGAATAATCAGAAAGGTTCAGATTAAGATGAAACAACAAGAACAAGGAAGCAACAACAATGAAGAGAACCCAAAAATAAATCGAGGAAAGAACCAATTTAAGACGAATAAAAAGAGCCCAAAAAATTAAAAATTAAAAGAAAAAGAGAGGAAAATAATATATAATGACTAAAAGAGAATTATATAAAGAAATTTATTATAATAAAAATAAAAATTAATATTATAAATATTATATAATGTTTATTAATTAATATATAGTTTCTATTAAAATATAATAATAATAATAAAATAAATAAATAAGTAAATAGGAATAAAAATAAAATTAGAAAGTTAAAATTATAATTTAATGAAAAAAATAGAAATAAAAAAAGAAAAAAAGAAGAAGAAATAAAGAAATAAATAAATAAATAAATAAAAATGAGATAATAAAAAGATATAGGTATAAATCAAGGAAAATAACAAAATAAAATAAAGAAAGAAATAAAATTAAAATTTAAGAGATAAACAAACCAAAATAAGATAAAAAGAAAAATTAAAAATAAAATAAAAATGAGATAGTAAAAAGATATAGGTAGAGAGATAAACAAACCAAAATAAGATAAAAAGAAAAATTAAAAATAAAATAAAAATGAGATAGTAAAAAGATGTAGGTAGAAATCAAGGAAAATAACAAAATAAAATAAAGAAAGAAATAAAATTAAAATTTAAGAGATAAACAAACCAAAATAAGATAAAAAGAAAAATTAAAAATTATAATTTAAATTTATAACTTTCTTTGTTTTAATTCCTTTCATTCTTCATTCCCTCTTCAAGGTGCTATCTAGGGTTCATTTTCCTTATTTATTTTCTCCTTTACTCCTTTTCTTTTCTATTTTTTAATCTACCCTTAACCTCGAACCGTGTGCCTCCTTCCTTGTATCCCCTCTCTCTCTTTTTAGCTTGCTTTGGTCTGCAACAATCCATTTATTTTCCTCCAGCTCTCTTTCATCCTGATGATGGATCATGTAGTATGATTCGAAACGTTGATGTGAAAAACTAAAACACAATCAAATCCATAAATTTTTACTGCACTACTTGATGGATTGTGGAAACTTGATATCTTTAACTTAACTCTGCCCTAATTTATTGTTGTAAAATATATTTATTTACATCTTCACATTAAATTTAGGGGGCTTGAACCTAATATAGACTTAATCTAGTGTTGTAATGTGTTTTACATATTCACATTGGATCTTGTGCCCTTTTAGGCTAAATAGACCCAATTTTGCCTTAATTTAGTGTTATGAAGTGTATTTATTTACACTTTCACATTGGATTTTAGGCCCTCTTGCATTTATGACCTTAATATCACTATTAATAGGCCCCTATGACCCCATATTATGCATACCAAGGCATATTTTAATAAAAAACCTAAAAATATAAAAAATATAAGCTTAATTTCTTGACTCTTTGACATTCTCTCTCTTCAAATCCTTATTTCATCTAAGTAACATAAGCCTACATGTTATCAAGACAAGCACTCAAGACTTAAGCATTCCAAAACTTTGCACTTGGTCATCAAGAGAGCATTCAAGATCATTTCTTAGGCATTCAAGGAAGATTTCTTCATCAATTGTTGCAACAATTCAAGATCCATCATCATGTCAAGCATGTCAAGAATCAAGCATGTTATTGAGCTAGTGTTGTGATGTAGCATTGAATATCCAAGATCAAGCATTGTTCTACATCTATTGTCAAGATCAAGATCTACATCCTTCATGACCATTTCATGTTGAGATGTAGATTTACAAAGAATCATTTATAAGGCATCATTCAAGGTATCATTGTTCATGTTTCATGTTTCATGTCCTTGTTTCATTGTTTCATCATTTGGTTTAATTACCTAAAAGGGGTTTGACCAAGGCAAATCCCCATTCACTAACAATCAACAAGTTTTTAAACTCTTTACATGTGTGATTGCAGATCTAGGTGTCTTGGAGCTTCAAGGATCATTGAAGATTAGGTTTCAAGATTGAAGGAAGTTGTTTGATTTGTCTCCTCAATTGCAAGGTTGTCATCTTCACAAAAAGTCACCTACAAGTCCAAAAATGGCAATTTAAGATCCAAAAATAAAGAGGAACATGAAGAGCAGACATTAAAGACCAAGTTCATATTTTGAAATTATAGAAAACCCTAATTGGACTCATTCACCACAAGTGGTGAATGAGTCCCACTAAAGGTGTTTTTTGGAATTGTTTGTAAATTCAGATACCCTTTTCCTCTAAATAGGTTCCTAAGTAGAAATCTAAATCTGGGGTTGATTTGCGTAGAATGGTGAATGAGTCCTAGTAGGCCAAAATTTTAGGATTTACAGCATTTCCAGTCTTCATTCAAGCCTTTGCAAGATTCTAGGTGCACACTTTTGATTTTATAGCTTTTTGTTATGATTTGTATGCATTTCTAGGTCATTTATTCAAGTTTCTTGCATCAATAAGTTCAATAATTAGATCTTGCATTTAATTTTTTTTCCAAGCTCTAGCTTGGTTGTGAACCCCTCTTGTAATCTGAAATCATACCCTAGGATACCCTTCTAGCAGATCTCTTGCCTCTATTCCACTCCTGGGGTGAGATCTCTAGGGCATCCTTGAATGTTAGTTGGAGAAAAGTGATGTTCTATGTCTTAAACCATGAAGCATCCATTTTTCAACTAATCAGTAATCACATGTACTTGAAGAAAAAATTTCAATCTTGGTGCATCACCATTTTTTCCAATTTTCAATACTCTCTTCTTCCTTTTCCTTCTACAGTTTGATAGATTAAGATTAGTACAAAGTTATCCAGTGTTGGGTTGGATTAGTATTATTGCATCTAGTTTTGAAAGGAAGTTTTCCTTCTCTAGGTATTTGACCTCATTTGCAAGGTCCCACACCTTAAGGTTAGTTCCATTTTGTCATTGGAATGTTGAACCCCATGTCCAACACGGTGCAATTTCATTTGACAACAACTATTGTTTATAATTTAGTTGGTCTTGTGATATAGAGGCTATTCAAAATTGATGTAGTGTCACCTCTTTGGTAACACATAGCCATGATTGAGAAAATTAATGGAGGTGGAGGGTTTTATTGTTGTTGTCAACATGAGAATGAGTATAAGAGATCACATAGTTGAGTGAAAGATAACTTAGATATTAAAACCAACTTTAAAGGAATAAAATTTTCTCTAGGGGTGAATAAAAATAGATTTTTGAAGGATCAAATTACGACATATATCAAACAATAATAGGATGCCAACATTTTAAGTGAGAGAGAAACAAAGATTACATTCTCTATCTAAGAAAGAGTTACACATGCCACTTGGTAGTCCTAAAATATTGGCTAGCCCACATCCTTTCGTGCCACCAATATTTTTCCAAGAATATGGCACTCCTTTATTTCCTTTAAAATAGTCACATTGGGAAAGGCATTATGGAATGAGCTAGGAGAGGTTACAAATTAGTGTATTGTTTGTTACATTCATGTTAGATCACCATAAATTATTGGAAATTTTTTATGGCGAATTCTAATGGGAAGATAAGGTATGGAATCAATATTCAAACAAAATCAAGGCAATGATAAGTTTTGTAATGAAGAAGCTAGCCACGAAGCATATTATATCTAATGTTGTTGATGCCCATTGCATGATATGGGACAAAAGTGTAGAATGGAAGATACAAGTCACAAAGCAAGGATTACAGAAAATTCAAGAAACATTAATTGAATGCAACTCTATTCTAGAGAAGGTTCACAAGAAACTTGTCACCCTCATATTGCACCTTGATAGGATAGGAGATGAAGCTAACGATAATGTTAAAACCTTGCAGGCTGATTTCCAGAAGATAGTAGATGGGACTTTCAATTCTCAATCTTTCAATGTGGATCATCTGAGGAAGTTCAATGAATTAGATCTCATCCCATCCCAAGCATCATGACTCATGAGGAGTTATGACCAAAGAATTGAAGTTGTCTGTAATAGCTAGTTGGCATGGAGATTGTGAATGGGAAACATAACTATCCCCCAACACACTAAGTTGCCACCTATTGTAAAGGCTTTCCAAGCTTTGCAGAAAAGACTCACTACATCTGCGGAATCTGGAAGTGAAGTGCTACCATCCTAACCTTTCAGTTGCTTTATTGTTTTTTTGTCATATTTCAAGACTTTTTCAGTTAGTTATGGGCAAGAAGCGGTTACTCACCGCTTATTTATATGTGTTTATTTTGAAACAAAACCTCTCTAGACATTATTTTTTAAAGACTTGATATGATATTGTTCTTAATATAATTTTGAGACTTCGGTTAATGGAAATCATTAGTTGTCTGTGTGCATCTAGTTTATGAGGATACTTGATATTCTTAAATCTTTGTGTTTGATTATATCTTGATGTTTATGCTTATTCTTGTGTGAGTATATGCATCTATCTTCATAATAGATTTCATTTTCTAGATAATATGAAGTTTACATTTTAATCACTGTTACATTTTACACGAATTGGTCTTTGTGCTAGTGTTCTTATTATCTTTCCATTGCAACTGATTTTGAAAATCTTTCTCATATCAGGTTTTTTTCTTTCCTTCTTTCTAGTTTAAAGCATACATGTGTTATTTAGTTTTAGTTAAATTCATTGAATATTTTATAAGGGAGATATACCTTTCAATTCAAAGGATAATCACCTTCCCAAAGAAAGTTATTATTTAGAGCAGTTTGGAACTGAGACAATTTTTTGGGCAAAGAGTCAACTTTATTTCAAGGTTCCCAATTTGTTAGCCAACACTTCATTATATTTTTACAAAATTTATTTAAGTTATTCTATAAAACCATTAATATTAGTATATACAAATTTATCCTTCATTAGAGGTTTGATAATTAGAATATATGTTATGTTGATTATATAATTGTTTAGGATATAAAGATAAGAAAACTTATTATTTTTATAATACATGTTTAAAAATTATAGTTAATAATGTCATCCATAACTCATAGACATTTTTTACTCCAATATTTTTTGAAAAAAACACCCAAATCATAATTATAATTCCAAATGTGTATCCCATTCTTGTTCCCACATCTAACAATATATTCTGCTTAAACACTTCTTTATTTTCTTCATCATGATTGGGAGAAGCAAGATGAATTCCTAAGTATGAAAATTTGATTTGTAGACCACATAGACCTAAATTGTGGGGGAATGATGAGAAATTAAATTTCATCATTTTTCCTCTTTGTTATATTACCCAAAATGAGAAATATGAAATATGACAACAATGATTAAAATTTAGAGAGAAGTAAAATTTGTAAAGATTAGGCATAAAAATGGGATATATTATATGTATTTTAATATATATAACATATTTTTTTATATACAATGATTTATATTGAATTGATTTAATATTAGTATTAGATAAATTACATCAAAATTAATAAATTAAAAAGAAGTTACCAAAATAATTTTAAAAATATTTATTAATTATATATTCAAATTAAATAGTAATCACCTTAAAATTAATACTTTATTATATAGCGCTTACATTATATAGAAATAACAATGATATTTTTATAAATATTAAAATATAATATGAGCTTTTATAAAAATCAAGATATAATTGAAATTATTTAAGTCAAAAAATGGAATGGATCTTGTAGAAATAGGATTTTTTTGAAATGGTGTGACATCATTCTATCCCTAGAAATGGTTATTAAAAATGAAAAGATGCTTTGTCATTTTTAATGGGAAACATTAGCCTCCCATGGTGTTTTTGGTAACAAAGACTCCTTGTGGTACCACTCATGATAGGTTATTATGAGGCACATAAAGTAAATCAAAGATGTGAAATTTTTTAGCTTAGTAGGAAATATGTTGGACAATTCAATTTTTGAAAGATACCATCTTTCCCAAGGATTTTGCAATCTAATTGCTAAATTGATTTTAAGAAATATTGATAAGAATCAATATTTCTTAAACTGAGACTAAATCACCCAACCTGGCATATGAGTCCCAGTGTGCATCAAAAGTCATAATTTTGGGATTGCAGACCTTGTTTCAAGCATCTCTAGTTTTCCAGGTTCCCCTCTATTCATTCTCAGTTTCATTTCTTGAGTTACATAGCTAGATTTGCATATCACTAGCATTTCCTTCTTTCTAAGCCTTTCCTTAGTGGTGAACCCCCTTTGTTTATTCACCCAAGAAAACCTTGTAGCCATCTCTTTTCCTAATTCAATCGTTAGGTTGAGATCTCCAGGGTTTCCTTGAATGAACTAAGACAAATTAGGAAGAGGATCCCCCCTCCTTGTGTGCGTTCCATCTCCTAAAAGGTGGAGCACCCCATTTCCATTATGTTCAATATTCATGAAAAAAATAATTGGATTGAAATCTTGTAAAGGTTTCACATCCTAGTACTAAAATCTAATAAATTTGTTGGCAAAATTCTCTCAAAATGATCACACTTACAAAATCTTCAGATCTTTGATATCTCAAGGAAAAACTTTTCAAGCACTATTCCAAGTGTATTTATGAATTTGAGTGACAGTGTAAATGAGACAAAAATAGAAACTCTTGATCATTAAACTAATTTCATAAGTCACTATTGAATTTTGATGCACACTAGGACTCATATGCTAGGTTGGGTGATTTAGTCCCAGTTTAGGGTTTCAGGCTAAATTTGGAATCTACAACTGCTAAACCATGATCTACATAAAATGATTGAAAAGTGGTATACTGGGACTCATACGCCCAAGGTGGCGATTTAGTCCCAATATTAGGGTTTGGCTAAAACTTTGGTATTCTCTAATGATCTTCTGTAGCTTCTCTCTCTTTTGCTCTCTAAGTCTGAAACTTGGAATTCTAGCCTATAGGTGAATTTATGTGAATATGATAACTTTCTTCAATATTGCAACTTAGTATTCAAAGGTTCTTCAAGCTCAAAAAACCTAGATCTACAATCACACATGTAGAGAGAGAGAGAAATGTTGATTTTGTTAGTGGATAGGGGTTTGCCTTGGTCAAACCCCATTTTGGTAATCAAACCTTGAAATGAAATGAAATATAATGAAATAGAATGAAATAATGATGAATGAACAATATGCAATATTACAACTCACCAAACCCTTGATATGAAGGCTGCAAACTTGTATGAAATGGCTAGCATGAATGTAGATCTTGACTCTTTATTGAATGCTATGGATCTTGAATTGAATGCTTGCTTGAATCATGAAAACCTACATCACAAATGTTAGCTCAAAGAACACACATGATGCATGATGACCTTGACATGATGCTTGAACCTTGAATATACCTCCAAAATTCTTGATAATCTAGTCTTGAATGCTCTTGAACACTTGAATTGCTAGAATTCTTAGATCACACTTGCTCATGAAAATTGCTAGGAGAAAATATGTGAAATAACCTTGTATTTATACTTGTTTATGCCAAATTTCCCAAAATTATAACACTACAAGCCGACATTATATCTAGGAGAATAAAATCCTACCAAGAGTTGAATTCAAAATAGTTCCAAGCTAAAGCAAGACTCATATGCCAATTGGGGCATATGAGTCCTAGTATCCTAAGATTGGGACACAAATTTCAAGAAATGTTAAGTTCTATGTCAAATTCAAGATCATGCCCCAAAACCTAGGTGGGACCCATACCCCAAGGTGGCGTATGAGTCCCAGATCACTAGATCTAGAACACACAACCTAAAATCATGAATTATGATTGGTCATTAATTATGTTTCGAGATTATCCTTGGAAAGATGCATTAAATAAGGCTTGTGGATATAAAATAGGACCAAATAAGGCATAAAGAATCCCAATTTTAGCAGGGAGAAAGTGTGAAAATGTAGAGGGATACATTTTTCTACACTACAAATATTATTCCTCAAATCTAGGGTTTAAAGAGAGTTTTGATTTACAAGGGATGATGTTCTCTTTGAGCCCATCATTTACCAAAGTATATTTGTATTCTACCCTCTAGGGTAGATTTTTTCTAGATTTAAAATGGGAATCATAGAGCATTGGTTTACCTAATTATATTAGTTGACAAGTCTACAATTTAAAAATTATTTGATTCAAAAATAAATTGTGGAATGATACCACTAAGATTGTTTTGGGCTAGTGATAGAAATATGAAAGCTTGTTCATATTTTCCAATTATTGTTGGAATAGGCCCTTCAAATAGGTTCTCTTAAAGATCTAAGAACACCACATTTTTTATAGGAATGTGAATATTTACTTGTAGCTTATTTTTGCACAAAAAATGATTGTGTCATAGGATTTAACTAAATTGTGTTCAAAAATAGAAAAATTGTTGGGAAAATTACCTATAAATTAGTTAGATGAGAGGTTTAGATAAGAAAGCTTTGTATAATCCCATAGCCAATCTAGGATATTTCCAATAAGATCATTTTAAGAAAAAAATATTGAATGTGAGGAACATTGAATTGAAATGAAAATTGCAAAATAAATGACATTGAATTCTATAGTCAAGATTTCCTATTGAAATTTGAGAATATAAGTGCAATTGAATTCTATAGTCAACATTTTCCTTAAGAGATCCAACCTTTGAATCTTTGGGAACTTATTCAAAAGAGAATGCATATCTATTAGTTGGTTGTTGCTAAGATAAATATATGTGAATTTGGATATCTTAGCAAAAGATATTGGAATGGTGCCACTCAAAAAAGGTGTTAAAACTCACATCCAGATTCGTAAGCTTTCATATCTTACCTAAACATGTTGGGATGGTACCATTAAAAAATTTATAACTCAAGTTAAGATATGTAAATCTTGACAAGTTACCAATCTATATTGGAATAAATGACCAATAAAATTAGAATAGAATAAGATAAAATATCTCAATCTGTCGATATTATGAAATTGTGAAGGGATGACAAGAGGAGGGAAGACAAAATTCTAGTTGAATTCCAAGTTCTCCAAATGATGTAGTTGGAATAGATTCCCACAAATTTACCTCCATGACATGATTGTGATTGTGAAATTTTCATAAAGTGATTGAGGGCAAGATCAAAGGAAAGGACATGGGTAGTGATTGGGTGCAATTATCTCCTTCCTATGTACAAAAATCAAATCTACTCCATAATTGTAGTGTGTAATTAGGGGAAGTGAAGTTAAGGCCCTCTTTCAAATCTAGTAGTAAATTTCTTTCATTTACATAACATGTGGAGGAGAAAGGAATCTATGCTAACACCACTACCAAAAATTTCCCACATCATCACCATCTTAATTGGATATTGCAATAATTTTATATTCCTTCATACAAACATCTTAGATTTCAAAATCTTCATAGAAATTGGTTTTCCCGTAGAAATAAAAAATCAAAGATCATTTATAATTTTTACTTAGTCCTTTGAAATTTGTGATCTAAATTGGTTAAAACCAATATTTACAACATTGTATCTCACAAAAGTTGCGGAGAATCCCCCCTTAATTTTATACAAAATTTAGATAAAAAGAGATTCTAATAAATGTAGATAACATGCCCATATATTTGGATAAATTATTGAAAAAATTAATACAATATATATCCCTTCCACATGAACACTAATAAATTTGAGTATTTAATATCTAGACATCACGTAGCTAGGTAAGAGATGAGAAAACAATGATGGAGGCTGACGATTGAATGGATATGGCTTCTAATAGTAACCAAATAACAAATTACAAAATAAGATACAAATAGTTTTTTTATTCTCAAGATCACACTATGATGCAAGAGAAGAGCATACTAATGCTTGCAGATTCACGCACTCTATTTGATCAATGCCAAATGACTTTAGGAGTGGCTTATTGATAACCTTGTAATGATTGGAGGATCCAATAAGAAATAATCACAACTATACTACCATGCAAGCTACATTATTAAATAAAATAAAGAATATTATGCCAAAATGAATGACACAGTTAGTCCTTTTCTTTATTGTACATATACTTTATTAAAGTAGTTGGAAAAAGGGTCCACCATGTATTCACACATACTAATTATAATTTATTACAAATATTCCACCACACTATTATGTTGCCATAGTGTATTCCATTCTAGAATACACCATATTCCAATATCTAAAAGTAAGTGGATGTTAGGTATGTTGAATATGTCATCAAACTATAATACATAATGATAGCTTGTAAGAATGTTGTAATGTCTTGACAACAAATTGGACATTCTTAGGATGGTACTAATCTCCAAGCAACTTTTTAGTATTGTGCTTGATAATCCATTCAATTTGACTGTTTGGAAAATTAATTGTAAGATTTAGAATGTAATGGAGGGTATATCATTCAACTAGCCTTGTAAGGAGACATTTGACATAAAAATGTTTTACAAGATGAGCTAAATATTAAAATTAATTCATCTAAACTATGAAATCCATCTTAAAAACTTCTACTAATATCCCTGTATATGATAATTATATGGGCTTCTTTGTACTGAAAAAATATGGTTTTTAAAACGACCAATTGTCCTCTACTCAAATCAAAAAAAAAAATGTGAATTTATTTTGTGCCTCATACTATTTGAAGATGACCCCAATCATCATATTGTAATATAGGAGTAGAATTATTAAAAAAAAAATTCCAATATTTTTTTGGGCATTCTTTGAGGAGTTCCTTGATCCTATTTATGGTAGAACATTGTGGATCTTCAGGGAGAAGATCTCTCTCTCTCTCTCTCTCTCTCTCTCTCTCTCTCTTTGTACATACATTTTCTATACTGTAGCACTTGTCATTCAATAGGTCTTCTAAGATATTTGCAAGATTATCAAGGTTTGCAATGCTATCATGTCACTTGTTATAATATGACTTCTTTCTTCAATTTCAATAATATATTCTTCGTCATATATTATCTCATTATCATATAATGAATATCTATTTATCTGTATATAATATGCATTCACTACAACTACATGAAAAAATTCTTTCAAAGAATGCAGTATTTTTTAAAAGAGCCAAAAGATTCCTCATATTCAATTATTCCATATTGTAGACTTGTAATGAAATTCATATAATGCAAATGAAAATAAATAAAAAAAGTTTTCGAAATATATATTAAAAAATATAAATGTGGTTAATTTTCTACCGTAGTGAATTGCTGGTAGTGAATTTTACTTGGTGGTGAATTTTTCATGGCGGTGAATTTTCCGTTGGTGAATTGCTGGCGGTGAATTTTTGGACAGTGAATTTTCCTAAAGCCCTTCTCTTCATATGTTTATTATTTTTTTTGATCTACTGAAATTAAACATAAGTTGGAAGATGCGGATTCCAATTCTCATTGTTTTATTCACATTTTGTCCATTGTAGTTGGTTGGATTAAAATAAAATAAAACCATTTAGTCAAACTTGTAATTACAATGAAACATACAAAAGTATTCATTTATTTCTAGTATCGATCCTAAACATACAAAGCCTATAAAAAATGCAGTTTAGTGGGATTAAACTAAAAAGAACAAAACAACTATTTGTAACGGGAGGGAATATCTCTCAATTATACAAAAATTAAAGTGGTTGACCATGTTTAAATAGTTCTCATAATTCAATTTTATGAACTTTGAACATTAAAATATTATGTAATATTATGTAATATTTGTAAAATAAATATGTAGATGTGAGACTAACCATTTGAATGAAATCACTTTAACTACTACACATTGGAAGGAGTCACTTTCCACCCAATCACTCCCCACATTCATCCCATGGATCTCAATCTTTAATCACTTAATGACCTATATATTGCTAATTCCACATGGAAATTTATGTTGTGGAGGAAAATTCATGGGGAGCTATCCCAATTGAAACATCTAGAGCACTTGGACCTCAATTACAATTCCTTCTTCCTTCCTCTTTTCATATGTTCATAATTTCACAAGCTTAGAATATTGAGGTATTTGAGCTTATTTTACTCCCATTTTATTGGCTAGATTTTAAGAGAGATTGGTAACATGTCGAGCTTAACATGCATCTTTTCTTGAGGGAGAATAATTTGAATGGAACTATTGGTTTTTTTTAGAAACAAACTTGATCTTACCACTTACCTATGAATCTTCCAAAATCCAATAATTAGCAAGGGTAAGGATTGACCAACAAACAAGTAAAGGGTTTTTAAACCTTTACTTCTACTCTTTGGGCTCTATGAAACCTAGGAGGGTGATCCTGACAATGTTTACATGATATTCATGTGCCATTTTATCACTAACATTGAAGACAAACATATATACTCCTACTAAATGAAAATAGGTAAAGATCCTTGAGGATTTTGTAGACCCTCTAACGAATTGTACCTACTATGAGGAATAAGAGGTACTTCATACTACTATACTTCATCCACAGGCGTGTTAGAAATTGTTGTAAAGATATGTGTTCTTTATCAAGTACAAGCGGCTCACTAACTCCAAAGATGACCAAACAAATGATTGGTGCCTTATCAGAGAGCGACAAACTCACATGTGTAATAAATAGTAATACAATAAGAAATGGAAACCAATATTTGTAGACTATTGCATTTTACTTTGTAACACACAACTCAATATGTCCAAAATTAGAAACTTCTTAATAATCCTAGTATTTCACTTACGAATCCATGATCTCATTTAAGCACATAGCTCTTTGAACTAAAGAAAAAGATGAAATCGCACATTCAATCGAATTGATTGAAGATGAATAAATGGACCTCGATTCCTTTATTCATAATTTGAAAGAAAAATTAAAGAGGAGAGAAACTAATCTAGGAACTTTTGTAATCATTCATATATCTTTGCTATTGTAGAAAAATTAAGCCTATTACATATCTGAATACATTCCTAAGACTTAACACTAATCTATCTCTCTATGCTTGAAATTATCTGAATTACTCATATGTGAGCTCAAAATTGCTTAAACCATCAAAAGACTCCTATAATTGGCCTTGAAATCCCATTTATTAAAACATGGGAGCAATAAGCATTGGGCCAAATTACAATCAAATTCACATCTTCATTTGACATACATTTCAATTTTAATTTCAAAATTCCCCAAATAGTTACATTTTCACTTTACAAAGTGGGGGAAAAGCATATAAGACAAAAGCTATTTTCATTCGTTGAAGAAGATACGCTAGCCTTTCAAAAGGAACCTTTTACTTGTTGCAATAAAATTATAATATCTTCTTCATGAACCAAAATGTTAACCATGTGCACACCTAGTCACCAAATATTCCAAAAGCATGAAAAAAAACAAAAAGAAAGAAGACTGACTCATCCAGGTTAGAATTTGTGCCATCAACCTTTCTGATAGGGAGAGAACAATATTTTGTAGTACTTCAACAAAAGCCTAATCTATACTATTTATAGGCTATGCATTGTTTCTCTCCTGTCTATTATTCACCATGTTCATTATCACCTTCACACATAAAAGTTTACTAAGTAAAATTTTCCAACCCGGTGTTGTATTCCCCTTCAGTGGGCCATTTTGCATCCAATAAACTTCGCACCTTTGCACTATGTTGATTATACCTAGCATCAATTAAGGCTCTAGCCTCTCTTATGAAAATATCCATTCTCGTTTCAATCCCAATCATAATTTCAACATTAGGATTTAGCATGGAATAATAAAATATAGTCAACATCATCTTAGCATGTGGAAGCAACCCTCCCAAATCATCTTTCCATGTATCAAATTCTTTTAACTCACTTTTTTCATTCAATATTGCAAGCACACCTATAAATTATTTAAATTCCTTAGATTTCACAAATGTATTATCTGTAAGGAAATCAATGGAGCGCATGTAATGAAAAATCCAAACAGTAGTGCCTTTGGTAACTTTATTTTGATTAGGTTGCCTCAAAGACACGTACTACTATGTCCTAAAGCAGAAACAGACATAGTTTATTTCCCACATTAATCCTTCTGAGAAAAACATAAGTAAATTCAACAGCAAGCAACAACACGAATGAAAGATACTACGGAAAACAAAACACAAAGATTTTATGTGGGAAAAACCCTTTCAGGTGAAAAACCCCACTCTCCAAGTTTGAGCCATTGTATTATTCAGCAACAGAAAGTTACAATACAGTTTCAGGCTCTTAGCCTTTCAGAGATTACATCTTGTTCATTTTGAATACAACTGGTAGCAAACTATCCCTGAGAGATCAACCAAAGCAAATATGATCACAAGAGATTCCAGCAGCTTAACTCTACTTCTCAATCCTCTGCTTTGACCTCATGGCCTCGGCCTTTCGGCCAGCCACTCGGTCCTCTCTCTATTGTTTTCTTTCTGGCTCTCAGCTTTAGCTCCTTGGCTTATCAGCTCTCACTTTCAGAATGTCCAATGCATACGTATATACATTCATTCTCTGCAGGCTCTATGAAATCATTCTTTTCCAACTATCAGATCAGAACTAACAAATCATCCAGCCCAACATCATTAGATGTTTCCACTTCCTCGTGTTTTAGTTTTCCAACTTCCACAGAGAAATGGTTCAGCAAACGGTTCACATCCTGCTTTCTTTGATTGGTCCAAAATGCACCACGTCGGACGATCTTCACTCGGTCAACAATGATCAACTTGTGTCGCATGTCAGTGAGACACTATCTATGTCTCCCCGATGCCACAGAACCCATATTGTCTTTATCGCCAAGAGTCTTCACTATCGGCAAGACGTTACACCGAGTCCAGAAATTTATCGCTCAGACTTCTCCTTGTCGCCAAGACATCTTACCAAAGTTCCCAAGTCACACTGAAGAAGACCATCGGTCAGACTTACCATTGTTGCCAAGAGGTCATAGCGAACCCCTTTCATTACCCCGATGACTCCATATGTCTATCGGTGAGACATCCATTAGTCACTGAGAGTTCTTCCCAAGACCCTTGAGTTACCCCGATAGCCATATGCTATCGGTGAGACATTCACACGTCGCCAAGAGTTCATGTTGAGACCCTTGAGTTACTCCGACATACGATAGGAACCCGATAACAAAACCTTTTTTCGCTGAGACATTCCATATTGGTATGAGATCTCACCAAGTCTCCATGTCATAGCGATAGGTCCATTCAGCAAGACTGAAACAAAGTCTTAGCGACCAGTGCAAACCACAAGGTTCCAAAGCTGCCAGTCGGCTAGACAAAAGAAATGCCACACCGACTTTGCTTTTCCAGGGGTTATAGCCTGTGAGATTGAGGCACATAATTCTAACAATCTCCCACTTGATGAAGATCACACAGGCACCTCCAAAGAAACCAGGAACTAAGATCACACTAGCTCCACTAGTTCAAATCCTGTAATACTCAAGACACCCAATCAACATGATTCAACAGATAACAGTCCACCAGACAATCTGCAACAAAGACCAGGCATCCAACTGCAACTCACTGACCAACAAAGCAACCGATCACAACCTTCCAGGAAACCACATAGACCTCAAACATGCTCTCATGCTCCATCAAGAATTCTGCTCCAACATCCAAGATGTCCACCATTCAGGAAACAATCCTATCATCTTCCAACATGCCACTTGTGGAAGAAGGATACAAAGCCAAGGTGTATAAGCACCATTCCAACGAACACAAGCAAAAGATCCCAGTGATATCACCAACAAGATATTGCTACCACTTCACTATGCTCAAATGCTATACAACAACAATATCAACTTCAAAGCTTCAATTAGAACACAACCATGAAGTCTTATCCAGAAACAAGAAACTAAACATCAGTTAGAACAACAATCAGACTGACTGCTTCCATCCAACTGATAACCCATGTGACTGGACCTAGCACCCACAGCTCGTGTTATTCCATCCAATCTCACATACCTTGAAGGTATCACCATTAGTAAACTTCTACCAATCCATTAACAACAAATACAAGTTCTAGTGTCATCCAGTCGAAGAAGACAAGACACATACAAGAACTCCCACTGCCTGAGTAATCTAGATTTGAATGATCAAAGACATCACAAGTCTACCAATACCAGCACATAGAAAATGTAACCCTGTAGTACCAAAGAAAAAAACCACAATGATATACACAAGCTGCAACAACTTGCCACAAGAAACATTTCTCTCACCACAAACCTTCACGGCCATATGGAGAAACTCTGCACATCATCTTCCTATAGAGCATCCTCCTACATACACTTCTAACAGCCAGTTGTGTCAAGGATGATCTTCTTCATACCCCAAAAATAAAAAACCTTAATAACATCCATTTGTTCAAACACCAAGATCAAACCGACTTTTAAAAAAATGGATGTAAGCTTCTTAAAGAAGATCAAACTACTTCATTCCCCATTTCAGGAAATCAGCCCATACAACATCTCCTACCAATTCTCATTAGTAACAAAGAGATAAAATTTTTTTTACAACTTCCACTATGAATCCTCCAGAACCATTAGACAACAATTCAAGATCCATATCATGAAAGTGAACTTAATAAAACACATCTGAAAAATATAATGGGCCAAATACCTTTCAGATAAATTGCCGAGTAGACCAAGAGTGGGAACGAGAATACTCCTCCAAGATACAAGTCATCATGACTAATCCAAGAGAAATCTCCTCATAGGTCTCTTATTGAACTCACATTCAACCAAGGTGTAGGCTTCTTGAACTTTCTGCTGAAAAACTTTAACAAGAGTAACAAGTAGCAATACTTATCTCATAAGAGAAAAACAACCTCACCTTATTCTTCATGTATCAATGAGTACTAGAAACCGGTCATCTCATGCTAAAATTCAACTGCATTACTACACTATCACGAAGTATCAAGCAAATAATCAAGGCACCCAATACACAAAGAATTACTAGACCATTGTCAAAGCTCCAATCATCTGAATCAGGAAATTATCATGACATCATGATCTACACATCCCCATAGGAGATCCCATGCTTCAAGTGACTTTTCCATTGTCTCAAGTATAATGCACAATGCCAAAACTCCAGTGCACAAGCAAGAGTATACCATGACATAAAGCAAATAGACTTAAAAAATACATCACCTGTCAAGCACCACCAACACCTTAGCCAAAGACTCCAAGAGTCCTCCAAGGATCCAAGATGTTGCACATCTTCAAGTAATGTCCATGCAAATGCGAAAGAACCCTTCTGCAGCAACAGGATCTAAGAGCTCTCCCAAGAAACATCTGCAACACTAAAGAAGACCATTCACCACCATGTGATGAATCCATAGTCATTGCTAAAGCTCCCACTGAAACGTGACACCCGAGCTCTCCAAGAATCATGACCACCTGCTTCCAGTTCCCATAACCGACTATTCAGGTACTCAAACAATATCCATCCTCTCATCTCAAAGCAATCACACCAATGCACAAGTGACCACAAACAAGGCCAGCTAACAAGTCTGCACCAGCAATGAATCAACCTTGTGGATAAAGACAGTCCACATCCAAGTTATCTCACTACAGCCAATGGGTAGCTAATCCACCAACCGCATAACTCATAGATCACAAACATCGAACATGCAAACCCGTCATCGCATTGGAAACTACAACACTGAGATCTCAAAGAGAATAACCACGTAGACAACATGACTCAAACACCAAATCAAACCAAATATGATTTTTCAATCATGTCCACAACGAGCACCATAATCAAGGAACCCTCAAGTACCACCACAAGAATGCTGAGTGACAAATCACATACCAACACTCCCATGCAGAGAATAAATCATACCTCCTTAAGCCATGCACCAAGCATGCATGCAGAACTGCAACTATCCCATCCAGCAACACCCCAAAAGCCAGTGTCTAGACAATAGCTTAACAACAACTCCACATGATCACAAGTTTTGCTTAACCATGTAAAACTTGCAAAACCACAAAGCCATGCAAGTACAAAACATCCTTAGAAAGAAAACAGCAGTTCAGGAGAATCTAGGCCCCTTTTAGGCCAAATCTAAACCACCATGCACATGCATCCAAGAAAGAGAGAAAGGCTATTTCAGAAGCTTGCAAATCATCTAATGATTAACTCCATAGCCTTCAAGCATTCGAGGTTAATAGGAAACAGTGCCTTCCAACACCAGGAACCACCACCTAGCATAAGCACTCTCTTCCATGACTGAGAAACAACCTAGGCTTCTCCATATCACCCAGGAGCCTGACACACAGATGCCCAATATGAAAGCTTTACTGCTACACAGCCATAGAGCAAAGAAATCCACCTCATACTTCAAGGTTAAACCTCTACCAGCCAGGAGACACATATCACAACATGATCAACTCCCTTTTCCATCTTGACCATTCATCAAGCTGCATGTTGTCACAAAATACCACAAGGCTTCCACTCAACAAATGATCAAAACATTAGTTTATTCCTCCAGATTTCTTCCATCCTATCAAGCTAAGAAATCTTCATAGGAGAAATATCCAGAACCAACAACTAGAAGAAGGCTCTGATACCACTTGTAAGGAAATCAATGGAGCACATGTAATGAAAACTCCAAACAGTAGTGCTTTTGGTAACTTCATTTCGATTAGGTTGCCTCAAAGACACGTACTACTATGTCCTAAAGTGGAAACAGACACATTTTATTTCCCACATTAATCCTTCTGAGAAAAACACAAGTAAATTCAACAACAAGCAACAACACAGATGAAAGATACTACGAAAAATAGAACACAAAGATTTTATGTGGGGAAAACCCTTTCAGGTGAAAAACCCCACTCTCCAAGTTTAAGCCATTGTATTATTTAGCAACAGAAAGTTACAATACAGTTTTAGGCTCTTAGCCTTTTAGAGATTACATCTTGTTCATTCTGAATACAACTGGTAGCAAACTATCCCTGAGAGATCAACCAAAGCAATTATGATCACGAGAGATTCCAACAGCTTAACTCTGCCTCTCAATCCTCTACTTTGACCTCATGGCCTTGGCCTTTTGGCCAGCCACTCAGTCCTCTCTCTATCGTTCTCTTTCTAGCTCTCAGCTTCAGCTCCTTGGCTTATCAGCTCTCACTTTCAGAACGTCAAATTCATACGTATATACATTCATTCTCTGCAGGCTCTATGAAATCATTCTTTTCCAATTTTCGGATCAGAACTAACGAATCATCCAGCCGAACATCATTAGATGTTTCCACTTCCTCGTGTTTTAGTTTTCCAACTTCCACACAGAAATGGTTCAGCAAATGGTTCACATCCTGCTTTCTCTGATTGGTCCAAAATGCACCACATCGGACAGTCTTCATCAGTCAACAACGATCAACTTGTGTCGCATGTCGGTGAGACACTATTCGTGTCTCCCTGATGCCACAGAACCCATATCGTCTTTATCACCAAGAGTCTTCACTATTGGAAAGACGTTACACCGAGTCCATAAAGTTATCGCTTAGACTTCTCCTTTTCACCAAGACATCTTACCAAAGTTCCCAAGTCACATCGACCTCAACATTCTCATCGGTGAGACAATCGCCATTCGATGAGACATCATACCGATTTTCAAAGGTCACTCTGAAATGTCCAATAGTTGGCAAGACATATCGCTTTCACCAAGAGATTACACTGAGCCCTCAAGTCAGACCGAACACCAAGCAGTCGCCAAGAGTCATACCGACATCAGGATTCCCATTGGCAAGACAATCAAGTTCGCCAAGACATCATACCGATGCCTTCAAGTCACATCGATCTCAATATTTCCATTGGCAAGACTATCGCAGATCGCCAAGACCTCATACCAAATTCTTCAAGTCATGTCAACATGAGAACTCCATTCGGTGAGACAATCGTCTTTTGCCAAGACATCCCACCGAGCACAACATGTCATCCCGAAGACCTTTTACTATCGGCGAGACTTTTCGCTTTCACCAAGACATCATGCTGAGCCTTCATGTGTTACTCTGAGTGCATACTGTCGGTGAGAGAATCAACCTTCGGCAAGACTTCTTACCAAGGCTTCCATGTTACCCCGAACTCATTGTTCACCAAGAGTCACACTGAAGAACACCGTCGGCCAGACTTACCGCTGTCGCCAAGAGGTCATAGCAAACCCCTTTTGTTACCCCAATGACTCCATATGTCTGTTGGTGAGACATCCATTAGTTGCTGAGAGTTCTTCTCGAGACC
Source organism: Sequoia sempervirens (assembly GCA_007258455.2). Taxonomy (NCBI): domain Eukaryota; kingdom Viridiplantae; phylum Streptophyta; class Pinopsida; order Cupressales; family Cupressaceae; genus Sequoia; species Sequoia sempervirens. The sequence goes on along the minus strand of VDFB02270651.1, from coordinate 563,600,231 downwards.
CTTGAGTTACCCTGATAGCCATATGCTATCAGTGAGACATTCACACATCACCAAGACTTCATGTCGAGACCCTTGAGTTACTCTAACATATGCTAGGAACTCGATAACAAAACCTTCTATCGCCGAGACATTCCATATCGGTATGAGATCTCACTGAGTCTCCATGTCATAGCGATAGGTCCATTCGGCAAGACTGAAACAAAGTCTCAGTGACCAGTGCAGACCACATGGTTCCAAAGCTGCCAATCGGCTAGACAAAAGAAATGTCACACCAACTTTGCTTTTCCAGGGTTTATAGCCTGTGAGATTGAGGCACATAATTCTAACATTATCCATAAGAAACTCATTACAATCTTTGATCCTAGGGTCATCATCAGTCTTTTCATCATATTTCCATTTGACAATTCTATCCTGGGGAACATCTGAATCAATAGTATCTTAATTATTACGGGGAGGGAATTTCATCACTACTTCCTCATCACTGAGCACATATTATTTCATTTGTTCCTCCCTAATTGTTTGGAAATCTTCTCCCTGTACATCTAGAGGTTGCTTTGGAATATCCATAGCTTGAGGTTGTTGCTCCAAAAGAGCCTATTCTTTCTCACCAGCCTCCTTCACCTTTTCCTTAAAATCACCATTTTGGAAATCCTTTAACTTTGTATTGATCATCAAATCTTATGCTTCTTTGATAGTCTTATGGGAAATTTAGTGAGTGGGGGAAAAATTACATCTCATTGAATACCTCTAGGTTTCTTATAGAAAGCCAACTCTTCTTTCCAGGTTTTGAGATAAGGGGAGAAAGGAAATGTAAATATAAAACATAAAAGGTGATGCGCCAAAGCTTTTACAACATTTCAAACCCAAATTATTCCTATGATTGATATAAATAGACATAGAATGCCACAACCCCTCATTGTTGTAAAGAGAACGAACAAAAAAGGTTAACTCCAAGCACAGTGCAAACTTTCATATCTTTTCGCAGGCAATGTTCATTAAGGTCTGATCAAACATAAATATTTCTTATGAGTAAAAGAACAATATTTTAGAAATCACAAGAACTCTATCTCCCAATACAACATAGCACAACAAGATAACAACTTTCAAAAAAATAGAAAATTCCAATGAAATAGTCCAATTTTCCTAAGCCACTATTCTACCATACAAGCATAAAGCATAGAAATCTGCTACTTAAACTATCTCGATACAGCTTGCAAGACACAGTGTTTCATTCAGAATGACAATATAAAGAAATAAAACTTGAAAAAGGTAATACATGCACAGTCTCAAAAAATTATCCTCAATAGCTCATGCTTTAATTATAAAATGAACTTTGAAACAAAGGTCGGATGCCAATCCAACAATAGTTTAAACCTTAATAGATATAACATGCCAGAATAAAGTAGTTTTGTAACTTGTTTCTGAAAATAATTCTAAAAAACTTAAGAAAACTAAAGAAACACCTCTTTTGACAAAGAAAACTGTCACTTGGAATCCAACCCTTCATTATGTCATCGCTCTCCTATTATAGCTGCCAAAAGAAAAAAAACACCACCTTAGTATAGAAGTAATTTCTGCTAGATGTTGATACTTGATAGCTCACAATCTAATTGTAAACCCTTGGTTAGGTCGCAAAAGATCTTTGCTCATTAACTCCCAACAATTGCATTAATATCTTTTAGATATTTCAAATATAGAATCCTATACACAATCAAATCCTAAAAACAACAGCCTGGAAAAATGATTACACTGACTAATCACATCATCTCGAGGCACTGAATCAAAGCTTCCATCCCAAGATCCAAGAAAGGAAAAACTAGGAAGTTCTGACAGTCTCCAAAAGATATTACCTTATAAGAGGCACATTATTGCTTTGATAGAGAGATGACATGTCGTGTAGTCAGAAACCTTATGTTTTTAAAAAAAAAAAATTGTAGTAAACTTTCGCCATTTCGACACGTGTCTTGGGTGCTCCTCTAAAAAGAAAATGATGAGAGAAAGCCATGCAGCCACCACATGGCACATTTCCCCTGTCTTTCTTACCGGCCCTTCATTAACCGAACACTTCCGTAGTCAAAACAAAAGGAGGCTGAAGATTGGAAAACTAAGGAAATAAAAAAAACACTTCACAGTTTTGGTGACTCACAAGGGCCTTCGCTCATGGAGGTATGAATCCAACTCTCTGGAAATTCCTGAAGTGTTGTCCCTACCATTCTTCTTCAGTTGGTAAAGACATACTACAGATTAGCCTATAGGCTTGATCAAGCTGGAAAACTTCTTTGAAAGACATGACCCCCCACTTTGCAATAACCACTCTAAGGTAATGATAAAGGCAAGAAAGGAAAAAAATCTCACGCTCAACCTCATTAGTTGCATGCGTTGTGCTTGAACTTGGGAGTTCTGCAGAAGTTCGATCCTTCTTTTTGATAGCTTCTGTAATTTTCTCTACTGTTTGCACATCTCCAACTGGGGAGAAAAGGGGAGGTAGCCCATAGTTGATCAAAACATTGAAGTCCTTTTTGATCTCTTCAACTCTCCTTGCCAACACCATCTAGTAATCTTTGCACCTTTTGGCAACCTTCTGGGAGTTGAAAATTTAACTATCCTTGATGTAAGTAGCTCTTCGGTTAGTAATCTTGGCATCTTTCAAAACCTCGTCAAAAGCCGCACAAAGTCTAGAAATGAAACTTTGTGATTCTTCCACTTGTGAATCACATGCCTGCAGAACATGATCAGTCGTTGAACCAATTTTTTCATTTATTTCGTGGACATCCTTCAAGAATTGAAAGAAGAGCCTAAGAACAAGAACTATAGCTACAATCTTCTCCCAATGTGAAAATACCAATCCTTTTAGCAGTGGGAGAGACCCAGTCTTTTGAGCAACAACCAGCTCCTGATTGGGCTGAATTTCTTTGGTCCTTTCATTTTCCTCTATCCAACCCTTTTCTTTGAGTGTCTACCAGCTTAGAGCTTATCCTTCATACCTCTAAATCGTGGGTCTACAATGCAGACACGACCTCTTGTTTTTCTAGCTTCAATTTTTCCATTTCTTCTTGTGCCTTCCTAACGCTGTCGAAAAAATGAGTTCGAACATTTCCCAGTTCTTTCTGTAAGTTTTCGTGATTAGTTATGTACTCCACATTGGTCTAATGCTGGGTGGTGACTCAGTCAACTTTTAATCTCTCAATTTTGGTGTGTAGCTAAACTTGTTGGCTCTGTGCTTCTTCAAGCAATCTTGAGTTTTCCCCTTACTTACCCTGAATCTGTATTATGCGGGCCAACTCAACATCCTTAGCCTTGAGCTCAGTCTACAACCTATCCACTATTTCCCTTACAATCACCAAGTCTATCTCACACTTTTTTAACTTTCTACTCAACCTTTCATAGTCTGAATATACCACTTACTGGGTGGTCTTAGCCAAGACCACTTTGTTGCACGGATGAGTTTTAGTTAGATCCAAGCCCATCATCCAAATTTCATAATCCTCTAGTTGCATCTACTCTTAAAGCTTAGCCATGAGTAGTGCCATGGTGTTGATCAAGAGAGAATTATGCTCCTCATTGTAACAAGCCTTGATTTTCTTAGTGGTTGACAACTCAACATTTTTCATAAGCCGCCTCTGTTTAGCATTTCTTCGGGCTATCTTTGTTGCATTAAAATTATCTTGGAGGTTTTGAGGGACGTCAACTTTTGCACCGCAATAGGGGCACCGAGAGGGAAACCAAAAAGGGTAACAGAAGGGGAGACCTCAAATGTATGAGCATGGGGAGAGGCGAAAGGGAGTGTTATCATGGAAAAGGGTGGCACTCCTAGCTGAGACTGAACATGGGATTTTCTAGTGGAGGTAAATAGAGACACGGTTGGGTGAAAAGGTGTTTGCTCAAAAGTTGACAGGCTAGGGCTGGGGGTTAGCATGGATGTTTTAGCTCTTTCAAAAGGGGCCCTTGATAGGGAAAACAAAGAGTCAACAATAGTTGAGATGGATGTTGCTCGCTCAACATGCGGGGTAATCTCAGGAATTTCATTTCAAATAGGAAGGGATGTATTTAGGACATCAAGTTAGGGCTTGAGGATAGATAATTCCATTCCAAAGGAGGAGGAGAGGGGGTAACCAAAGATGTGGACATAGGAAGAAAAGTAACAAAACTTACTTGAATCGCGGTGGTTGGTACATCCTGGAAAGCGGACTCCACTTCTTCACCTCGAGCCGATGTATCAGATATGCCTAGACCTTCGAACCACCTTATCTTCTCATGACCAGAACTGACATATTCTAATCTCCTGGCAACCAACCCCTCTAAAACTTGGCCCTTGGTGACTGTAGTGGATGATGCTCTTGTGGACTGTCGGGGTCTCTTTCCCTTACTTTGGGCATTGAAGGAGGATGGAGCTCGTGAATCCTTTTTCCTCAAATCCCTCCAACTATCAGATTCTCATGGTCGGGGAGTCCGATGGGGAACTTGTTCCACATCAATTTCATGGCTGGTTTCTAGATTACTATAGTCAGAACTAGCCTCCTTATCATAAATATACTCGAATTCTTCGTCCTATGGGAATTATCCAACAAGAAGGTTGAGACAACGCAACTCTTGTCAGAACCTCCAAAAATATGCCTCCTTTCTTTCCGACTAGCCTTTTTTCCTTAGTTGTGTATTAAGGGACTTATTTATTAGAAGGTTCCTATCATATGACACCTTTGGTGTGTAGAAATTCAACCATTCTGGTCATTTGAAAGGAATATGCTTTAAATCAATGTATACCTCCTCACCTTCTCGAGTCATGTTCTTCCTCCTTTCGAAGTATTCCAGCTCTTCATGCTTCACACTATAAATTCACCATGGGTTATAATACCACTTATCACAAATAATAACCAAGCGCAAAGCTGCCAATAGATCCTTGAGCTCTTCTTCACAAAATCACTTTGTAAGCGATACCCAACTATTAGCAATATTGAGAGGGAGTGAATACAACTTCATCTTCTTTCTTCCCGTGCCATAGATCTTGCCAACAACGGTCACCTAGCGGCATGCTTCCAGTGCGTAATTTTTTTCTGTTACAAATCTTGGGAGTCAAAAATATTCATTGGGGAAACCATGAAATCTAATAAATGTGAAATCCACACCTAGGAAATAATCCACTAAGTTTGGCGAGATCCTCATCCATTGTAGAACCTTGGGAGAGAAATGGCCTGTAGGGCGAGGTAACAATTCTTGGAGTACGGGCCTCAAAAAGTAATCTGCAAACCCATAATAATCCTCTATTCTAGAAAGCATATGGGTCCACACAAAAACCATTTGAAGATAGCTCCTTTCATCCAGCCTAGACACTGACACATTTTTCCCAAAATATTCAAAATTTTGATGTAAAATCAAATGAGCCAAAAAGGAAGGATTCCTAAATTTAGAATTAGTCTCATAATTTTTTAGCTAGTTCAACACGTTCCTAGCTATAATTTTTTAGATTTTTTCCTTCTTTAGCTCAAAAGCCAAGCCAAACTAAAAAGGAAGAACCTGGGTATCATCATCCATACCAAATACTCAGGCCAACATTGAGAATACCACCTGTGTGTCCTTCTTAAATATATCATATGATAGAGGGAAGGGAACATGACCTCAATCTAGTCATTCCCTCGTCTCTTCTTCATAAAAGTTTGTTCTTCTAGCCTTTTCTTCCCCAAAAAGATCCATCTTTTCCTCATTAAACAACTTTGAATCCCAGGCCGTAGGGATACACAACATATCCTATATGGCTTGGGCAAAAATAGTAACCCTAATCCTGCCATTTTGGATAACCCATGTCACCTCATCAAATCTCCTGGCACATGAATCGACTAATCCTAGGCATGGATGCACTGTGGACAACATGACCTATGGAAAACAATAATCCCATAGCCGAAGTGCAAAACCCTCAGTTGTCCCATGCTTTTCCTTTCTTTGAAATGCACCTTCTTTGAGGCTTTTAGGGTTAACTGACAATTTGGGGTCAAAAAAATTGTCAATGATATCTTGTACTGCTTCTCTCCTCACAAGCTTATCACTCGACACCTTCTTGCAACATTCAAAAGGTCGCTCCTCCATAGCTAGGGTGTTGGCGAATGAATTCCACCCAAAAACATTGGCATAACTAGGTCGTTGACTTGAAGTTGTAGCCTGTCTTCCAGAGGTTGAGGGTTTCTACATGACTATATCAAAAGTTGTAGAGAAATTCTTAGGGATAACGACCACTTACCCCTTTCTTTCAAAGGAAAACCCCACTTTTGAGTGTAATTAATTGTCTTTCCAGTTCATGCACTTAAGACTACACTATTACTGTTGGGCTATTAAATGATGCCATTAGGGTGATACGTGTGGACTAGAGATCCATATCCCTGGGGAATGCCGAAAAAGTCATGAGGATGGAATTATTACATTCCTTCCGCTACCTCTTAATCAAAAGAAAATATTGCCTAGAGAAGCATGCTTTTCATCATACCAAACATGCCAAGGTGGTGCAAAGTACCCTTGAAAAATCTAACCATTAATTTGTCAGAGTTTCAACGCGTTAACCCTCGTCTTTTCTCATTAATGAGATAGTTGGAAATGATGATGATGAAGGACACATGTCAAAAATCAGCGCACAAGAGCATTTACTCCCAATGCTCAAATTTATTTCTTAAGCCATTCTATGGGATCCTCTGTATGATTTATCTACCTTGGTTTGTTTTGCATCAAATTTTCTCGTTGTCATCTAGCCAAAAATAGACATTTCGTTGGCTGAGTTTGTCAGTTGGCCTTTTCTATAAACAGCCACACCACCTTTTACAACGTTCATTCGAACATAAAGTCCCTTAAGTTAGCTGGTCTTCTACTTATTTCAATTCCATGATAATTCATCGCTTTATCATGATGTTTGCTGGCTTAGGGACCCCTATTCAGCTCCTTCCATGGAGGCTGCAATACAGCTTCGCGAGAGAGATTACTAGCAACTGAATCAAATGCATGTTCAAGAAATGTGACCCACTTATCATGATAGTGTTCAAATGGGTGAAGGGCATAGAATTCATTACTGATGAGAACCAGCTTTAGAGAAATTGCAATGTGCTTTCCCGCTTCATGGCCTCATTGTTGGATTTGAATGTGTTCAAGCCTATGATAATTGAGTTGTGCCTTGAGATGTTTGACACCTCATTGATGGAAGGGCTTGGTGAGATAATGCAAGTGGCCACCCTTGGTGTTGGTATCTTGAGCGCCATGGACCTCCAAAGGCATGTGGACTTTTGCATAGACGTGCACTAGTTACCCTTTCTCTCTGACTTCTGTACCATGGACATTGCAACACATCGCCATTCTTCACAACTGGCAGCCATTTTTCTACTACGTGAGTATAGTGTGGAGTAGGTTATAGGACTTGCCTAAAGGAAACACTTTGAATTCCTGGTGCAGAGTAGCAATGAGTAGGCCTTGAGCCTACGTTTGTGTTCATTGTGCTTTCAGCCCTCCTTTTACAACTAGATAAAGAAGAAGAGAAAGAAATAAAAGAAATAAAACCTGATGATGAGCCTTTTTTGCTTCCTGATTCTGCTTCCTGGGTGATGGCCAGAGGCACTTCCTGACTGCTTTTGCATGTTATCCCTTCTTTTTAATCTTTTGCTTTGTAGCTCCTTTTGGGTTTGCACAAGAGAGCCTTATGCTTGAATCTGAGCCTCAAGCTTGCATGTATGTAGAATTCTCAATAAATATAATGCATGCTAATTGTTTCTAGTGTCCTTAGTTGTCTTATTCTCAAAATTTCAAAATATTTACAAAATTTTACATGGTACATAACTGTTAAAATTTTCAAAGAACTATGCATTTTAATGGAAAATATTTAGATAAATACCATTCACCGGTATACCTAAGCATTCCCTTCCATATCTTCAAGTTCGTATGCATTCTTTTCCTTACATGTGCTGATTTGGAAAGGTCCCTTCCATAGTGCTTCAAATTTAGTGTGTTTCCCTATTTTGCAGTACCTTCATCATATTTTAGCACTAAGCTTCTTCTTTGAATTATGGACTAGAGGTATTTTTTCCAAACCATCACTTGAATGTCTATTGTTGGATGATGAAGGCTCCATGGGCCTTCTCTTTGTCTTCCTCTAGTTTGAAGAGTTCTACTATTCATACTTCCATTCCACCATTTTCTTTAATTTCCAAGGCTTTCAGTAGTTGTAGAGTAGGAATTTCTATGGAAATGGGCATCACTACCTCTTTTCTGTACACCAACTCATAAGTAGATGTCTTTAGAATCTACTTGGGGGTAATTTGGTCTACCCATAAAGCCAATCATAGATGTTTGTGCTAGTCTCTTTTCCATTCTGACCAAATGCACTTAATTGACCTAATTAGGTTTTTGTGGGTGGAATTTGCTAGCTCGTTCCCTTGTGGGTAGTAATTTGATGAAGTTTTAAGGAAAATCCCATGCCTGATGGAAAAATCTAACATCCCTGACCCAACAAAATCTTGGGAATTGTCAAATATGATGGTTTTGGGCAGCCCAAATATGGTCACTATCTCTTTGAGGAAATTAACAATCTCCCCTTCTATTGCATTTTTAGGGCTATGACTTCCATCCACCTTGTAAAGTAATCAGTCACCATGAGGATCCACTTATGTCCAACACTAGAAATAGGATTTATCGTACTGATAAAATCTAGAGCCCACTGGGCAAAGGGTTCCTTGGTTATAATTAGACTCAAGGGTTGAGTGGCATTCTTTCTTTTTCCAACAAAAAATTGGCACTATGTACACTTCTGCACTAAATGATGTGCTTCGGAAAACATAGAGGGCCAATAATATCCTACCCATATTATTTTTAAAGTAGTGGTCTTGGCAGAAAAGTTCCCACCCTTGGGGCTATGGTGAAATTCATTAAGAACTCTTTCTTCTTGTAGGTTGTCGAGGCATCGAAGCAACACACCATCATAATTTTTCTTAAACAATACATCTTCAATTAGTACATACCTAGTGCCTTGCAGTCAATAGTACCTCCTTTAATTGAATGAAAGACTAGTTGGGTAATATCCCTTCTACATGTACCATGTCTGATCAGCAACCCAAGACTCATCAGACTCGAATTGGTTCAAGTAGACTTGATCGGTCTCATTTTCGGCCACAAGACTTGTTTCTTGTGTGATGTATTCACACAGACCTCTTCCCTAGACCAGCTTAGTTGGTTGGATATCTACATCATATTCTAGGATCTTAGTGATCCAAATTTCTCTTTTTTCAGTGATTTCACCCTCTGTGATGTACTCCCGCACATTGGGATGTGCTATGAGGATAGTGATTTTGTTGGCCGACCCCAAGTGTTGGAACTTCTTCAAACTTTTAACTATGGAAAAAGCTTGCTTTTCCACAAAGTTGTACTTCATCGTGCACCCTTTCAAAGTTCTAGAATGGAATGAAATAGGATGTTCTCCTTCATTTTGATCGCCTTTTTGAGTGCGCACTGAAGCTATGCTATCCTGACCACTATATACATAGAGTAAAAAATCTTTGGAAAAATCTAGATTAGCTAAAACCAGAGCAGCAAAAATTGCTATCTTTATTTGTTCAAAGGCCTCTTTTCCTTCAGAGGTCCACTTGAATAGTAGATTCTTTTTAAGCATTAGTGTGATAGGCCTTACAATACCGGTGAAGTCTGAAATGAACCTGCTGATGAAATTGATTTTCCCTAGGAATGATTGGAGTCCTTTTTGGTTTACTAGCAAGGGTAGTTCCATTATGGATCTAACCCTTTCAAGATCTATTGATATTCCCTCTTTTGAGACTACAAAAGAAAGTAGCTTACCTTGAGTCACCCCAAAGACACAATTTTTGGGATTTAGAGAAATCCTAAACTATTGGCATTTCTGGAAAACCTTTTCCAGATGATCAAAGTGATCATCTTTTGATTTTGAAAAGACTGTTAGATCATCCAAATATATTAAAATGACTAGGTTGATTAAACCTCTAAAGGTGATATCCATTGTTCATTGAAAGGTTGTGCTAGCATTTGATAGGCCAAATGATATCTTAGCATACATGAATGTTTCCCACTTAGTGGTAAACATCATTTTGTGTTGGTCACTCTCCTTCACATATACTTGGTTATATCCCAAAAAACCATCGAGTAGCGAGAACATTTTGGACCCAACTATTGTCTGTAGAATTTTCTCCATTGATGACAAAGGGTAATGGTTCTTAAGTGATGCCTTGTTTAAATCTGAGAAATCGACACAAAGTCTAATATCACCATTCTTCTTTTGGATAGGTACTAGGTTTGAGACCCAGGTGGAATGTTTGATTGGATATATTATCTTGGACTCAACCAACTTGGTGATCTCTTGTGCCATTAATGCCTCAACCTTTGAGTTGACAAGCCTTTTCTTTTGTCAGATGGGCATAGACCCTTCCTCCAAGTTGATGGTATGTTGAATTATACAGGGGTCGTAACCTCTAAGGTCATCATAGGTCCAGGCCATAACTTCGTTGTACTCATAACATAGATCCCTTAGTCTTTCTTTGTCTTTAATCAGAACCTCTTTTCTGAATTTCAACTTTCTACCACCTCCAACATCAATCTCTTCATAATCTCTTTCATCTTCTATGAAGCTTCATTTTCCATTTCTTGCATCTTCACAGTTAAAGAGGTTCTTGACGGAAATCAATCCTCTCGAAAGCTTGTTCCCTTTTAATTGCATGACCTGCCCATTGGAAAATTTCATCCCTGGGATTGGAGTGTCAGGAACTGTTCCTCCCTTTTGTATGAAGGTAGCTATCTGATTATCATCATTGAAAACTTGTCAATTTTCATCATTGTCACGAATTGAGGGTCGGGCAATGACCTGTACTACATTTCCTAGTTGAGTCGGAAGTTGGTTCGAATTGTGACCCAACTGATGCCATTCGATCAACTATGTTGTTGTGGGATCGAGGAATAACTTGTATGTTGAAGGCTTCAAAACTCTCAATCAGGTCCCAAACTCAATGTTTTTATGACCTCATCTAGGTATTCTTTTTTGTTGCTTGACCATGGACTTGGCTCACTACTAGCTCTGAATCTCTAAAAACTTGTATTCTCTTTATAGCCATTCTTTGTGCAAGCTTTAGGCCGTGAACTAAGCCCTCATATTTGACATCATTATTTGAACATGAGAACATAAAATGGTAATCTCTAAGAGTTTTGGATCCTATTGGAGAGAGTAATTGGACACCCACATCGGAGCTAGCTTTACACTTGGCATCATCAAAATATAGGGTCCATAGACGATTATCAGACAAGTCATTGGATTTATCTTCATCCTTTATTAGTTTCGGAAAAAGTTTGATCACCGTCAAAAATTACATTAGTGTCGAGTTCGGTTGCATGGAAGTTTACAAATGGATAAAAATCAATGAATTGGTTGAACAACACTTCTTCCTGGGGAGTCCGCTCATTTGTATCCTCTTCATCTTCTAGCATTTCAACACAATATTTCTCCTATTGAGATATAGTAGTATGTGTGGCTTCAAAGCATAGGAATATATTGTCTGCACTATGTTCAGGATGCAAAGGTTTGGAAAGAATCTTCATCTTTTCTTTGTGCTTGGTTCTCAAAATCAAGTGCCAGGTATCCACAAAGTTTGGCGGTGAAATCCCTTGATAGACACATTCCGAAGACTGGTGGAATGTCTATTACTACCACTTCCTGCATGAATGTTTGGCTTGGGTAGGAGAAAAGGGTTAGGGAAAAATCCCTTATCCGACCAATGGTCGGGACCTTCTTTCTGTCTAGTTGCATGATTCCCTTCTCAAGGGGTTCATACTTAAGCTCTAAAGCATGCATCCACCACTTGTTTTGGCATAACGGTTGTGCTAGCCCCCGAATCAATCATATTATTATGCAACAATTTATCTCCTACTATAAGTGTTAAAAAGAAAGGTGTGGGATTTGTTCTACTTACCTCTTTATCCTTTGTGTTTCCAATATCATTTTCATAGGCTATCACTTTTAGGGCCTGGTGGGAGCAAGGATTTGTCGCCTTCGCTTTGATTGATGATTGAGCCGCGTCTACTTGTGGGCTTTGTTCTTCCACCTCTAATGCTTCTTGAAGTAGGGTTTTCTACTCAGGAATTGATATGACGTCCCAAAATGATACCTTTGTAGGAACCTTCTTCAATTGCTCCACCATGTTAAGCATCCCAACTATTTAGAACTTAGGCTTGAACTTCCCAGATATTCCTCTCGCTTTTTGAAGAAAGAGTTCTGACGTGACTGAGATTGGTGCCTTTCCTATCTCTTTCTCCACCATTGGTGAATTATGTGGCTATGGAAAAGGTCGAACGATGGGAGATGGAGCCTACTTCTCCTACGAAGGTGATTGTCATGGTTGTGGATGTGACAAAACTTTTATGTATTCTCCGGTAAGCCTTCTCTTAGATCTTATGTTGTAATCTGAGCATACCGGTGGAGTGCCCATCGTCAGAGTTTCATTTGCATACACTGCATCTTCTTCCTCCACCCATGAGAACAATGCTTGATCAGGTGCAATGTCTATCTCTTGTTCCAGGAACATCCCTTGCAATTGCGCTCTAAAATGAGCATTCTCCATTTTAGATGGTCTATACTTATTTACATTCGGGGGCGGGTCTTTGCTTCTTTGTTCTACCATCCATTTTTGCATATTTTCCCTTGGGAAATTTTGTGGAAGATGACCATCGTTGCATGGGAAACACCATACATCATCCTCTTCCACCAAATTATTTTGGCCTTGGATCATTTCTCTGCTTTGACTACCTTTTACCATTTAAAGTGGCATAGTGATTGGAACTATCTGGTTCATGGATGTTGTCTATTGGCCTCCTCCTCGAGGAAACCATTGGTATGAATTATGTTGATAGGAAGGCTTGTTTCCATCGTAGGTATGAGCGTTCAGTTTTGGAGGCATTCCCTGCTGCCGTTTGAGGATGATCAATTCATTAACAAGAGTCTGCATGAGACTCTTCATGTCGTTAATATATATTGTGACTAAGTTGGAGCCGAACATGCTACTTTGTGCGGCAGGATACACATACATAGACTGGGGAATATCCGATGTTTTGCTTTGCATAGAGGATGTGCTCGAACAAGCTCCTCCTTGAGATGTTCTAGAGGGTTCTGCAAACATAGGCATGGGGGGTTGTGGTGGGAGCTTCACAACATCAATTAGACTATTTTCTACTTTCACCACCAACTCATAAGCATCAGGAAAGATATCTCCCCCCATGGAAGTTATCATAACTGTGATGTCAAGATTAATAGCTTTTAGATAGAACATGAATACCATCACAACTAGGGGTCAAGTGGTCACGGGGATCCTTTTCCAAGTTTTATCAAACCTAGTGCTAAAGTTTCTCATGGCCTCATACAGAGCTCTCTTGATGGTAATTAGTTGTTACAACAACGAGGAATGGTCTCCCTTTTTTGAGAATCTTTATAACATTCATTATCCAAGCTGGTCCCAAGAAAGGATGGAACTTGAGACGAGATCTATACCAATCTTGAGCTTTCCCCTTAAAAGAGGTAGCTAACAGCCTGAGAGAAATATTCTCTTCCGCTATATTATGTACCCTACATACCTCCACTATATCTTTAAGGTGTTCAAAAGGGGTTTTAAAATCTTCTTCAGAGAATCTTGGAATAGCCTTGAGGGAATTAGCAGGTATGGCAGGCCATATATTTGGGGGTGTGGGTGGTTGTAGTGGACTACCACTATCGCATGTTACAAAATTTCTAGGAGCATGGGGAGGTACATGAGCCATGGAGAAAATATTCCTATGAATCGAATATACAGGAAATCATATTTGGAATTTTAAGCCTCTGGGTGGAGTAGATAAAGCTCTAGATACTGGGCTCTAACTTCTCTCTCTATTACTCCTTACAGGTGATACAAAACCTGTAAGTCTTCTCCTTCTAGGGATTGAGGAAAGTAACTAAGAGTACTGGAAGTGGCCTCTCGAGGATGCTCTGATTGATATAAATAGACACAAAATGCCACAACCCCTCATTGTTGGAAAGAGAATGAACAACAAAGGCTAACTCTAAGCACAGTGCAGACTTTTAGATCTTTTCGAAGACACTGTTCATTAAAGTTTGATCAAACATAAAGATTTCTTATGAGTAAAAGAACAATATTTTAGAAATCACAAGAACTCTATCTCCCAATACAGCATAACACATCAAGATAACAACTTTCAGAAAAATAGAAAAGTTCAATGACATAGTCCAATTTTCCTAAGCTACTATTCTACCATACAAGTATAAAGCATAGAAATCTGCTACTTAAACTATTTGGATACAGCTTGCAAGACATAATGTTTCATTCAGAACGATAGTATAAAGAAAGAAAACTTGAAAAAGGCCATACATGCACAGTCTCAACAAATTCTCCTTAATAGGTCATGCTTTAATTATAAAATGAACTTTGAAACAAAGGTCAGATGCCAGTCCAACAATAGTTTAAACCTTAATAGATATAACATGCCCGAATAAAGTAGTTCTATAACTTGTTTCTGAAAATAATTCTAAAAACCTTAAAAAAACTAAAGAACACCTTTTTTGACAAAGAAAACTATCACTTCGAATCCAACCCTTCATTATGTCATCACTCTCCTCTTATAGCCACCAAAAGAAAAAAAAAACACCGCCTTAGTATAGAAGTAATTGTTTCTAGATGTTGATACTTGATAGCTCGCAATTCGATTGTAAACCCTTGGTTAGGTCACAAAATATCTTTGCTCATTAACTCCCATCGACTGCATTAATATATTTTAGATATTTCAAATATAGAAGCCTATACACAATCAAATCCTAAAAAACAATAGCTTGGAAAAAGGATTACGCAAAATAATCACATCATCTCCAAGCACCGACTCGAAGCTTCCATCCCAAGAACCAAGAAAAGAAAAACTAGGAAGTTCTAACAGTCTCTGAAAGATATTACCTTATAAGAGGCACAATCTTCCTTTGATATAGAGATGACACGTTGTGTGGTCAAAAACCTTATGTTTTCCGAAAAATGTTTTGCAATAAACTTCTATCATTTCGACACATGTCTTGGGTGCTCCTTCGAAAAGAAAATGATGAGAGAAAGTAGTGCAGCCACCACATGGTGCATTTCCAATATTTCTTACCATCCCTTCATTAACCCGAACACTTCCATAGTCAAAACAAAAGGAGGTCGAAGATTGGAAGACTAAGGCAATAAAAAATAACACTTCACACTTTGTAAAATCTCTTTGCAAATGATTCTCTATTACATCATAGGGGCAAACATAGAAGGCATTTCTCTTCACAATGCTCTCCTTGATGTCACATATGGTTGTCCATTCCTTTTTTCTAGATATAACAACCCCATCACTAATGAAGTTTCTCAACACATCATCTATGTACAAGAAATGGTGAGATATCCTAGATAAACCCTTACTTCTTATTGCTGTATGCACAAAACCCTTTAGTCAAAAATCCTAACCTCATCAACAAGTAACTTGAGGTTATTCAACATTATTCTAAATTTCTCATACCCTTCCAGGGAAGTAGCTTTAAAGTAAGCAAAAGCACATTGGGGTTGTACCACAGTGCCTTTCCTAGTTTTTCTAAACAATTCTTGGTCCATAAAATCAATCTACCATATCAACTCTATAAATACTAACTAGTCAGAGATATATAATGGCAAGCAATATGGTGCCACCTTGGCCCCAAAAGCCTTGATCAAAGTATACTCTATGTGCAAAAACCAATCTGCCCAATTATGCTATGTAGCTACTCCTACTGACTCATTTGGGCACATGATGTCTCTGATTAGTTTTGAAAGCCTATGAATAGGTCCCACACCCAAAATCTCTAGAATACCAAACCTGATGTCATTCAAAACATGTAGTTGGAGTTGGAACAATCCTAGTCCCAAATATGTGTCCACATTTGGACTAGAAAAATATTATTCTCATTATCCTTTTGTCTCAATCTCAACTTCCTTTTCCATTTCTCCCAACCCTCAAATAGAAGCATATGCATCAATAGAGAATAATGTGGGAAATATAGAGGGAGAACCTCCTTATTTACATTGATGAAATCCTGATGCATTTGTTTTGCAACGTAAGAGCATAATCAAAACTAGTGTTCTAATTATGACCTTGCATATCCACTGCATCACCAGTAGGTCAGTGGCTATCCTAGCCTCAAAATTGTGAACTAGAACCTGATTCAAGCAATAATATGTGTTCTTGAAGTAGTCAACAAATTCTTTACACTCAAAGGGCTCTATATCATTAGGGGAAAATCTTTCCTTGCTCTTTCTATGCCTTACAAGAAATATACTTTTGAAGTAAAATATATTTTTCTCATACTCACCATATAGGTCCATAGGCGTGATGTTAACTATATAATTTGGATTCAACCCAAATACCTCCAAAATTTTGTCCCTAGTTACCTCCAGGACTAGAAATCCATTTTCACTCTTGATCTTCCTGTTTGTGGGATCATGATGTTTAGCTAATTCCATCATCACATCTACCTCCACAAACACATTAGGTACCACTAGCTTCCCAAGGTTAAGGACCCATAGGTAACAACTTGACCTCTTAGAAAACCTTCTATTAAAGGCATACAACAACTGTCATCCACTCTAAGGCTGGGCCAGTTGTCTAGTTTCACCAGCATAATCGATTAATTTACTTGTCATAGCAACTTGCCCCATATTTTGCTTACCAATTTTTTACCCACCCTCATTTACATCTCTAGAGGTGCCTTGCATGAACCTTTCCTGAGATTTCTTTGAACTCCTTGACCTTGTGAACACTATAGGGGTATTTGACGTAGGTTTAGACACTTAAGGTGGCTCCGACTTAACCATGGATGAAACATCCTAGGTCTTAGGCCTCTTAACTCTTTTCTGCTTGGGATTTCTCTTAGGCCTTATGCTAGACTCACTAGGCTCTAGTTTGCTCATTTTTGCAATGTGGAAAGACTAGGGTTTATCATTTTTTATTACTCAAAGAGACCTACCCATTTTTAAATTCCAATACACAATTTACAAAACAAAACACCCCAAATCTTATGTAATTTTTATCGCCCCAATTAAAAACACTCAATGGGTAAATCCTAAGCAAACTTATCTCTCAAATTCCCTAATAATTTTCAAACTAGCACAATTAAATATACTTGATAGGAAGAGATATGAAAATTTTCTTACCCAGGTGAAAATTTGATGTTAAGGTTCCAGTAATTTCTTATTGGAGCGCCTCACACCGTTTCCTCAGACTCTGGTTATCTTCTTTACTCTTGAGAAATTTTGAATGTGTAGAAAACAAGTCAAATACTTTACTTATGGCTGGGAAATGGAGCACAATACCATTAATGGTTGATGGAAATATCACGCGAGTGAACTGACACTTAGCCATTCATGTTTAAACCCTAGGTGTTGATCACCCCACTTTAAAACCACATCAGCGGCTTTCTATTCTCCTTGCTACTTTCTCGTTTTATTTAAATGATGTCTTTAGAATGTTGCGACATTGGCTCTTATTTAGAGGCCATCGCTCATCATTATTTTGAAACTCAAAGTTTAGAAGGAAACTGTGATGAGTGATAAGAAAATGCAAAGAGCACAAAGGGTTATCGTGCATCGCCAATTCATAACACAAAACTCACAAGCGATTAGCGATAAAGGAAAAGCCAGTGATAATGAAAGGAACACATGTTTCATGCATCACTAATGCAAAACTCCAAAACCATAGCCTATCTGCGATACATGAAACAAGAGAAATACCATTCATCGCACATCACTAATGTAAGTTGTGCATTGATAAAGCTGTCAGCAATGAGCAATGAGAAAATGCGGTAGACGAGACTTAAGTGGGACAATTTCACACATGCTCATAAGTTGTATTGAGAAAGGGGACTTCCTAGGATGATGTATGAAAAGACCTCAAAAGAATTAAAACCATTTATAGCAAAGGATGTAAAGGCCAAACAAGGCCAATAAATTAGCCTTTTAAAATAAAAGTATATTTAGACCTAGGCACAAGGGGCCGATAACTTCACGGACTTTGATGACTCAGGTCATTTTAACATGACCAGGAATGGGCCACACTAGGTCAACTAGGGAATAGACCGAAGACCGCAGGTTAAGATATGGAAGAAAATATTCAAAGTAAAATAATACCTCATACAAAAACATAAACCCTAGCCACAACTGACCAAGCAAACATTTAGGAAAATGATTTCTCCTAGATTGATCGAACATGAATTTTTTTTATGAGGGTTCCATTAGTGGCTCTGACTAGGGACGCATGTCTCTTCCAAGTATGGTGGTATTTCAAATCTCATGGTTGAAGCAGACCAAGCATAGGGACACCAAAAACCAAGGACTTTCCCAGAAAAGGAAAGAGAACCATACCAAAGGAAACAAACCTATACAATATTTATAGAACTGTACAATGTACATGGAAGAGAACATATTCCAAGAGAAATTTGGTTCCTAGAACTATCCATGTACTGGCAGCTCAATAATTTCACTTGTTAATTCTTATAGAAAATATGAATCCTCACCATGAGTGTTGCTAATCAAATAAGGGCCAAGCCATAATCCTTCAAACTTTTCATGTTTTCCCTTATCTTCAGATCTTGTATTCCACATCAACACCATGTTTCCTACTTGAAATTTTCTTGAGGTAGCTTTCTTTTCATGCAAGTTCTTGACTTGCAACTGTAACTTAACACTTCTTTTCTGAGCATCCCTCCTTGTTTCATCTACTTCTATCAATGAATCAATTCTATGTTGCATTGCGTCACACATTTCCTCATCATACTCTTGGAAAAACTTATACATATGCATGAGGTTGTTTTGTGGTAGCCTAGCTGCAATGCCATATACTAGATCAAAAGGAGCATATCTAGTGGCCTTCTTAACAGTCACTTGATTTTCCCACAACATTAACTTGGAATCCCAAGCTCTTTTATTCTTCTCTAGAATCGTCTTGATAATTTTTATCAAGCTTTTATTACTGGATTCTTCTTGACCATTTCCTTGAGGGTGATAAGGTGAAGAATATGACATCTAGATTCCATTATTTGATTAGATGTCTATAAATTCCTTAGACATGAAACACATTGCATTAACTGAGACAATCTTCTTAGGTACTCCAAATCTGGTCAATATATTTTCCATTAGGAAATCTATGACTACTTTACTTGTTGCCCTTTTTGTTGGGATGGCTTCCACCCACTTTGTGAAGTAGTCTATGGCCACAAGAATCCACGAATGTTCCCCACTAGACTTTTTAGCTATTTCTCCAATGAATTTAATACCCCATTGTTCAAAGGGTGCTTGCACAGTAACTAGTCTAAGAGGAAAGTTACTTGAGAATTTAAGTTTCCCATAGAGCCTTTGGCATGCATCACATGCTCTTACCAGTTTGTATGGATCCTTAAGAAGGTAGGCCACAAGAATCCAACCCTCAATACATTATGGGCAGTGGTTTTAGCCATATAATGTCCACCACATATCCCACCATGCATTTATTTTAACAACTCAAAGGCTTTAATCTCATCAACACATTTCAACAATACACCCTCCAAGTTTCTTCATCATAATTCTCCTCTTATAATCACATATTTAGTGGCATGTAACTTAAGAGTTTTTTTCTCATTTTCTATCACCCCCTCAAGGTACTACATTCTCTACGACTAATAAATGATATCTTTGTACCAGTCCCAACACTCCATATCACAAATGAGTGATCTTCTGGAATCATCTTCCATATTTATCTAATTTGCATCTAGGTTGACTTTAGCTATTAACTTAGCCAATCCCTTACCTCTCAATTTTTTTTTATCTGGATGTCAATATATTAAACTCTTAAATTATGTTTATCCACCTGCATCTTCTACCTGTGACCTCTTATTGGGTAAATGTGTCCTTTATAGCTGCAGTTGGGAAATAAGCAATGACTGTGGCTCCAACTAGATAAGTCCTGAAGTTCTTCATAGCCTTAACAAGTGCATATTCTTGGTTCTCCATTAAGTCATATTTTAGCTCTATGGCTTGAAGGGACTTCCTAAGGAAATCAATTGGTTATTCAAAACCCTCTTCATTCTTTTGTAACAAAACAACAACAATAGTATGAAACAATGCAAATGAAAATATTTGTAATGGCCTGGAAAAGTTAGGAGTCTTCAAAACTGGAGCCTCCTTGATAGCCTATTTTATTCTTTTGAATGCCTTACTAGACTCTTCATTCTAGAATACCTTCTCTCCCTTCTTTAGCATCTTGGAGATAGGTCTTGTAATCTTTGCAAAATTAGTTACAAACCTCCTCAAAAAGTTAATCTAACCAAAGAATGATTGAATTCCTTTAACATTCTTTGGTTGAGGAATCTTGTCTATGGTTGCTACCCTTTCAGGGTCAATTCTCACTCCCTCTTTGGATATAATATGCCCCAGTTATTTTCCTTCAGTGACCCCAAAGGCACACTTTTTCAGATTCAGTGAGATCCCATTTTCCAAGGCCCTGATAAATATCTTCTCCAAGTGCATGCATTGATCTTATTCTTTCTTGGAGTAAGCTATCAAATCATCCTCATATATAGCCATGAATAAGTCAATAAAATCAGAAAGGGCTACATCCATATCCCTTTAGAAAGTGGCACCTACATTTGTTAAACCAAATAGCATCCTTACATACACATAAGTGCCCCATGGAGTTGTCAATGCAGTCTTATATTGCTCAGAATCCTTTACTTTCACTTGGTTATATCTAAAAAAACCATTCATCATTGATAATAACTCACAACCAGTTACTTTTTGCAACATGGCTTCCATGTTCGGTAGTGGATAGTTATCCTTTAATGATGATATGTTTATATTTCTAAAATCCACACATAGCCTTCTATCACCATTCTTATTTCTAACTGGCACAAGATTAGACACCCATGAAGAGTGTCTAATAGGCTTTATGATACTAAAATCCCTTAGCTTTAACCATTCCTCTTGTATCTTAGGAGCTAAGGTTGGATTAATTGGTCTTTGCTTCTTCCTGAAAGGCTTGGAATATTCTTTCAAAGGAATCTCATGTTGGAACAATTCCTCTCTATATGCTTTCAAGTCATCATATGACTTAGCAAAGACATATCTATATTTTCTTAATAAGGTAATCAACATTTCCTTGATCTTCGGTTTCATTTTCCTTCCTACATACACCTTTTTAGGGGCATTTTCAGTCCCCAAATCTACCTCTTCCAAATCCTCTAGATGGTTGGCAGTTGTTTTAATCTTGCTCTTGTCTTCACTATCAAAGACCCTTTCTAGTGCTACAAGGCCCTTGGGAATTTTGTTTGTCTTCAGTGTTGAATGACCTCATTCCCAAAGACAGTATCCTTACCATATACATTTTCAAAAAATGCCCCAAAGTCAATCTCTTTCCTTCATATTCATCAACACATTTCAAAAATTTCAGAATATCTTTTTCATCATTGAATATTTTCCAATTATGTACATTGTTAGGAATTTATGGCCTTGCTTGTACCTCAACCTTTGAGGTACCTACAAAAGCTATATCATATGGTCTTAATGCAATATTTGAAAGTGAGTCTACCACTTTTTTTGTCCTCTCTCCATCCAGCCAATTCCAAAAGCATCAAACTGTTCAATAAAATCCCAAACAACATTTCTATATTATTTCAATATGTTATTTTTGCATGTGTATCTGGATCTCACCTGGGCTATCACCAGCTTTGAGTCACCTATTACCATTAACTTTTTTATCACATGATTTTCAACCAACCTTAGTCCTAGTAGCAATGCTTCATATTCGGCCACTGTTTGTGCATACAAAGGACAAAGTGAAAGAAAACTTGTATGTATTTGCACTAGGTGACACTAGTAATATCTATGCACCAGACCCACCCCTCTTTATAGCTTGCATTGTCAAAGTACATCTACCAAAGTCCATCCTTATCAGATAGTCTTATAAATTAATTATCTATATGTATAGGGTGCCTATCACATTCTTTCAGTAGTTCTTCTACCTTAAAATCATTTATATCAGTGTCTATAAAAATAATTGTATCATCCTCAAGAGCATGTTCCAACATGTGTGGCACCTTTGGTTCTCTAACCACCTGGACATCCTTACCATCAATAGGAAAAGTAGCATAAGAAATATCACACTACATGCTACCTCCCATGGAAGCACTCCATTTCCTAGATAGCAACATTCCATAATTGGGTGGGATATCCACTACCGCCACACTAATCTTAAATTCTTTCTCTGGATAAGTTGCTAACCTACAAGGAAGCTCATCGATAACAACAGTCATAGGGACTTCTCTTGAATCCATAGAATAACATTTTCCATGGGTAATATCAACCTTTAGTCCCAATGCCTCCATGATCTTGGCTGGAATTATGTTATTTGATGCTCTAGAATCAATAATACATATTTTTATAAAATTTCCCTCAACTATCAATGTGAGGAAGAATGGGTCTATCTTTCTAGGATAGGATGTGATTGAATTCCCTAGAAAAATATGAGGGATCTTAGTAATCACTCCCTCAACTTCCTTGTCTTTCTTTTCCATCTCACTCACTTTGGGTGGAGTGGACACCACTAAGTCATTACAGGCTATAGTAGCACCATTGATAAGGGCTATTGCCTTTTGTTTATGTTCATCTATTCTCATCATCTCAAGCAAGGGGGCAACAAATTTCACTTGACTAAGTAGTTGAAACATATCAACAGGGGTGTATTTAGGTAATTCAACTAGGATCATACCTTGTTTTGTACCACCCTCCTTCTGTTGATTCTTTATTGCTTTGGACTTAGGCTTGGCATCTTTTCTTACTGCTTCAAGATTATGCTTATGTGCCTTTGTCTTTGTAGCAAGGGACTTGAGATCTCCATCTACTTTTGGTTTATCAATTTTCTTAGCCCAAATATTATCCCCCCTACTTTCCTTAGCTTTGTCTACTTATGTTTTTCCATCAGACTTTTTCTCTTTTCTTTGGCATTCTATTATTTGATAAAGAGTCTAATAAGGCCACCCTAGTCAGTACCTACTATTTTTTTCCTTAGATGATATGAAATTCTAGCTTGAGCAGCCAAGGCCACTGTATATCTCACAATTTCCTCATCAGAAGGTCTTCTTAGGGACACATTATCCTTAGTTTCTTCCAAATTATATACTTCATTATCACTGTCACCATCCTCATCAAATATTACTTGTTGATGACATACATTTGGAATATGCCTTTGATCATCCACATCCATTTCATGAGACTCCATATTATATGAACATTCATTATCAGCAAAATCTAAACCATCCATGATCATATTAACATTAACATCATCCTCATTGGACTGATCATAGTCTTCAGGTACATCTGAACCCCTTTGAAAATCTGTGCAACTGCACATTGATGAGGAGAATGTTGCATTTGAAAAACCATGCACCAAGGGGTTTCATCAACAAAATTTCTTGAATTCTTCTACAAAGGATCTGGAGGAACCTTGTTTTGAGTATTTCTCTGATTGTTAGGAATTGTATTGCCATTATGCTAGTTTGTATTTTATGGATGATCCTGCAACCAAGGTGGTCTTTCATTCTTATGATAATTGGACCTTTCATTTGACAGAGCATTTTCTTGCTTTGCAATCCTATCATTCATAGTCTTCATGAAATTTTCAATCTTATCCTCAAGAGTGCCCCCTTTAGCAAATTTTTTATTATCCTCTCTCTTTGGATTCTTGAGGATATTTACATCATCTATTCTCCCAACCTTACTGGTTGCTCTATAAATACTATCAATATGGATGACCATCTTATAGGCCTCTCTAATTATCTAAGGATATTTCTTATCTAGCAAGCAATAGCTCATCTTTGCATCAAAGGAATTGCAATAGTTCACCAAGCACACATTGTCATTTAATCTCAAATGTGGTGGTAGCAGGTTCATGGCCTTTTGAAATCTTATATTGAAATCCACCACACTTTCATTATATTTTTTGACAATACTATTAAACCGATTTAGAAGGAATCTTGATTCAGTTCTATCACCATATTGTTCTTTGAATAGCGCCTCTTAAACTCTTCCCAAGACCCAATGCTTTTAGTTGGAAAACTCCTATACCATTCTCTAGCATCCTTAGTAAGGGACTACAGAAATAACTTCATCATGACATCCTCTGCTTCTACCTCAAAATCATCCATGACATTGGAAAATGCTTTGAGGTGGTCTTCACCACTCAAGGGATTGTTTCTAGAAAAACTAACCAAAGAAGGCCTAAAATTTTTTAGGGAAAGGGTTAGGATAACCAAGAATCTTGATAAAACATAGCTATTGATATCTTTTAACTTGCATGGGTCTCCTGACAATCCGGTCTCTATGAATATTTCTAGATTCATTATCTTTCTTTTCATCAAATTGAGTTTTATCCTTACCTTTCCATCTCCATTATTATTTCCATATCCTTTCCTCTTTCCCTCATCATACTCAAAATAAGAATTCTTATTTTTGTCATTTCCTCTACCCCCACCACCCTAATTCCCACCACCACTTCTACTGACAGTATATCCCTTAGACCTTTTCTTTTGTGATTCACCATCATTATGTCTAGAGCTTGAAGCTTTTGGAGTAGGTATGGAGATCTTAAGAAATGAAATCTTTCTAGATATTTCTCCATTTGAGGCTTCCATTTCAGTTTTCTTTAACTCTTGTAGTAACTTTTCATTTTCCAATTGCATTCCCAAGATCTCAGGGTTTGGGGGTGCAGTAGATAGGGTAGGATCAATCATAACATTTTGGGTGGAAGTATTAACAAATGAAGTATTGGTACTTGTACTCGTATTGGTATTGAAAGTATTAAAAGTGGTTTTATTTGGTTGATCAATGGGATTCTTACCATGATCTCGTGTTGTGATTTCCTAGTAGTAGCAAAAGGATCTACGGATTTAGAAGTTGCAATAGATGTATCATAAGTTCTTGTAGCAGAAGTTCTCATTTGAATGGTTTCCTTAGGTGGATTAGGGGTTATCTTAGCAAAACATCTAGCAACATTTTCTTGAAAGGCCTTTTGCTTAGCTTCTTCACTCATCTTTTCTATCCTTTTCCTCCAAGCATCTCTTTCTTGCATCTTAGCCTTAATTCTATCTTCTTTTTCTTTAACTCCTTTGCTCTTCTTTCTTTCAACTCCCTAAGCCTATGTTCTTCTTCCTTAAGCATGTGCTCTTCTTCTTCTAAGGCTTGCATATCTCTATCTATCTCTTCCTCATTTTCAAGGACATCTCCAAACTCACTTGGCTCAGGGGTAAAGAAATCATGATTAGCTAGTTCTTCCTCAAGGGATTGATGTAATTCTTCATCTGCAGGTTCACCTCTTAGCTTAAAACTATCGCCATTAAAAGTAGACCCAACCTTAGGAGTTAAAGTTTCTGAGAACTTCTTATTTTTCTCCCAAAATTCCCACCTATCTTCTTCTCTTGATACATCAAGTTAATTTTCAAACACTTCCTCAATGGGAAAAATTCCTTGATCTTCCTTAGGCACCTCAACTTCATGTGCTTCTTCATGAATATTTGCACTATTTACTTCATTATTAAAAGTAGGATATGCATCAGTGGGAAGTTTAGTAGGCTTACTTGATTCAACACGTTTCTTCACCCAAGTGGGTTGCTTGTCCTTTGAATGCTCATAATCCATCTTCTATTTAGGATGCTTCTTTGTGTGACTTCTGGTCTTTAGCATGGGGCCGAGTAGTATCTCAAAATTCCCTTTCTCACTTTCTCTCTTAGAAATTATTCTCAAATTGGCATGAGAGACTTTAGATTCACCACCCAAGATATTGGGAAATAATATTTTATCACACTTTGGGGTTACACTTACAATATTAGAGAAAAATTTCAACATAACCTAACATAAACTAGAAGAATGAACCACACTTTGAAGAATAAAACTAGACGTGGCTTATTTGATGAAAATTTGAACCAATTTCTCTCCAAGCAATGAAGAACAATTAAAATATTTGACTCTGACTGTACTAGATATACCTAGAGATTTTGGACTTAGCAATGTCCCCAGCAAAGTCACCAATCCATTATTTATTTCATTAGGGCCAAAATTGATCTTAGCACTTACCTATGAATCTTCCAGAATCCCATAATTAGCAAGGGTAAGGATTGGCCAAAAAATAAGTAAAGGGTTGCTAAACCTTTACTTTTACTCTTCGGGCTCTATGAAACCCAGAAGGGTGATCCTGACAATGTTTATATGATATTCATGTGTCATTTTATCACTAACATTGAAGAAAAATAGATATACTCCTACTAAATGCAAATAGATAAAGATCCTTGAGGATTTGGCAGACCCTCTAATGAATTATACCTATTGCTAGGAATAAGAGGTACTTCATACCACTATACTGCATCCACAGGTGTGTCAGAAATTGTTGTAAAGATATGTGTTCTTTGTCAAGTAGAGGTGGCTCACTGACTCCAAATATGACCAAACAAATGTATTAGTGCCTTATTAGATGGAAACGAGCTCACATGTGCAATAAACAGTAATACAATAATAAATGCAAACTAGTATTTGTAGACTATTACATATTACTTTGTAACACACAACTAAATATGTCCAGAATTAGAAACTTCTTAATAATCATAGTATTTTACTTACAAATCCATGATCTCATTTAAGAACTTACTTAAATATTTGAACTAAAGAAAAATATAAAATCACAAATTCAATCGAATTGATTGAAGATGAATAACTGAACCTTGATTCCTTTATTCATAATTTGAAAGAAAAATTATAGAGGAGAGAAACCAATCAAAGAACTTGCAACTACCATTCATATATCTTTTCTATTTTAGAAAAATTAAGCCTATTACATATTTGAATACATTCCTAATACTTAACACTAATCTATCTCTCCATGCTTGAAATTATCTCAATTACTCATATTTGAGCTCAAAATTGCTTAAACCATCAAGAGACTCCTATAATTGGCCTTGAAAACCAATTTATAAAACCATGGGAGCAACAAGCATCAGGCCAAATTACAATCAAATTCACATATGAATTTGACATACATTTCAATCTTAATTTTAAAATTCCCCAGATAGTTATATTTGGACCTTACAAAGTGGGGGGAAAGCATATAAGACAAAGGTTATTTTCATTTGTTGAAGAAGATATGCTATCCTTTCAAAAGGAACCTTTTACTCGTTGCAACAACATTATAATATCTTCTTCATGAACCAAAATATTAACCACGTGCACACCTAGTCATCAAATATTCTAAAAGCATGAAAAATAATAGAAAGAAAGAAGACTGACTCATCTAGGTTAGCATTTGTGTGATCAACCTTTCTGATAGGGAGAGAACAATATTTTGTAGTACTTCAATAAAATCCTAATTTGTACTATTTCTAGGCTATGCATTGTTTAAAACTCCTTGTCCGATATTCACCATTTTCATCATCACCTTCACACATACAAGTTTACTTAGTAAAATTTTCCAACCAGGTGTTGTATTCCCCTTCAGTGGGCCATTTGCATCCAATAAACTTTGTACCTTTGCACTATGTTGATTATACCTAGCATCAATTAAGGCTTTGGCCTCTTTGATGAAAATATCCATTATCATTTTAATCCCAATCATAATGTCAACATTAGGATTCAACATGGAATAATCAAGTACAATCAACATCATCTTAGCCTATGGGAGAAACCATCCCAATTCATCTTTCCATGTATCAATAGCCCTAGGGACCTCGTGCTTTCTAGTACTGGGTGCCATGGACCAAATTGCAAGAGTATGCAACTTTGGACTATAACTAGCACCAAACACCTTATCTTCAAAGTGCTCCTCAAATATAGAAGCTTGAGGGTCTCTTCTTATTGCATCAAATGAAATAGTTGAGGTGATGGTACACCCTGGTAGCGACAACATTCCACTTTCTGTGACAATATTCCTAGCCTCGGTAGGAGTAATAGCTACAATCTCAGCCATAATCATTTCTTCCTTTTCCTTCTTAGCTTCTTCTTATTGAGAAGGATTGGCATTAGCCCTTGCTTGTTCAAGCCTCTCCTTCATTTATTTACTTCTTTTTTGAACCATAAATTCTTTAAATTCCTTAGATTGTGCAAATGTATCATCCACAAGAAACTCATTACAATATTTGATCTTAGGATCATCATCAATATTTTCATCGTATTGCCATTTCACAATTCTATCCTAGGGAACATCTGAATCAAGAGTATCTTCAATATTAGGGGAGAGAATTTACTCATTTCTTGCTCATCATCGGGCACATGTTCTACCATTTTTTCCTACTCAATTTCTTGGACATCTTCTCCTTGTACATTTGCTAGCTACTTTGGAATATCCATAGCTTGAGGTTCTTGCTCCAAAAGAGTTTTTTCTTTCTCAATAGCCTCCTTTACCTTTTCCTTGAAATCACCATTCTGGTAATCCTTTAACTTTGCAAAAGCTCTTTCGAAATGATTCTCTATTACATCATAGGGACTCACATAGAAGGAATTTCTCTTCACAATTCTCTCCTCGATATCACATATGGATTTCCATTCCTTTTTTCTAGATATAATAGCCCCATCACTAGTCAATTTTCTCAACACATCATCTTTGTACAAGACATGGTTGGATATCCCGGATAAACCCTTCTTCTTGTTGCATGCACAATACCTGTTGATCGTGTTTTCTACACAATAATAGCAAGACATAATATGATATCCTATCTCTCTTGAAAGGTAAATCTCTATCAGCAAGCCTCAAGAGATAACCCCAAGGTCTCTAATGTCAGGTCTTGACAGTGCATAAACAACTCAGTAATGAAATGTGAAAATGCTGGTAATCACAATGGGACCTTACTACAAGAAAAATGTTGAATCAATTCTATCAGATTTAACCCAATAATTAAAGAAATAGCAAAAGTGAGCGTTTCAAAGAGATTTCTAAATCTAATACCAAACCTAAGATTAATAATGAATGAAAGTAACCAATACTCAAAATGGACCAATCCCTCAAAACTAATCTCTGCTTGACCAAGATAAATCTACAATCTCACAGAAAATAGTGCAATCTTCTGAGGTGTTAAGATTTTCAAATCATGAACATTCATTCAACAACGCTATTGCAGTTGAAATGAACAAATCTTCACAATCGAACTAGGCACACAAAATATGAAGTCTAGGATAACTTTGCAAAGCAACTAACAATCAGTTGGTTGCGAAAAGTATGGACTGAAGGATTGCTACAACATTCACGTATTAAATCACAAACATTATTAAATCAAATCTAATCTAAACATGAAACTTCTCAAAGAAATTTTAAAGATAGAATAAAAAGAACCATGCAAAACAAAAGAAAACAAGTATGGCACCAAATCACAATGTCATTTCTTGTATTCAAATTTTCCACTATAGCAACAATTCCAGATTTCTTCCTGAGACATAGAGGATCCCTCCACAATCTTGCTAGATTCATCCTGCATCCATCAAGAAAATTACAATAAAAAACATAGGAAACCAATGTTAATCCATCAATATATCGTTAGAATGCATCTCTTACAACCAAAGTGCCATTAAATCTCATATGAAATGATCACACAAATTTTGGGTTTTGGGGCCATCCGCAGAATCTAGGCCAGAGAGGAATTTTGGGAAATTCCTGACTGATCGGATTCCAACGGAATAACCAGTAAACACCTACTTAACTATCAAATCAGATCATAATCAATCAATCAGTCACATGAAATAATCAATGAATGCATCATAAACCATTAACAAATTCAATTGTCTCTCGTTTCGTTTCATTCCATCAAAGTTCAGAAAAAATCATCTAGGGAGAATTTCCACGAAGAACGGGCCAGAGAAGGGATTTCAGAAGATCAGGGAGACAACGGATTTTGGAGAAATCGGGACTCAACGGAAATCCACGGATAAGGCAAGATCCCGGACTAATGGAGATTCCTGGAATGAAAGTTTTGGCAAGAGTCAACTGTTTTGCCGAGAAGTCTTGGCGAAGTTGAGATGTCCTGCCGACCGGCGATATAGCAAACAATATCGATATGATCAAAGGACGGTCGGGGTAAGGTCTTGGAAAATGCCTCATGTCTCACCAACTGATGGGGTCCAAGCAATCACTTTGGCCATACTAAAGTTTATCTATATGATGTCTTAGTGAACTTACAGAGTTTTGCCGAACGTTAATGAGGAACATCTCGATGTGACCAGCGGGTAGTCGAGGTAAGGTCCCAACGACCTCTTGGTCTCGACGACTAGCGATAGAACATGAGAGACCTTCGGTGTGAGAAAGATATAGTCACAGTGCACATATGGACTTAGGAGAGCTTTCGGTGAAGTGTTTGAGTTCGGCTAGAGGTCCCAGCGAATACGTTATGTCTCACCGATAAAGAGTTCCATCAGCATAACCTCTTGCCGACGTTATGAAGTCACCCCAACAGAAGATAACTCGACAATAGTAGGATACGTTCATCGAAAGGTCTCGCCGAAAAAGGGAGGTCTCAGCGACATAACGGAAGATCGACAAGACGAAAGGAACTCGCTATGAGCTCCTGGCGATAGGGTTTGTTTTCCCGACAAAAAGATTTTGGCGTGAGAACTGCAGTGTTCGGGTGATCAAATGCAAACCCACGAAGGGTTTTGGTGTGACACAGAAAGATCTACATGACATCTCACTGACCTCGAAGGGTTACAGCGACTAAAAGAACAAAGCTCAATGAAAGAAGAAGTGTTCGGTGGGAGGTTTTGCTGAAGGACAGATGTCTTGGCGAAGAAAAGGAATATCGGTAAAGCCATTGGATCCCGCTATGACCTCCTGCCGATAGGGCCTGTCTTGCCAAAAGCGAATATGAATGAAGCACGTCGATGAGACATTTTCTTACGGAGTGAGGTCTTGACGAATCCTCTTTGTCTCACCGACTGACATTCCATTCATAAAAGACTTCATCGGTGAACTACGGGATGACCGTAAGGACATCTCACTGACGTCGAATGGTCACAGTGAGCATATGGAAGGGGTGGATTATCCCAAACTATGATGCTGAATCATGATTTTACTCAAACATCAGATTAGTCATGAAATTCAAACATTTAAACATAGAGCAAATCAAGGATGGACCTTTCGTAAATTTTCTTTACATTCTAGGTCAGTTTTAAGATGAAATCACTTGGTATGGCACTGCCCTAAGTCTAAAACCCTACTCATCCACCATTAGCACATAGTCAAGCTCAAAATTTAGTTGTTTCCACTATTAAGTCATCACTAGGATCTACTAATTACTCTCAGGAAAGATTCATCAAAATGCAAATAGACATATGAGCTCAAAACTCGCCTGGGAGATGACAAATGATGCAATACTAAACAACCCTAGCATGAAATAATCCAAGAGGCCCAAAAACCAAGTTAGATACACCCCTCAAAGCATGCACGAAGCCAACAATGCAAGCAACAGGACAGGTAGAGAAGGAATTCGGGAAGCCGACAAAAATCTAGCCCACGTGGAAATCCGCGAATACTGAAAATCCCCAGAAAACAAGGGTCCAGCCAAAGTTCAAGCAGGTTCTGGGAAAATCCGACCAGGGCGGAAAATCCCGAATCCAAGCAAAAGCCCGAAATTCATCCAGAACTCAAGATTTTCAATAAATAACCTAGGGGAAACACTTAGGCATTCAAAATAAACATTTTAAGCACACTCCTAGGTAAGACAAAACCTCAAAAGAAAAAGGCCAAGAAGCCAAAATTGAAGCAAAAGAGGGTCCCTGCTTCCAATGGGGCGTGTGCAAAAAAAATTGCAGAACAAATGGTGACTTCTGTTGGGAAAATGCTCCAGAGCATTTGGTGACGAACATGAATCGAGAACCTAGAATCTCTGGTTTCAATCTCACCATCAAACAAACAAGTCAGAATGCAAGGATTCAAAGAATCAGAACCAAAGGATAGACCAAACCCTCCATAAACTGAAAAATCCAAGTGTGTGCACATGAGTTCATTTCCCTCCTTAAGTTACTACAGAAACCAAGTTCAATCAAGCCAGGCTACGTAAGGATTCTAACTTCAAAAGCAACCTAGATAGGGCCTCGCTACCAGTCAGGCGTCCATAGCCTCAATGAGGTTATCGTTGTGACCCTCCTAAACATAGCTCTACTGCCAGCCAGGCGTCCATAGCTCCGGTAGAGATATTCAGGTACCCCTGATAAGTTGAATTTATTTTTTTGATATTCAATATTTCATTTTTCTTTCTTTTGATATTCTTTATATGTCACTCTCATTTCAACTTGTGAACAATGAAGCTCACACTCAGGGCTAAGAACCACAGTGGCGCTGAAGTAGAAATAGGATTTTTCACTTGACAAGACTTCACAAGGATTCCTATAGTGACACCAGGATGCTTAAGATATATGATGGATATAATATTTCAGAGTATTTCAAGTTCAAATCCACACCAGTGACTCAATCTTCTATAAATCCGGCATTAAGACAGTTGGCAATAGCAAAGACTTCAACCATCCTTTCAAGATGCAGGACTAAAGTTCACCACGAAATACTTATAACAATTCAAGAGAAGATAGATTTGCCATGTAGGTGCAACAGATCCAAGTGAAAACAGAGAAACCCCCAAAGCAAGAGTAGAGAAAAAACAAAACAAACCAAAAGAAAACCTACACTAACCCAAAACAAACAAAAGTGAAGCAGAAAGGGAAACCTAATCTAAAGCAATCTATCCTAACTATGTACAAAAGACTCATAACCACTCATCATTAGACAGGGTGAATTGAAACCTACCCCTACTTAACTCTTCAAGGCCTGAATAAGCAACAAGGTGATGGTAATAGTCCTCAAGAATGCAAATTCATCTTTATATTCAGCAAAACAAGGATCAATAATGCAGCACTCAAACTCAAACTCATAATCAGGAATGATCAACAATTGAGGCAACTCATTGAAACCATGATTAATCCATATGCAAACTGCCTTTCCTAAATTCCCATAATCAAATTGATAAGATTCAGAATTCATAGCAAGGAGAGAAGCAACCCGATTTTGTATTGTTGTAAATTGAATGTGGTATTCCTCATTCTTCAATAGTGAAGAGCTGATATCTATGTTGTCAGGAGGTCTCCACCGATGATGCAATATCCCTCCTTCTTCATGAGGGAACAATGTTGAAAATGTAAAAGCCTCATTATGCGTAGTAACTTCCTCATCATGATGTTTGTCAGGAGGCCTCATAGACCGATCTTCAAGTACATCTTTACCTAAAGTAGGATAATCAAGCTCATTAGTGATGGTTGCAACATTGTTATTCTCAACACCATTTGGGTTTTCCTGCACATCCATAGCCATCTTGTCATTAATACAAGAAATATGTGAAATTTTACTGAATTCATCGATAGAATGTGATGAGCGAAGGGACTCCCTGAATTCCTCCCCTATTGGCATTTGTTATGGTTCTGGATTGCAACTGTAACCCTTAGGAAAAGAAACTTCTTTACCCACAATATTAAATCCCACAATTTTCTCTAGGGATCGTTCATCAACAATCCGTTGAGGCTCTTCAATCAAAAGCTCAACCTCCTCCAGGACTGCCTCAGCATTAACACTGTCAGATTTATGTATAGGCATATCATATAACATGAGGATTTCCTCAGTCTCCCATCCTTGAGGGTCAACTATCAGTACATAATTTCCCAAGCTTGTTTCAGACAGGAATACCTCCTTAAAAGTATTCGCATCAATATGGCCCAAAGTACCCTTTTGTTCAGTAAGCATATCCTTTTCAAGAGACCATAATACTACACCCCTAATGGTAGGATCCTTTAACAACTCATGAGCAAAGAGACTTTGACTTTCTTGAGTTCTTTGACTACGTACTCCCCTATTTGCTCTGTAGTCATGGTAGAACAGTTCCCCTTAGAGTTATCTATCAATTCATCCCTGCCATTTTCAATGCTTCCTCCTTTATTAGCATCAGACTACCCTCCATTTAGGAAATACTAAGTAGACACATGATGGAATGCCTGAACTTCTTGCATATTCTTCTTCATTCAGTGGACCATTATCATTCTCCTCATTACCTCCAAAGGATTGAACTATAGATTCTTCACTGTATACATGTCATGTTTCAACACCTTTATCCTGTTCTTCTTCTAGTTCATTGTCTTCACTTCTTGGAAATGGGACGTGATTTACCACCATGATTGATATGTCATAAGGATTAGACGACACTATCTCCAACCCACTCGAACCACCGCTGGCATGCTGAACCTTTGGCTGGAAAATGGACACAGCAGCCTAGAATTCTTGACAGTCTGGCTTAGAATGTTGATTAGTATTATGAAGCCTACACCATCTTGAAAGAGCTATTTTTGCTAGATAAACTTCACTAGATTCCCCTGATTGTTTGGCTGATCCAGAGAAGTTAGGGCTTCTCCATTATTCTGAAGTGGCGGCTGCCTTCCATGACCTCTATCAAGATATTGTTTTCCGTCAAAGTTCTGTCTTTGAGCCTGCATCATATCCATGTTGCTTTGATCATAATTGGACTAAATCCCCCTTTGGGTTGCATGGGATTGACTATTCTGGTGCCTTAGGTAAGTGACTTCAGTGTTCAGCCTCTCAACTAGCTCTATGAGTGCATCAAACCTCTCCTTGTTTGCACTGTTTGATGGAGGAATAATACTAGCTGAATTCCGCATATAAACATCCTATGACCCATGGTTCAAGGGTTGATTAAATATCTCAAAGTTCTGTAAGTAACCAGGTATATTGGCTTGTGGATGACAGAATGCAGGTTGGTTCATATTTGGATGGTAATTTGGCATGAATGTAGTCTGACTCAGGGGATGACTTGGGTGTGAAACCAAGGGTGATTGAGGGACTGAACTTATCACAGGTATTTGGTTGGCCAAGGGTCTAGACAAGTGTTGTCTCAAATTTGTACTCACCTTAACAGCCACATCAAAAGCTTCAAATAAGCTACCAGGAGGGTTTGCTTTCCATTTGATGAAAGTAGACGTTAAACTATCCAAAGCTTCATAATAAACCTCCCTGGCAAAGGCATCGTCTACAACATAAGGGGTTTGCAGCCTAGCATAGGCCCTATGGAATCTATTATTGAAAGCCACTATTGGTTCATTTACCTCCCTCTTGATTCCAATGAACTGCAAAAGTAACTCATTTGCACTGATTGGGGTTTGAGATTTCTGTAAAAATGCAGTCTCTAGCTGAAGCCAAGTAGTGATAGACCCAGTAGGAAGATGGTTATACTAACAAAATCCCTCATCTCCAAGGGAATATGGGAAAAGTCTGCATGCAACATCCTCATGATTAATTCCCCTATCCTTAAGGGTAGTCTTAAAAATCCTAATATGCTCCTCCGCAGTCCTATTTGGATCATTAACATGGAATTCTGAACAAAAGTGTTCAGGGTTTTTAGGCATAGGATATCAATTGGCAAAACCCAATGGAGATGGGTTGGTTTCTAGGAAAGCCATTGGTGGAAGTGGGGGGTGGTAATGGCTGATTTATGACTGGCTGAGGTTGTGGGTTGGGAATGGCCTTAGACTTAGATGAACTCGATGAAGATGGGGATGATGGAGACGTGAAAGGTGGATGGGATGATGATGATGATGATTCTCCCCTTCTTTTGGTACTTCTTGACCTAGTAGGGTCTGGTAATTCCTGAAATTCTTCCTCTCCTGGAGTGGATCTTGTCCTTCTTCTGAATCTCTCAAGAGAGATGGCATTCAAAAATTGATCTAGCTTGCTTATTCAGGCCCTCCTAGCGCCAGTTCCTGTTGATCACGTTTTCTGCACAATAACAGCCAGACAAAATATGATATCCAATCTCTCTTGAAAGGTAAATCTATATCGGCAAGCCTCAAGTGATAACCCCAAGGTCTCTAATGTCAGGTCTTGACAGTGCATAAACAACTCAGTAACGAAATGTGAAAATGCTGGTAATCACAATGGGACCTTACTACAAGAAAAATGTTGAATTGATTATATCAGATTTAACAAACTGGTGATACTTCAATCCTAGATTTAACCCAATAATTAAAGAAATAGCAAAAGAATGAGGGTTTCAAAGAGATTTCTAAATCTAATACCAAACCTAAGATTAACAATGAAAGTAACCAATACTCGAAATGGACCAATCCCTCAAAAATAATCTCTGCTTGACCAAGATAAATCTACAATCTCATAGAAAACAGTGCAATCTTCTGAGGTGTTAAGATTTTCAAATCATGAACATTCATTCAACAACGCTATTGCAGTTGAAATGAACAAATCTTCACAATCGAACTAGGCACATAGAATATGAAGTCCAGGCTAACTTTGCAAAGCAACTAACAATCAGTTGGTTGTGAAAAGTATGGACTGAAGGATTGCTGCAACATTCACGTATTAAATCACAAACATTATTAAATCAAATCTAATCTAAACATGAACCTTCTCAAAGAAATTTTAAAGATATAATAAAAAGAACCATGCAAAACAAAAGAAAACAAGTATGGCACCAAATCACAATGTCATTTCTTGTATTCAAATTGTCCACTGTAGCAACAATTCCAGATTTCTATTACAACATTTTCTTGAGAATGCCTACTTGCTGCTAACTACCTCTCTATTCAAACTACAAATTCTAACTATTTCTAACTGTTCTAACCCTCTAAAACTGAGGTGAAATGCCCAATATATAGAATTCTCCCAGGAAACCCGTTGGCCAGACAAGGGTTTCATAGCATTAATGGCACAACAACTCGGTCAAAAGAAACCCACGGCCAGTCAAATAAGCATAAATGCATGTTCCATCCAAATCGGCCTGGGATCCGCAACGCAGTTCAGACCAATGCACGGGAAGATAGTAGGGAAGCACAAATCGCACCGCAGCCTATCATTAGCTCCCTTCCCTATTATCTATGTTCTGACCTCGCTCGTCATGTACTTTCAAGGACATCCCATCCAGGCTTGCCATAGGAGACAGGGGCAGAACCCTAAGTTGATTCGATGGACGAAATCTCGTCCCTTGGATGCTTGACCAACTTATCCCAGTCCACCTCATATGCCAGGTATTTGCCAATAATTGCAAGGTAGGTGGCCGTGTCATCTAGTTGGTGCTCGGGCACAGAATCATCATTACTTGGTGCATAAAACGTCCTACAACCATTCTCTCAACTGCTCCAGACTCAAATACTTGGGTGCAATCTTCCTTCTTCCCGTCATTATCTCAAAAAAAGCAATGCAGCCATTGTAGACACTAGCTAGGGTGTCATCAATGGGTTTTCTCTATTTGTAAATCTTCTTCAATACTTTCTTCCTGAGACATAGAGGATCCCTCTGCAATCTTGCTAGATTCATCTTGCATCCATCAAGAAAATTACAATAAAAACCATAGGAAACCAATGTTAATCCATCAATACATTGTTAGAATGCATCTCCTACAACCAAAGTGCCATGAAATCTCATATGAAATGATCACACAAATTTCAGGTTTCGGGGCCATCCGCAGAATCTGGGTCAGAGAGGAATTTCAGGAAATTCCTGACCGATCGGATTCCAACGGAATAACCAGGATACACCTACTTAACTTTCAAATCGGATCATAATAAATCAATTATTCACATGAAATAATCAATGAATGCATCATAAACCATTAAAAAATTCAATTGTCTCTTGTTCCGTTTCATTCCATCAAAGTTCAGAAAAAATCGTCCAGGGAGAATTTCCGCGAAGAACGGGCCAGAGAAGGGATTTCGGAAGATCAGGGAGATAGTGGATTTCGGAGAAATCAAGACTCGACGGAAATCCATGGATAAGGAAAGATACCAGACCAACAAATATTCTCAGAACAAAAGTTTCGACAAGATTCAATTGTTTCGCCGAGAAGTCTTGGCAAAGTTGAGATGTCCTGTCGACCGGCGATATAGCAAACAATATCGATATGATCAAAGGATGGTCAGGGTAAGGTCTTGGTGAATGCCTCATGTCTCACTGACTGATGGGGTCCAAGAAATCACTTCGACCAGACTAAAGTTTATCTATATGATGTCTTAGCGAACTTACAGAGTTTTGCCGAATGTCAATGAGGAACATCTCGATGTGATTAGCGGGTAGTCAGGGTAAGGTCCTAGCGACTTCTCTTGGTCTCGTCGACTAGCGATAGAACATGAGAGACCTTCGGTGTGAGAAAGATACAGTCACAGCGCACATATGGACTTAGGAGGGCTTTCGGTGAAGCGTTTGAGTTCGACTAGAGGTCCCAGCGAATACGTTATGTCTCGCTGATGAACAGTTCCATTGGCATAACCTCTTACCTACGTTATGAAGTCACCCCGACAGAAGATCACTCGATAAGAGTAGGATATGTTCGATGAAAGGTCTCACTGAAAAGGGGAGGTCTCAGCAACAGAAAGGAAGATCGACAAGATGAAAGGAACTCGCTATGAGCTCCTGGCAACAGGGTTTGATTTGCCGACAGAAAGATTTCAGTGTGAGAACTGCAGTGTCTAGGTGATCAAATGCAAACCCACAAAGGGTTTCAGCATGACACAAAAAGATCTACATCACATCTCACTGACCTCGAAGGGTTACAACGACTAAAAGAACAGAGCTCGATGAAAGCAGAAGTGCTCGGTGGGAGGTTTCACTGAAGGATGGATGTCTTGGAGAAGAAAAGGAATATCGGTAAAGCCACTGGATCCCGCTATGACCTCCTGCCGACAGGACCTGTCTTGCCGAAAGTGAATATGAACGAAGCACATCGATGGGACATCTTCTTATGGAGTGAGGTCTCGGCGAATCCTCTTTGTCTCGCCGACTAACATGCCATTCATAAAAGACTTCATCGGTGAACTACGGGATGACCGTAAGGACATCTCACCGACATCGAAAGGTCACATGGAACATATGGAAGGGATGGATTATCTCAGATTGCGACACTGAATCACGATTTTACTCAAACACCGGATTAGTCATGAAATTCAAACATTTAAACACAGAGCAAATCAAGGATGGACCTTTCATAAATTTTCTTTGCATTCTAGGTCAGTTTTAAGATGAAATCACCTAGTATGGCACTGCCCTAAGTCTAAAACCCTACTCATCCGCCATTAGCACACAGTCAAGCTCAAAATTTAGTTGTTTCCACTGTTGAGTCATCACTAGGATCTACTAATTACTCTTAGGCAAGATTCATCAAAATGCAAACAGACAAATGAGCTCAAAACTCACCTGGGAGATGACAAATGATGCAATACTGAACAACCCTAGCATGAAATAATCCAAGAGACCCATAAACCAAGTTAGATACACCCCTCAAAGCACGCACGAAGCCAACAACGCAATCAATAGGATAGCCAGAGAAGGAATTTGGGAAGTCGATTAAAATCCAGCCCACATGGAAATCCGCGAATATTGAAAATCCCCAGAAAATAAGGGTCCAGCCGGAGTTCAAGCAGGTTCCGGGAAAATCTGACCAGGGCAGAAAATCCCGAATCCAAGCAAAAGCCCGAAATTCATTTAAAACTCAAGATTTTCAATAAATAACCTAGGGGAAACACTTAGGCATTCAAAATAAACATTTTAAGCACATGCCTAGGTAAGAAAAAACCTCAAAAGAAAAAGGCCAAGAAGCCAAAACTGAAGCGAAAGAGGGTCCTTGCTTCCAGAGGGCATGTGTGCAAAAAAAAACTACACAACAATACCCTCTGGGTCAAAAATCCTAGCCTCGTCAACAAGTAACTTGAGGTTATTTAGCATTATTCCAAATTTCTCATACCCTTCAGGGTAGTAGCTTTAAACTAAGCAAAAGAACATTGGGGTTGTACCATAGTTCCTTTCCTAACTTTTCTGAACAATTCTCGGTCCATAAAATCAATCTACCACATCAAATCCATAAATGCTAACCGGTAAGAGACATATAAAGGAAAGAAATGTGGTGCTACCTTGGCCCCAAAAACCCTAATCAAAGTATACTCTATGTGCAAAAACCAATCTTCCCAATTATGCTCTTTAGCTACTCTTACTAACTCATTTTGGAGTTGGAACAATCCCAGTCCCAAATATGTGTCCACATTTGGATTGGGAAAACATTATTCTCATTATCCTTATGTCTCAATCTCAACTTCCTTTTCCATTTCTCCTAACCCTCAAATAGAAGCATATTCATCCATAGAGAATAATGTGGGAAATATAGAGGGAGAACCTCCTCTAGATTGATGAAATCCTGATGCATTTGTTTTGCAACATAAGTAGCATAATCAAAACTAGTGTTTTGATTATGACCTTGTATATCTGTTGCAATCACCAATAGGTTAGTGGCTATCCTAGCCTCAAAATTATGAGCTAGAACCTAATTCAAGCAATAATATGTGTTCTTGAAGTAGTCAGCAAATTCTTCACACTCAAAGGGCTCTATATCTTTAGGGGCAAATATTTTCTTGCTCTTTATGTGCCTTACGAGCAATCTAATTTTGAAGGAAAATCTATTTTTCTCATACTCACCATATAGGTCCACATGCTTGATGTTAACTATATATTTTGGATTCAACCCAAATACCTCCACAATTTTGTCCCTGGTTACCTCGAGGACCAGAGTGCCATTTTCACTCTTGATCTTCTTATCTATGGGATCATAATGTTTAGCTATTTCCATCATCACATCTACCTCCAAAAATACATTAGGTACCACCAGCCTCCCAAGGTTAAGGCCCCATAGGTAACAAGTCGGCCTCTTAGGAAAACTTCTGTTAAAGGCATACAAAAACAACTGCCATCCGCACTTAGGCTGGGCCAATTCTCCAATTTCACCAGCATAATCAATTAATCTGCTTGTCACAACAACTTGCCCCATAGGTCTCTTTCCAAATTTTGACCCACCCTCATTTACATCTCTAGAGGTGCCTTCCATGAACCTTTCTTGAGTTTTCTTTGCACTCGACCTTGTGGACACTATAGGGATGCTTGGTGTAGGGTTAAATGCTTTGGGTGGCTCCGGCTTAACCATGGGCGAAACATCCTGGGTCCTAGGCATCTTAACTCTTTTTTTCTTGGGATTTATCTCAGGCCTAATGCTAGACTCACTAGGCTCTAGTTCACTCATTTTTGGAATGTGGAAAGACTAGGGTTTACATTTTTTTATTACTCAAAGAGACCTACCCATTTTTAAATTCCAATACACAATTTGCAGAACAAAACACCCCTAAATCTTATGCAATGTTTATCACCCCAGTTAAAAAATTTCAATGAGTAAATCTTAAGAAAACTTATCTCTCAAATTCCCTACTAATTTTCAGACTAGCACAATTCAATATACTTGACAGGAAGAGATATGACAATTTTCTTACCTGGGTGAAAATTTGATGTTAGGGTTTCAGTAATTTCTTGTTGGAGCTCCTCGCACTATTTCCTTAGACTCTGGTTATCTTCTTTACTCCCTAGAAATTTTGAATGTGTAGAAAACAATCCAACTACCTTACTTATGGCTGGGAAATGTATAATACCATTAATGGTTGATGGAAAGCTCATGCAAGCAAACTGAAACATAGTCATTCTTGTTTAAACCCTGATCGTTGATCACCCTACTTTAAAACCACATCGACGACTTTTTGTTCACCTCACTACTTTCTCTATTTTAAATGACGTCTTCAAAATGTTTCCACATTTCCTCTTATTTGGAGGCCATCGCTCATCGCTATTTTGAAACTCAAAGTTTAGAACAAATCTATGATGAGAAATGGAATAAAATGCAAAGAGCATCAAGGGTCATCACACATCACCAATTCATAACATAAAACTCACAAGCGATTAGTGATAAAGGAAAAATAAAATGGTAATGAAAGGAACACATGTATCACACATCGCTAATGCAAAACTATAGACCCATAACCTATCCACAATACACAAAACAAGAGAAATACTACTCATCACACATCGCTAATGTAAGTTGTGCATTGACAAAGCTATCCACGATGAGCAATGAGAAAATGCAATAGACAAGACTTAAGTGGGACAATTTTGAATGTGCTCATAAGTTGTATTGAGAAAGGGGACCACCTAGGATGATGTATGAAAAGGCCAAGTTGGAAGACTTAAAACCATTTATAGCAAAGGATGTAAAGGCCAAACAAGGCCGATAAATCAACCTTATTAAATAAAGGTATTTTCAGACCTAGGCACAAGGGGTCGGTAACTTCATGGAATTCGATGACTTAGGTTATTTTAGCATGACCAGGAATGGGCTACACCAGGTCAACCGGGGAATAGACTACAAGACCATAGTTAATATGGAAGAAAATATTCAACATAAAACAATACCTCATACAAAACACTAAACCCTAGCCATAACTGACCAAGCAAACATTCAAGAAAATGCTTTATCCCAGATCGATGGAACATGGAATTTTTTTATGAGGGTTCCATTAGGAACCATCCCAACATCTTTGGGTAAGTGATTGATGCTCACATGTATTGATTTGAATTATCTGTTTGAGTGACATCATCCCAACACCTTTGGATAAGTTATCAATCGTCACATATCTTAACATAAGTTTTAATTTTTTGATTGAAACCATCCCAATATCTCTAAGTTGTCAAATTTCACATATCAAGTTACTTGATTGATAAATATTTGAATGACACCATCTCAACATCTTTAGCTAAGCTCTCCAAATTAAAACTACCTTTATCTTAGCAACAACCAACTAAGCAATGCTTAATCTCTTTCTCTTTTG
The DNA here is from genome assembly GCA_007258455.2 of Sequoia sempervirens. Classification (NCBI taxonomy): domain Eukaryota; kingdom Viridiplantae; phylum Streptophyta; class Pinopsida; order Cupressales; family Cupressaceae; genus Sequoia; species Sequoia sempervirens. The sequence continues at coordinate 563,557,437 of VDFB02270651.1, read as the reverse complement.
ATAAGTTCCTCAATATTCAAGAACTACATCTCTTAAGGAAAATACTAAATATAAATTCAATAACACTTACATTCCAAAACTTCAATTTTAAATTTTAAGTAAGAAATCATAAATATAGAAAGGGATTTTCTAGATTTAATGTCAATTTAATACTCTTTATGGTCACTATTTTTTCTTAAAACACTCTTAGTGGAACTATCCTGAATTGGCTATGGGATTTATGCTCCTTTGTAATCCCAAGCTCTCTTATAAATACTTTACATAGGTCATTTTCTTGTCAAGTTTGTTGGATTTGAATGCAGTTTAGATAAAACTTCAACTATTGATTTGTACAATAATAAATTACAAGAAAATATTCTTGTTCCTCTGCAAAATATGGAATTCTTGAATCTTTTAGAGAATTATTTGATGTATCCATTTCAATAGGAATGTGCAAATATGAACAAGCTCACATTTTTTATCACTAGATGAAAATAATCTCAATAATAATGATTTTATAATCTATTTTTGAATCAAATAATTTATAAACTACTAGAACGAAAATCAATTTAGACTTAAACTACTTCAAATAATCCCATCCTAAGATAAGGCCAATTTTTTTGTCTTCATCATGCCAGAAGGAACACATACAACTAAATTCTCTTAAATTTATAAGAGTATTATAAGCCTTCTATCTCATAGTTTTGACTATACCAAGACCTTTTATAGAAATTTTTTATTAGATCTAATATAACTAAAGGAAATGAATCTTAGCGAAGCTTATAGTAGATCTTGTATTTATAAGAATATTAAAATTTCTACTAAATCCTTCTAATTTGATAGAGATAGTTGAAATGGAAAGGATAAAATTTCATATCTTCTTGATATAAGGGAGAATACATAGAGAATCTCTCTCTCTCTCTCTCTATCCCCCCTTGCATACATTTTCTATACTATAGCACTTATCATTCAAGAGGTCTTCTAAGATATTTGCAAGATTATCAAGCTTTGTAATGCTATCATGTCACTTGTTATAATATGACTTCTTTATTTAATTTCAATAATATGTTCTTCGTCATATATTATCTCATTATCATATAATGAATATCTATTTATTTGTATCTAATATGCATTCACTACTGTAGGTGGAAACCACCGAGCCCAGGATCAACATCTGCAATAAAAAACCTTCACAAATATAAGAGAAGCAACATGCCATTTTGTCAATGAGTGAATAAATTGAGATGCAACAAAATACATAATGTATAGCCTTTTAAAGGCATGAAAAAATAGATAGGTGAAAAAACTACTCAATACGGGAAAAAACCACCTAGATAATTAACCCTAAGATAAAACTTAAAACTAACACCCCCCTTAAGTGCAAACTTAGGGAGAATTATTATGCAAAATGGGTCCCGACTACAAGGCCATGTTAGGTACCCATGCAAAACTGTTATGCAATGCAATTCAATCTCTCACAACCAGAGAAAAGGAGAAAAACCCTGTGGGAGAAAACTCCTCTCCAAAAGAGAGAAAAAAATCTTAAAAAGTGAAAGATGAAAAAGTGAAAGGAGGAGGACTTCACAAAACTCTCCAAGGACAACTCTCGTTATTGATCTCATCAAAATACAAAATGAGAGAGATTGTGTAGCCCCATATAGAAAAGAGTGGAAATACTAAAGACCCCCCCATGATGAAGAAACTCTTGTGTTGATCCTAGAAGTTTGACGAATATCCCATGTCTGCAAACAACATGCCTCCCTTTAGGGAGAAACAACCACTGATGCAAGAGAAACTCCAACTTTGAAACAAGAGAAGGGAGAGGAAGAATCAACATGAAAGATGCATCTAAAAACTATCCTGGTGCCTCCACGTAACCAAATGTCACATCATGATCAGATGTAGCCTCAATTGAAGAAGGTGGATCAACAAGACCATGTGGAAACTCTAAAGCAACACTCTCCAAAGACACAAATGGTGTGATAGTAGTGCAAATACTGTCATAAAAAAGAAGGGATATACCCTAAAATACATCATCCAAATTAGAAATGTGAGATTTTAAAAACAACTCTGCAAGACCTGTAAAGTTACAATTCCACAAAGAATGAACCGAAGGATCAAAAAAATCCTACTATGTTGAAGAAGCAACCTCTGAAGCAACAGGAGATGAATCATCATAGGTCTGAAGAAATCCAAAGTTCAAATGACCAATCTCTCTCGAGGAATTGCTATCAACACTAGCAAGAGGGGTGTGAGGATCATAATCATCATCATCAAAAAAATGAGAAAAGGAATAGAGATGAGACTCATGATTAGCTTCACCAACAACAATGACTTTTCTAGTATCAAAATCTCTGATGAAAATAGAATCTGCAGTGAACTCTATAGTCTTAGGTACCTCACCATGAATAATATGATATCTATGGACAATAGATTTATGTGCAAATCAGGAATACACAGTATGTATATTTGAAATAACCATCACCAATCTCAACATTGCCTATCCCCACAACATCGAAAAGCTTACTATCTCCCAACAAATTTTTAGAAGTATCAGTAGGATGATGACTGAAAAAAGGATAGGGAGTAAAACACATGTGGTGAGATTCTCTTGAATCCAAAAACAATCTATCATGACCAAAATGAACTATAGAAGTTACCAATGCATGTCCTTTACTCATGTAGAGTTTATCTTCTTTACCACTTGTAAATCCTACATTCCCTGACTATGTAGGTTTGGATGATGATACAGGTGGAGATGGAGAGGTTGTAGAAGAAGGAGTCATAGATGAAGGAAATGGAATATTTTTCTTTTGAAGAAGATGTGAAAGTTCATAAATCTTCTTCATATAACATTGGTGTTTATCATGACCTTTCTTCTTGCAATACACACAATTGAACTTCTCCTTCTTAGGTTTTTCCTCTTTTGAAGAGGTGGACTCATTAGAATTTGTCTTAGCCTTAAGTTTCTTCTTCCCTTTTCTTTGAGATGATTGCACAACTAATGCATGATTCATAGAGATCCCCTCTAATTGGGAAAGTTTGGCTTGCTCCCTCATCAAACAGTCATAGAATGTCTCAAAAGAAGGCATTTGGAATAAATTTCCCAAAGCATCCATGGTGGAGTAGAAGGTAGAAGAAAAAATTGCAAATGGACCTCTCAACTTAGACAAAATAAAAAAAAGAACTCTTTATCAGTTTTACCCTTCCCACATCTCACCAATTGTGAGTTCACATATTTGAACTTGACTAAGAAACCATCAATGGAAGGAAATGAATAAAGGGAAAGGGAAGTTAATTCTACCTCTAGTTGCAAGGAAAATAACTCATTGACTTGACCAAACAATTTTTGTAACTCATCCCATACCTCCTTGGGTGTATTACACTCCTCAATATGAAAAATAAGACTGTTAGAAACATGTAACGATATCAAACCCATAGCTTTGGTACACTTATTTCTATGAGAAAATGTTTCATACTCCCTGGTAAAAGTGGGTTGATTATCAATTAGTGTGGACCAAAAAACCTTAGATTGGAGCAACCTACGCATTTTAATCTTCCAGGTGTGGTAGTTATGAAGGGTTAATAGCTAAACTAAATTAGGAGTAGCCATGACAACAATTTGCACCAAAAGTAAAACATACACCAAACTAAAATCTCCAAAAGAAATCAATCAATGCAACCTCTTGAGATTTATTTTTCCAACATCCAAAATATCACTTAGGAATTAAAAAATTTGAATATGTAGTTTAATCTGTACATGCAAGATAGCCTCTTCACAGCCCATGAGAATTACTCACACCAAACAAAGACACTGCAAATCTATTTAAATAGAAAAAAGATATCCTACGCCGCCAATGTGGGATTATTTTTCCAAAAATCTTCCAAATGGGCCCAACTCCAATTTGGTTGCATAGAAGCCCTAAATAAATATTTAGGGGAAAACTTTATAAAATATAAAGTCTGAAAAATAATGTAGCGTGGCTTACCAAAAACCAATCATGTTGGATGAAGAATCATGACCTGTAAAATGGTTGAATACACCTCTAATTTGTAGTTCTCATATTGCCCCACCTTCCAATCGTGGTTCTTCCAAAGGCCAAATGGTGGATGCAACTTGTTGAATAAATTCATGGCCTAGGGTCTTCAAATGGTAGGTTGAGCGTACTAAATTTGGCTAAAAGAGTCTCACGACTGCAATTTAGAGTCTCATAGTTGTTAATCGAATGCCCCTTTGGCAATCAATAATTTTCCCCCAATGCACAAGAAATGAGTTAAAGTGACTCCCACATAATAGATCGTGCCTCTTCCTAGGGAATGAAACAAAAAATCCACAAAATCATGCCATGAGAAAATTCTTCAGTGCAAAAAAAGAAATTGGAAGCCCCAATTTCCATTGCCAATATGAAATTGGTTTTTCCCCCTATGTGAACAAGAATCACACTTCTAATTCCACAACCTCAAAATGTAAACGTGGGACCAAAAAATAGATCGCAATAATGTTTCCCAAAAATGAACTTGTAGTGTTTAAAAATGTCCATGAAACTTTCAAGCTTGTTCGGGTCCCTCTCGTGAAACTAAGCTTAAGGATGCCTTGACTTAGTGTTGTAATGTGTTTAACATGATCACATTAGGTATTGGGCCCTTGTGAATTAAATGTGCCTTAATCATGCCTTGTTTAGAGTGTTGTAAAGTGTTGTAATACACATTCACACTTTTCTAGGATTTTCATTAATAATTCGGCTTCCTTGTGCTTTAATTGGCAATTGGCCATATTTTACATCCACAAGCCCCATTTAATGCATATTTTTGAGGATAATCCCGACAAAAATCAACATCCAATCATAATTCAAGCATTTTTCAGGTTGTGTGGCCCAAATTTAGTGATCGAGGACTCATTCGCCACCTTGGGTGAATGAGTCCCAGTTAGGTTTTTGGGTTCCGATCCTGGTTTTACACCTTTCTAAGAATTTTTGAATTTGGTCCCATAAATTATGCCTAATGGGACTCATTCGCCACCTTGGGTGAATGTGTCCCATGTGGCCCAAAATTAAAATTAATTCAAATTCTTGGTGGCTCATGTCGGCTTGTAGTGTTGTAATTTTGGGAGTTCTTGCATAATTAAGTATAAATACAAGTATTCAAGTGACCTAGCAAGTTGAATGAACATCCTTATAGAAAAAATGAGTTCACAATAGAATTCAAATGGTTACAAGAGCATTCAAGAGCATTCAAGGGTAGATTATTAAGCATTTTAGAGTATTCTTCGAGCATCAAGAATCATGTCAAAGTCTTCATGCATCATGTTTTTTTTTAGATAAAAATTATGATGTAGGGTTTCATGATTCAAGCTAGCATTTCACTCAAGATCTATCACATTCAAGCAAGATTCAAGTTCTACATCCATTAGAGCCACTTCATACATGATTGTAGCACTTCATTGTTAAAGTTTGGTGAGTTGCAACATTGCATTTTGTTCATTCATCATTTTCCATTCCTATTTCATTTCATTTCAAGGTTTGATTACCAAAATGGGGTTTGACCAAGGTAAACCACATTCCATTAACAATTTTTTTTTTCCCTCTCTTTAGTGTGTGTTTTGTAGATTTAGGACATCACAATTCTAATTTTGGGTGTATCATCATCCTAGATCTTTCTTGCATTAACATTACATTAGGGTTTGCATTGCTTAATTGGCATTCTAGGGTTTCTAAATATTGCATTAGTGAAAGTACATTTAGGTTGCATTTGTGCATCTTAAATCATTGAAAAACATATAAAATTTGCATTTACATTTCATTTATAGATCACACAACATAAAAAGCATAAAAATCAATTGATTTTTTTTGAAAATTTTGAAAAAAACCCTCACTAGGACTCATACGCCCCTCTGGGCGAATCAGTCCCAGTGCAAATTTTGTTGGAAAATGTGCCTCAAGCTTACTGACATGAAACTCCTGAAAGAAAAAAATCGGCGAGACCCTCATAATGTCTTATCGACCAGCAGTTGTGTTCAAAAGATCAAAGTCACTGAGACTTTGGTTCTGTCTTGCCGACGGGTTGGTTCCTAGTGGTCATCGAGGAGACTCTTGGCGACAAAAGATATTGGGGAGACTGTCAGACACATTCTGACTGTGTTATTCCTGCCGATAGTTTTATTCATATTGGATATCGGGGAGACTCTCAGAATCTTTCCGAAAGTGCCAGTCTCACCGATGGTTCTCCTCTCGACAACAGGTTTGCATTCAGTATGATCTCTCACCGACAGTGTTGGTCTCACCGATAGGTCTATGTTCGGTGAGAACTCTTTCAGATGGATGTGGTCTCGCCGACAGGTATACATTCGGTGTGAGCTCTCGCCTGTAGTGATGGTCTTGTCGATAGAGCTACATGTGATGGACATCGGTGTAAAGTCTTAGCGACAACGATAGTCTTGCTGATTGTTCTACAATGGACATCGGTGATATGTCTTGCCGATGGTGCTAGTCTTGTTGATGGACATATCGGAGTGACATTAACTGTCGATGAAATCTCCTAGACTCTTGCCGATGGACAGTTGGTTTTCTTGTGATATCGGGGAGACTTGATTTGTTATCGGTCTGAATTCTTAGGGTGTTTCCGATACCTTTGGTCTTGTCAATAGCTATGTGATTGGGAATTTTGGCATTGGGGAGACACGATCTAGTGTCTCACCAACATGTGATTCAGTTGAACGTTTTGACCAAATGACTGTCTGATGTGGTATGTTTTGAACCAATGAGTGAAGCAAAAGGAGAACTATTGGCAGTTGAACTGATGCAACCGTTCCTATGTGGAAGATCAACAGACCATGAGAAAATGGATTACTCTCTGCAATGGTTGATGATGATGATCTGTTCTGTGTGTAGAAATGACAGAGTTGTTCGATTGAACATGATTTGATCTATGTGAATTCATTGGATGTTGTGAGAGCATTGTGAGATTAATGTTCTGCACAAGATTGATCAGTGAATGTTGCTGCTGTAAATTGACATCAGGAAGTTAAGTCTGATCTTTGTATATAATTTTATTTACTATAATACAAAGAGGCTTTTCTTGGTGTGGTGGGTTTTTCTCCCGTAAGGGTTTTCCCATGTAAATCTGGTGTCCAATTGTGTATGTGTCCATTTCTCTATTCTATTATTCTCTTCATGTGTATCTTATTGAACTGTAATTAAAAAATTTAAAGTCACCTCTGCATTCTTCCCTGAGGTTTTGGCATTAGGAGAGTTTGTTCCGCACCTAAGCTTTCCTTACAAGTGGTATCAGAGCCTAGCCAGTTGTGTTATCATTGTGGGTACGTTGGGTTTTTGTGTCAATTTTGTTTAGTGGGAGTCTTGTAGAAGTTTGGTAATTTGAATTATAGATTAAGATGGAAAGCACGTCAGGAAAGATTGAAATTGAGAAATTCAATGGCAGTAATTTTGAGTTGTGGAAATTCAAAATGGAAGATCTGTTGGTTGATCATGATCTTTGGCTTGCTATGTCTGGAACAAAGCCTATAGGCATGAAACAAGAGGATTGGGACCTTGCAGATCAAAAATCAAAGGGGCTGATAAGGCTCTATTTAGTAAACTTTGTTCTTCTAATTTTTCATGAAGAAAAGACAACATCCTCTTTGTGGAAAAGACTGGGAGCTATTTATCAAGGCAAGTCCTTGGTGAATATGTTGTTCTTGAGGAAGAAGCTGTAGTCTTTGTAAATGCAGGAAGGAGTGTCTATTGTTGATTATTTGAATGCTTTCAACATGTTGATTGCTCAGTTAGCATCTGTGGGTGTGAAGATTGATGAAGAAGATGGATGTATGTTATTGTTATGTTCTTTGCCAGATTCATGGGATCACTTGGTGATGGCTATTGGGAGTACTACTTCCTCTTTTAAGATGGAAGATGTTGTTGCTTCTTTGTTATCAGAAGAGATGAGAAGAAAATCTTTTGAGATGGCGAAGGAGGCTCTTGCTGTTTGAGGAAGATCGAAAGAAAAAGGAAAGAAGAAGGACAAGAAGTCCAAATCCAAATCAGAGAGGAGATCAAAGTCTCCTAGTAAGAAGTCCAAGGTAAAGTGTTGGAATTGTGGGCAACCTGGTCATGTCTGAAAGGATTACAAAGAGGAGAAAAAGAAGAAGTATTCTTTCGATAATGATTCTTCTCAGAGTGATGCAGACACTTTCATTGTAGCCTTGGCTACACATGCATTAGATGATGTTTGGCTAATTGATTATGGAGCATCTTTCCACATGAAAGCTCATAGAGATTGGTTCACTAAGTATGAAAAATACGATGGTGGAAGGGTGTATTTGGCAAGCGATTCATCTCTGGAAATAGGTGGTTGTGGAAGAGTCAGAATATAGTTCCCTGATGGAAGAGTGAAGGGAATCAATGATGTAATGCATATACCAGGTCTGGCTTGAAATTTACTTTATGTTAGTAAGTTGAACGATGTTGGAGTGTAAGTCACGTTCTCTGGAAATGGTTGCAAAATGACTAGAGGCTCAATGGTGCTAGCAAGGGGTGCTTGTATTGGTACCTTGTATAAGTTGGATGCACTTGTTGTGCAATGCAATAGTGTCTCTGCAAAGTCACATAAGGCTACTCATGGAGAAAAGGAGAAAAATGTTCCTGATAGTGCAAACTCTATGGAAGTTAAACTTCCAATAAAAAAGACTATGCTCTGGCATCATAGGCTTGGCCACATTGGAGAAAAAGCTTTAAAAACCTTGAAAAATAAAAACCTGGTTGAAGGGCTTGACGATTGTAACCTCGAATTCGAGTTTTGTGAACATTGTATATATGGTAAACAACACCATGTTTCATTCTACTCCAGTCCTCAAAAATCTTCTGGTTTACTTAATTATATACATTCTGATGTTTTTGGTCCAGTAAATGTTCCTTCTTTGTCTAAATCAAGATATTATGTATCGTTCATTGATGATTATTCAAGAAGGGAATTTGTTTACTTTTTGAAAATTAAATCAGAAGTGTTTAGTCATTTTAAAGAATTTAAGAACCTTGTGGAAAATCAGACTGGAAGAAAAATAAAATGTTTAAAGACTGACAATGGCGGTGAGTTTTGTTCTGATGAGTTTGAAAGGTACTGCAAAGATCATGGGATTAAAAGACATAAAACTACACCCTACACTCCGCAACAAAATGGAGTTGCTGAAAGGTTCAACAAGATAGTGATGGAAAGAGCACAAAGTATGCTAAGCAGTGCTGGCTTGGAGGAGAAGTTCTAGGCTGAGGTAGTTGCAACAACATGTTATTTAATAAACCGTTCTCCGAATTATGCTCTTGTTGAGAAAACACCTTTGGTCCAAGCATGGTTTGAAAAGAAGCCCTCTTCGAGACACATTCGTGTCTTTGGATGTGAGGCATATGCATATGTGCCGAATGAAAAAAGGTGTAAATTGGAAAACAAGGCTATTAAATGTATTTTTATTGGTTATAGTGCTGGCATAAAAGGATACAAGCTTTGCAATCCTGATACAAAGAAGGTTCTATACAGTAGAAGTGTTATTTTTCGTGAGTTGAAGCCTTCTACTTTGGATCTATAGTCAGAGACAAAATCAGAAAATAAAAAGGATGTAGTTGAAATTCCTCCGACACCAGATAAAGAGGAATTGAAAATTCAAAATGTACCTGAAACTTAGGAGAGCTCAAGTAGTTCTGAGAGTTCTGAAGAAGAACAACAACCTCAGCCTCAGCCTGTGAGGAGGTCAACATGTGAAAGAAAGCAACCTGATAGGTATGGATTTTCTATGTTAGATTCTACTTGTGCCTATGCTTTAATTTCTAGCACTGATGAGCCTAGGGCTGTCAAAGAGGCAATAAGAATGCCTGATTTAAACTCTTGGTTGGAAGCCATGAATGAAGAAATGGCATCATTAGAAAAGAATGATACTTGGAGTTTGGTGCCCTTGCCTGAAGGCAGAGATGTTGGCTACAAATGGGTATTTAAAAGGAAAATAGGTCTGGATGGCAGTGTGGAAAAGTATAAGGCGAGGTTGGTTGCAAAGGGATATTCCTAGGTAGAGGGAATTGATTATGGAGAAATATTTTCTCTTGTAGCTAAGCGGACTTCTATCAGATTTCTTTTGTCACTTGCAGCAGCGTATGACTTAGAGATTGAACAGATGGATGTGAAGACAACATTTCTTCATGGTGACCTTGAAGAAGAAATTCATATGTCCCAGTCTGAGCACTTTTTGGAAAAAGGTAAAGAAAATCTAGTTTGCAAGTTAAAAAAATCTTTGTATGGATTAAAACAATCTCGTAGAATGTGGTACCAGAAGTTTGACACTTTCGTTTTGTCATTGGGATTTGTAAGATCGAAATCTGATCACTGTGTGTACTTCAAAGCTGAAAATGATCATGTTCTTATTATTGCTCTCTATGTTGATGATATGTTGTTCATAGACAATAGTAAGTTAATGATTTCTAATCTAAAATCTCAGTTGTCTGCAAAGTTTGAAATGAAAGATCTTGGTGCAACCAGGTATATTCTGCAAATGGAAATAACTAGGGATAGAAAAAGTAGAAAACTTTGGCTCTACCAGAGTAAGTATATTAATATTGTTTTGGAGATATTTTGTATGACTGATTGCAAGCAGCTAGTTGTTCTAGTTTTGCAGGGAACAAAGCTATCTATTGAAGACTGTCCAAAATCTCCTACTGAGATGGAGGACATGACTAGAGTGCCTTACGCTAGTGCAGTTGGTAGTTTAATGTATGAAATGGTCTGTACAAGGCTAGACATTGCCCAAGCAGTGGGAGTACTTAGTTGTTTTATGGAAAATCTTGGAAGGACACATTGGGATGTTGTGAAAAGAATGTTCAAATATCTAAAGGGCACTTCAGAATATGCTTTGTTTTGCCATGGAAATTTGGTTGAATCACAGAGGGCTCTTAGCATTTGAGGCTATGTGGATTCTGATTGGGCAGGGGACATTGATAACAGAAGATCCACCAGTGGATATATTTTCATGATGAATGGTGGTGCAATTAGTTGGATGAGTAAGCGATAGGTTGTAGTCGCTTTGTCCACTACAAAGGCAGAATATATGGCAGCAACACACACCTGTAAAGAAGCAATCTGGTTAAAACATTTGTGTTCTAACATTGGGTTTGATGCAGAGAAAATTACAATTTACTGTGACAATAAGAGTGCTATTTGTTTGGAGAAAAATCCTACTTTCCATTCCAAGATGAAAAATATTGATGTGCAGTATCATTTTGCATGAGATATGGTGGAGGATGGAAAGGTCTCTTTAGAAAAAGTGGATACTCTGGAAAATGTTGCAGATGCATTGACGAAACCAGTGAGCACAGACAAGTTCAGGTGGTGTGCCAGTTCGGTGGGCCTTAGTGCCCATGAATTTTAGTAGTTTTGTTGTGCTCTGGAGGTGTCAGTAAGATCTTCGTCAAGTGGGAGATTGTTGGAAAATGTGCCTCAAGCTTACTGACATGAAACTCCTGAAAGAGAAAAATCGGTGAGACCCACAGAATGTCTTATCGACCAACAACTTTGTTCAAAAGATCAAAGTTGTTAAGACTTTGGTTCTGTCTTGCCGACAGGTTGGTTCCTAGTGGTCATTGAGGAGACTCTTGGCGATAGAAGATATCAGGGAGACTGTTAGACACATTCCGACAGTGTTAGTCCCGCCAATAGCTTTATTCATATTGGACATCGGGGAGACTCTCAGACTCTTTTTGAAAGCACCAGTCTCACCAATGGTTCTCCTCTCACCGACAGGTTTGCATTCAGTATGATTTCTCGCTGACAGTGTTGGTCTCACTGACAAGTCTGTGTTTAGTGAGAACTCTTGCTGATGGATGTGGTCTCACTGACAGGTATACATTCGGTGTGAGCTCTCACCGATAGCGATGTACTTTTTGATAGAGCTACATGTGATGGACATCGGTGTGAAGTCTTAGCGACAACGATATTCTTGCCGATTGTTTTGCAATGGATATCGGTGAGATGTCTTTCCGATGGTGCTGGTCTTGCCGATGGACATATTGGAGTGACATTAATTGTTGATGAAATCTCCTGGACTCTTGCTGATGGACAGTTGGTTTTCTTGTGATATCGGGGAGACTTGATTTGTTATTGGTCTGACTTCTTAGGGTGTTGCCGATACCTTTGGTCTTGTCGATAGCTATGTGATTAGGCATTTTGGCATCGGGGAGACACGATCTAGTGTATCACCGACATGTGATTCAGTTGAACATTTTTATCGAACGACTGTCTGACGCGGTCTGTTTTGAACCAATGAGCGAAGCAGAAGGAGAACTATTGGCAGTTGAACTGATGCGGCCATTCCTGTGTGGAAGATCAATAGACCATGAGAAAATGGATTACTCTTTGCAATGGTTGATGACGATGATCTGTTCTGTGTGTAGAAATGACAGAGTTGTTCAATTGAACACGATTTGATCTATGTGAATTCATTTGATGTTCTGAGAGCATTGTGAGATTAATGTTCTATACAAGATTGATCAGTGAATGTTGCTGCTATAAATTGACATCAGGAAGTTAAGTCTGATCTCTATATGTAATTTTCTTTACTATAATACAAAAAGGCTTTTCTTGGTGTGGTGGGTTTTTCTCCCATAAGGGTTTTCCCACATAAATCTGGTGTCCAATTGTGTATGTGTCCATTTCTCTATTCTGTTATTCTCTTCATGTCTATCTTATTGAACTGTAATTAAAAAATTTAAGTCACCTCTGCATTCTTCCCCGAGGTTTTGGCATTAGGAGAGTTTGTTCCGCACCTAATCTTTCCTTACAATTTTTTCACTACATTTTCTAGAATTTAAAGCTTCATTTTTGTGAGCTCTTGTTTTTTTTTTATACCTTTCTCTTTTAGTTTACAGAGTTTTTGTTATATTCATTTCATTTTCCTTAGCTTGTGTTGCATTTGCATTCATTTTGCATTTAGTAGCCCTTGCATGAGTATTTGGTGTCCTATTAGTAATACTGTAGTGAGACAAATTTTGTGACTCATGTCATCCCATGATAGTACAATAATCATGGATCTTGGGTTGTCTAGATCTTCCACTCCTAGTATTGACCCTAGTACACTAGGTATGGACCCTACCCTTAACAACTATTTACCTTCAAGTAGTGTCATGCATGCTAAACCAAGGATTGATAATATTCTGCAAGAAAACATCATTCATATTCATGAAGACAACAAAGCTACAACATCAAGTGCAAAATGAAAACATTTCAATTGCCATCATCCCTACCATAGACAACATTCATCTCATGCTTGAAAGTGAAGATGGACTTGACCTTGTGAAAAAAATAGTGCAAATCTTTGGAAAACACTTGAACCCCTCAAACAATAGTTGTCCCTTACCTACAAGCAATGTCACAAGCCAAGGAGGAATTCCAATTCCTCCTCCCACAACAATTTCCTATATACCTACCTATATACCAACCCTCAATTCACAACAACAATGCAACCAACAAGTAATGTGATCTCTTAGGTATTTCTGCTAGCATCCCTAGTACCTTTGTGGTATCACACATCATATCTCCTACTACTTTACCACCTATAAGCATTCCATTCACTTTCCCTAAAACACATACACACCTCCACCTTTTTCACCTCCCTCTCATAAGACAAGTAATGACCCTCTCATAAACCAACTCTTCCAAACTGTATCATCCCTTTGAAAACAAGTTTCCACCATCAACCAAAATCAAAATGGCCCACCCACATATTATGTCAAAAGCAACCCATTGTCCTTGGAGATATTGTGAACACCGATGCCACAAGATGTAGAGGTGCCTAGATTCGAGAAATATGGAGGAAAGGGAGATCCTTCTAACTATGTTAATGCTTATATCGCCTTATGTATTGACCTTGTCCTTGATGATAAAATCTTGGCTAAGCTTTTCCCTAGGTCCTTGAAGGATATTGCTCTAGAATGGTTTTCTTCATTACCAAACAACTCAATTCATTCATTCAATAAAATTGTTGAGGAATTTTTCAACCATTTCCAAGTATATATGACTCCTAAAATGACTTTGGCTGATTTCATGAGATGTAAGCAAAAAGAAGATGACAAGATAACTAACTTTATCTCACACTACCAATCACTTTATTCCTAAATCAATGTCAAGGTTCCTAACCCTCACCTTCAAAACATGTTCATAGAAAATTTGCAAAGCAAGATCCAAGATAAGCTTACTATGATGAAATTCACATCCTTCATGCACTTATGTACTACCCTCCGTGATTATCAAAACTCGATTAGTAGTCATGGCAAAAAACCTACCTCTAGCTGACTTGAGAAGTCTGAGTCCACAAACCAAAACAATTCTCAACCTTTTAGAAAATAGAACAAAGGTTTCCTTCAACTCAACCCCCCTCGACAAACAACTCAAAATGTCAGTAACCAAGTAGCTAGTGTAAAAGTTGTGATACCCTTTAGTTATGAGGACCCAAAAAGACAATTCACTTCCTTACCCGATACCCTTCACAACACAATGACACTTTTAGAAAAAAAAATGATTACTTTTCCTCCTATTAAAGCACCTGATCCTAGTAAAACTTTACCTCTAAGCTTTAGATCAAATTCTTATTTCCATTATCATTGACAAAATGGACACAATACGAAACATTACAAGTGTCTTAAACATCTTGTGCAAGATCTCTTGATTCCGGTTGGCTTTCCGTTGGAGGTGTTAATGATCAAGGAAATAAATATGCTGCCCCTCCTAATCAAAATTTGTGAATTTTTACTAATCATATGCCTAAGGATAACATTTTATTTGTCAAATCCAATGAAACTACAAAGAATGATGTGATGAATGTTGACACAGACAATGAGAACATGGATACAATTCAACAAGAACCTAATTCTATTAAAAAAGGTTTGATTGCATTAATTGAAACTCAACCTCGTAAGGGTCGAACTAAAAATCCTCTTGAGATTTATTTCTCCTCACAAGATATACTTAAACATGCACATGATGGTCCTCTTTACATAGCTGGCTGCATCTATGATAATCCCACTAATGGGATATTAATAGATCTTGTCTATGGAGAGAATGTGACTACTGAGGAATTCTTACTTTTGCATGAACTCTAGGGTAAACCCACAAAAGTGGTTTACAATTTGAAGGAGGAATGAAAACTAACAAAAAATGACTCCATGCCAAAAAAAATCATTCTTGGGGTTTGAACAAACTCATTGGTTAGCACAAACCATAAGAAGGTTCACACGAACCAAAAGAGGGTTCGCATGAACCTTGGTTGAGTGAACCAATTAAATGCATCCCACCAAAAAAGCACATGAAAACCCCTTTTTGAAAGGGGGTTCGAATGAACCCTGGTTCACTTGAACCCTTGGGGGTTCGCTTGAACCCCCCTGGTTTGAGCGAACCCCCCTTTTCCCTGATCCCTACTCTCTGCCACCAAAAAAATTAGAAAATTTTCCCTTTGAAGCTCAGGTTGAGGATGAAAATGGAGGAGACTTCATGAACCCAACTAGAATTAGGTAGTCTTTGGAACAAGCTATCCGACGACTATAATTTTAATATGTTTTGGTTTTAGGGTATGTGCAAGATCATGATGGGCCAAAAAGTGGCGATATGATGGGTATGCGTAGGGTACATGTGGCCGACGACTTTTTTTTTACCCAAAATTGATGAAACGAAAAGGGTTTTTAAAGGATATTCTCAGCTTTCCACCAATATAAATTATGCTTTACATTGAATTTAATTAATAATTATTATTCATTTTCTATTTGAATTACAACTAAAGTCCCGATTGATAGAGATTGAAAAACATCTATAGCTTTCAAATGACATCACATTTTTTGAATCTAAAACATGTGTCACATTCTTTGCATACTATAGGATTAAAAAATGAATTTCATGAATTTTTGACCAAGTTAAGGTGGTCAGACATATGAGTTTTTATATTTTTAAAAAGTTGTAATAAAAATTCATAATTAATTATTTACTTGGAAAAAAATTACAAAAAAATATGCATCATATCTGGTCATGAGTCCTCTACTTATATCTAAAATATTATAAAAAAATATTATTATTTTATTGTAGTTAGGGTGGTAAGACAAACACCTACTTCTTATTTTTTCCCTAAAATTTAAGTAGTACTGCATTGAAATTTTAAATTTTCACAAAATAGATTTAAAAAAAAAAAAGCCTAGTAGTTTAGAAACTACATTCAATTTTCTACAGATTCTATTCTTACATATTTTTGAAATAATATAGATAACTTATTCAAATTTTTATGGCAAGTTGCCTAACTTTGATTTTTCTGAATTTTTTGCCACTTAAGGGCTTGTTTTTTCCATGATGATCCTGCACATACCCTTTATTATCTATTTGTGTTTTTAGTTTTAAATTAAACATAGGTTTTTCATTGAAAATGAATCTCTTTGTTCTGCACATGTGGAAAAATAGAAGATTATCAATTTTTTTTTTGAAAAATATGAGTGCACTAGATATTGAAGTCCTTGATCCAACAAAAAAAAATTGAATTTCGATACATACGAAAAATGTTAAATGTGTTATACAGTCGCGCTATGTCTGAATTGTAATTGGTTTGACTTTGAAACTTGATTAAAGAAAAAATATTCAATAGAAAACTATCTAACCAAGTGGAAGCAGGGTATGTGCAGGATCATCATGGAAAAAATAGGCCCTTAAGTGGCG
Organism: Sequoia sempervirens; assembly: GCA_007258455.2. Taxonomy (NCBI): domain Eukaryota; kingdom Viridiplantae; phylum Streptophyta; class Pinopsida; order Cupressales; family Cupressaceae; genus Sequoia; species Sequoia sempervirens. The sequence continues at coordinate 563,540,745 of VDFB02270651.1, read as the reverse complement.
AAAAATTCAGAAAAATCAGAGTTAGACAACTTGGTGTAAAAATTTGAATAAGTTATCTATATCATTTCAAAAATATGTAAAAATATAATATGTAGCAAATTGAATGTAATTTCTAAACTACTATGTTTATTTTAAAAATCTCTATTTGGTGATTTTTTTCAAAATTTCAATGCAATAGTACTTAAATTTCAACAAAAAATAAGAAGTAGGTGTCTATCCTGACCACCCTAACCACAATAAAATGATAATATTTTTTTATAAGATTCTAGATATAAGTAGAGGAATCATGTCTTGATGTGATGCATATTTTTTTGTAATTTTTTTCCAAGTAAATAATTAATTATGAATTTTTATTACAACTTTTAAAAATATGAAAACTCGTATGTCTGACCACTTTAACTTGGTAAAAATTCATAAAATTCAAATTTTTTTTTTTAATCCTATAGTATGTGAAGCATAGAATGTGATGCATGTTTCATATTCAAAAAATGTGATACCATTTGAAAGCTATAGATTTTTTCAATCAACTTATCAATCTAGAATTTAGTCATAATTCAAATAGAAAATGAATAATAATAATTTATTAAATTCAAAATAAAGCATAATTTATATTTGTGGAAAGATGAGAATCTCCTTTAAAAACCCTTTTTGTTTCATCAATTTTGGGTTAAAAAAAAGTCGTCAGCCACATACCCTACACATACCCATAATATCGCCACTTTTTGCCCCATCATGATCCTGCACATACCCAACACTAAATATCAGAGTTACAAATCTAAATTCAAAATAATTATAATTTTATCCTTCATGGAAAAGAAGTTATGTGTTATATGATGAGCATCAATTTTTAAAAATGTTGTTTTTTGAAAAAAACTAGTTTTCAAGGGAGATGGAAAAAGAAGTGTAATCTGATTCCAAAAATTTTGAAAAAAATATATTTAGAATTTACAGAAAAAATTTCATGAAACTCTAGTTAGCATCATCTTCAAATTCCTTAGGGTTTAGACGCTATAGGTGCCCAAAAGTGAAGATTTTTAAAATAATATAGATAACTTATTCAAATTTTTACATTCAAATTACATTGTGGGATCACCCTCTATCAAGATATATAAGAAAAACTAAAAGCATGGATCAAGACGCATAAGGGTTTCACTTTCCCTATGATGGGATCAATCAAATTTCCTTTACAAATAGCACCAAAAGCATTAGATGTCTCATTCTCCATCATTCCATAGTCAGACCAATTTCATATGAAGCAAGGCTATCCATGGATTTGATCCATGAATGTGGTCCCTTCAGTTGTGCATAAATTCCTTAAGTTTCCATTTAACAATGAAATTTTCACTGTCCATCATAGTGGCTTTAACCCTTTGTCTACTCATGGAATTAACCCTTTGTCTACTCATGGAAACTTTTCCTTATATTTCTTTTTGCTCAAGCCTATAGAACCTATCAAACCATGAGAAGAATTTTTTTCAAGTCTTACCAAAAGTTCAAGGCAAAGAAAATAGTAGAATTATCCCTCTGAAACATGCCTCAACATACAAATGAGCCTACTATACTTGATGAAACCATGATTGAACCTAAACAGTCGAAATGACCAAGACTGACCTTAGACAAAACCTTCACCTACTTCCTACAGGAGACCAAGAGATAATGAGAACAATCCTGTCACACCTACTAGAATAAAACAAGTCTACAAAGTTAAAGAGAAAGTGGTTGAACAACCTCTCATGGTTCCTTCCATTCCTCCCCTTGGGGAAGAAAAAAAACCTATGGTTAATCAACCCGCTCCTACATAAACATAACTTGAAAACAAAACTAAAAGAAACTGAGGTGCTAGAGAGCATAGGCATAGATGTCATGCCCTTTCTTGTAGGTTAAATGAAGGAATAAAAAAAAAAATCAAAATCCAAAATTGACTGAAGCAATGCATAATGAGTCTTTCCCTTTGCCACCAAAACAATAGTTGCACACTTCTTTAAACATTTTCATTCAACCTCCTGTTGCGATTAACTTAGATGACAATGAGGTTGCTAAAATTGACAAGGAGGTGCACAGTGAATTAAATACATTATTTTCCTCTTCCATGAGTTTACATGATAATTTTCCTAGGAAGAGTGTTGAACCTGGTGATATTCCTAGTTCGACACTTGCTTTGTCCCTTTGGCTAGTTTTCCACCTTCTACATACAATGAACATGATTGGGATACAAATGACTTGCTCATAGAATGACTCGCATTTTCCTTACTAGTCATTTGCATCATTTCTTTTTCTTTTTCTTTTGTGTGACTACATGTACATAACGCGATCCCTCGTGATGTTTTTTTTTATGTATCTCTTTGTGTGTGACATTCCTTTATTTGTATCTTCATTCTTCTTTATTTCATAAACCTTTTTTCCTTTATCTTTGTTTTGTGTTTTCCTTTTGCAGATGACACAAGGTGTTGAGACCTTTAGGTCTCTTCCATGTTGACCTGAAATGATTTTTCTTTGTTTTCACTCTCTTTGTGTTATTCTTCTAGTTCCATGTGTATTTGGGGAATGACGACTATTTCTAGCTCTCTAAAAATGTTGGGGTATGTGCAAGATCATCATGGAAAAAACAGGCCCTTAAGTGGCGATGAAAATTCAAAAAAATTAGAGTTAGGCAACTTGACGTAAACATTTGAATAAGTTATCTATATTATTTCAAAAATATGTAAGAATAGAATCTATAGAAAATTGAATGTAGTTTCTAAACTACTAAGTTTATTTTAAAAAATCTATTTGGTGAAAATTTGAAATTTCAATGCAGAGTACTTAAATTTTAGGGAAAAAGTAAGAAGTAGGTGTATGTCTAACCACCCTAACCACAATAAAATGATAATATTTTTTATAATATTTTAGATATAAGTAGAGGACTCATGTCCCGATGTGATGCATATTTTTTTGTAATTTTTTTCCATGTAAATAATTAATTATGATTTTTTTATTACAACTTTTAAAAAATATAAAAATTGTATGTCTAACCACCTTAACTTGGTCAAAAATTTATGAAATTAAATTTTGTTTCTTTTAATCCTATAGTATGTGAATTAAAAAATGTGACACATGTTTTGGATTCAAAAAATGTAATACATTTGAAAGTTATAGATGTTTTTCAATCAACCTATCAATCAAGACTTTAGTCGTAATTCAAATAGAAAATGAATAATAATTATTTATTAAGTTCAAAGTAAAGCATAATTTATATTGGTGGAAAGCTGAGAATCTCCTTTAAAAACCCTTTTCGTTTCATCAATTTTAGGTAAAAAAAAGTTTCCAACCACATACCCTACACATACGCATCATATCACCACTTTTTGGCCCATCATGATCCTACACATACCCATTATAGCAAGAACATACTGACCCCAAATCCATAGATCCCTCATGTGTGTTTAGAGTTTCATTTTGGGGGAAACCCCTTCCCTTTTCATGACGTAACTTTATTGGAAACATGTGACTTGGCATAGGGATTTCCAAGTTATCTCTCATGTCCTCTTTATTGTTAGCATTTATCATTTTCTACTTTAAAGTAATTGCTCACAACATGGTGTTTAGAAATTTCTTTAAAGTGGGGGCATACATTGGCATTATTATTTTTCATGTTTCATGGTGTAGTCTTCTTACTTCATGCAATGCGTTTTTTGATTTGTGGTGACATCAAGTGTGATATTCTTCAAGAGCATGATCTTTCTTAGCATATTACATTCCTCTTAGTAGCTTGATGTGACACACTACATCCCCTAAGTTGCAAATCTTTTATTCTTTGATTGGTCCTCTCTTGGAGACACTAGGCATGATGTCCCCTATGTTAAAAAACTTACATGAACTACGAAAGACTCCTTTGAACATTCTCTATTTTTTCATTTACAAATTTAGTTATATGGCCACCTTGCATAACACACTTTGCATGCCTGTGGAGTCATTTTTTTTGTTTATGTGTTCCAAGCATACAAATCTTTGCTTGCCTCATGAAGCTTGAAGTACATTTTTGCATGATGCCTTATCAAATTTATTAGGAGGTATAACTTTTGGTATGGTTTGAGTGGGAAGCCCAACCGAGGCATGAATTTCCCCATAACCACTTGTGTGTGTGTGTGTGAGGGAATATTGACCAGGTGTATGTGTCTCACCTCTTTGGATACTCACCCAACAAACAACCAGGAGTTATGTTGCCTTAGAGTGAGCATGCATTTTTTGGAAAACTATTCTAGATTTGATCCATATTGTGTTGGACAAATAGTCAAAGCTTGATCCGCCCCTTTCTTTTCCATTTTGTTACATTTTCTTTATGTCTTTGGTAGTGTATGCTTGTGCATTTTTGTTGCTCTTATAATCATTTTCATGTGTGTTCTTTTGTTCCTATGTTGGTTTTTCATAGGATCTTGATCCTAGGGGATTGACCACCCCTCTTGATCGTTGTCATCTTATCTTCCTAACATTAGTGCATTTGAACCCATCTTGATGCGAGTTTGTCTAGTTTAGGGTGAGTTTGAAGCAAGTTCATTGTCTCGCTAAAGTGGGGGCTAAATGTAATGTCAAAAAATATCGTCAGTGACATTTTCACACTTGTTTGGGTCCCTCTTATGAAACTGAGCTTAAGGATGGCTTGAATTAGTGTTGTAATCTATTCAACACGCTCACATTAGGTATTGGGCCCTTGTGAATTAAATGTACCTTAATCATGCCTTGTTTAGAGTGTTGTAAAGTGTTGTAACACACTTTCACATCTTTCTAGGATTTTCATTAATAATTGGACTTCCTTATGCTTTAATTGGCCTTATTTTACATCCACAAGCCCCATTTAATACATCTTTTCAAGGATAATCTTGACACAAATCAACATCCAATCATAATTCAAGCATTTTCAAGTTGGGTGGCCCAGATTTAGTGATCTAGGACTCATTCACCACCTTGGGCGAATGAGTCCCACCTAGGATTTTGGGTCTCGGTCCTCGTTTTACACCTTTCTAAGAATTTTTGAATTTGGTCCCATAAATTATGCCTAATGGGACTCATTCGCCATCTTGGGTGAATGAGTCCCATGTGGCCCAAAATTAAAATTAATTTAAATTCTTGGCATGATTTTATCCTCCTAGATCTGCTGTCAGCTTGTAGTATTGTAATTTTGAGAATTCTTGTATAATTAAGTATAAATACAAGGTTCTTTCACTCATTTTCTCCTAACAAGCATTCAAGTGATCTAGCAAGTTGAATGAGCATCCTTATAGAAAAATTGAGTTCACAAGAGAATTCAGGTGTTTACAAGAGCATTCAAGAGCATTTAAGGGAAGATTATCAAGCATTTTAGAGTATTATTCAAGCATCAAACATCATGTCAAAGTATTCATGCATCATGTTTGTTTCTGAGCTAATAATTGTGATGTAGGGTTTAATGATTCAAGCTAACATTTCATTCAAGATCTATCACATTCAAGCAAGATTCAAGTTCTACATCCATTGGATCCACTTCATACATGTTTGTAGCACTTCATTGTTAAATTTTGGTGAGTTGCAACATTGCATTTTGTTCATTCATCATTTTCCATTCCTATTTCATTCCATTTTAAGGTTTGATTACCAAAATGGGGTTTGACCAAGGCAAACCCCTCAAAAAAATATTTTCCCCACTCTTTAGTATGTGTTTTGCAGATTTAGGTTGAAGACCTTCTAAGGGGCAATTTGGAGAAAGTTGTCAAAGTGTTCAAAAGTTGTCAAAATTGTCATTTTGTACTGGAGATTATTGGAAGACTTATGTAGGTTGCAAATTAGGGTTTCAGATTTAAAAATAAATTGGGAAGCATAGAGCAGACCTTGAAGAGTAGATTCAAACTTTGAAGTTTCAGAAAACCCTAACTAGATTGATTCGCCGGTTCTGGTGAATGAGTTCCAGTTTAGGTCAATTTTTAGATTTTTATAGATTTAGATACCCATTTGCTAGATTTTTGTTCTTGCACAGAAACCCAGATTTGTGACTAATTCGCCCAACTTGGTGAATGATTCCTAGTGAACATTAAAGTCACTATTTCTAGTATTTTAGGCCTTCATCTAGTCATCATTAGATTTCCAGGTGCACATATTTCATCTTGTAGCTTTCTATTTTCTTTTACATACTTTTCTAGGTCATTTAATTTGAAAGATTGCATTACACTAGATTTAAGCACTTTGATTTCCATTTCATTAGTCTTTCCAAGCCCTAGCTTGGTGGTGAACCCCTCATTAGTTTACAAACAACCCTTAGGACAACCCTTAGGACAACCCTATTGCAAGATCTATTTTCCCATAATCTTCATTAGATTGAGATCTCTAGGGTTATCCTTGAATGAGAGCGTTGGAATTTTGGTACTCTAGGTCCTAAACCCTAGCAGCAATACCAAAATTCCCCCTTTCAGCACCAAAGGGTTTGGAAAAAAGTGGTAGTGTAAAATCACAAGTCCTTCCAGCATAAACAAAAATCGTGCACATGAGAAGCCTCAAGTTAATAAATTCACGCCTCTTCAAACAGAAAAAATATGCCTTCCAAATAATGAATTGGTTGCATCCTTTTCAAAAAATGAATCGACTCTAGAAATCACAAGTTTGGAAAAAAGGAATATCAGTTTGGATCTCAAGAAAAGTCCTGATGAAAACTTTCAAGGGAAGGAGGGAAGAATGTGCGGCTCTGATACCATGTAGGTGGAAACCATTGAGCCCAGGATCACCATCTACAACAAAAAAGCTTCACAAATACAAGAGAAGCAACATGTTATTTCACCAATGAGTGAATAAATTGAGATGCAATAAAATACATAATGTACAACCTTTTAAGGCATGAAAGAATAGATGGGTTAAAAAACTACCCGATACAGGAAAAAACCACCTAGATAATTAACCCTAAGATAAAACTTAACACTAACAACTACAACTACATGAAAAAATTCTTTCAAAGAATTTAGTATTTTTTAAAAGAGCCAAAAGATTCTTCATATTCAATTATTTTAGATTGTAGACTTGTAATGAAACTCATGAATGAATGTCTTCAGAAGATTAAGGGATCAACAAGGGATATAATCCAAAAACAACAACAAACTTTAAAAGATGATTGATAACATGCATGATAGAGATCAATTAGATCTTATAAGAGATTCCCCACAAAACATAGAATTCTTCAGTAATTGTTTGAATCAAGACTAATAGAGGTGTGACATTCTTACAATGATAGAATGCTGAAATATTATGGGTTTTGATACCATTTAATATCTAGAGGTAATGCTACTAAGCAGGAGATGGGAAAACAATGGTGGAGGGTAACAACTAAATGACAATGATTTTTGATATTAACTAAATAAAAAATTATAGTTCATAAGATACAAATTGTTTTTTGACTCTCAAGATCGCACTATTATTCATAATAAGATAATATCAATGCTTGCAAATTCACACTCTACTTGACTATACCAAATGACTTTGGAAATAATTTATTTATAACCTTACAATGATGGATAGATCCAATAACACCAAATCTTAATTATACTGCCAAATAAACTACTTTATTAAAACAAAGGAGGAATATCATATCAAAATGATCAATCCTTTGCTTTATCAAGTGCATATACTTTATTAAAGTCGCTGACAAAAAGATCCCCCACTTCTTCAGATGTACAAATGGCAATTTTGTACAAGTATTCCACCACTATAATATTGACTACTTACTATTGCAATGCTTGAATACTACGAAGTTTAGGACATGGGTATTGTAACATCCAATCTTCAAAAGACAAACAACTAAAGCTCAACAACAATTATATAATAAAAAACTTATAGCAATTACTTGCGGTTCGAGGCACTCAGAAAGCTAACCTAATGATCAAAGAACATAAACATGCCTTATCAATTCTACCACGGCATACATATCAGGATATTTCATAAGCTTACAGTGAGCCTCATCTATGGCTATCTCCATAAATATATTCTCAACACTAGGATCTTTCTCGTATCTATCCCATCCAACAATCTTTATGTCATCGGGCTTTTCCAATTTACTGTAGTAACCTATGTTTAGTTTGTCGCCTAGTTGTGATGCATAAGCATGCCTCTTAGCAGTGTCCGTGTATCCCCAACGGTTGCTGAATATGGAGAAGTCATACAAGCCTCTTCTTTCTTGAAGACGATTTTAACAAAAGTGACGAAGCGATTAAAAATCCTATCATAAAGCTTGTACAATCGAGTTCTATTTAAATCTAACAAAATAATCACAAGACTCAGTAAAGTTTAAAGCTTTACATAATTGTTTGCCTGAAGCAATATAGGAAGAGTACTTATCACTACCCAAAACTTACTGCTGAAATCGACATAGTTGAAGGTTGTAGGAACCACAAGATCAACACCTTTACTGCAATAGTAACGACAAGTCAATATCTTTTCATAAGCCTCTATTTCAGATAACTGCTTGTCGACTACCACTGACCCAGATATTTTTAGAAGCCTTTCTATAAAGATTATATTTTTTTCTTTGAAGAAGAGTGTGCATTTTAGCAAGTCACATAGAGAAGAAAGATGTGTGAAGTAATAACTGTTATTGTGCTTGACTTTGTAATAGTTAGGCGCTTGTGGGTTATCTTCTTCTAGATGCCTTGTTATTTCTTCTAAATTTTTAAAGCTGATTGGGCCACTATCAAATTAAGCTAAGATATCTATAGGAGCCATAGTATACTCCCTACTGTTACCCAAAACAACAACTGTAGGTGGTTTCTTGGTCCACCATTGGCTCAGCTTAAAAGGGACATAGGATAACACAAAAAGGGGTAGCAGATTGCAGCGGATAATCTGCCAAATCGCATAAGCCCATTGCGCCCATTGCACCTCTGGTTTATCAAACCAATGGGGCAACCCTTATTCTATACCAGAGAACCACTTCTCCATACCATGTTTCTAAAACAAAAGGAATGCAGAGTCGATGATATTATTGCCTTTGCAATAGGGCAGGTAACACTCTTCTAGGAGGGGAGCTTTGAAAGCAGTGAAATTATAATTACCTTTGTACAAGGCTCGTATAGAGGAAGTGACTCCATTTCTTTAGTTTTGAAACTTCTTCTCTTCATATGTTTTATTTGTTTTGATCTACTGAAATTAAACATAAGTTGAAAGATGTCGAATCCAATTCTTAGCCTTCAAGCAATAAAAAAAATTTACATCAAAGAATAGCATCTCAGCTGAAGCAAAACAACACTGATACAGATCCAAAAGATGTCGAATCCAATTCTTAGCCTTCCGACCTTTTTCTTTCTTTCTTTTTTTTGAAAAAGTAATAAAAAAATTTTACATCAAAGAACAACATCTCAGCTGAAGCAAAACAGCACTACAGCACTGATACAGATCTAAAAGACGTTGAATCCAATTCTTAGCCTTCCAACTTCTTTTTTCATTTTTTGCAAAAGCAATAAAAAAAATTTACATCAAAGAACAACATCTCAGCTGAAGCAAAACAACACTGATACAGATTCAAAAGACGTCGAATCCAATTCTTAGCCTTCCAACTTCTTTCTTCTTTCTTTATTTTTTGAAAACACAATAAATTTTTTTACATCAAAATACAACATCATCTCAGCTGAAGCAAGACAACACTGATACAGATCCAAACAGCAACAAGGTTTCCAACTTATGTTTAATTTCAATAGATCAAAAAAATATGAAAAAATATGAAAAAAAAAGTTTCAAAGCAAAAGTAATGGAGTCACTTCCTTTATACACGCTTTGTACAAAGGTAATTGTAATTTTGAGGAGGTCCATATGAATAAGGTAGAGACTTAAAAGTTTTGGTTATTCATTGCGTGATTTTAGCTGTATTAATTGTTTTGAATCACAATAATATATTCAAATAGAAGTTCTCTTACCTACATTGAGATTTAGAATGAAATGTAATGTGAGTGCACTTGATTCATAGAGATTGATTTCATTCAAATGGTTAGCCTTCCATCTACATATTTATTTTACAACTATTTGAATATTTGATGGTTGAAGTGTTCAATATAAACATTTGTTGCACAATATTTATAAGAGATTAGATGATTATGAAAAATAAGAGTTTTTATTTGTGTCAAATAGAGATACATTTGTATATTATCTATTAAATAGAAAATATATAGTGATTTGACATTTTCTTGTTTGTGTTTGGACAAATTACTTGTAATATTGTATAAAGTGTAATATATAATAGACAATGATTTAGAAATGTTTATTCTTTTGGTATCTGACTAATGAGTAATTACACAAATTATTGAGCAGATAGGCTATATTTAGTGTGAGCTTTTAAGCCGGGAAATTGTCTCACGCCGCGAAACCTGTCTGCTGTTCGGAAGACTTTGTCAGAAAACTGGACTTCGCTGCAGGGAATAACCTGTCTGCTGTTCGGAAAACTTCGCCAGCAAACAGGACTTCGATGCAGGGAATATCTACATTAAATGCATACATATCAAATGAAATCGGATCTCGAATGAGTAAAATCGAATTGCACTGCTTTTGGCTTCCATGTCGGTGCGCATATGAGGGACAGGCCTTCTGCTGAAGCCGAGTGATCAGGTGTCGAGTCTCACTGACTACCACAGCCTCCAGAAAGTGCAGAAGCTCAAGTTTAAATACACCTTAGACATTGGCGTGGCATCGTTTTTCCTTTCTTCTGACGGTGAACCCTGTAACAGACTTCCTGTTGAAACTCGTATTACCAGGCCTTCATTTAGTGAAGAATGCCGAGGTCGACAAGAGGACGTTACAATAGAAGGGATAAAGATGAGCAGGAAAAGACCATTGTGGTTCGACGTGTATATCAGAGCAGCCGACAGAGAAGGAAATGATGAATATGTAGGCTCTTTTATTCACATGCCGCCTCACCAAAGACTATCCCGTGGGCATCCAAATAAGCAGCGGAGGAGGGCGGCGTCATGTTTTTTGCGATTGGGAATCAACCACCTGAAAAACAGTTCTTTGCAGTAGTCTCTATTTAACCCAATTCTCCCCTTTTTCACATCGAATCTGAAAATTAAAATAACATTCCCCTGTTGTTGGTATGTTCGATTCAAGAATGTTTATATTTGTTCTGAGTTAGAAATTTTTTATATTGAATCGCGATAGTGTTATTGATATCAGAACAAATAGTTAAGTGGGCGCTTTTAAGAAGATTGGTGTCTGTATCTGTGTCTGTATTTGTATTTGACCCATTGAATTTGGGTTTTACCGGATTCCTCAAATCTTCCACCAGTTACTCAAACTGTCATTTTGACATATGCCCATGTATTGTTCCTCAGTAAACTAACCCATGGATCTGATTTGATTCATCAACAACTTGTTTCAATATGTTTTAATAATGATATGTCGGTATTTTCGTTTCAGGTGAACAAGTTCCTAATTTTGCATTATTTATAGTCAGTAAAGGTTGCACTATGTGCAGGCTTTCATGTTGGAAGGTCTCCATAGCCAAGTGGGGTGGGATTTAGCTTTTGAGCTCTAAATCTTGCTATTTGACAATTGTGTAGGGAAAATGACTGATGAGAAAGTTATCGTCTTAAGAAAAAATATATATATATATATATATATGGAAAGGAAAATGAAAACAAAATGACAGATGAGAAAGTTGTCATCTTTAAAAAAATATATATATGGAAAGGAAAATAAAAACAATTATGGACTTTCATGGTGCTTACATTTAAAAAAAAATCAATGGAAAGGAAAATAAAAACAATTATGGACTTTCATGGTGTTTACATTTTTATCTTCATGTTTTTTTTATATGAAGTAGATATTTTCATCTATTTTAGGTTGTATTCCCTAAAATATGGTATTGGTACTTCATTTTCATATTATTCAATATGTTCTACATTTATCTTTTGATTTGGTAAATTCCTCATTTTGGGACAATCTTTGGTGTAGTTGCCACATTGAGGGGTATCTCTTCCACAGAATTCATCCACAACTTATATTTGGCCTTGTCTTTTGGGAATACGATGTGTGGTATTTAGCATAATTTTAAAAATTATTAGCGTTTTCTAGCCTTTTTTGGGGCATTTAGCGACCACCAAGTTGAATGTGGTGTTTGACAATTTTAAAACTTATCAAAGTCTCATGTGAGCTCAAATGTGGGTTGGCTGATGGAAGCCCTGATATTTTTACCACTTGAGCGAATCCCATCTGAACCTATGGAATACTATATATCTACTTCATTTTCATATCATTTGTCTGCACCAAAGCGTAAAGAAATATTTTGGAAAATAAGATATACCTTCCAAAAATACAATTCACTTTTTTGTACCTTTGATATTTCTTATGGTATGACCATGGAGTGCAACCCAGTTTAACCTCTACTACACCATTCTTTCTATTTAAATTTGCAGTGTTTGGAACACATTTTTATTTGCCTGCACTCAAGGATGACCTTATTTGATGTGATGCTTACTGAAAAAGAACAAAAAAATGCAATTCAAATGCCAATTGATTTTTAAAAATCTCTTTTTTTGCTGCTATGGGTGGAACATAGTGTGTCAAGTGGAGGTTACTATGAGAAACTGAGCTACACCCAGTAATGCTAACTTGTTTAAGGAGATTGGATAGTAGAGATTTACATAGCATCTATAGTAGAATCAAATTTGGTTCATGTTAGATTTAAAACATAGCTTTGATACCACATGTTAGATTTAATGGAGATAAACAAAAAACAAATACATAGAAACACAATAACTTGTACAACACATCAATTCAGATAAAAACACAATAATTTGCACAATGTGCTATTGCACATGAAATATATTTTATTGCTTCATCAGATTTGATTACATGATAAAATCAATTACATCATGCCTCTTTTATAGAGGATTTTACAACTTATAGGAAAAATTTAGAATATGCAAACTATAGAAAAACTTAACTAAATTTTAGTTTATTTCTAATTACAATAGATATTGCTCATGCAAAACTGTAGTTTCTATTTCCACAACCAATGTTTCTATTTCCACAACCAATGGGAGAAATTACTTTCTAACACTCCCCCTTAATTTTGACCACATGCTTTAGCATTTTCATTCTTCAAATTCTTATTTTCCAAATCTTATGAATCACTCAATCTTCAATCTTCATGATACCTTCAAATTATCTTCAACTCTTCACCAACTGCTACAACAGTCCTACAAACTTGTTTTGAAAATCAACATTGCTTTTAACATGCCAATATTTAGGCTTATACATCCTTTTAAACATACTTGTAACTTTTCTCCAACTGGATCCATCGATCCACCCATAATCAATCTTCATACAATCTTTCATAGATTGTCCATTCCACTCTCTATTCCAGCATGAATTTTTAGAGTGATTCTTCAACCCACAAATTTTAGAAGGATGAAGATCCCAACATTTCTTTGTTTTATGTCATTCTTTGTGACAATGAGAACATTGCATAAACTCCATGCTTTTAGCTGATTTACATGAACCTGTAACACTTACATCATCATTTTTATTCATCTAACCACACCCAAGGCCTTCATTCTTGGCCTCACAATGGGTTGAATGGGCTCTCTCATTCCTTGCCCATGTTTTCCCAAACCTTTACCTTTATAACCTATTTTCTGCATAATTTTAAAACCAACATTTTTCTCATTACCATTTACATTATCATCTTTATGTTTACATTCCTCATTTATAAGAACTTCAACTTTATCACATAAATCATTTGATTTATCAACAAAACAAACCAAATCTATTGTATCACAAGAAACATCACACACCAATGGTTTTTTCCTTAAACATTCATTTTCTTCTTTCAATTTACATATTTCTTCCTTCTGCAAACAATTTTCTTCTTCTAACAATTTCAACTTTTCTTCAAAATCTTCTTTCATTTTCTTAACCTCATCAAACAATTTTATTTGTTCTTCTAATTCTTCATTCTTTCTTTTAACATTACTCAATTCTTTTCCATGATCCTCGATTTCACATAAACACTCATATTTCTCCTTTATCAACTCCTTTATTTTTCTTGCAAATTCAAAATTATCATTTTTAACTTTCATCAATTCTTCCTCCAAAACTTCATTTTCTTTCTTAACACGTTTTCCAGCTTTACCCATTGAAAATGATCAAAAATTCACCTTCTTAAAAAACTGCAAATAATAGAAATTTTGTTACAATTTTTTTATCACCTTCTTTGACAACTTTGTATGTCCTCAAGCCTTCAATCTTTTTTTTTTTGAATCTAATGGCTCAGCAATTTCCTTTTTTTTTAAAGATCTCTTGATCTTCTCCTCCTTCTCAACAATAAAATGATATCCTCTTGCCTCAAATCTTGTTCTTTGACTTGCTCTGCTTCTAACAAAAAATTTCAAGTTGCAATCTCTTTTCTTTCAAATTATTCCTTCTACAATTTGCAAATCTTTCAATCTTGATTTTTTATTTTTTAACAACAAACCATTTTCTATGTAACAAAACAATCACCTCATCCAATACCTTGTGACTAGCACATCTTTCCTTTAAAGCCTTAGCATGAACACTAGCTGCTATGATGCTTTCAAACCAGCTTCAACATTTTAATTTTTGTTGTCCCTTTAAGAGTCGCTTCTTCATTCCTCACATTATTTTATTATCTTTTGGATTTCACTCTCTGCAACAACTTGGCTTATCTTCAAACTACACACTTATGATCTAATTGATTTCTCTTTTAACCTTCTTCTCCTTGATCAACTGGCTTTGATACCAGATGTTAGATTTAAAACATAGCTCTGATACCACATGTTAGATCTAATGTAGATAAACAAAAAAAAAATACATAGAAACACAATAACTTGTTCAACACATCAATTCAGATAAACACAATAATTTGTACAATGTGCTATTGCACATGGAATATATTTTATTGCTTCATCAGATTTGATTACATGATAAAATCAATTAAATCATGCCTCTTTTATAGAGGATTTTACAACTTATAGGAAAAATTTAGAATATGCAAACTGTAGAAAAACTTAATTAAATTTTAGTTTATTTCTAATTACAATAGATATTGCTCATGCAAAATTGTAGTTTCTATTTCCACAACCAATGGGAGAAATTACTTTCTAACAGTTCAGTGAGGTTCATTCATGGACATCTCCACTGATAGGACTCTTAATTGACTGTCATTATTTTATCTTATTGTGCACACATGGATCTAGTACTAGCCTATTTGTATAATTTGCAAATCCTCTGGTAGATATCAGTATTACAAGAGACAAAGTGCTTATTTTGAATGGTTCTTAATTTACAAATCCTTGTTTTGACATAATTTATAGGGAAAGCTTATGAAATTTTAGATGAAACAGTGTTGATGAACATAAATGGCCATGGTCATGTTTTGATAGTTCTTATTATGGAAGATGGTAAAATATTGCAACTGTTGGGAATTACATAAGAATTATTAAGGCTCTTTGTTAAAACTTAAAATTGATTTTTGTTGGAAGAGAGCTCTATCCTAAGAATTACTTTGAATATGAATATGTTTCAAGTACTACATAAGATAGGACTGAGTGGGAAATCAACAAAGAACAAAGTTTTAACATTTTGAGAGATTTGGAAGTTTCACAAAATAGTCTAGCAATTATTAGAAAGCCATATTTATACCTATACAAATCAAATAAATATAATAAGCATTGGCACACCAATTTCCACACATTTACCAACCTGATTGTTTTAAACAATATACAAAGGAGTTACATCATTGACAAGAAGAACCACCATGCAATGAATGGTCCTTTGAATTCTTTCATTTACTATGCAAAACAAAGGCTTAAAATCTACTAAGATCATCGAGACTTTGGTAGATACATTGTATAGTTTTAAGAAATAATTTATATGGTACTTTGAATTGTCTCAAAGGAATACAGAACAACGAAGGTGATACACACTTAACCCCTAGGAAACCTCTTTGAGCGAACAAACCAAGTCCAACCAAAGCAATCACTGGTGTCATACCAAGAGGATTGAAAAACCTGAAATAAAGATACCACGATGGTTATATTTCAAATAAATGAGAAATTCCTTAGGAGGCCCACATGACTAATTAAAGGGAATTTCCAGGCATCGAAAACAGAGAAGGGGAAATAAGTTTAAACACCTGTGAATAGATATTTGTAGTTGCTATAGTGACAATTGAACTTCTTTGATTTCTCCATGAGACTTTTTTTTTAAAATTGAGCTCTTCCTGTGTACTCCATGTTAAATGAAAGCCTTTTCAGATCAACATTCTTAAATGTGTTTAAGGCTTTGGAGTCATTCAGAAAGCCAAACATTTAAAAAATGTAATTCTGAACTTCTTTTGTATTATGTGTGCCTGGCTCTTTATTGTGAACTTCATCACTGTCTACTATCAGTCTAGTAATGTGATTGAACTTTGGCCATTGGTCGGGGTAGCAACTTCAGGGCCCTAACCCTATGTTAGCTCTCAAAAATGCAGGTTTGAACCATGAAAGGTTGCCAAGCTTTCACAACGCTTTAGGGTAACAGAAGAAGGTTTGAAACAATTAAACCTTCTACTCTCCAGGTGCTGCTAGACCTAGGCGGGTGTACCTATAACAAATGAAGCAGACTTGACCATTGATCTTCTCTTCATGCTATGATTTGTCCACGATGGCAGATTGGAATGGACAAAATAAAACAAATTTGGTATATATTGTATACCAGTATCCAAAACTAAACCCTAATATGCTCACTTAACAAAAGTAAAAAGTATGTATGAAACTAAATGACTGAAACGGTGAGATCAGTGCCTTATATAATATACGGAGTCAAAGGAAATTTTAAACAACTGACTTCTTTCTGGATTCATTCAAATTGTTTGGCATATTTGTTTATAACTAGTATAAACATGCAAGATTATGATTATTAAGTTCTTCTTACTGATCTAAATGAAATTCCCTAATTACTGTGATTAATTAAAAGGATTTAATCCTTCCTTGAAAGAACCTATCAACCAATCACAAAGATACGAAAAATACGTACTGATAAACCAGACATAAACTTGTTATGTTAATTTAAACAACCAAGAAACATCAATCTTAGAGACAACTTAAATAATTTTTTCAATAAGCACAACACAACAATTGACACCAGAATACGCTAGCAAATTAGATGATTTTCATTGATATCTCCATGGCTTCCAAAACATACATCAGAGTCTCAGCCTTGTGAAACATGGTGTTCCACCGTATTCTCTATTCTCTATCCTATTCTAACTATCCACATATTGTTTACAAAATGGATATTTATACATTGAGAATATGAAAGGACACATCCTTTCGGAAATAGAAAATACATATTATAAAACAAAAGATAGAGAATAACTAGGCTCTATTTAGCCATAAGTGAGTCTTATTGAGGTGGTCCAAATAATCTTGGCGTTCATATGTATCCGCATCTCCAACAGCATTCCAAATCGTAACTTCCATCTTGACCATTTCCTCATTTTGCTTACTCACTTCTTCCAATGTTGTATCCTCTACAGAAGCTATCTTCATGATTTCATTCAGCATTGAATCACATTCATTTTTCCATGTGGTAGCCTCTTTCAAATCCCCACTATCATCAGAAAATGTAATTACAGTTTTCTTAGCAGCTGCAATTAACCCCTGTTCATCTCCTTGCAATTCATCATAGAAATTTTGATGGCGATTGATTATATGATTTGCAGCTTCAAGTGCATAACTGCTAGCTTCATCACTTTGCGCCAACTCATGAAATTTCTCCATGATTCATCCATCCATCCTTGTGTGCTCCTTCAATGTAGCAAGAGTATGAGAATATTTTCCCCACAATTTATTCAACCGGGATGTCAAATGATCCTGCCTCTTCTTGATAATTACAGCAATAGCATCATGCTTTCCCTAAGAATAAGCACTTGACCCTACCTAGTGGTCTTTTGCTTGAGAGCTTTCTCCTTGAGTGATCCTTTTGGTTGTCCCCATTGAAACACCAACCAAGTCTTTGAGTCTATCATTTTCTCTCAACAATTTTTCATTATTTGCTTTATACATTTCTATTTCTTTTATCGACAGCTGAATTTGTGCTTTATTCAACTTTGCAATATTTACCCCAATATCTGCAGCAGCTACAAGATCAACTTCTCCAGCCTTTAGGGTCAAAACATGACCAAATTCCTTCTTTATATCAAGTACCACTAATTTCCTGTGGGGTGGGTACAAAGCCCATATAAACATTGATCCCTCATCAGTATTATACTTGGAGCCCGTATACACTTCTGTCACCTTTTCCTTATCAAGCTTGTGAGTAGCATTACTGCCCTTAAAGAAACTATCAAAGACCAATGCAAAATTCAAATCAAGGCCAGGAAATATCATGACACCAGCATCCTCCAACATTTTCCTCCCCATTTCAAGAGTCATATTTGTCATTTCCTCATCCACACATCTTCTCAATTGAGCCAGCAATTGCTCCTCATTTCCAGAAGTGATATAATCAACATTCTCTCTTATCTCCTTCCCCTTCTGCTTGTACAAGAATGCTTTGAACTTAGGAGAATGTATAAACTTATCATCAGAAACAAATGATCTATACTCCATGTGCCTTGTATCAACATCACCACTTTCAATAATTTGTTCTCTAACTGGGTAGACATTGCTGAGTCCTCATCCTGGATACCTTTTCTATTCTACCCTGTGGCACATTAGCTCTTGGTGTTTCCTCATCTACAGAAGACAATAGCTCAATATCCTGTAACCCATGGTTATATCTTTCAACTACCATTTCTACTTCATCTTCATCCAAATTTATGATCATATCATCAAAAGGATAGGGTACATGCTGATACCCTCCAAAATTAATCCTTTCCTTAGCCGAATTGATATATCCCTCAGGGTCAAATTTTTTCCTAGTTGGTCCTCTTTTCATATTGTAATGCAACAATCTATCAAGAATTGAATTATATCCCTCTTTAGCCAATACAATGAAATATCCAAAACATAAAGTACTAGGCATAAAATCCTGCTTTCCAAAAGAACTGAAATGCATCACACTAAAAAAATCCATCTGTCTGACAATTTCCAAGTATGCAACCTTGTTTGGAACTATCCTTGGAAGAATGAAAGGAGCATCTTCAAATCCATACACTCTGATTACTGTAGCTCCCTCTAAACAATACCAGTCTCCCCAATTATGGTCAATTGGCCCATTGAAGTCTTTAGGCCAAAGGAATCTTTTGATCTCATCAGTCAATGAATAGTTACAAGGATAATGATACAGTCTATACAATGTCTTTACAAAATACTCCTCAAAATGAATAAAACTAGAACCATCAAACTTGCTGTCCCAAATGGCAGTCCACAACTAAACAGGCAATGTTTCACCCTCCTTTCCAATATGAGAAATTCTCATTTCTGGAGGCCATACCCCTAGCTCTTGTCCAAAATATAGCACTAAATGCATCAACAATGAATAGTTTCTGAGATGAACAATAGAAGCTCCGCCCTTTATAGCCATCAATCCTGAATCAAGCTCCTTGAAACATATGAAGCATAATTGAATGGCCTGGAATTGTGATATTGAATATCTGCTGTGATAACCATTGGTACCATTGACATGAATTTAGGGGCATCCATCCCTAATACCTGACACACTGAAAAATATGTGTACTTCATATAGTGTTCAAACAAATCTACATGATAGGGAGGTCCTTCACTATCCTCCAGTGGTTCTGGCTTGTTACCCAGTTTAACCCTGTGAATTGGTAACCTCTAACCCTTGTAACTTGTATCCATTCTAGAGAATTCTTTCTGCAACTCTTCACAATTGATTTCCTCGTTGCAAAACCCTTCCAATTTGAAAACCTCACCAATTGCTTCTTTTGACACATGTATCTATGGTTTTCCAGAAGGATCACATATTTCTTTATGCTTTGGATCATAATGATCAGCAAGCAAATTTACCAACTCTGCATTTACAAATACATTATGGCATACCAATTTCCCTACATTCAACTTCCATGGATTACAGACTAGCTCAAAACGGTTTCTCCTATGGTAGTGGAAATTGAATAGCTCATACCCTCTCACACCAGTCTAGACATCACCTATGAACTTGCATTTGTCATCCAGCTTGTCAACGTCTGCCCTAAGCTGTGCGGGCCTTCTAGCTTTAGGCCCTAAACCAGGTAATTGATCAATGAGGTCTTGGTTTAGCTTCCTTTCAGTATCTTCATGCTCTGTATCAGTCCTTTGTTTCTTTCCCTTCGACTGACTACTCTCACCAGGCTTTCTACCTTTACCCTTTCCAGAACCAGAAGACTCCATTTTCAAACTTACATAATCAAAATGTGCAAAGCAAAGAAGCAATTACTTACAGTATTCTATTTGAACTCCTGAAACTGAAAAAATGTCTCATTTCTTTGTTCAGCGTGCCAATTCACCAGCAATCAATTCGGAAGTGAGGAATTGATTAAAACATTAATGTCATTACTATTTTATCCCATCGCGCCATTAATGAAGTACGAATGAGGCCTCCTTTGAAACTGGCATTGTCACATCAAATGTACTGTCGATGAAAAAATTTCAAATCTGGGGAAAAATCCCTTTTCAACATTTATTTCACCATTCGCCACAACATTCTATAGTCATACCAACACCTGGAATCAACTTGATGATTCACGCTTCTGTTTTCATGTTGCTGTAACAATTCCAAGTCGGGGAGATGTCATATCGACTTCATGGTGCTATATTGACAGGTATTCTTCAAAGCATTTTCCAATTGCTGAGACATTAATCTTCTTCACACTGATTGAAATCCCTTATCTTTATGTTCTTCGCTATAACCTGCAGATGTCGAGGAAACCTCTAGCAGACTTCATCCTATTTCACCGAAAACCTTCATTTACATTGGGTTGCCAAGACAAATTTGTACTCTTGCCGATGCAGTCTTCATTACACCAACTTCGCTGTGACTTTCAAAGTCGGGGAGATGTTATGCAGATATCTTTGCGTCTTACCAATATGTACTTTTCAATGTATTTTCCATTCGTTAAGACAAAATCACTTGTTTGACTGAGGAATTCTCATTTCGGCGTGTCCACCAAGTTCTCTCACCGAAGAAATAAACCCAACCAATGAAACAATACCTTCAGCGAGACAAAGAACCTTCGAGAAGACATATACCGGCACCAAGTGTCTTACTGAAATCACTCCCCAGATTACTCCTATTTGGAAAAACTCACCCCGAACTATATGTCGGTATAATATTCATACTTAGGTGAAACTTATGGCAAAAATTTCTTCTCCTCGCAATGCATATCTCCATCGGCATAAGATTTGAATCAACAAGACTCTATAGCTCCTCACCGAGAGCTTTTGAATACCCTTGAAATTGGCTCGGCCAAAAAACAACCACTTCGCAAAGAGCTTCCCCGATGCACACAAGTCTTACCGAGACATTTGTTTGCAAGTCAGTCGGTAAGACAAAATGATTTCGTTATGAGTTCATGCCGATACCAATCGGTCTGGCCGAAACAAACCCTTTGTGCATTAGTCGGTATGACATATGGTATTCACCCTGACATTACAACGATGCCCCAACATATGCCAATATATATTTTTTATAGATGCATGTTGGCAAGAAAAAATAATTCGTCAAAACATTATCCCGAATGCCTTTAGCTTGACCGATATACTTCCACATGCACCGGTCAGCAAAAAACAATGTATTAGCCATGACTTCACTCCGACAATGATTCCCTTTGCCGAAATGACTCCTTTTGTCGCCAAAACAAGAAAATTGTCCTGTCGATAGTCTACAACAAACATATATTAGTGAAAAATCAAGTTGGGTAGACTTTTACTATGTCTTACTGATTTGGGTTTTTTTAATGAAAAATGAAGGACTTAATGGATCTAATGGATTTTATGACAAAAAATAAGCAAGACAATACAAAGATGGACTTATATGCTTATGATGAGAAGTCAATGCCTGAACTCTTGAATGCAAAAGACTCTAAAAATTTCAAAAAATTTACAGTTCTAACAGTGGCTCTGTCTGGGGATGAATGATAGTAAGATCATTGCAAAGATTTAGATTTCTGGGTGAGGAGACCAAACTCAAAGTGATGGAACATGTGAGCAGGCTAGAACAAATGGCAATAGCAATGAGTAAGACCCTACACTACTGACATGGAAGAATTATTTCAAAAGAAGGAAAATCAGGATTGTCCATATACATGCAATTCCTGTTCCTTTTATTTCCTAAACTACTGTGCATGGAAAAGAATTTCAAAGAGGATCACCAAGAGTTGTCCATGCATTGGCAACCCTTAATCCTCTGTGTTACTTCAAGAGAATTTTTTTTTTAGAAATTTCCCATGTACAGGAAATTCCTGATCCTCACCAACCATATTTTGCAAATAGTATGAGTCTTCACCTTTCTTTCCAACCACCACAAAAGGCCCTAACCATAAGGCTTCAAACTTCCCATGTTTTCCTTTTTCTTGGCACCTTTCATTCCACATCAGTACCAGATCACCTTCTCCAAATTTCCTATCCTTTGTTTTTTTGTCAAATAAATATTTCATCTGTGTCTGCAACTTTATGTTTTGATTTTGAGCCACTCTCCTTAATTCATCCAATTCAGCTAGCTGCTCCATTCTCTCCTCCATGGGTTCAGGAATATCCAAATCTTTCTGAAGAATAAACTTGTAAACTGGTAACAAGTTCTGCAAGGGCATCCTGGCCTGTGTTCCATACACTAACTCAAATGGGGACTTCCCAATTTCCTTCTTCACCGTAATTCTATCAGCCCATACAGCCAGTCTTAGTTTTGAATTCCAAGCCTTCTTGTTCTGACCTAACATTCTTCTTATAATCTTCAGAAGACTCTTATTACTAGATTCTGCTTGTCCATTAGCCTGTGGATGATAAGGGGCTGCATATGAAATGGTAATACCATATGTGCTACAGAAGCCTCTGAATTCATCTGATCTAAAACACATCCCGTTGTCAGTAATCAACCTCATTGGTGTACCAAATCTAGTAATAATATTATCCATCAGGAACTGTGTCACCACCTTACTTGTAGCTTGTTTAGTTGGGATGGCCTCTACCCACTTGGTAAAATAATCAGTGGCCACCAATATCCACCTATGTCCACCACTTGATTTTTCTTGTATTTCTCTGATGAAATCAATTCCCCATTGATGAAAAGGGGCATCAACCTGCAAAGGTCTTAATGGCAAAGCTCCCTGATATTTCAATTTTCCAGAGAACTTCTGGCAAGCTTCACATTTTCTCACATATGCAAAAAAGTCATTAAAAATCTTAGGCCAATAATACCTTGCCCTGAGGATCTTATGAGCAGTTGTTTTTGCTGAGTAATGTCCTCTGCAAACCCCTTCATGCATTTCACTCAAAACATGTTTAGATTGAAATTCATCTAGACACAACAATAATACACCATCCATGTTTTTCCAAAATAAATCTCCATCTATAAAAACATATTTAGACACCTGCAACTTCAGCGTTCTTTTCTGGTTGTCATTCATTCCCTCTGGACACTTCATGTATTAAAGATAATACATGATATCTGTATACCACTGAGTATACTCAATGCTTGCAATTAGATCTTCTTCTTCCACATTGCAAATCTGTTTTGCTTCGATATTTGCCTCTGCCATTAGTTTAGCCAAACCTTGACCTCTGACTAGTTTAGTAATTTGAATTTCCAAGTCAAATTCTTGAATTTTGTTGATCCACTTGCATCTTTTACATGTTACTTCAGATTGTGTCAGGATATCCTTGATAGCTGCATGAGGAACATATGCAACTACCTTTGCTCCAACAAGATATGGCCTGAAAGCTTTTACAACTTTCACTAGTGCAAATGCTTGCTTTTCCATTATATCATACTTTAGTTCAGATCCCTATAACGACTTACTGAAAAAAGATACAGGCTGTTCATGACCATCTTCATTCTTCTGTAACATGATAGCTGCAACAGTATGCATTGATGCAAATGGAAAAATCTGGAAAGGTTTTGAAAAGTCAGGCAACTTAAGAACAAGAGCCTCCTTGATGGCTCGTTTTATAGACACAAAAGCTTCCAAAGCTTCTGCAGTCCATTCTATCTTTTGTCCTTTCTTTAACATTTTTGATATTGGTTTGACAATCTCAGCAAAGTTAGAAACAAACCTTCTAACAAAGTTAATCTATCCAAAAAATGACTGTATGGCCTTAACAGTCTTAGGGACAGGGATCTTATCAATAGCCTCCACCCTTTCAAGGTCTATCCTAATCCCTTCCTTTGAAACAATATGCCCCAAAAGCTTACCCTCTGTGACAACAAAATTACACTTCTTGGGGTTTAAACTAATACCATACTCAAGGGCTTTTATAAATACCTTTTCCAAATGATGAACATGATCCTCAGCCTTCTTAGAGTAAGCAGTGAGATCATCCTGATACACCATCATGAGAATATTGATCAAATCAGCAAATGCCACATCCATGGCTCTTTGAAAAGTCGCCCCTGCATTAGTAAGACCAAATGACATCCTCAGATAAACATACGTTCCCCAACGAGTTGTGAATGTAGTTTTGTATTGTTCAGACTCTTTAACTTTAACTTGATTATACCCTAAAAATCTATCCATCATGGACAACAATTCGCAGCCTGTCACCTTATGCAATATGGCCTCCATATTAGGCAAAGGATAATTATCTTTAAGGGACGCTATGTTTAGATTTTTGAAATCTACACATAATCTGATATCTCCATTTTTCTTTCTGACAGGGACCAGATTTGACAGCCAAGTTGAATGTCTGATTGGCTTAATGATTCCACCATCTCTGAGCTTCACCAACTCCTCCTGCATTTTAGATTCTAGAGTTGGATTTATCGGCCTTTGCTTTTGTCTGAATGGTTTAGCATCTGGCTTCAATGGTATTTAATGCTGAAACAAGTCTTCTCTATATGCTTTCAGATCTTCATAAGACCAAGCAAATACATGTTTATATTTTCTCAACAATTCAATCGGCATTCTTCTAATTGCAGGACTTATCTTTTTACCTATGTACACCTTTTTTGGTGCCATCTCAGTTCCCGAATTAATTTCTTCCATGTCATCCCTTCTTACTGGTGTTTGCTTCATTAAAGACCGATCACTTCCATCATATACCCTCTCTAATGCCACCAAGCCTTTAGGAATCTTATTTGTTTTAAGCTGCAAGATCTCTTTTTCAAAGACTGTCTCTTTTCCATCAACTTCTTCAAAAAAGGCATTGAAGTCAATCTCTTGAGCTTCGTACTAGTCTATACAGTGAAGGAATTTCAAAAGATTAGTGTCATCATTAAAGACTTTCCAGCTATACACATTATCAGGCACAATAGGCCTTGTCTTAAATTCAATTTGGGAAACTCCAGCCAACGTAACATCATCTCTCTTCAATTCTACATTAGCTAGAAAATCTTCCATTATATTCTTCGATCTATCTACCCAGTCAATCGAGAAGGCATCAAGCAACTCTATTGTATCCCATACAACATTTCTGTATTGCTTTAGTCTTTTGTTTTTTGTTGTATACTTCACCTTAATTTGTGAGACAACTAACTCTGAATCTCCTAGAACAGCCAACAACTTTATTTTATGCTTCACTGCTATATTCAATCTAGTTAACAGTGCTTCATACTCTGCCACATTATTTGTGCATTCAAAGGTTAACAAGAATGAATACTTAAATGTAATACCTTCAGGCAAAACAAATACTATCCCAGCTCCATTTCCTTCTAGATTTCATGCTCCATCGAAATACATCTTCCACACACCATTGTGGTTCCGTGCAACATGCTTCTCCATAGGATCACTATTTGTCAATTCTGGCTGTGCAGGTTCTATTTTAAAACTCCTAAGATCAACATCACAGAAATAATTGATTTGGTCTTGTGGCACACAATCAATGAGCTGATTCATCCTTGGTTCCCTGTACAACTTCACTTGCTGGCCATTTATAGGAATGGTTGCATAAGATAGATCAAACTGGACATTTCCACCAATAGCCGTCGTCCATTGCCTTGATAAAAGCATACCGAATTGAGGAGGGGTGTCTATCACTGTTATATCAATATTGTAAGCTACTTGAAGATAAGCAACTAACTTGACTTCTACATCTTTCATTATACCAACCACAAGAATAGGTCGGTTATCCATTGCATAACATTTTCCTCCATGTGTATCCACCCACATACCTAGTTTCATCACTCCTACTGGCATAATATTCATGGCAGCACCAGAATCTATCATACAATTCCTCAATAATTTATTTTTTATGAGTAATGTGATAAAGAAAGGATCAACCTGTGGTGGACTTGTTAATACATTACTCAAGCAGATTTCAGGGATGTTTACTTTATCTTGCTTATTTTTAGCAACCATTTTATTTTCAGTACTTACATGTTTTTCACTTTCATTTGTTATCAATTGCACTGCACTGTCCCTGTACTCCTTAATTTTCATCATTTCTAGAAGTGGGACATACATCTTTACTTGAGACAATGCTTGAGTGAAATCAAAAGAAGAACCTTCTGCCTTAATTACTTTCTTTTGTTCTGATGTTTCTCCTTTGTTCACTTCTTTTTCTCCTCTACCTGACTGATCGGTTTTTTGAATTTCTCTATGTAGCTCTTTGACTACATCCTTTTGGACAGGATTCTACTTACTTTCCTCACGTTGCTTGTTTTCTGTTTTCTTTGAAACTCCTTGTACAACTTTCTGATCTTTCATAAAGATACCCCTAGGGACACCTTCCTTCTCATTCACTGTCCTATTTCTCAACCAGTATTTATTCTTAGCTTCTTCTACCGCAGCAACAATCAATCTTTCTATCTCTTCTTCAGTAAGTCTCCTCACATTATTGTAAGTAGGCACCTCAATAGATTGTGGTTCTACATAATCATCCTCAGAGTCAGAAAAAACATGTTGCTCAGCCATATGTACATTGTACTTTCGTTTTGCAACACCATACTCATAACCTCCCTCCTCTGAAGATGAGTACCTCTCCTCAACATGATGAGAAGCATTTGAAGTCAAGTAGATCGTATGATCTTCTCCATCATCTCCAATTAGCAATCCTTCTTCTTGCATTCTCTGGGCTACAACACAATATTCAAGGGAATGTGGCTTATCACAAGCCTCACAAAAATAATTGTTATTCACCATATAAGTTCCCTTCTTCTTCAATGGATCGGGAGTTTCTTTGCTTCCAGGCCTATCTGTAACAGGTTTTCCATCCTTCCAATTTGTGTTATAGGACATGTCATGCAACCTCGGCCTTGGCCTTTCATTTCTATATGTGTTCTCCTGCTTATATTGATAATTATTGTTTTGTTGAGGAACTATAAAGTTATCTCTCTTATTCATTATCCTAGCAACCTTTCTATTATTCTCAATTGTTAATGCTATCTTTTGTGCTTCAGATAAGTCCCTTGGGAACCTGTTTCTCAGCTCATACCCTGTTTTAGGGTCAAATGCATTCAGGGAAACACTTAATGCCACAGAGTCTGGTAACTTTGATCCAGGAGGTATTCTATTTTATAGCTTATTGAATCTTCTATTAAAATAAAAGATTGAATCATTCTAACCTTTCTGAATTCACATTAGTTCATGGAGAGCAGCGTCTGGTGCACTCAAATTCCCAAATTGTTCAAGGAATTGATCTTGAAATATCTGAAGAGAATAAATAGAAGCTGTTGCTATGCTATTGAACCAATCCCTAGCTTCCTCAATAAGAGACATCATGAATAATCTCATATGCAAATCTTCATAAGGTACATCCAAATCCTGAATGAATGCATTAAAATTCCTTAAATGATCCTCAGCAGTGATAGCATTACTTCCTGTAAACTTGGGTACTAAACCTCTCCAACTGTTGTCCATGGGATATGGGTATAATTGAAACCCTGCTAGATCAAATTGTCTAATCATGGTTGTATATTGATAAGGAGGAGGATTAGGTGGGTGCTGATATTGGTACATAGGATTATTGTACTGCATATTTTGCTGTGGCACATGACGCTGACCAGGAGGTGGATAATTATTTGGATGTTGTGTGGGAACATAAGGTGGCCGATTTGGCTATCTATATTGATTCCCAATTTGATGGTGAGGAATCCTTGGTGGTTCAGAATACCCAGCACCATGATTACCCTGTTTATGGGGTGGTACATATTTTGGGGGAAAACCAGATGTGTGAGGAATATTCTGAGCCTTCTGTAGTTTGAATTCTCTCATTGCTTGAATCATTTGGGCCTTTTCCTGCTCTTCCCTCTCCTTTCTCTGAGATTCATACCGTGCCCTGACTTCCTCATAACTTAAAGATTCAAAATCTTCTTGTTGAATTTCCTGATTAGCAGGTCCACTCTGGTTACCTTCCATTTTTTGGTCATATTCATATTGAATTCTGAGTCTTTCAGCTTCGAGTCTAGCCTCAAACTTGGCCTGTTTTCTAGCTTCAAATTCAACATTTTTCTGAGGGTTGTAAAAAGGATTTCTCTGATCTTCCAGGGTACAGGGCTCTTCAGTTGAATTATCTTTCCATGTGTCAAAACAATTCTCACCAAAAGGTATTGATGATTTATCTTTGTTTGTAAGCACATGTCCTCACTTTTCCCTTTACCCTTGTCAACCTTATCATTTTTATGTCCACTTACTATTAGGAGGAGCTCCAGAATGACCTCCCCTAAATTGAGATCTTCTTCCATTCATATTGCAATGTTTGATTAGAGTCGCCACTCACTTTCTTAAAAGTGAGAAAAAGATTGTTACTTATTATTCCCAACGGAGTCTGTATATAGGACTTCTCACTTTATGATTAAGGCACAGATTCTTTGTTATCCCTAGTAGAGTCACCAATTTGTTAGCTCTCAAAAAAGCAGGTTTGAACCATGAAAGGTTGCCAAGCTTTCACAATGCTTTAGGGTAACAGAACAAGGTTTGAAACAATTAAACCTTCTACTCTCTAGGTGCTGGTAGACCTAGGTGGGTGTACCTATAACAAATGAAGCAGACTTGACCATTGATCTTCTCTTCATGCTATGATTTGTTCATGATGGCAGATTGGAATGGACAAAATAAAACAAATTTGGTATATATTGTATACCAGTATCCAAAACTAAACCCTAATATGCTCAATTAACAGAAGTAAAAAGTATGTATGAAACTAAATGACTGAAACGGTGAGACCAGTGCCTTATATAATATACGAAGTCAAAGGAAATTTTAAACAACTGACTTCTTTCTGGATTCATTCAAATTGTTTGGCATATTTTGTTTATAACCAGTATAAACATGCAAGATTATGATTATTAAGTTCTTCTTACGGATCTAGATGAAATTCCCTGATTACTGTGATTAATTAAAAGGATTTAATCCTTCCTTGAAAGAACCTATCAACCAATCACACAGATACGGAAAATACGTACTGATAAACATGACATAAACTTTTTATGTTAATTTAAACAACCAAGAAACATCAATCTTAGAGACAACTTAAATAATTCTTTTAATAAGTACAACACAACAATTGACACCAGAATACGCTAGCAAATTAGATGATTTTCATTGATATCTCCATGGCTTCCAAAACATACATCAGAGTCTCAACCTTGTGAAACATGGTGTTCCACCATATTCTCTATTCTCTATCATATTCTAACTATCCACATAGTGTTTACAAAATGGATATTTATACATTGAGAATATGAAAGGACGCATCCTTTCATAAATAGAAAATACATATTATAAAACAAAAGATAGAGAATAACTAGGCTCTATTTAGCCATAAGTGAGTCTTATTGAGGTGGTCCAAATAATCTTGGCGTTCATATGTATCCGCATCTCCAACAACATTCCGAATCGTAACTTCCATCTTAACCATTTCCTCATTTTGCTTACTCACTTCTTCCAATGTTGTATCCTCTGTAGAAGCTATCTTCATGATTTCATTTAGCATTGACTCACATTCATTTTTCCATGTGGTAGCCTCTTTCAAATCCCCACTATCATCAGAAAATGTAATTACAGTTTTCTTAGCAGCTGCAATTAACCCCTGTTCATCTCCTTGCAATTCATCATAGAAATTTTGATGGCGATTGATTATATGATTTGTAGCTTCAAGTGCAGAACTGCTAGCTTCATCACTTTGAGCCAATTCATGAAATTTCTCCATGATTCGTCCATCCATCCTTGTGTGGTCCTTCAATGTAGCAAGAGTATGAGAATATTTTCCCCACAATTTATTCAACCGGGATGTCAAATGATCCTGCCTCTTCTTGACAATTGCAGCAATAGCATCATGCTTTCCCTGAGAATAAGCACTTGACCCTACCTAGTGGTCTTTTTCCTGAGAGATTTCTCCTTGAGTGATCCTTTTGGTTGTCCCCATTGAAACACCAACCAAGTCTTTGAGTCTATCATTTTCTCTCAACAATTTTTCATTATTTGCTTTATACATTTCTCTTTCTTTTATCAACAGCTGAATTTGTGCTTTATTCAACTTTGCAATATTTACCCCAATATCTGCAGTAGCTACAGGATCAGCTTCTCCAGCCTTTAGGGTCAAAACATGACCAAATGCCTTCTTTGTATCAAGTACCACTGATTTCCTGTGGGGTGGGTACAAATCCCATATCAACATTGATCCCTCATCAGTATTATACTTGGAGCCCGTATACACTTCTGTCACCTTTTCCTTATCAAGCTTGTGAGTAGCATTACTGCCCTTAAAGAAACTATCAAAGAACAATGCAGAATTCAAATCAAGGCCAGGAAATATCATGACACCAGCATCCTTCAACATTTTCCTCCCCATTTCAGGAGTCATATTTGTCATTTCCTCATCCACACATCTTCTCAATTGAGCCAACAATTGCTCCTCATTTCCAGAAGTGATATCATCAACATTCTATCTTATCCCCTTCCCCTTCTGCTTGTACAAGAATGCTTTAAACTCAGGAGAATGTATAAACTCATCATTAGAAACAAATGATCTATACTCCATGTGCCTTGTATCAACATCACCACTTTCAATACTTTGTTCTCTAATTGGGCAAACATATTGCTGAGTCCTCATCCTGGATACCTTTTCTGTTCTACCCTATGGCACATTAGCTCTTGGTGTTTCCTCATCTCCAGAAGACAATAGCTCAATATCCTGTAACCCCTGGTTATATCTTTCAACTACCATTTCTGCTTCATCTTCATCCAGATTTATGATCATATCATCAAAAGGATAGGGTACATGCTGATACCCTCCAAAATTAATCCTTTCCTTAGCCGAATTGATATATCCCTCAGGGTCAAATTTTTTCCTAGTTGGTCCTCTTTTCATATTGTAATGCAACAATCTATCAAGAATTGAATTATATCCCTCTTTAGCCAATACAATGAAATCTCCAAAACAGAAAGTACTAGGCATAAAAGCCTGCTTTCCAAAAGAACTGAAATGCATCACACTACAAAAATCCATCTGTTTGACAATTTCCAAGTATGCAACCCTATTTGGAACTGTCCTTGGCAGAATGAAAGGAGCATCTTCAAATCCATACACTCTGATTACTGTAGCTCCCTCTAAATAGTACCAGTCTCCCCAATTATGGTCAATTGGCCCATTGAAGTCTTTAGGCCGAAGGAATCTTTTGATCTCATCAGTCAATGAATAGTTACAAGGATAATGATACAGTCTATACAATGTCTTTACAAAATACTCCTCAAAATGAATAAAACTAGAACCAGCAAACCTACTGTCCCAAATGGCAGTCCACAACTAAACATGCAATGTTTCTCCCTCCTTGCCAATCTAGGAAATTTTCATTTCTGGAGGCCATACCCCTAGCTCTTGTCTGAAATATAGCACTAAATGCATCAACAATGAATAGTTTCTGAGATGAACAATAGAAGCTACACCCTTTATAGCCATCAATCCTAAATCAAGCTCCTTAGAAACATATGAAGCATAATCGAATGGCCTAGAATTGTGTTATTGAATATTTGCTGTGATAACCATTGGTACCATTGACATGAATTCAGGGGCATCCATCCCTAATACCTAACACACTGGAAAATATGTGTACTTCATATAGGGTTCAAACACATCTACATGATAGGGAGGTCCTTCACTATCCTCCAGTGGTTCTGGCTTGTTACCCAGTTTAACCCTGTGAATTGGTAACCTCCAACCCTTGTAACTTGTATCCATTCTGCAGAATTCTTTCTGCAACTCTTCACAATTGATTTCCTCATTGCAAAACCCTTCCAATTTGAAAACCTCACCAATTGCTTCTTTTGACACATGTATCTGTGGTTTTCCAGAAGGATCACATATTGCTTTATGCTTTGGATCATAATGATCAGCAAGCAACTTTACCAACTCTGCATTTACAAATACATTATGGCATACCAATTTCCCTACATTCAACTTCCATGGATTATAGACTGGCTCAAAATGGTTTCTCCTATGGTAGTGGAAATTAAAAAGCTCATACCCTCTCACAGTAGTCTAGACATCACCTATGAACTTGCATTTGTCATCCAGCTTGTCAACTTCTGCCCTACGCTGTGCGGACCTTCTAGCTTTAGGCCCTGAACTAGGTAATTGATCAATGAGGTCTTGGTTTAGCTTCCTTTCAGTATCTTCATGCTCTGTATTAGTCCTTTGTTTCTTTCCCTTCGACTGACTACTCTCACCAGGCTTTCTACCTTTACCCTTTCTAGAACCAGAAGACTCCATTTTCAAACTTACAGAATCAAAATGTGCAAAGCAAAGAAGCAATTACTTACAGTATTCTATTCGAACTCCTGAAACTGAAAAAATGTCTCGGTTCTCTGTTCAGCACGCCAATTCACTAGCAATCAATTCAGAAGTGAGGAATTGATTAAAACATTACTATCATTACTATTTTATCCCATCGTGCCATTAATGAAGTACGAATGAGGCCTCCTTTGAAACTAGCACTATCGCATCAAATGTACTGTCGATGAGAAAATTTCAAATCTAGGGCGAAATCCCTTTTCAATGTTTATTTCACCATTCGCCACAACATTCTGCAGTCATACCGACACCTGGAATCAACTTGATGATTCACGCTTCTGTTTTCATGTCGTTGTAACAATTCCAAGTCAGGGAGATGTCATATCGACTCCATGGTGCTATACCGACAGGTATTCTTCAAAGCATTTTCCAATTGCTGAGACATTAATGTTCTTCACACTGACTGAAATCCCTTATCTTTATGTTCTTCGCTATAACCTATAGATGTCGGGGAAACCTCTCGCAGACTTCATCCTGTTTCACCGAAAACCTTCATTTACATTGGGTCGCCAAGACAAATTTGTACTCTTGCTGATGCAGTCTTCATTACACCAGCTTCGCTGTGACTTTCAAAGTTGGGGAGATGTTATGCAGATATCTTTGCGTCTTACCGATATGTACTTTTCAATGTATTTTCCATTCGCTAAGACAAAATCACATGTTTCACCGATGAATTCTCATTTCGGCGTGTCCACCAAGTTCTCTCACCGAAGAAATAAACCCAACCAATGAAACAATACCTTCAGCGAGACAAAGAACCTTCGAGAAGACATATACCGGCACCAAGTGTCTTACTGAAATCACTCCCCAAATTAATCCTATTCGGCAAAACTCACCCCGAACTATCTGTCGGTATAATATTCATACTTAGGTGAAACTTATGCTGAAAAGTTCTTCTCCCAACAATGCATATCTCCATCGACATAAGATTTGAATCAGCAAGACTCTATAGCTCCTCACCGAGAGCTTTTGAATACCTTTGAAATTGGCTTGGCCAAAAAACAACCACTTTGCTAAGACCTTCCCCAATGCACACAAGTCTTACCGAGACATTTGTTTGCAAGTCAGTCGGTAAGACAAAATGATTTCATTATGAGTTCATGCCGATACCAATCGGTCTGGCCAAAACAAACCCTTTGTGCATTAGTTGGTATGACATATGGTATTCACCCTGACATTACAATGATGCCCCAACATATGCCGATATATATTTTATATAGATGCCTGTCGGCAAGAAAAAATAATTCGCCGAAACATTATCCTAAATGCCTTTAGCTTGACCGATATACTTCCACATGCACCGATTGGCGAAACACAATGTATTAGCCATGACTTCACTCTGACAATGATTCCCTTTGCCGAAATGACTCCTTTTGTCACCAAAACAAGAAAATTGTCCTGCCGATAGTCTGCAACAAACATATATTAGTGAAAAATCAGGTCGGGAAGACTTTTACTATGTCTTACCGATTTGGGTTTTTTTAATGAAAAATGAAGGACTTAATGGATCCAATGGATTTTATGACAGAAAATAAGCAAGACAATACAAAGATGGACTTATATGCTTATGATGAGAACTCAATGCCGGAACTCTTGAATGTAAAAGACTGTAAAAATTTCAAATTTTTTACAGTTCTAACACCCTATCAATTAACAATTCTTCCAAATCCAATGTGCTAAATTTGCTTCATGGTGAACTACCATCTGGAGAGGAATGATTCTTATGATTGTACAATTGCATGTTAATAGAGATAGTATTTTAGGGGAACTGGGTATATTAATAAAGTGGAATTTCTTGCCCTTTCAATGCAAGAATATCAATATCCATGGGTGGGGAATTTCATATTTGTGCTTTGTGTAGTGGAATTAAAAACCTCTTAAGTGTTACCATTTCTTGAGTAAAAGAGGTATCACTCTGGTTGATTTATGTATTAACCTATAATATGGTCTTATCCTAGGAGCTTGACATGATGTTTATGGTTGCCAATTCTTTCATTGTCTCTAGCGGTGTTGTGTTTGTTTTACGTCCAACTGAAGCTATGTTTGAGTCTATGTGAGGTAAAATGGGAGTTCTACAGTCAATGTTAGAGATATAATATCACCTGCTTCATTTAATACTCCAGTTGTACCTATCTCATCAACATGCTTTGTATCATCTTTGTATTTGCAAGATATCATAGTATTGAAGACAAGCAACCACCGAATCTACATTGGATCACAAATTGATCCCAGCATTAAAGACTACCTATGAAGCCAAATTTTGGAAATGATATAAAGGGAATTTGCATTAACTCCAGTGCAGGCCTCACACACTTTGTGGGTGCATTAAAATATATTATTTTATGTTTATGTTGAAGTATCTAGAATTTTCTTTTAGGTTTTATATTTGGTTGCTATGTAGTTGCGTAACTGGAAAGGAGATAGCTCTCAAGGGTAGAAAAATATATCATAAGTTTGTAATGAAGTGAATGAAGATTATGAAAAAGCCAAAGCTCTGTAAAAGAAAACATAATTTTGATTAATATAAAATTACTAGGTTGTTGTTTCTATTGCTTGTTTTTCATTCTGTATCTACTCTATAATGGTGTTTAATGGAATGATTTGAAATCTACTATCAATTTGTGTTTCTATGTTTTTATCTTCCTCCTTTCAAATCTGACATCTGGTATAAGAGCCAGTTGATGCAAATTTGCTATCTAATGAAGATTGTTGCAGATTGTTGTCAAAGAGCTAGATCATAGAGTTGAAGTAAAATTCATCATTTCCCAAAAAGAAAGAAGGATTGTTGAAATTTGAAGGTCATGGAGGAGGATCTATAAAGTCTGGAAAGTTTTTTTTGCAGCCAGATTGTTTTCAGCTTTTGTGAAAGGGAAGATTGTTGTTGTAAAAGAAAGTTTCTTCAAAAGAAGGAAATGACAATTTTATGAGAAGTTTCCCCAATGAGATCATAGTTATTTTGTTGTTGTCTGAAGGTTTTCATCGGCCAAGACAAGAAAAACAAAGTAGTTGAACATTAAAGGAGAAATGATCCCTGAAATTTCCAGAAGGACACCACTTGAAGATTTAGTTGTCTTTCAAGGCTTTACATCTTCAAAGGAAAAGATTATTGGTGGCTGCAAGGAGTCAATGTTAATTATTGTGTATGCAATTAGACCGTTGCTTTTGTGAGACAACATAATTGGTGGAAATTGCCATTTATGCTATAGATATTGCCAATATTTGAGTAGATCATGGAAGAACCAAGCCGCCTAGGAAAAGAGGCGCATATTGGAGGAGAAGAAAGCCACATAGCTAGATCTGAGGAGAAGCATAGTTGAAGATTTGAAAATTTCCAGTGAAAGAGATTAATAGTCACCTAGTTTAAATCTCTATCACCCAAGGTCTGGAGGAATCTGTTGGGATGTGAAGCCCAACGGTCATTTGACCTTTCATCTCCTCCCAACTCTTCAATTCATAGCTGAATATGAATGTATAAGTATATGTGTATAGTTCATGTATTGTATTGGATTGTTGGAGATTAATAAGAGTTGTTCCTTGCTTTCTTGGTGGATGTAGCCATTTATGGTGAACCATGTTAAAACTTGTGTTATGCTATTTTTCTGTGTGTTTATTTCTGTTTATTCATCTTGTTGTTAGTTATGTTTTATTTGCTCCTTAATTCTCAACAATTGGTATCAGAGCTCGGTTAGAGCCAAGGAGCATATATGGAAGATAGTGTACTTCTGTTAACTGAAGAAGAAATTGAAACAAATGCTTGGGTGCTAGATACAGGAGCTTCGTTTTATGTTACTTCATGTAGGGATTTTTTCAAAACCTTTCAAAATGGTGTTTTTGGTAAGGTCCTTCTTGCAGATAATAAATCTCTTGATATTGTTGGCATAGGAGATGTTTTGTTGAAACTAACAAATGGAAAAAGTTGGTTGTTAAGGGATGTCAGGTATGTCCCTCAACTGAAACATAATTCAATTTTAGTTGGGAAATTGAGTTCTCAAGGCTGTGGAGTCACTTTTGAACTAAGTAGATGTAAGGTGACAAAAGGAGCCCGAGTGATTGCAGAAGGCAGCAAATTAAACACTCTATATGTGCTGGAGAGTCACAATGAGGTGGGAGTTGCGAAGACAATGGTGGATAGTGACACGGAGCCCTTGTTCAAGAGGCTTGGTCACATGGGCAAGGAAGGTCTTGAGAATTCGCACAAAAAGAACCAATCTCTGAAGCTGAAATCAATGAAAGGTAAGAAGAGGGTCACGTTTGATCTTCCAGAGGAGCAAGAAGAAGTGAGGAATTCCTTGAAATGTAAGGTGAGAAATTATGATCACAATTCCACAAGTAAGAAGTTAAAAGCACAAGTAGTGCCTCATGAAGAAACAGCTGTTGCTATTGTGAAATGTGGAATTTCGTTGATGGAAATAGATGAAACTCCCTTGGTTGCACAATTTGTTGCAGAAGTCACTCCAATGGATGAAGATATGCATTTATTGAAATAGAATTGCATGCAGGTGAAGCCAACGAGGCTGAGAGTGCAATAGTGACTGATTTGGAGGACTCCGAGAAGAAATCCCTACAGGCGGGCAGTTGCAGGAAAGGTTCAGACGGTGAAGTTGAGAGAGAACTCAAAGAAGATGAAGAGGTGGACACGTTTGAGAAATTCGAAGAATTTGAAAGAAAAATAATGAGTGCTCCAATTTTGGTCTATGGGTGTCCCATTGAGGAGAAGATCTTTGTGGCGGTAGAGTTTCCACATGTGGTCCATGGTATGGATGCGGCAGAGTTGGACGAGGACAGCAACGGGGAGCTTTTTAGTGAGAATGTTCCCGAGGATGATGAGAAAGTTCTATGGGTGAAAGCTCCTATAGTGGAGATCATTGTGTTGCAGTTGAATGGAGTTGGAAATGTCAAATCCCCACTAGAAGTTGTTCACCAGGCTGCTCCTGTGTTTTCTTCCATGCAAAGTCAGGGAGGAGGAGATAGTGTTGGTGTGAAGTCATTGCATGCTTTGGAAATTCTTGGGGCAGGATTGTCATGTTGTGTTGGTTTTTCCAGCATAGTTTCTGCTGATAAGGCAGAGCATGGCTTAGATTGTCCAAGCTATCCATGGCCTCATAAGGGAATTCTAAGCTCTTATGATTATGCATCAATTCGGCGTAGACAACAGGTCTATCAACAAGTTTGTACATCTTTTCATAGTATGTCCTTAGTCACCTATCGTGATCTTATTGGAGTTGCCTACACTGAAGAAGAAGAAGCTAAGACATTATCAACAAAGATAGAAGTAGTGGACGGGCCAAATGATGAAGGTGGGTTGTTTACACAACCTAGAAAAACAAGTGATCATTTTTTGATGCCATATCCTAATGAGCAAGCAGCACGATTTTCCAATGGAGGGCCTTATCCTCTGGATCTCAGTTTAATCACAAAGGCATGCCACAGTGGTCCACCACTTCCAAAAGAATTGGCAGAACAATATTTGGCAAGAAATGATCATGTTGTCGGTTCTGGGGACGAGACTAGTCCTAGCCACTCTCAAGATGGGTTGTCATCTTTTCCACTACATAGAGGAGTTTGTTTCCAGGACGAGAGGTCTAAAATAGAGGAGTTTTTGAAATGTCAAACTCTGGAGAAAGCTATGCAGGACATTACGTTCCACTATGATGCGGTTTCTAATAATGGTGGCAGCACGGAATGTGAAATCTCAAGTAAGAAGGTCAGGCTGACCCGAAACAGGGCACGGGATGGGCAGATGATGAGCAGGCCCCTGAAGGAGGGCAATTTGGTGGTGTGCCCTGAAGGAACTACCTACAGGGAGCCCTTCTTGCTTTGCTTCAGTTCTCTCTTCGCTGAATTGACTGACCTTATCATGCCGGTCACAATGGATGCACGGGTTACCCTATTCCACGGCACCACTGCTCGTGGGTGGAAGTGTTTGGATCTGATCTTCTTTCTAATGAACCCTTCTCGTTGCTATAATGTTGCCTTTCTGGATAAGCTGCCCTATGAAATGTCATATTTTGCTGGTAAATCTAGCTTCGAGTTGGCCAACCACATACATAAGACACTGGACGATGCGCTCGGATTACTATATGTACAAATACTTGAGGGGCTCATTGCGTTTCAGTGGAAAAGAGGGTTTTTTGTCTCATACCTAGTGGGTAATAGCATCCCAAATGCAGTTAGTCTCTCCAACACTGCAACTTCCATGATGGATCGGGGCTTCCTATTGAGCTCGGCAACAGGATGACCTACAGTGGTGTTTCTTGGTTCCAAGAAGAGTTGGAAGAACGGTTACCCTGTTTTGGGCAAAAGGAGATGTTAAAACTCGTGAACCATTTTCCTTCATGGGGAAAGGAAGCTTTGCCAGTGGTGATGATTACGGGGGAGGTGAAGCCCTTGGAAAAGCTTTCAAATACACCGGGAAGTTGGTATATATGGCAGGACTGGAGAACTGCTAACAGGTCTGAGACACATGAAGAACATATGTGTCTAAAAAGGGAGTTGTTGATGGCACAAGACCAGATGGTCTAGTTGCAGCAAGTGGTCAACTCTGATTGGGCATGGAGAAGACTGATTCGCTGTGTTCGTGAGCAGTTGGCAAAACTCAAATCTTCAATGGGCCTCGTTGTAGTCTGAGTTCAAGGGGAAATGCAGGGATGTCGTGCAATGCATGGCTGTACACTTGGACTTCATAGGGGAGATTGTCGGGATGTGAAGCCCAACAGTCATTTGACCTTTCATCTCCTCCCAACTCTTCAATTCATAGCTAAATATGAATGTATAAGTATATGTGTATAGTTCATGTATTGTATTGGATTATTGGAGATTAATAAGAGTTGTTCCCTGCTTTCTTGGTGGATGTAGCCATTTATGGTGAACCATGTTAAAACTTGTGTTATGCTATTTTTCTGTGTTTATTTCTATTTATTCATCTTGTTGTTAGTTATGTTTTATTTGCTCCTTAATTCTCAACAGAACCCCTGTTGAAAAGTATAATGAAAAGCTTGGGTTGCTGAAATAGATGGCCTCGCAAGTAGAGCCCATCGTGATTTGTATGAAATAGATGCCTTAATAAGATTGTGGCTCTAGACCAAAGAATAGTTGTAGATGTTGTTCCATGAGGTGCCTAACTAGATATGACATTGGTGCAAAAGCTACTAAATAAGTGAAATTAGTGAAAAAGAGGAGTTGCTAAGGAGATCAAAAGAAAAGAGTGCAATCACTAGTTTATAAAGAGATCAGCCGTGGAGAAGGAAATCACAGTCAAGGTGAGGCCACCACTAGAGAATGTTTTGGTTTATCTGAAGGAGAAAGGTTGATGAAGGGATTCAAGGTTGTCTAAACACCGAGGGTTTGTGAAGATAAAATTGCTACTGCAGGAGTAGGCATAGTTGAAAAATGTGATTTTTTTTGCAGTTATCTCATAAGAGATCAAGGGTTTGGCTATAAAAATCATAAAGAGGAATTGTTGTATTTGAAGGAAAAAATTAAGGAGGAGCCGAAGATCAAGCCATAGCCTGTGAAGTGACATGACTGCCAAAAGATACATAAAAGTTGCATAGGTTTTAAAGTGGTTGTGAAGAAAGAAAGTGACCCCAGATCATTGTTTGAAGCCTA
This sequence comes from Sequoia sempervirens, assembly GCA_007258455.2. Lineage (NCBI taxonomy): Eukaryota > Viridiplantae > Streptophyta > Pinopsida > Cupressales > Cupressaceae > Sequoia > Sequoia sempervirens. The sequence goes on along the minus strand of VDFB02270651.1, from coordinate 563,500,273 downwards.
ATCAAAAGAAGTCATTGTTGTTGATAGAAAAGCCCTACTATTTTAAGCCATCAGTGTTTGTAGGAAAGACAAAGGTTATCAAATTCCTTGAGTAAATGTTGGAGGAGATTTTCTGAAAGGAGCGGCAGCTAGTAAATCTATTATTGTTTGTTTTTGCAAAGGAGTCAAGTTGAATGAAAATTCTGTATTGTTGTAGCAAGTTTGGGGTACTCTGTTTTCCCCTATTTTTATTCTCTCTATCTTATCATCAAAGAAAAGAGATGAGATTATTGTTAGAGGAAGAATATAAGTCAATGAAGCTACTGCAAGGAGGATCTTAGATCTGTGAAGATAGATAGCAGCCAACTGTTAAAGGAGAAGAAACTTTGTTGACATTGTAAGCACAATTGTAGTTGTTGAAGGATTTAATCAATCAAAGGAAATTGTGAAGAAACAGAGTAAAGGCACATGAAGTTGCCAAAATATAAGCCTTTGTAATGAAATCAAGTAAGGTAAGTTAAATTTTTTTATTATAGATGGGGAAAGTAGGAAAAAGAGTTAAAAAGGAGAATGAAAATTTAGTAACTGCAAAAGATGTCTTAGAAGAAGAATCGTTAAATGTTAAGAAATGCAATTCATAATTGGTAGCAAGTTTGAAAGAAAGAGTAAAAGAGAAATATGAAATCATATGTGAAAATGATGCCTTGAGTAAAGAATTGGATGAAGTTAAAAAGAAAAATATAGAATTAGAAGAGAAATTAAAATTGTCTGAAAAAGAAAAAGAGGAAATACAAAACAAGTTGAAGTTTGTTGAAGATTTGGAACAAAATCTAAAAAAATTAGAAGAAGAAAACAGTTTTCAAAAGAAAGAAATATTAAAATTGCAGCAAGAAAATTCTTGCTTGAAGACAAAGCCAGTTGTGTGTGATATTTCATGTGATACAAATGATTTTTGTTTTGATCAATCAAATGACCAGTGTAACTTTGTTGAAATTGTTTGTGAAGAAGAATGTATTGATGAAGATGAACATATTAATGAGTCTAAATTTGATTCTACAAATGTTTTATGTTTTGATGACAATGTTGGTATCAAAATTATGAAAAGAATGGGATAAAAAGGACACAAATTAGGAAAAAATGAACAAGGAATGAGAAATACAATTGAGCTAACAATGAGGCCAAATTATGGTGGTCTCAGGTATGTCCCAAGTAAGGGGAATGATGCTACAAGTGCAGGTAAATTTGTTCGAGAAATGACGAGTGTTGAGTGTACACATTGCCACAGAAAAGGTCATACCAAGGATAAGAATTGGAATTTACATCCTTGCAGTATATGTGGATTATAGAATCATTGTGAGAAAATGTGTTTGAATAAAGATTGGAAGAATGAATCAATGACATATTGCATAAGAATGGATTGTGGATGGGTCTATGGACCAAGTTGGAAGAAGCTTACAGGTATGTTCAAACGATTGTACAAATTTTTATATGTAAAAAATGATAACAATCATAAAAGGTATGAATGTTCAAAAGAAATAACAAGTGTTTTGAGTCAAAAGAAGTTGTTGTCTAATGAGACATTTTGAGATTGTGGAGATATTGGAAGTTCCATGTTGATGTTTTGAAACAAGAGTTGGAAAAACTGCTGCAGCAGTTGAAAAATGCCAAATGAATGACATCATTATTGAGAGTTGAAAATGGTTTAACATTTTTTATTGAAAAAAGTCAGAAAACATGGTTACAAACACAAAATATATAAGTGCAAGAGGATGCCACAAGAGCTTCCAAGTTTAAGTGATGGATGCCTCATATTCAAGGGGTCATATTCAAGGAGATTCAAAGACTTAGAGAAGTAGTTGAAGCTATCGTTGCAAAAATTCAAAGTTTGATACAACAACAGTTGTTGGAGAAAAAATCAATTAAAAAGATTGTAGATGTTGAAGCATCAGGAAAGGTGCAAAAGAAAGAAGCTCTGGAAACTTTTAGCAGAATAGTTGCTCTAGAATATTTATAGCCACAACATAGAACGTTGCGATACACCAGAGGTTTTGCTCTGGAAAGACATTGCTCCCGAAATTTAGCTCCAAATTTTTTGAATGGATCAAGATTAAGTTCAGAAGAAAAGAAAGAAATAGAAAAAAGAAAGAAGTCAATTGAATAGACTTTGTGTAGTAGCACACAAAAATCACATTGTTGATGTCATATCATCAGTAAAAGAAGTCAACAAAAGTGAAGTTGCTGCCAAGCAGAGTGAGAAATGCAGGTCGTTATAAATCAGTTGAAGACACTACCATGATAGAAGGAGATTGTTGTAGAAACAACCAAGAGGATCCAAAGTCACAGTGAAAAAGAAGCAGAAAGAGAGCAACATAGCTCTATAACAAGCAAGAACATGGTGTAAGGAAGAAGACAAAGCATCAAAGCTCTGCTATAAAAAGATCAGGAAGAAGACAGAGCAACACAACTCTCAATTATTTTTATACAAGAATAGGAACAAAGCAAGAAAGCAGAGCTCATAAAAAAATTAGATCTTAGGAGAATTCTAGTTGTATGAGGTCATAAAAGGTCAATTGAAGTTGTCAATGAGTAAAGAAATAGCACAATCAAGTGTCATAGCATTTCATAGGCAATGTATGAAATCTAGAAATAGAAGCTTCAGAAATAAAGATGGATGCTCTAGAAGTTTTAGAACTGGAAATGAAGATGGATGACCGTAGTTGAGATTAAGGGGGAGTGTTAGAGATATAATCTCACCTACTTCATTTAATACTCTAGCTGTACCTATCGCATCAACATGCTCTATATCATCTTTGTATCTGTAAGATATCACAACATTGAAGACAAGCAGCCAATGTATCTGCATTGGATCACAAATTGATCCTAGCATTAAAGATTGCCTATGAAGCCAAATTTTGGAAATGATATAAAATAAATTTTCATTAAGTCTCGTGCAGTGCTCACACACTTTTTGGGTGCATCAAAATAGATTATTTTATGTTTATGTTGAAGTCTAGAATTTGCTTTTAGGTTTTATATTTGGTTGCTATGTAGTTTTGTAACTAGAAAGGAGATAGCTCTCAAGGGTAGAAAAATATATTAGAAGTTTGTAATGAAGTGAATGAAGATGATGAAAGAGTCGAATCTCTGTAAAAGAAAACATAATTTTGATTAATATAAAATTACTAGGTTGTTGTTTCTATTGCTTGTTTTTCATTTTGTATTTTCTCTATAATGGTGTTTAATGGAATGATTTGAAATCTGCTATCAGTTTGTGTTTCTATGTTTTTATCTTCCTCCTTTTAAATCTGACAGTCAATGCCCTTCCTTCACATGCAGTTTATAAGATATAAACACAGTGCCTCTGTTTTTGTAATCTTTAGTGATTTTAAGTCAATGTGATGAATGATGTTCCTATAAATTTTTGATTGGACACTTCAACCATCAAATATTCAATATTTGTAAAATAATTATGTAGATGGGAGATTAACCATTTGGATGAAATTAAACAATTGGAAGAGATATCTATGAATCAAGTGTACTTATATTTCATTTCATTTTATATCCCAATGTGACTAAGAGAACTTCTATTTGAATATATGGCTATGGCTCAACACAATTAATACAATGAATAACCAAAACTTTTTACTTTCTACCTTATTCATGTGGACCTCCTCAAAATTACAATTACCTTTGTATAGAGGAAGTGACTCCATTTCTTTTGATTTGAAACTTCTTCTCTTTGTATAGTTATTATTATTTTTGATCTACTAAAATTAAACATAAGTTGAAAGACATTGATTCCAATTCTTACTATTTTATTCATGTTCTAGAAAATGACCTTTGAAATTGTCCATTGTAGTTGATTGGATTAAAATAAACAAAAATAATTTCATAGGATGATTTAGTCAAACTTGTAAATACAATGAAACCTATAGAAGTATTCATTTATTTCTATAAACATACTGAACCTATGAAAATGCAGTTTAGTAGGATTAAACTAACTTGCCCAATAAAAGAACTATATTACTGCTCATGTGATGAGTAACAACTAAACCAATATTATTGATATTATCGTGCATGTGATAAAGAGTTACATTCTTCAAGAAGTTCCTTGATACTATTTATGGAAAAACATTATGGATCTTCAGGGAGAATATTACCCCTCTCTCTCTCTCCCCATCCATCCTTACATACATATTCTTTATTGTAGCACTTGTCATTCAAGAGGTCTTTTAAGATATTTACAATATTATCAAGCTTTGCAATGCTATCATGTCACTTGCTATAATATGACTATTGGTTCTCAGTTGTGATCATATGGTTTGTCCTTGATGACAAAATCCCTTTCAGTTGATTCTACTTGTTGACAGTTTCAGATTGGTTTCTCATGCTTTATCTTGGTACTTTTTTATCTATATGGTTTACTTGTCTTGGCATTCAGTGGACAATTTACATTCAGAATTTTAATATCTTTTGGTATTGACCAGTTTGAGCTTCGTGCAGTCACAGGTTATCTTTTGTACATTATTTCGGTGACAGAAAAAGAACATATCAGCGTGAGAATTCTAGGGTCTCCCTGATCCATTTTTTTTTATAAATGTCTGTGTTTCCTATCAGCAAGATGTTTCTGATGTCATGATGATTTAATTTTACATACAGGCAGCTTTCGGCTGGACTTCTCCATGGTTTTAGCGACAGAGGGTAATCCCTATTGGCATGAGTTATACTATCGGAATGATGTCTTAGCGAACTCATCATGTCTCCCCGATTGGAAACAAAGGGTGCTCATCGACGAAGAGGTTTTTCTTCGCTGTAACGTCTTGGAAAACTTACTTTAGTCTTTCCAACCGCCGGTGGAAAAATTGCATATCGGCAGGAGGTCTCAAGCTTCGGTGTAATGTCATAGCGAACCCGTCAGGTCTTGCCGACTAAGTCTTATGAGGGGCTTTCGGCGAGAGGTTTGTATTATCTCAGCAACTTAGAGTAGATAAATATTTTTGGTATGACATAGTGTGCTCTCCGAGAGGTCTCCCCAACATTGATATGTCTCGGCGATGCATAAAACAAAAGGAACATTTCAGTATGACTCATGTGCAACGAAGAAAGGTCTTGGCGAGTTTGAATTCTTATACCAACCAACAACATAAAGGTATACATCTTAGAAAGAGTTAGGGTTTTCGGTGTGAGGTCTCAACGAGTGACCTCTGGTCTCACCGATGGAACACAAAAGGACTTTGTCGGCATAGGATCTGACTTGTCTCAGTGACACACAAGATGGTGGGTGACTTTCGGTATAATGAAGTATTATCTATATGAGGTCTCCCTGAGAGCGATATGTCACAGCGACAAGTTTGATCACGGGGGCTCTCAGCAAAACAAAGACTTATCTACGAGATGTCTCTCCGATATCAAAAGGCTATAGTGATAGTGAATGAAACAAAAGGGCATCTCGGTGAGAAACTTGCTTATGTCTTAGCGATTGGAAAGAACATAACATATGAGCTCTCGGCGTGACATAATGTATTCCTTATGACTTCTCCCCGACTCTGATGGGTCATGGTGAAAGTGATAACTAAGAGATATGTCTGGCGATTTAATTGCCTTTAGCAGGACTATCTGGATGTCTCGATGAATGATTAACAAACTTTGTCACTGTCGCTGACATGTGAATTTCTAAATATAGTTGCAGGCCGACATCTTTGGTTGGCATCGAATCTCTGGTATTTATGTGTTTCATGCTGCACATACTGGTTTATAATCACCATTTTTAGAACTACTCTCTGCATCTCAGTTACTAATGTGGCAAATAATGCCCTGTCAGAGTATTGTTATTCATGCATTAGAGGTTATGATTTATAGTGGTGGGCAGTTGTGCTTTTTTAAGCAATGAAATGATCTCACACATTTCAGATTTGTTGAGGACAGCTCTTGTATTGGAAAATTAATTTCACTTTTTCTAATAATATTGCTGGGTACAAGATGAAGAATTCTATTGTAAAAAGCTTTGTTAACTTCAGTCTGAATCTCTTCAGTTTGGTTGTTCAACCGTTACTCCTGAAGACAGTTACTTTTCTGGCATCCTTTTCTTGAAAATAGAAAGGAGGTTTTTGCTCTCCTTTGACCTCGAATCTCTTTGAAGACTACACACTGGAAAAGATGTATAAAACACAGTGTTGTGAATACTAAAAGATCTTTTGGCTAGAAATTATGATACAGTTATTTTGGCCGTATCAAGAGATGTATTGGAAAACTCTGTAATACAAAATTTGGAAAACATGATGCATAACAGAGTTGTAATTCTTTTCTATTTAATATTTTAAGGATTCAAAGAGTTGGATTCTTAGGGTATTAGGTAGATAAGAGTGTTGAGTTTCTTGAGCTTACTAGAAAATAGAGAGATCCTTTGATATTATTATTGTTCTGAAAATAATTTGAGGGGTTGGTGCTCCTTGAAATTGGTGTTTCAAAATGAGGGGTTGGTGCTCCTTGAGTTGGTGCTCATAAATTAGCCTATAAGGCATTGTTAACAATGGTTTTTGAAGTTTAAGCCAGTAAGGTAGTTTAGGAGTGGTTTTTCTACCCCAGGAGGGTTTTCCACTCAGCAAATCCTTTGTCTTATGGTCTCTTTGTTTTTTATGTCATAATGTTTCTTGATTGTGATAATTTTTATCAGTCTGAACATTCTTGAATGATAGTTCCTTCATATCTGCAAATATTTAGTTCAAATATCTTGCACAAGTCATTGTTGAAGAATCTAATTCAAAAGGAAGCTTAAAAGTTCTCATTTGATTCATTGCTCAAGAATAGTTATAATTTTCTAAAGGTGTTTGTTGTCTCAATACCTTTATTGTCTTTAAAGCTACATTCAAATCAATTGTTTAAGAAGTGAGTCAATTATGTTGATCATCATTTGCATAGTCTTATGAGTTGCACCTGCACTGTCATCATGCTTTGATTGTTAATCAATGTCAGCCATAACTATTTTGGCAAATGCAAGATATCTCACTCAAATCATATTTTCATAAGTTGTCTAATAGACTGAGTTAATGTTGTCATATCTTTGTGCTTTCAAAAGTGATTACTCTACTCTATTGTTGAAAGAAAATGAAATCAAAATTAAAGATCTTGGTCGAAGTTGAAAAAGTTTAGACACTGATTCACCCCCCCTCTCAGTGTCTGTCCATAACTCCAACAATGACTTCTTTCTTCAATTTCAATAATGTTTTTTTCATCATTTATTATCTCATTATCATATAATGAATATCTATTATTTGTATATAATGTGAATCCACTACAACTACATGAAAAACTTCTTTCAAAGAATTGAGTATTTTTTAAAAGGTCCCAAATATTCTTCATATTCAATTATTTTAGATTGTAGACTTGTAATGAAACTCGTGAATGAATGTCTTTAGAGGGTTAAGGGATCAACAAGGGATATAATGCAACAACAACAAAAAACTTTAAAAGATGAATGATAACATGCATGATAGAGATCAATTAGATCTCACAAGAGATTCCCCATAAAACATAGAATTCTCCCTAAATTATTTGAATCATGATTAATAGAGGTGTAACTTTCTTACAATGATAGAATACTAAAAGATTATGGGTTTTGATACTATTGAATATCTAGAGGTAATGCTACTAAGGAGGAGATGGGAAAAAAATGGTGAAGGCTAATGACTAAATGACAATGACTTTTGATATTAACTAAATAACAAATTATTGAAAAAGATACAAATTGTTTTTTGACTCTCAAGATTGCACTATTATGTAGTAGAAGATAATATTAATACTTGCAAATTCACACACTCTACTTGATCAGACCAAATGACTTTGAGAATAATTTATTTATAACCTTACAATGATTAAAAGATCCAAATAACACCAAATCTTAATTATACTACCAAATAAAATACTATATTAAAACAAAGCGGGAATATCATATCAAAATGATCAATCCTTTGCTTTATCAAGTACATATAATTTATTGAAGTCGCTGTCAAGAAGATCTACCACTTCTTCATAGGTACAAATGACAATTTTGTACAAATATTCCACTGCTATAATATTAACTACTTAACTATTGGAATACTTGAATACTATGGAGTTTACGACATTGATCTATTTAAGGATCTAGGACTTATTGCTTACAGAATGCTTAACGTTAAAAGATCAATTATTACAACGCTTAATTTAAACGATTACAAATTAAATGCTCAAATGAAATAAATGAACATAAAATAATTAAATAAATGCCAAGATAAACAGAGAAAGAAAAGAGAGAAGAAATAGAGAGACAAAACCAAAGTTGATAACGGAGTTCGTCCCTAAGGACTACGTCTCCGGGTCCCTCTCCAATGGAGGACCGATCCGATTAGCTCCAAATTCAATTACAATGGCTTCAAGACTGTCTCCTTCGAGCATTCAGCAGCATGACAGTACTCTGATATGCAGAAATGTCTTCAATCTCTCGGGCATTCTCTCGCTATCTCCACCTGGACTTGTGAAAACAAGGCCTATACCCCTCTTTTTATACTTACAATTTGCCTAATTAGGCTTAACAAACAAAATAAATGATATATCTCCTTCCAACAACTCGTATCCTATCTATTCTATCCTCTGCAATCTTCTGGTTTGGGTGGTTAAGGCAAATCTTGTTTGTTTTGGCTTTATTAAGCCATTTTGACATGGCTCGGCCAACAACTTTATAACAAAAAGATTCTATGCCACACTAATTATAGAAAGAGTTTGTGGCGCAGCGGTGTATACCCATTTTGTTACCCGCGTGGTCGGGGGTTCAAAACTCCCCGACCAGTCATTTTCCAACAAAACTCTGGTGTTTTATTCGACAAAGGAAGGCAATGCTATAAATATGCTTGAGCGTTGCGTCCGGTGTAATGGCCAACGCCCCGACCGTTTGGGAGGAAATCGCGGGTTCGAAACCCCTAACATATTTTTGTTAAAAAAAACCAACCAAATCCAACAGAACGCCGAAGACCGCTGGCCACGTGGCAGACTACCATTCGCTGGACCCATCCGATGTGTTCGCTGACGAAGCCTCTCGTACGCTGACAAAGCCACGTGTCAGATTCCTGTTCGCTGCAGAAGCTGACTAAGCCGTCGATGTGTCCAGCTCTGATTCGCCCGACGTGCTGACTCATCTCATGACGTGTCGCTGACTGGTGCCATGTCCGATGCCACGTCATCCGTACGGATGCCACGTGTCAACATATGATTGGTCCGTACAGCTGAGTCACTTGCCACGTGTCTTGGCCGAATTCGTCCATATGGATTCCGTACAGTACAGACGATCTGCTGACGTCATCATCCGTACAATCAGCTAGAAAGTCAACTCAAAACTTTGACTGCTTGTATCTTGAGCATGCGATGTCGGATTTCGACGAAACGAACACCGTCGGAATCGTCTCGACGAACTCTTCGCGATGATGTTGCTTCCGTCGATT
>VDFB02270651.1:563336612-563490724 GCA_007258455.2 Sequoia sempervirens | reverse complement strand
TTAAGTGATTACAAATTAAATGCTCAAATGAAATAATGAACATAACATAATTAAATAAATGCCAAGATAAACTGAGAAAGAAAAGAGAGAAGAATAGAGAGACAAAACCAAAGTTGATAACGGAGTTCGTCCCTAAGGACTACGTCTCCGGGTCCCTCTCCAATGGAGGACCGATCCGATTAGCTCCAAATTCAATTACAATGGCTTCAAGACTGTCTCCTTCAAGCATTCAGCAGCATGACAGTACTCTGATATGCAGAAATGTCTTCAATCTCTCGGGCATTCTCTCGCTATCTCCACCTGGACTTGTGAAAACAAGGCCTATACCCCTCTTTTTATACTTACAATTTGCCTAATTAGGCTTAACAAACAAAATAAATGATATATCTCCTTCCAACAACTCGTATCCTATCTATTCTATCCTCTGCAATCTTCTGGTTTGGGTGGTTAAGGCAAATCTTGTTTGTTTTGGCTTTATTAAGCCATTTTGACATGGCTCGGCCAACAACTTTATAACAAAAAGATTCTATGCCACACTAATTATAGAAAGAGTTTGTGGCGCAGCGGTGTATACCCATTTTGTTACCCGCGTGGTCGGGGGTTCAAAACTCCCCGACCGGTCATTTTCCAACAAAACTCTGGCGTTTTATTCGACAAAGGAAGGCAATGCTATAAATATGCTTGAGCGTTGCGTCCGGTGTAACAGCCAACGCCCCGACCGTTTGGGAGGAAATCGCGGGTTCGAAACCCCTAACATATTTTTGTTAAAAAAAACCAACCAAATCCAACAGAACGCCGAAGACCGCTGGCCACGTGGCAGACTACCATTCGCTGGACCCATCCGATGTGTTCGCTGACGAAGCCTCTCGTACGCTGACAAAGCCACGTGTCAGATTCCTATTCGCTGCAGAAGCTGACTAAGCCGTCGATGTGTCCAGCTCTGATTCGCCCGACGTGCTGACTCATCTCATGACGTGTCGCTGACTGGTGCCATGTCTGATGCCACGTCATCCGTACGGATGCCACGTGTCAACATATGATTGGTCCGTACAGCTGAGTCACTTGCCACGTGTCTCGGCCGAATTCGTCCATATGGATTCCGTACAGTACGGACGATATGCTGACGTCATCATCCGTACAATCGGCTAGAAAGTCAACTCAAAACTTTGACTGCTTGTATCTTGAGCATGCGACGTCGGATTTCGATGAAACGAACACCGTCGGAATCATCTCGACGAACTCTTCGCGATGATGTTGCTTCCGTCGATTTTTGAGATGATTATTTTTTCCACCTTCTGGACGCCCCTGAAGCCAGTTTGACTGGAAGTTTGACTGGCCGTAACTTGCACAAACGGAGTCCTTTTCGACCTGTTCAAGTTGCGTTGGAACCAGGACGTCGTTCTCTTTCTGATGGAGCTGAAATCTGGAGCATTGGGAACATTTCAATTTTCACTGAAAAATTGTCCCCCAGATCAGACATGGGTATCGTAACATCCAATCTTCAAAAGACAAACAACCAAAGCTTAAAAACAATTATATAATTAGAAACTTCTAGCAATCACTTGTGGTTCGAGGGACTTAGAAAGCTAACCTCATGATCAGAGAACGTAAACAGGCCTTGTCAATTCTACCACGGGATACATATCATAATATTTCTTACGTTTACAGTAAGCCTTATTTATGGCTATCTCCATGAATATATTCTCTTCACTAGGATCGTTATGGTATCTTTCCCATCCAACTATCTCTATGTCATCCGACGTTTCCAATTTAGCGTACCAACCTATGTGTAGTATGTGGCCTGGTTGTGTTGCATAAGCATGCCTCTTAGCAGTGTCAGTGTATCCCCAGCGGTTGCTGAATATGGAGAAGAATTCATACAAGCCTCTTTTTTTCTTGAAGGCATTGATTTTAACAAAAGCGGTGAAGCGATTAAAAATCCTGTCATAAAGCTTGTACAATCGAGTTCTATTTAAATCTAACAAAATAATCATAAGACTCAGTAAAGTTGAAAGCTTTACATAATTGTTTTCCTGAAGCAATATAGGAAGAGTACTTATCACCACCCAAAACTTAGTGCTGAAATCAAGATAGTTGAAGGTTGTAGGAACCACAAGATCAGCACCTTTACCGCAATAGTAACGCATTGTCATTAGCTTTTCATAAGCCTTTGTTTCAGATAACTGTCTGCCGACTGCCACTGACCTAGATATTCTTAGAATGTTTTCTACAAAGATTATATTTTCCTTGAAGAGGAGCGTGCATTTTAGCAAGTCACACAGCGGAGCAATATATGTGAAGTAATAATTGTTATTGTGCTTGACTGTGTACCAGCGAGTGTGAGGATAATCTTCAACTTCATGTGAATCTTTTTTTAGTACTTCTAAATTTTCAAATCTGATTGGACCATCCCCATAATGATCTACGAATTCTTGAGGACTCATACGATAATCCCTACTATCACCCACAACAACAAATGTAGTTGGTTTCTTGCTCCACCATTGGCTCAGCTTAAAAGGGACATGGGATAACACAAAAAGGGGTAGCGGATTGCAACGGATAATCTACCAAATCGCATAAGCCCATTGCGCCCACTGCAGCTATGGTTTAACAAGCCAGTGGGGCAACCCCTGTTCTATACCAGAGAACCACTTCTCCATACTATGTTTCTAAAACAAGATGAATGCAGAGTTGATGATATTATTGCCTTTAAAACAAGGCAGATAACAATTACCCTTGTACAAGGCGCGTATGGAGGAAGTGACTCCATTTCTTTTGCTTTGAAACTTCTTCTCTTCCCATGTTTATTATTTGTTTTGATCTACTCACATTCTATTCACGTTCTTCTTCTCTGGTCAATTCTATTTCTCAGGTTCTATTCATGTTCTTTTCTCTAGTCAGTTCTATTTCTTTTGGTTTGAAACTTCTTCTCTTCGTATGTTTATTATTTGTTTTGATTTACTGAAATTAAACATGTGTTGCAAGACATGGATTCACGTTCTATTCATGTTCTTGGAAATGACCTTTGAAAATGTCCATTGTAGTTGGTTGGATTAAAACAAACAAAATCCATTTCATAAGATAGTTTAGTGTTCATTTATTTCTACTACCGATCCTAAACATGCGGAGCCTATGAAAATGTAGTTAAGTGGGATTAAACTAAAAAGAACAAAAAAAACTGTGTAACGGGAGGGAATATCTCTCAATTATAAAAAAGATTTAAGTAGTTGACCATGTTTAAATACTTCTCATGATTTGATTATGAACTTTCAACATTAAAATATTTATAAATATCATAATTTTCTTTGCTTTGCCACTTTAATGATTTTAATTATTTTAATAAATAAAACTTTTAAATGCATAATAGTAACATGTAATATCTAATTTTTAATCTATATTATATTTATTTTATTTACAAAATTTATTTAATATATAATAATTAGTAATAATAAAAGAGAGAGAGTGTGTTATGTAGGTTGGATACCTTAGGTAGAGACCTAAAAAAGAGTATATATATATAAACAATTTGTAATAAATAATCATGTTAATATATAAAACTTTTAAATTAATAATAATAACATGTAAAATCTAATTTTTAATATAAATTATATTTATTTTATTTACAAAATTTATTTAATATATAATAATTAGTAATAATAAGACACAGAGAGAGAGGGGTGAGAGGGAGAGACTTGAAAGATAGGGAGAGGGAGGGAGTGGGAGATAGAGGGATGAGAGAGAGATAAAGGGAGTGAGAGAGAGACCTAAGAGAGGGAATGTTGATGCCTCCCACGTTTGTGTACATGGCTGATGCAGTCACCTCGATCAACATCCCTTCTACCTTTGAGAGATTTGAAACTATTAAAGTGAATAGAGTACCCTTAGGGTTTAGCTTCACCCCTCCTGTCACCTCTAGTGGTGGAGGTTTTGGCAGGTTGAGCAGTGGGGGCTTTGGTAGTGGCGGTAGTTTCGACAACGGAAGTGGCGCTAGTAGAGGCAGTTCTAGTGGAGGCCATGGTGGTGGCTTTGGAAGCAGAGGTGGTTCCGACAGAGGCCTTGCTAGTGGTGGTGGCTCCGACAATGGTTCCGGTGGTGGTCACACCAGTGGTTCTAGAGGTGGCTCTAGTGGTGGTTCAAGAGGAGGTTCCTCTAGCCAGGCATGTGCAGGATCATCATGGAAAAAACAGGCCCTTAAGTGGCAAAAAATTCAGAAAAATCAAAGTTAGGCAACTTGACATAAAAAATTGAATAAGTTATCTATATAATTTCAAAAATATGTAAGAATAGAGTCTGTAGAAAATTGAATGTAGTTTCTAAACTACTAGGTTTATTTAAAAAAATAAAAAATCTATTTGGTGAAAATTTGAAATTTCAATGTAGTAGTACTTAAATTTCAAGGAAAAAAATAGAAGTAGGTGTATGTCTTACCACCCTAACCACAATAAAATGATAATATTAAAAAAAATTATAATATTTTAGATATAGGTAGAAGACTCATGTTCCGATGTGATGCATATTTTTTTGTAATTTTTTTCCAAGTAAATAATCAATTATGATTTTTATTACAACTTTTAGAAAATAGAAAAACTCGTATGTTTGACCACTTAACTTTCAAAACTTGGCAAATCAAATGTTTTGGATTCAAAAAATATGATACCATTTGAAAGCTATAGATTTTTTTCAATCAGCCTATCAATTAGGACTTTAGTTGTAATTTAAATAGAAAATAAATAATAATAATTTATTAAATTCAAAGTAAAGCATAATTTATATTGGTGGAAAGCTGAGGGGTGGGTGCATGAAGTTGGGTACCAATTTTTTGGCCACTTATGAAATTTTTTTAAAAAATGCGCTCGCGTTATAACGCGAGCGTGTTATAACACGCATGCGTTATTTCGCGTTAAAAACAAAGAAAAAAGTGAAATTATTTGCCTTGGAATACCAACCCAAAGGCTTGGAGGGCATTCCCAACAAGGCCAGAGACGTGTTTTTGCAAATTCTACAATTTTTCATATAATCGGGTCTGTGCTCACCATCAAGATTGCATCTAGTTCAATATTCACAAAATCGAAAACATGGGTAATGTTAGGTTCTCTCTTAGCTATCCAACGATGTAATTTTTTTCACTTTTCGACAATGTTAAGCCTTTCATCCATAATTTCTTTTGTTTGTATTTTTTTTTGCCAAAAAATAGTGTTTAGTGTTTTTTTGTTATAAATTAACCATTCATTAAAATTTCAAATAAATTACATTTTTAGAAACTAGACTCCATTCTACAAATTTAAAAAAATAAAAAAAAAATCAATTATTTTCAAAAATTTGTAGGGGGAGCACGACCAAAATTTTGCTTTTCAGGAAGTGCCCACTTAGAAAATTAGTAAAAAATCAAATATTCATTAAAAAATATTAAAAAATTGTGCACCAACTAGATTCTATTAGCTAACTTCTGACTATAGATTTTAAAAATACTACAAAAAAGTTCACCGTGCTCAGGTCGTACAAGAGTTGCTATGTTATGTTTTTCTGACAAAAACAACACCACTTTCTATACATCCCTCTTTTGAACCCCTTAATCTCAACCATTTTCAAAATAAATTAGTAGTTTAGAAAGTAGACTCAGAGCACTTCGATCCTTGTTTTTGTTCCATCTCAAAATTTTGAGTGTAACTATCCTCAATTTCACGTCCGACGTCAGCATTTCCTGATTTCAGAAAAAAAGTGGCCACTTAAGCCCCTTTTTGGGAACCATCTTGGTTCACTTACCCTGAGAATCTCCTTTAAAAACCCTTTTCATTTCATCAATTTTGGGTAAAAAAAAATTCGTTAGCCACATACCCATCATATCACCACTTTTTGGCCCATCATGATCCTGCACATACCCAGCCCTATGCCTTCTAATGACCCTATTCTGAACACTCTTCTTTAGAATATGGGTAAGATACAAAGCTAGCTAGTGAGTCTCTCCCAAGCCTTTTCCCAATCTATCTTTAACCCTTTTTCTAACATAGCCCATTATCTATAGCAATTTTAAACACTCCCTTCCCACAAGGAATGGAGATTCTGAAATTTGAAAATATGGTGGCGAAGGGGACCCACAAATGCATGTGTCCATCTTCAATGCCCTTTGTGCAGACTTTTTCCATCATAATGCATTGATGGAAAAGCTATTCCCATGATCTCTTAAGGATACAACACTTGAATGGTACTTTTCCTTACCCAAAAATTCCATATTCTCATTTGATCAACATGCAAATCATTTTCTCTGACAATTCCAAGCCAACATTGGACTGAAGATGACCTTTTTGGATCTCATTCAATGCAAACAAGGTGATAACAAAAATATTATAGATTTTATAGTGTGGTATCAAGCGCTCTTCTCACAAATCTCATATCCACTGCTTGATTGTGACGTGTAGAAGGTGTTCATGGAACTTGCAAAGACCTTGGCAGGAGAAATTTTCCCTTATAAATTACCCTTCTTTTGCGCATTTGTGTGTTGAGTTATCGGAGTACCAACAAATGGTAGTTCATTTTGGAGGATCCTCCTCGCAAATGATAACGATCTCAGATGTAACCAAAATTTCACAAAGTTAGCATAATCTTATTCTTCCATATTGCAAAAGTTGTTGAAGGATAAGATCATAACCTTGGAGAACCCGAAACCTCTTAAGGAACCCTTCCCTAGTTGGTATGATCTGAATACCTTTTGTTAGTACCATTGAGTTAATGGATATGATATCGAATGTTGTATGCACCTGCATCATGAGATACAAGACTGCATCGAGGATGATACTATTCGTCTCGATGGGAGTAAACAAAATACAAACAAATCGATGGCAAAAGCAAATAATGAATTGAAGATATACACGAACCTGTTTCCATCGAATTATGTTAACATGATTATCGATCCCTCAAATCTATCACTCAGTTTGGGGCCTATGTTAACATGGTCACGATTAGCCCGATTGTGCAACCTGCACCTAGATCCCCGAACATAACATTCACTTCACAGGATTTACCCTTAAATAACAAGCCCTCTCCCCTTTATATTCCCGCTCGACTCAATGGAAACATTGTGATAGGAGTCTTAGTCAACTCGCAAGTCGAGTGAAAGTCATTACAAAAGAGACGTTGTGGCTTAATTCATTACATAGAAAGGAGTACGAAGAAATAAAATCTACCATTAGTATGCATGATGGTCTTTGTCTAATGTCGTACGGCTTGATAACTCTATCTATCTTAGTTAGACCTAAGGCTATAGACATAGTCTTCGATGTTATTCCAAAGTCAGATCTATTCAGGATGAAGTTAGTCATACCTTGGCTAGCTTCCATGAATGGAATCGCCTCCATTATTCATAAGTGTCTGAAGTTCTACCATGAAGGTGTTGTGCACGTAGTGCATGACACTGGATACCATCCATTGGTGTCCTGTGGGGGTTACTCATTAGATCACTTTGGCCTACCTTGGTCGATCTGCTCCCTCAAAGAATGGACCTACTTTACAAGAACTATGTGAAGTACAAGACTGAGGGCAAGGGATAGCCAAATTTGACCCTTTTAGTAGTGCAATAGCCATATGCCTCCTCTCCTCAAAAGGGAAAAGAGAAGCTACCCCATCCTTGGGATGGCTCTCCTCCTCCTCTTTCTAGAGAAGAGTTTTGGATGAATATGTCTGGCTTTTATTCATTGAGTAATGATACCTCCCTGGCGTAGAACTAAGATCAGGATATTGGACCTCCCTACTAAACCACCTAGGCCTTGGTACTACTTGTATTGTAGAGGAAAAGGTACACATGGGGAATACTCTATGTCTCGTCCTCCTACCACTTCTACTCCCAAAGTAGTAAACAAGAAGAGGCATGTTGTCAAGGCATTAGAGTTGGCTCCCCTCGCTACTTCTCAACCTATTCCTCCACTCCCATTCAAGAGCGTGTCCCTTCACCAGAAACAGCTATGGAGGACACTCCCATTGTTGCAACAAGACCCTTCCATCCCTTTGTAGCCTCTGGTCTCTTATTTGAAGAGTTGTAGAAACCGCCTTGTGTGTGAGCATAAGCACCTACGAAAGGATTTCATAGTTGAGCAGGCCACCTTGCAAAGGAAGGAAGAGGAGATGATTGCCCCTACTTCAGGGCCACCTGATGCATCCTCCTCTCTCCTCCCCTCTTCTTCTGTTCAACCTAGTGCAGTCTCACTTTTGGCTCTTGCTATGAGTGCACCTGACCCCTAAAGGTGTAGATTTTCATCGCTCCTTCAGTGGAGCTACCATTGTTGATGTCCCTTTTGAATGTACCTCCTTTCCCAAAGCCTATAGATATGCCAAACACTTTGGTGGTATCTCCTGCGGTTTTCTCCTCCTCTTCCTCTACACCTCTGGCCTTGTCTATGGGGAGTTCATATCCGTTGACAAAGTGAAAGGTGGAGGGTGGTCCTTCCACCAATGGAGGATGTAAGAGGATCCCACCTTCTCCAAAAGGTGGTCCTACATTGGCCTATTCTATCTTAGTGACAAAACCAACCCCGACTTCCGCTAAATTCTTCATTGATCCCGAGTCACTCAGTGAGCCTAGCGGTGAATCTCAAGCACAACCTTCTCCATCCATTGAGGTACAACATGGAACTCCAGTGAATTGTATGTTTAACTCTTTAGATGAAGTTTCGACCTTGTCATTGATCTTCGTGAAATCACTGACCATAGCTCCACAAGAGCCTAGTCGAGAAGAACTTGCAGGGCCTTCCTTAGCCCTTGTTGTGGGAGGGTCGGAAGCTCCTCCTCTTAACATCCCACCACTATAGGATCATCCACCTTCTCCTTATGAAGATCTAGATTAGGAAACAGATGACCTCTTGGTTGATCAGTTTTAGAGGGAGGCCTCTTCTTTATCTTTAGATTAGATGTGTGTTTTGTGATGTGTTCCCCTGTGATTGTGCTATGTGTTCCTAGATGACCCTTGTCACCCTTGTTGGTGCTTGGATATAAGCGTGGTTTTTGTGTTGTAAATCTTCTTCTATTTGTATCATTATTCTTCCATGTTTGTGATTGATTTTTGATAAATTGGGGACAATGTAAAGCATTGGGGGCATTTAGGCTCCCCTTCCATGTTGACCCAATTTTTTATTTTTACTTTTTTTTTATGTGCATTCTTTCTGATTTAGTTGGGGATTGATGATCTTTCACCTTGCACTATGGTTACCTATTATTTATATTTAAGCATGAGAAAATCTGACCCCATGAAACTAGATCCCCCTATGCCCATTGCTTGTGATGTCTTTGTCTTCTTTAGCTTTTCTTTCATCTTTCTCTCTTCTTTGCTTGAGTTGTCCCTTTCATGTGTGAAAATTCCATTACTTTGATTTTCAAAAAACACATTTGTGGCCAACGAATCTTTTCTCGAGAATCTTTGCAAACTTTTTCAAAGAGTTGCATTCTCGAATTAGACCCATAACGAAACATGTTTCCTTCATCATGCGTTCACAAAGAAAGAGCTTGAGATCCTTTCCTTCAAGGTGGGAGCAGTATTTACCTTCCCCTTGCAAGGGGGAATTTTCTTCCTTTCAAATTCCTTGATGAAGTGAACATCTTTTGAATGGATTCCTTGGTGTTGAAGCGATTTGAGGGGAAAAAATGTTTATTCTACACTTTCAAACAGTGCATCCCTTGAGTGGACCTCTTCTTCACACTGAGTTCCCAAGGGACCCCTTTGAAAGTTTTCTAGTTCATTGATTGTATGTGTGACTATCTGCTTTCTTTCTTGCATGGCTACTTTCAGACATGTCCTATCTGTGGGTAAACATGTCGCTTTATAGGTGCACCTATCAAGTCGCTTTTCGACTTTGTGGAGTCCCCTTCTTTAGGTCTCCTTCATGTGAGAGATCTTGGAGGACACCTTCCTTGTAGGTATGTGGGCCTATAAGGTGCTTCCTTTGAGCTTTCTCCATGTGAGAGATCTTTGGGGTCACTCCCTTGCAGGTCTGTGGGTCTACATAAGGCACTTTTCTGAGCTTCCTCCATATGAGAGATGTTGGGGGTCACTCCCTTGCAGGTCTATGGGCCTGTAAGGCACTTCCTTTGAGCTTCGTCCATGTGAGAGATCTTGGGGGTCACTGCCTTGTAGGTCTGTGGGTCTATAAGGTGCCTTTTCTAGGTTTCCTTCATGTGAGAGATCTTGGAGGACACCTTCCTTGTAGGTCTATGGCCCTGTAAGGTGCTTGCTTCTTGGGGCTTCCTTCATGTGAGAGATCTTGGGGGTCACCTCCTTGCAGGTCTACGGGCCTATAAGGCACTTGCTTCTTGGGGATTCCTTCATGTGAGAGATCTTGGGGATCACCTCCCTATAGGTTTGTGGACCTGTAAAATTCTTTTATTTTACAACTTCATAGTTTTGTGAGGCTATGGAGTCTTGTGCCTACCCTGTACTTTCGAGCTTGCCAGATCATGGTCTACTTCCTCAATGGTTCAGGTATAAATTTCTAATCCTATCTAGTCTTCGATCTACTTTATCGAAGGACTCATCATTATTCATGCTTGCTAAAGTGGGGGAAAAATACATAGGACCAAATTTGCACCCCTTGCACAAATTCCCCTTTCCTACATTCTCATCTTAGAAAACCAAATCCAAAGTCAAAATTTCACATCAGCTGGCTAACTTCCTTCCACTTGGCATCTATCCTTTGTGTCAATAGAAGAATATTTTTTGGGGACTAAACCAAATATTTTAGGTGTGAAATGTGATGACTCTCTTTTGCTCAATTAGGGTCTTTCACCTAAAGGAAAGAGATAGATCCCACACCCAAAATCTAACTGGTTCACTCAATCTAGTATATGTATGATGAAATTATGACTAAATGTAATGATCTATATGTAGTAAACTAGTAAAAGCTATTGATTATTAAGTGAAAACTATTGAGATGCGTGTTGTTTGAAAACACATTGTGTAATGCAAAACCACCTAGAAATGAATGCAAAACTGAAACATAAATAGATGAAACTGAAAGTGTGCACCTGAGATATTAAAGGAGGCTGGAAATGACATTTGAAATGTTTTTGATGCTAGAAATCTAGCCTACAGAGACTCATTCACCATTCTGGGTGAATTAGTCCTAGTTCTGTGAAACTGAGTTGGAACCTGTTTTGGACAAAAGGGTATCTAGAAATGTAGAAAACCTTGTTCAAGAATGGAAATAGGACTCATTCACCACTAATGGAAAATGAGTCCACTTTTGAATTTCTAAAGATCCAAAAGTGGAAACAACATTTCTCAATCTGCACTTTGGCTTTCTACATTTGTCTGCACTTTGGCTTTCTACAGGTGGCGAATAAGTCCCTCTTGGCTCTAAATTCAAAATAATTCAAAATTTATTTTGGTTTTTTATTCAAAAAGACCTTATGTTGGCCTATGATGATGCATTATTGGGTTATTAGGGCATAAGTTTGTATAAATAAGTGTTTTTCCATCCATTTTAACCACATTAATCTATTAACTCATTTTCACAATTCATTCTTCATTATTCATCCATCATTCTTTCATCTCAAGTCAAGAAACTTAGAGTTTCATCAAATCAAAAATCATGGCAAGGTAATAAACTCCATTATTTCATGTTTCATTACATTATTTCATCATTTTGGTTTAATTACCTAAAATGGGTTTGACCAAGGCAAACCCCCATGCCCTAACATTCAACATTTCTCTCTCTTGCCTTGTGTGTTTGTATATTTAGGTCTCTTGGAAGAATGGAAATAATTGAAGATCATGTTGTAAAGTTGTTTAAGTATTCCCTTTGTATACGCATAAAAATGGTCATGTCTATAATCCTGGCAATTAATTAAATATTTATTATTTAATTAATTTTTCTAAAGTCCTCTACATATGATTAAATTTAATTAATTTAATTATATTGTTCATTCATCTTATTCTTCCTTCATAATTAAATAAATTTATTTTATTTAATTATTTTCATATGTCCACTTAATTAATTAAATAAATACATTTTATTTATTTAAATTAATTATCATTGTTTAAATTTAAATTAAATCTTTTTGATTTAATTAAGTTTAAATATTTCTCTTTCTTCTATTTTTAATTCTTCTTCTAATTAATTAAATGTTTCATTTAATTAATTTCATAAAAGTGATTTAATTAAATAAATCTTATTTAATTAAAAATATCTTATGCTTTCTTTCTAAATCAAAATTAGGTATTTTACCTAATTGTGCAATCTTCTCATATCATAATTAAATATTTTATTTAATTATGAGATATTCTATTTTTTTCAATAAAACATGATTAAAGCTCTCTTCTTATCACAAGCTTTCTTCTGCTTTTAAAAGCTTAATTAAATATTTAATTTAATTAAGAAAAGCTGAATGTCATCCACAAATAAATAATTGAATTTTTAATTCATTATTTATCAGCTTTTAAATCTTTCTTTTATTCTTTTTAAAGAAAGATGATTTCTTATATTCTTATCTTTTCCTCTTTCATGAAAATAGAAAAATATTATTTTTAGGGTTCTTCTATTTTCTCCTTCAGTTTCATCTTTCTTCAACCGTTCGATCTGCCAGGAATTATCACAACCATTAATCGAGACAGCCAATCAAAATCAATTGAAAAACTCTATAAATACCTGTGTGAATCCAAGCATTGGTAATAGGCAATTAATTAGAGTTCATGCACTTAATTCATTTAGAGTTCATTTATCATAGCATCATGTTTATTTCAAGTTTATTATTTCAAATCATCATCATAGTTTAATCTTGCATCTACATCATATCAAAATCTCGTTCTTTAGGAAGACAGTTTGTTGAGCCTAGCCTACAATCTGAGAACACAAAGCTAGAATCGGCAAAAACACTAAAGATAGAGGACAATAGGACGACAATGGAAGCAGGATACTGAGTTTGCACTTCTTTACTCTTTATATTTTGCTTTGATATAATGTCCTATTGGTGTGTTTGAACAGTTATTTTTAATTCGTTTACGCATCTAATTTTCATACACACATTAAATGGCGCCCACCGTGGGGCCTATGCCCCTATTTTAGACTTCTTTCTTGCAGGTTTTCTTGTAGGTTTTCCTCACAGGTTTTTTGGCATTCGGCAGCGCATCCGGAAGATTCGGAAATTTTATTTTTGCAGGTATTTTGGCGCATCTGAAGACTGTTTCGGCGCATCTAGGCATTTTTGTGGCGCATCTGGGAAACAGAGTGGCGCATACGTGTATTTCTGCAGCGCATATAGGAATTTAGTTAGCGCATATAGCACTTTTTTAGCGCATTTAAGCATGTTTCAAAAAATCTAAAAAGAAAATTTTGCATTTAGAATTAGCGCATATAGGTTCTGTTTTCGCACATCTGGGTTACAGAGCGGCGCATTTATGTTCTGTTTTCACGCATCTGAGTAACAGAGTTGCGCATTTGGGTCATGTTTTAGCGCATTTGAGTTACAAAGTTGCGCCCCTAGATTGTAACAGGGATTCTGAGTCTGACGCCTTTCACAGACAGAATTCCTTTTCTTTTTTTTTCCTTGATGGGTTTTAAAATGAATCAATCTAGGGTAGCCACCACACCTTTATCATGCAGTTAAAATGAACCCATGTCTGTTGTGAAGAAAAATCTTCACTTAGATTAAATCACTTTTGATTTTGGTGCCTTTAAAATGAACTTGTCTACTCTTCTTGACTGTGCTTGAAAGTGGTAGGTGATTATGCTCTCACCCTGTGCAAACTAGGTGATCAGAAAACCAGACCCACTTTTCCCTGTGTAACCCTGACTCAATAATTGAAGTATCCTCTCCCCTTGCGCACTTGTGCGATCCTGGGTGCAAGAGAAATGGTTATTGACTCTAGAAATTGGGCCTGCCTTAAGGGAAAAAGTACTCACCTTAAGGGACGACTCAAACCGGCAACGGAGCTAAGGCCAAGCTACCCCCGGTATATAAATGTAAATCTTAAGGGAAAACCTAAGGTTGCTTGTGCGGATGTGTCATACGGACGGAGTTGTACTCCCTTAAACCCTGTTGAGCTTAACCTCTTCAGGCTGGAGTGCCACCTTAATGGTGATTAATCTCTTGCCCCATGTATGGCCACTCGAACGGGGGTCCCGAACTAAATACCATTGTTTAGAAAGCCAAAAACCTTCTATCTGCTAGTCCAGCACCGGTCGGTGTGAAGCCTTCCACACTTTCGCAGTCAATAGTAGAGGTGATCAGCTCGCCATGGGAGTTTCATGGGGGTTGGAAGCTTGGTTGGCCTGAGAAGAGAGTGCACTGTAAGGGGGAGCCCGTGCAGCCAAGCTTCTGGATTCACACGCTACTGATATGCGGTTGGGGAAACCCACGTGGAGTTTAACAGATATTGTCCTGGCCTAACCTAGGTTATGCTTGTCTTATTCTGTGCTTGGTTACGAATCAACTTAAATCAGATTGTTTGTTGTGCTTTCAAAAACATTAATTCAGATAAAGGATCATCCAAAAACGAACATGAAAAATTTCAGCTGAAAAATGGTCAAAACTGTCCTTAGAAAAACTGTTTTAGCGCATCTAGGAAAAACTGCAGCGCATTTAAACTCTATTTTGACGCATCTGTGTTCTGTTTCGGTGCATTTAGGATATTCTGCTGCGCATATGTGCTCTGTTTCTGCGCATATAAGGTATTCTGTAGCGCATTTGACTCTTTCTCCAGCACATTTACCTCTTTCTACAGCGCATTTAGGAAACAGAATAGCGCTTTTAGGTTTCTGTCAAAATTTGTACACAGACCTGAATCTCTGAGATTTTACTCCCATGTTGAGAAAGTGGAAATCAACCAAGTTCACCAAGAAATCAGTTTTCAATAGGATCAAGAAGCCCAAAACAAACTTAAGTTACAAAAAGACTTTAGATCGCAGAGAATTCCTGTATAAGAGTCGAGACATCTTACTCCATTATCGCACATTTCTCCATAGATACCAAGACTACATTAGGGGATTCACCGACGATTATGCTGTAGAACCTTTGGCTACCCAAGCTTATTATCAAAGATTAGCATTGTCTCAACGTCACAATCTTAATCAACCTCTTGAGGTTGAGAATATACCACAACCTTCAATTGAATATTCAACGCGTCCTAATCAAATCCTTCAGTGACTTTTGAACATATCCGAGGATCTCTTACATATGCCTGTTTTTACAAGATCTCAACACAACAAGCTAGGAGAAACATCTCAACAAGAAACTTCCACACAACATTCAAGAAGAAGGTGAATGTGATAGTCCTCTTTTTAGTGTGAGTCGCAATCCCCTTTTCAGTGACAACAATATGGCTGATGGAGAGGAAAATTCGTTGCTTAAGAACAAAAACATGAACAAAACTCCCGTAGATAGTGATGATGAGCAAGAGGAAGCACTTCAACTTAGAGAGGCAGAACAAAACCCCAAATTTCTTAAGATCCTTGAACAGATTATACAACGTGACAAAGAGAAGTACTTTCTTTTCTTGGCAGATCAAGGAGCTAAATTTCCTAAAGACTTTGATACTGAGAAATTAAAAAGCAAAGAAGAAGAACCATCCCCATCTAACTTCGCTTTTTTTGAACAAGAGCTTAAAAAAATCCAAGGAACAATCAAAGAAATACGAGGGGGAACCACAACCAAGAAATACACTTTGGATGACATATGTCCTTATCCTTTTGATAGAAGTCTCAACATGATTCCATTTCCTAAACACTGTGAAATTCCCAAATTTGATCGTTATAATGGGAAATCGGACCCAATTGACCACGTTAGAGACTTTCGAAACATGACATTAGAGTTTTCCCATGAGGATACTTATTTATTGCGATTATTTCCTCGAAGCCTTGGAGTTAATTCTATGGAATGGTTATCTAAGATTACACCTCCTGTTCAAACATTTGAGGAATTGATCAATTTGTTCATAACACAATACGCCTACAACATTCAACACCAAATCACCATGATTGATCTTTGCAAAGTTGTGCAAAAACCCGGTGAATCTTTCACTACCTTCCTTCAAAGATGGAGGAGAATGTTCGCTAGGTACCCACGACATGTTCCTGAAAAGGAGAAAATGGTTACTTTCATCAATAGCCTCAACTCAGAAATGAGCTATCGTTTAAATCTACATTTTCCACCTTCCTTTGAGAAATTGATTGAGGATGCCATCACCATCGAAAGTGCTTTGGTCAAAAGAGGGACAATAAAACTTGATAGGGACAACCCTAGCTCATCTAACCATTACAACAATCAAGACAAGTCTAAATTTTGGACTCGCAATAAGAACGTTGTAAACGATGGCGTTGTAGATGAAAATCATATCACGACTAGGCCATTTGTCCTGAGCACTCCTCATAACAATAATTACAACAATGTCAATTCAGTCGCGAATCTAGGAAACAATCATCCCCCTTCAACAAACAACAATCAGGGGACTGCCAACAACCAAAACTACCGAGGAAACAACAACAACACTTTAGGGAATACCTCAAACACGAAACCACAACGATTTCCATTCTTCTCCAATAGAAGAACTTTCACTCCACTAGGACAATCCTTAGAATCTACTTTCAAAGAGGTTATGGAAAAGAATGTCCTTATGTTACCACCACAATGCAATTATGAACCTAGTGTAAAACCTCCATCATGGAATGAGGCCCATTTTTGTGACTACCATAGGTGCAGAGGTCATCATACAAACAACTGTCAAGGTTTGAAACATGCTATTCAAGATCTAATTGACAAGGGAATTATCACAGTAGAAGGACAACAGAAATCCAACGAAGATCACCAAGCATTTCAAAATCCTCTACCAAATTATCAAAAGGGAGAGTTTTCTGACAAAAATGTGAACCAAATTGATGACAATGTGATCCGTCATCTTTATACAGATGATGAGCGAGTCAATGTTATAAAAATCAAGGAGAAAGTAGACAATGGACAAGTGAATGTCACAACGAGAGCACAAGCTAAAGTTGTCTTGAAGGGCACCTCTTCAAAATCCAATGAGACCTTCCCTCAACAGCAATATGACTTAGTTAACCAACTTCGAAAAACTCCAGCTCAAATCTCCATTTTAGAACTCCTGAAGATTTCCCCTGCACACAAGGAAATTTTAGACAAAGCCCTTTTTGAGACAACTGTATCCACGGATTTGGATGTGAACCGATTTCAAGCCATGGTAGGACATTTGTCCTCACCTACGTGTCTCTCATTTTCAGAAAAAGATGATGTTTCTATGACTCATCCCCATAATTCATCTTTATACTTAGAGGTCATGATCCATAAATTCTGTGTTAAACGTGTTCTAATAGATGGAGGGGCTGGTCTAAATATATGTACCTTGAGGGTGGTTCAAGCATTAGGATTTGTAGAAGACTCCATTGATCCTAGAAGGAAGATCACTATAAAAGCCTATGATGATGAGGAAAGGACATCCAAAGTTCTAATCATGCTACCAATCAGAGTGGGACCTGTTATCAAAAACACCTTTTGTCAAGTTTTAGATCGAGATCTTGCATACAATATCTTGTTGGGTCGTCCTTGGATCCATGAAATGCAAGCTGTTCCGTCCACTTACCATCAATGTCTTAAGTTTCCATATGATGGATAGGAAATCACTATACCAGCTGATAATTCAAATACCCAAACTTGTGCCAATGTCAAAGCTCATTAGGATACTTTGGTTCCAAATAATCGAGAAGCACTTGCTACTACTTCTCCTAAGCATGATACACAAATCAGTCAATTAGCTAAAAGCTTTGACAAGAAACTGCAGTTCAAGGAAAGTGGAGTTGGGGAATATTCCCTTTGTCTCACTAATCTACCTACGTCTCCTCGATCATATGGAAAACCGTCTATTACACAACAACAGATATCAGCAGCATCAACATCAGCACAAATACAAACAAAGCCAACTACCAAGTTCAATGGACAATTTGTCAAAGAAAAGTTTCCCATGGGAGATCCTAAGGATACAACAATTCTGGATTGGCTCTATAAGGATGAAGAAGAAACAGTTCTAAATGTCACCTTACCAATAGATCAATATGGGAAAGGATATTCCATCATGCAAAAGATGGGATATAACAATGGTCCTCTTGGAAAAAGAAAAGAAGGCGTAGTTGAGCCTA
Organism: Sequoia sempervirens; assembly: GCA_007258455.2. NCBI lineage: Eukaryota > Viridiplantae > Streptophyta > Pinopsida > Cupressales > Cupressaceae > Sequoia > Sequoia sempervirens. The sequence goes on along the minus strand of VDFB02270651.1, from coordinate 563,472,602 downwards.
TCCATCTTCCAGGGCTTGCTGCATATGATAAAATTGGAATAGGCTATGATGCTACCTCATCTAAACAATTACAAGGTAATGTTTTTACACTGCAAGAAGGTTCCGATAAGAATGAGACATGTTTGGCATCAATCCTGAATGTCATAGAAAATAATTCTGATATAGATTCTGTTGAATATGAATGGGATACCATCCACAATGATGAATTTTGGAGGGACAAAGAGGTAGATGTCATACACAAGTATACGCCCACTTTAATCAAAGGAGACGGTTCAGGATCCCAACCACAAGAATCTGAACCACAACGCAACTATGAGTCTAGTGATACTGAGTCGGATTTTAATGAACAAAACTATCAGGAGAATAGTACCATCATTGACCTACCTCAGACCTCGGATCCTACAGATAACTCTGTCTTGACCCTAACCATCGCCGATTTCACACGACCAAATGACGTGTTACCTTTAATCCACCCTGATCTCATTGACTAGGATCTGACCGAACCTATTGATATACCTATTTTTCCCAATGACGAAGCTATCATAAACTTCCTTTCCGCCGAAGGTGTCGATAATTGTTCCACTAGCGATTTTCGGTATGAAGTCTTTAATCAGGAGAGTGTCAAGTCTCCTAGCTGCAAAAATGAAAATAAAGAAAAATGATCTAGTGGTGAAAACCATAATCTGGCAGTGCTAGATCAAACAAAAGATAAAATAAAGAGCGTATCATATGGTGAAAACCTTTTTAAGGTACCAGCTGATGGGACTCTTGACACTCTCCCGGAGCACTATCATGAGCGATCGCCCATCTTGATCGAGCCTACAAAGGAAATCAATATTGCAACTATAGATAATCCAAGGATTTTACAGCTAGCTGAATCAATGACAGATAAAGAAATCCCAGAGTTCATGAACTTTCTCAAAGAAAATCAAGTTAATTTTGCTTGGTCATATGTAGACATGCCAGGCCTTGATCCCAATCTCATAATGCATCATTTGTCTATCAAACCAGGAGCTAAACCAGTCAAACAAAAACTCAGAAAGAGGAATCCTCATGTAGCATTACTGGTTAAGGAAGAACTCAAGAAGCTCCTCGATGCAGGCTTTATAAGATCAATTGCCTATGCAGAATGGATCTCCAACATTGTACCAGTAGCAAAGCCAGACAAACGTGTAAGAGTATGCACTGATTTCAGAGACCTTAACAAAGCTTGTCCAAAGGATGACTTTCCGCTTCCGAGCATTGACACTATAGTTGATTTGATAGCTGGCCATGCCATGTATTCATTAATGGATGGTTTCTCTGGTTACAACCAAATCAAGATTGCACCAGAAGACCAAGAGAAAACAACTTTCACTTGTCCGTGGGGAACATACTGTTGGAATGTCATGCCTTTTGGCTTAAAGAATGCTGGAGCTACTTATCAAAGAGGTATGACTATGATCTTTCATGACATGATGCACACATTCATGGAAGATTATGTAGATGACATATTGGAAAAATCATATACCAGAGAAGGACACCTGGAAATACTGTCCAAAATATTTATTAGATTGGAGAAATTCAAAGTTCGCCTAAATCCTAAGAAATGTGTTTTTGGGGTCACATCCGGAAAGCTGTTAGGATATATTATTTCAGAAAAGGGAATTGAAGTAGATCCTGCAAAAGTTCAGGCAATCATGAAGATGCCTCCTCCAAAGAACATCAGTCAATTGAGGTCATTACAAGGGCTACTGCAGTCCATCAGAAGATTCATCACACAATTGGCCGACAAAAGTCTACCATTCACACATCTGCTACATAAGAGTGTTCCTTTTAGATGGGATGACAGATGTGAAATGGCATTTCAACAAATCAAGCAGTACCTGATGAACCCACCAGTTCTAGTACCACCAAATCTAGACAAACCATTGATCCTATATATTGCTGCAACCAAGACATCCTTGGGGGCATTATTAGCACAAAAAGACCATGAAGGGAAAGAACGTGCAATCTATTACATTAGCAGAACACTGAAAAGTCACGAGCTTAACTACACTTTTATTGAGAAGGCTTGTTTAGCAGTAGTCTTTGCTTCACAAAAATTCTGACATTACATGCTAACTCATACAATCAATCTGGTTTCAAAAATTGATCCACTCAAGTATTTACTAAGTAAAGCATCGCTAACAGGAAGGTTAGCAAAATGGGTCATGATTTTGAGTGAGTTTGACATTCACTATGTTGATCGCAAAGAAATCAAAGGACAAGTTATTGTGGATCAACTAGCAGACGCTCCTCTACCAACAGAGCACCCCTTACACATTGAGTTTCTAGATGCTGATATTTTCACGGCAAACTCTAAGCAGTTATGGTCCTTATACTTCGATGGTTCTTTTACTCAACATGGATCCGGGGCAGACATTCTCTTTGTCACCCCTCAAGGACATACCATTCCTCGGTCATATAGGCTAATGTTTCTAGGCACCAATAACATAGCCAAATATGAAGCACTAATCACTGGATTAAAGACAACATTGGAATGGAGGATTACCGAGCTACAAGTTTATGGTGACTCACAATTAGTCATTAACCAAATCAATGATGATTATCAGACTAAGGATGACAAGTTGTTACCATACAAGAAGATGATTGATGACTTCAAAAAGTACTTTGTGAACATTCAGTTCACACAAATTCCAAGGATTGACAACAAAGTGGCTGACGCTATGGCTACGATCGCCTCATTGATACAACTCCTAGAAAAACAGACTCGCTATGAATTTCTAGTGGAACAATTATTTACACCTGCCTATGACACACCTGAAAGCCAAATTATCTGCCACTTGGTAGGATCCGATTCACCCTGGTATGGTAAAATTTATACCTACCTAAAGATGACATTTTACCACCTGAATTATCCCGCAACCAAAAACGTAACTTTATTCAACAATCTTCTTGATATACCCTTATCGCCGATACCCTTTACCACCATGGTCTTGATGGTACTTTACTCCGATGTCTTGAACGTGATGAATCTAACAAATCTTTACAAGAAATTCATGGGGGCATTTGTGGTACTCATTCGAGTGGACTAACCTTATCCAAGAAATTGATTAGAATGGGTTACTACTGGCCTACAATGGAAAGGGAATCATTCACTTTTGTTAAAACATGCTCAAAATGTCAGATTCATGGGAATCTTATTCATGCTCCTGCACAAGAACTTCATTCGTTTACACCCACCTGGCCATTCTCTCAATGGGGGTTAGATCTCGTGGGAAAAATTCATCCTTCCTCTTCAAATGGGCATAAATTCATTATCACAGCGACAGAATATTTCACTAAGTGGATTGAGGCAGTACCTCTCTCTAAAGTCACTGGAAAACAAATCTCATCCTTCATACTCAACTACATTATTTGTCGATATGGTATTCCTAATGCCATTATTACAGATAATGGTCGACCCTTCAAAAATTAGGATGTTGATGAACTTTGTGAAAAATTCCATATTCAGCACAGATATTCCATGCCTTACTATCCTCAAGGGAATGGCCAAGCAGAGGCCTCAAACAAAACTATACTAAAGATTTTGAAGAAGACTGTCAATGACTCAGGGAAGGATTGGCATGTTCAACTCAATCCCGCCTTGTGGGCTTACAGAACTAGTGTCCGAACGCCAACAGGAGCAACACCTTTTGCCCTTGTCTATGGAGCAGAAGCCATATTGCCTTTAGAGGTAGAAATACCTTCATTAAGAGTATCACTGAAAGGTCTCATAACAGAGGATGAATACAGAGTTTCCCGACTACAAGAGTTAGAACTTCTAGATGAAAAGTGACAAAGAGCAGCTGACCATTTGAAGGCATACCAGCAGATGATGTCTCGCAGCTATAATCACAAGGTAAAGCCATGTACCTTCCAGGTGGGGGATCTAGTTCTGAAAGAGAACCCACAAAATCAACAAGACCGAGAAAAGAAAGGAAAATTTGAACCAAATTGGCTAGGCCCTTATGTGGTTATTGCAGTCTACGGCTCGGGAGCATACAAGTTGTCAACGCCAGAAGGAGACCTGTTTGATGAACCTATCAACAGTATGCATCTTAAGAAATATTATGTTTAAGTCGGAAAAAGTCCTGAAGAAATCCAAAAACAGCATAAAAAGTCCTGAAGAAATCCAAAAACAGCAGAAAAAGTCCTGAAGAAATCCAAAAACAGCAGAAAAAGTCCTGAAGAAATACAAAAAAATCAAAACAATGTCATAGGGTGAAAACCTGGCAAACAGGCAGTCTATTGACAGAAAAATACAAAAAAATCAAAAAGAATGTCATAGGGTGAAAACCTGGAAAACAGGCAGTCTATTGACAGAAAAATACAAAAAAAAATCAAAAAGAAATCAGAAAAATGCAATAAATACGGATAGTGAAAATCTGGCAAACAGACGCTATCCGTACCTTTCCATCTATTAGTTCTTGTTTTGCACTTTGTCTTTTCAAAGCTTCCCTTTTTCTGCATCTTTTTCACATCTTAGGGTCATTAATCACATCATCCTGCCGCCATCTGCCTAGAGGGTTAAAACATCTTACCATGGCTTGATCATTTGTACATATTCCTTTCCGCAAGTTGTGTCAATAAAACGGGGCAAAAACTCAACTGGGGGCACTTAACTTTCAGAGCATACCAAAACAGCTAGACTATGACATAGGATCTGATCATGCAAACAAACAACAAACTCATACAACAACTTTATCCGATCATGACACACTTTTCAGCAAGATATCATATCATTGTCTATTGGATGATCCAAATATCTGAATAATGTATGAAATAACAGTATTACATGTTTGACCAAAAGTTGTTTGATTTTCAATATCATTACTCTGGAGCACACTCAATGATGTACTGAACTAGAGTAGCAAGGAACGAGAATGATTTTTCTTTTGTCTGCTGTCTGGAGGTTAACAATCAATCTGATGCAAATATGTCACATGACATGATCACCAAAGCAATATCATCGATGACAGTTCCACATTTGCATCAGAAAGGTGGTTAATCTTTGTCTGTTTATGCAAGAAATACTCAGGTCATCTTGGTTCAATTATACCTCGATGCTTGTGTTCGCTTGCTATATCAAACTTCATGAAAGTTGTACTCTGGTCATCATTGGCACTAATTTCCCCTCTGATGCTTGTACATACTTCCAACATTTCAAAACGTTCTATGATGATTCAGGAAGGCTTATAACAGGCTAAACAAACTGGTTAGTTTCATGTAGTTGCATATTCATTAGATCATTGTATATATCTGCATATTGGATTCATATTAGTATTTTGAAAGGTTGAATGAAGGCATTAAACGGTTGTCGTAGAGTTTTGACCTTTTTGTGGAGGACATTTGGACATTTGATTCATTGCATCCATTCATGGTTCATTTATCATTTCATCCTTCATTCTCATTTTATCATTCATTTTATCATATTTATCTTTATCATTCCCATATCATTTATTATTCATTATCATTCTCATTATCATCATCCTTCTCATATATCATTATCATTGTATCATTATCATTTTCATTAAAACCATTTAATCATTTCCTTTCATCATTGTCATTATCACCTTTTCATTATTCATTTCATTATTATCCTCATCATTATTATTATCATGTCATTCATTCTATCATTAACATTTATCCTCATACATTCATCATCTTTATCATTACCATATCATTCAATATTCATTATCATTCCATCACTATCATTTACCATTATTCTTTATCATTTTACCATTTATCATTTCATCATTTAATCATTTTTATCATCGCATATCATTTCATTTACCATTATTCTTTATCATTTTACCATTTATCATTTCATCATTTATCATTTTATCATCTCATATCATTTCACTACCATTATCATTTATCATTTATAATTCATTTATCATTTTATCATCTCATACCATTTCATTACCATTCGCATTTATCATTTTATCATCATTTCATTATCATCATATTACCATTTTACATATCATTTATCTTTTCATCATTATTCATACCACATTCATTATCTATCATGTCACGATGCATTGCATACATTGCAAAATTCAAAAATAAATTAACATCTCACATATATACATACATCATCACAAAATCATTGCATTCACATCATAATTACTACACCATCCTGCATCATAATGATTAGTCCGAAAAAATAATAAAAACATATCAAAATCCATCTCATATCATACATGCATACAAGTAATATCCATTTCATATCACAAACACATGAACATATCATCATCAGAAACATCGCCGCTGCATATCATCGCTCATCAAAATAATACAAATGTCCAAATGTCCAATGAAGCTAACAAAAGGTCAAAACATAATACATAAGACATGATTAAAACTCAATATACATAGCAAATCAGCCCCAAAATGGCTAACTGGTGGATGCCCTTGAAGGAGCTGGTCCGAAAGGAGGTGGCCTGCCACTAGTCCCAGCATCAGGATCCCGTCGAGGCCCTGTAACCTCTCTACCATGTGTCGATGTCCGTGATCGGGTCCTGGTCCTGCTGTGCGATCTGGGATATAGCTCTCACTGCTCGGGAGGGCATAACTCCTTGTAGCGAACTTTGTAATACTCTGCCTCTCTGGCTACCTCGAATCCCTTTACAATGGCCTCTCGTAAAGAGGTACTCTCTACGGTACCCATCAGTCTCTGCGCCACACCCTCGGCCTCTAGTGCTCACCGTCTAAGGGCATCCCTCTCCGCTATCAACTGTGACACCTGGGAATCCGGGGCAGGTACCTGTGCCTATGTCGATGCCTGTACCTGTGCCTATGCCTGTGCCTATGCCTGTGTCTGGACCTGTGCAAGCTGTGCCTGTAACTGCACTATCATGCTCTGAGCCTGCGCTAACTGACTCTGTAGCTGTGCCTGCTGCCCCTGAAAGGTCTGCACTTGACCCTGCAAAGCATCTATCTGTGCCTACTGAGACGAGGATGTCACCCTAATCACTATCTGAGGCCTACCACCGGATCTGGTCTGCCGAGGAATCGGTACTCTGCCTAGGCTGTCTAGTCTCTGCTGCCTCTCCTCATCCCCGTCATCTCCATCATCTCTATCGTCTGAGCTGTCCTCCTCCTCCCCATCTCCACTCTCCTCACTCTCCTCTCCCTCCTCCTCCTCTCCTCCACCCATAGCATGCTCCCCTCCACCCATAGCCTGCTCCCCACCAGCCACACCTCCCTGTCTCCCTTCTCCTAGCTATGGTGCTACTCTGATCACCCGTGCCTCATCTGGCACTGTGAACCGTGGAAACGGATGTGTATGAAAATACTAGGCATAATCATCTGTCATCCCTGCATCCTGTACCTCCGGCCTGTCTGTCCATACCTCTGGCTGTAAGGTGGAGTACTCTGTATACGTTGCCTAATATGCAATGCATGGTCCCCATCCTGCATCCCCCTTGCGCCGTCCATAAAGAGCAACGCCCTGGGGCATCCCCTGGGTGAATCCAAACTACCTCAGAACCCGTAGCGCCAAAAACCTCTCAATAATAAAGGGCGTCCACCCTATCAGATATCGTGGCCGGCACACAAAAGGCATCTCCAGGTGATCAGTCGCCCATGCCTCGCAGTCTGTGTAGGGCCTCCATATCATCGCATCAACATCATCCAAAACTCGCCGCCAGTACTCTACCTTGCCCAGCCTCTGCTGGACAACTGTGCCAGAATATGCATACACATACGGCCTACCTGCTGGTCTCGCTCTAGTGCAAAGTGGTCTTGTGACAGCAATGTGCTCCCACGCCCAGATCTGTAACAATGTAACTCCACTCGCCAGGCTCGTCGATCCTCTATAAACAATCCGATGTAGATCATGGTACATGTCCGCTAGGACATAGCTACCCCAGGAAAATCTTCGTGGCTGAGTGATCATCCACTCCAGCATCCTCCCCCAACCCACGGCGAATCCCTTGGACTGATGGTCTGGTCCAAGGAAACCTCCGACAAATGCAGCCAACACTGCTACCAGAGCAGGATACCTATTGAAATCATCCCTAGTCTATCCAGTAACCATATATACCGGGATCGCCACATATCCGCTGCAACGCCTTGGTCCCACCAATTTCCTTGTGGTCATAAACCACAAGGGCACCAACAACCGGAATCCCCAGAATCCGATACACATCCTCTGGCATCACACTCATCTCACCCGTCGGCAGGTGGAAGGTGTTATGCTCTGAATGCCATCTCTCGGCCAAGGCCGTCAATAGCCCCCTGTTGGCCCGAATGCCTCGCGGCATGGTCAACAACGGTCCCAATCCACAGTCTGCTATCACCTGTAACTCTGCAGGAGTCAGCTCTCCTATCCGCTCCCAACATAGTGGGAACCGCTCTCTGATCTGGAGGCTTTTGAAAGCCTCCTATTTTGTTCGACCATCACAAAAAAATACATCAAATCAGACCCATCTCACATGATTTATCTAGCCAACATAACATATCAATGACCCATATCAAGTGCTACATCAATCTATCAGCATGAAAAATCAATCTACTCTATAATCATTTACTATTTGTTTTTCTTTTCAGGAAAGCAAATTTATCAACACACATATCATTTTCTATTTGTATTTCAATCATGAATGCAAATTTTTATCTCCATTTTTACTATTTGTTTTCTATTGCAGAATGCAAATTTATCACACATCTACTCTTTGTTTTTCAATCGCGAGAAGCAAAGTTATCAAACTCACATCATTCAATCATTCAGTTTACTCTTTGTCGTTCATCACAAAGTTATCAGCTATCTACTCTTTGTTTTCTATTTTGAACACAACATTATCAGTTCTCTATCACATTCAGCATGATGGCCCTACAATTTATCTATCTATTGACTAAGGAAGCAATTTTAATCATCATTTTTCATCACACAAGCCTTTTGGGAAAAAATTCCTAAATGAGCAACTCTGTTGCCCATATGCGCTAAAAACCCATATGCGCTAAATTTTTTCTCCTATGCGCTAAACTATTTCCCCGATGCGTTAAAACTCCGTATGCGCTACTCTGTCTCTCGGATGCGCTACTCTAACTACCCGATGCACAACTCTATCATTTTTGGACCAAACCCTAGATGCGCTAAAGAACCTACCTAACGGATTTCGCCCTAGATGTGCAACTCTATCTATCGGATGCGCTAGAGGATCATTTTTTACCCTATCCCTAGATGCGCTACGAAATTTCCTAGATGCGCTAAAGGATTTGTCGAATGCGCTAAAACTATTGCTAGATGCGCTAAAACGTGCAGAAAAATTGTAATCCGATTTAAAAACAATCCAAGTTTGATCTCAAAAGCAAAATTTGACAACATAGCTGGTTCGAATCACTCACCGGTGGTCCATACGCCGCTGGTCTCTGATACCGTCGCGCTCGCTCGAACCTATGTCTGTGCACGGGGATCACCATCTCGCCAAGTCACTCTTAGAGCTCAAATTTTACTATAGCAGTAGGGTGAAAATGACACTTCATTTTACCCCTTTTACCTTATAAGGGTCTTTTTCGGATGGGCATTAATGGCATTTTCCATTTTTCATCATCTTTTTAACTGGGGCATCAGACACATCATCTATCGGGAGCTAAATCACTGTTCGCCTATCACTATCAATTTCTTCTTCCGTGATTTACCTCCCGAGGGGGCATCATCGACAATAAAAAAGAAAAAATCAGAAACATATCAAGGGCAAATTTTTATTTTTTCTTTGAAGCAATGCATTTCACACATCACTTCAAAGAGGGGCAAAATGTATACGCACAAAAATGGTCATGTCTATAATCCTGGCAATTAATTAAATATTTATTATTTAATTAATTTTTCTAAAGTCCTCTACATATGATTAAATTTAATTAATTTAATTATATTGTTCATTCATCTTATTCTTCCTTCATAATTAAATAAATTTATTTTATTTAATTATTTTCCACTTAATTAATTAAATAAATACATTTTATTTATTTAAATTAATTATCATTGTTTAAATTTAAATTAAATCTTTTGATTTAATTAAGTTTAAATATTTCTCTTTCTTCTATTTTTAATTCTTCTTCTAATTAATTAAATGTTTCATTTAATTAATTTCATAAAAGTGATTTAATTAAATAAATCTTATTTAAAAATATCTTATGCTTTCTTTCTAAATCAAAATTAGGTATTTTACCTAATTGTGCAATCTTCTCATATCATAATTAAATATTTTATTTAATTATGAGATATTTTATTTTTTTCAATAAAACATGATTAAAGCTCTCTTCTTATCACAAGCTTTCTTCTGCTTTTAAAAGCTTAATTAAATATTTAATTTAATTAAGAAAAGCTGAATGTCATCCACAAATAAATAATTGAATTTTTAATTCATTATTTATCAGCTTTTAAATCTTTCTTTTATTCTTTTTAAAGAAAGATGATTTCTTATATTCTTATCTTTTCCTCTTTCATGAAAATAGAAAAATCTTATTTTTAGGGTTCTTCTATTTTCTCCTTCAGTTTCATCTTTCTTCAACCGTTCGATCTGCCATGAATTATCACAACCGTTAATCGAGACAGCCAATCAAAATCAATCTAAAAACTCTATAAATACCTGTGTGAATCCAAGCATTGGTAATAGGCAATTAATTAGAGTTCATGCACTTAATTCATTTAGAGTTCATTTATCATAGCATCATGTTTATTTCAAGTTTATTATTTCAAATCATCATCATAGTTTAATCTTGCATCTACATCATATCAAAATCTTGTTCTTTAGGAAGACAGTTTGTTGAGCCTAGCCTACAATCTGAGAACACAAAGCTAGAATCGGCAAAAACACTAAAGATAGAGGACAATAGGACGACAATGGAAGCAGGATACTGAGTTTGCACTTCTTTACTCTTTATATTTTGCTTTGATATAATGTCCTATTGGTGTGTTTGAACAGTTATTTTTAATTCGTTTACGCATCTAATTTTCATACACACACCCTTCATTTTATAAGGAAAAATATCCGTCAAAAGTCACTTTCAGACTCAAAAATCAGAGTTGTGTTGTTTGAAAACACATTCTGTAATGCAAAAATACCTAGAAATGAATGCAAAACTAAAACATAAATGGATGAAACTGAAAGTGTGCACCTGAGATATTGAAGGAGGCTGGAAATGACATTTGAAATGTTTTTGATGCTATAAATTTATCCTATAGAGACTCATTCGTCATTCTGAGCGAATTAGTCCTAGTTCTGTGAAACTAAGCTGGAACCCGTTTTGGACAAAAGGGTATCCATAAATGTAGAAAACCCTATTCAGGCCTAGAAATGGGATTTATTCTCCACTGATGGTGAATGAGTCCACTTTTGAATTTCTGAAGATCCAAAAGAGGAAACAAGATCTCTCAATCCGCACTTTGGCTTTCTATAGGTGTCCGCTTCTGAAACTCTAATTATTGGGTCTGAAAGTGACTTTTGATGGATATTTTTCCTTAGACAATGAAGGGAAGACTTAAAAAACTTTGAAACTTGATCTTAAATGATTTCCAAGCTTCCAATAGACCTAAATCTACAAACACACAAGGCAAGACAGATAAATGTTGAATGTTAGGGCATGGGGGTTTGCCTTGGTCAAACCCATTTTAGGAAATTAAACCAAAATGATGAAAGAATGTAATGAAACATGAAATAATGGAGTTGATTACCTTTCCATGATGTTTGAAGTGATGAAACCCTAAGTTGCTTGACTTGAGATGGAAGAATGATGGATGAATAATGAAGAATGAATTGTGAAAATGAGTTAATGGATTAATGGGGTTAAAATGGATGGAAAAACACTTATTTATACACACTTACACCCTAATAACCCAATAATACATCATCATAGGCTGACATAAGGTCTTTTTGAATAAAAACCTAAAAGAAATTTTGAATTATTTTGAATTTAGAACCAAGAGGGACTCATTCGCCACCCATGGTGAATGGGTCCCACTCTAGGCTTGCAAGTGGGTGTCAGGAATTAAGTTGCATTTAATATTGTTTTTTAGGTTTACATTCAAAAATACACTTAATTAAGTCTTTATGAGTGCATAAACAGGTCATATAAAGCATAAGAAAGGTGTAAATAGTGAAATTAAGCCTAGAAAAGCATGAAATCTTGTTACAAGACTTTACAACACTTCAAAATAGGACTTGATAAGTGATGAAAAGGTGATTTTTAGGTGAATTTTAATGAATAGAGTCTAGAAAAGAGTAGAAATTCCTTACAAAACTTCACAACACCCTCACAAGGTGCCTTTAAATGCATTTGCAAGGGTCCAAGACCTAGTGTGGATGTGAAAAACACCTCACAACACCAAATCAAGGCCTCATTAAGTCCAATTTATCATCAATTCTTCCCATATCAAGCAAGAAATATGTTTTTCTATGGTACAGGGATGCAAACATGACACACTTATGTCCCTAATAGATTCCTATGTTTGTACTTGGTAGAGGCATTACACTTCCTATTGGGAACAATTTGTAAAGTCCCTCTTCGACCAACCAACCCCAAAAATGGCAGAGTCTTCCCTCTTCTTCTTCAAATTCATCCATTCTTCATTCAATCCATCTCTTTTTGGAATCCTCTAAGCATTCAACTTCATTCTCTTGGCATTCTCCACTCTCAACAACATTTTAGCACTCCATTACAACAACACTCCATCAACTTCATTAAGAAAGTGTGAAGCAAGCCATTGTAGCATGGGCTTGAGGTTTTGTGAGACCTCCCTTCATCATAGTCGAGGCTCTAGTGATTGTTCAAGCCTTCATTCTCCTCCATTGGCTAGTGAGCTCTTGGTGGAGGTGGTAACGTTTCACCCCTCTCCTTTATGATTTGGTTGAGTAGCTCTTTACTATTTTGTAGTGTTATTTGCATTTCTTCTTTCTTTACTTCTTTATCATATTTTTCTCTATCATTGCTATCTGGCTATCCATGGAGGTGGAAACACCAAAATAGGGTTCTGACTGAGGAAGACCTATGTACAACCCCAACAAATTTTCCCTCTTTCTTGTGTGTAGGTGGACGCTATTTTGGAGCTAGCTAGCGATCGTGCATTTTGGTGAGATTATCTTTATTACTTTAGTTTTTATCTACCTTCTCTATCACATCCATTTGAGTTTCTCATACTTCATAATTTTGTTTTGCTCATTTAGGACTCATTAGTCATGCCATTAGCTTATTTTCTAGCAGTTCATATTGTATTCTCTATCCTCTAGTTGTACAAATTCCAACGCACTTGAGAGACACCAACGCACCACACTGTTGTCCCAAAACCAAGCTTTCATCCTCAGGAAAAGAGCTACCCAAGATTTAGTATTGAATTTGAAAACTAGCTCGCCTAGTCTAAATTTGGATTGCAAGTCTATAGAGTGATCGAAGGACATTATAGTCCTCATCATTCTCGCCCCTCATTTCAAACACCCCTTTAGAGTGAGGTAAGTTAGGGTAGTCTTCCGCTCTCGACTCTCTGTGACCTAGGGCCTTGACGTGGCTGGTCCCCCTCTCTTACAAGATCATTGAGCATAACATGGATTGGTGTTTCTAATGTAGCTTTTCCAACTATAATAAGCAAAGTAATCACACCAAGTGGTTCCTTTCCAACATTGTCAAATCCATAAATAGATAGAGACTGGTTGATTTTTTTTATTTTTTTATGCCAAGCCTATCCAAGAGGGATACACTGCACACGTTAAGGACATATCCATTGTCAATGAGAGTTCGCTTTATCTTTTTTCTATCGTATTCAATTATAATCATGAAAGCATCATTTTATTTTTGAACTTCCAAAGGGGGAGTTCACTTTGGTAGAAAATAATGTTAGAGTTTATTCCTTAAATAATGTCTTATGTGTCATTCGGTTGTACACTACAAAAGATAGGAACTTGTTGCAAGGAACTCTGAATCATGTTATGGTAGTGAGGGGAGGCTTGAATAAGGTCCCATAATGATATCTTAGTAGGAGTATTCTTAAGTTGTTCAACAAGATCATACCCCTTCCCACTATGCGAAGTTAAACAAGGAGCACTAGGAAAAATGGGATTAAGCAAAGGGAGGGATGTTGAAGTTGTTTGTGTTGGTTGCAGATTGTTTCTATTTTTATATGTATGAGCAATGGTATTATGAATCGGTTGTTGCAATACAATATTCTTAGGTGGGTAAAGGATAAGTTTGGGTTTGTTGTGAGTTTTAGGTTTGTGTGAAGGTGGATAAAGAATTAAAGGATTCTTAGGATGTCCCATAGGGTATGTAGGAGGTCCATTAATCAAGGGGGATTTAATGGACACTTGCGCATTCATAAACTCAATGGTCTTGGTTTGATGTATCTCTAATAAAGGGAAATCTAGAATCATCTTTTTATCATAACCTAAGGAAGTCACCTTATTGTTGTTGTCATTTTCTTGCACCATGATAGTCTCCCTGAGAGGAGAGTTTTTAGAAGAACTGCAAACCAAATGCTCTTGGAATTCAAGGATTGGTTCTTCCAAAAGGACTTCATCACAAGTAAGGGAGTTATCAATGGTTGGATTGTCTTATTTATCAATAGTGGGGATATTAGGACGAGGCTCTGTTTTATTGTAATTTTTCTTGAAGGTTTCATTCTCTTGTGCCATAACTTCTACCCTAGTAGGAGAGATTTTAGGAGAGACACCAACAAAAGGGTCATCACTCTCCATTGTTATGCCATGTAAAGTAACTTCATCACTAATAGGGGAGGCATCAAGAGAAGTACTAATATGATTTAAATGTTTTTTTTCAAATAGGTATTTCCAAATGTTAGGGACATTAGGAAGGAGAGAGATAAGATTATCACTTTCAATCCACATTTCCTCCTAAAAAATGTGATTTTCATGTTCGTTTACGATGGTATCCTCTTTTACTAAAGCCTTCTTACAATTAGGGGAGGTGTTGAGAGATGGAATTGGGATAAGCCAAGTGGTGGCAATGATCTCATCTTCTTTTTTTCTAATGTCTTCCAAAGAGGGAGAAGGAGAGGGACAATCAAGACTCTCAATGCTTCTATCTTCTTTCACCAAGATACCTTTGTCAGTAAGAGGAGAGGTATCGAGAGAAGAACAAGTATGATTGTTATAATTGTTTACACTATCATCCTCACCAATGGGTAGTGTAATATTAAGGATTGTGTCAATGGTTTAATTTGCTTGCTCTAGGATATTCTCATAATTATGAAAGATAGTAGAAGGATAACTAACATGTTTCTTAATGACCTCATTGTTGTAATCTAAATTGAATTCATAAGAGGGGATGTTGTACTTATGAAATCAATTTTTAACCATATAAAAGACACATCTCTTGGAATAAAACATGCTATCATGGAAAAGTAAATGAAGTGCAATTGTATGACCTAAGGTGAAATACAATTTTTAGATTTGAAACAAGGTAATTTTCTGATTACACCATGCAAATTTTGATGTGAGAAAAGTATGAAATGGACTAAATTAAGCTAGATTTACTGAAATGCATGTAACAAAAACTCAACCAACTTAAATAGATAGTTAATGGCAGCAAACATAAGTGAAAAATCAAGGTTTTCAATGCTGTAAAAGGTAGTTTTAGGGGTGCACTAGGACTGATTCGCCCAAGGTGGCGAATGAGTTCCAGTAGGGATTTTTTTCAAAATTTTCAAAAATTTTCAATTGATTTTTTTATTCTTTTTAGTTTGTATGATGTGTATCCTAAATGTAAATGTAGTTTTTAGATGATTTTCAATGATTTGAGATGCAAAACAAATGGAACCTACATGCACTTTTACTAATGCCAAAATTTGAAACCCTAGATGCCAATTAACTAATGCAAACCTTAATGCAAAGTCAATGCAAGCTAAATCTAGGATGATTCAATGGACTCCAAATCAGTAAAGAAGGTATTCTAAAACGCAGGTTCACCAAAATGGAAGGAGAAATGCAAAAATGTATGCAAAAAACCCTAGTTCTAAACTGAAAACATGAAATTAGATTACTAAATAGAGGGAAATAGAAAAGTACTTGGAGGATATGAGATGTCTAAACAAGATCTAAAAACCCTAAAATTTGTTGTTTTTGAAGTGCACTAGAACTCATATGCTAGGCTAGGCAATTTAGTCCTGCTATATGAATCTAGAAAGAATCTAGAATCTTCTGGTGACAAATCATGATCTACAAAAAACTGGTAAAAAGAGGTATAATAGGGCTCATATTCCTAGAGGGGTGATTTGGTCCCAGTATTAGGGTTTGACTAAAACTTCTATAGCCTTTATTGATCTTCTATAACTTTCGTCTTATCTAATCTCCAAGTCCAAAAGTCTGAATTTTGTCCTATAGGTGAGTTTCCATGAAGATGACAACTTATTGACAACTTTGACAACTTTTGCAACTTTTTCTTCAAAGGATCTTTAGGCTCCAGTTAACCTAAATTTGCAATCACACATGAAGAGGGAAAAATTTTGTTGTGTTAGGGAATAGGGGTTTGCCTTGGTCAAACCCAATTTTGGTAATTAAACCTTGAAATGAAATGAAATAACATGAAGGAATGATAAATGAACAAATATAATGTTGCAACTCACCAAACCCTTGAACAAAGGCTTCAAACTTGTATGAAATGGCTCCAATGGATGTGGATTTTGACTCTTGATTGAATGCTTGAAAACTTGTCTTGAATGCTCACTTGAATCATCAAACCTACATCACAAATGTTAGCTCAAAAACACACATGATGCATAAATACTTTGACATGATACTTGAATCTTGAATGCAGCTCCAAATGCTTGATGAATTGCTCAAGTGAATGCTCTTGATCTCATAAAATTTCCTTAGGAATACTCTCATCAATTTTCTAAGATACTTGAATAATTGAATTGTTAGATCACACTTTCTCATGAAAATTTCTAGGAGAAATTATGTGAAATAAACTTGTATTTATACTTATTTGTGAGAGTGAAATAGGTCCCCTTAGTTCCATCTCCTAAAGGGGGGAACCCTATTTTACTTCGGTTCATTTTGGAAACCCTAGATCCCTCAACCAAGTGACTCAATTGAGGGAAAGAAACAAGGGGGTTTCCTTAGGTGTGATTAAATTGGGGGTTCGACATTAAAATGAAGCTTCAAAGGAGAAATGCAAACATGTATGCATAAAACCCTAGAAACATAAAACATGAAATCAAATTATTAAACAGAGAGAAAAAAAAGTACTTGGAGGATAGGATATGTCTAAACAAGATCTCAAAACCCTAAAATTTGTTGTTTTTGAAGTGCACTAGGACTCATACACCATGTTGGGTGATTTAGTCCTGCTAAAGGAATCTAGGCATAATCTAGAATCTTCTGCTGGCAAATCAAGATCTACAAAAAAATGGTAAAAAGAGGTATACTAGGACAGAGGGGCGATTTAGTCCCAGTGTTAGGGTTTGACTAAAACTTTTGTAGCCTTTATTAATCTTCTATAGCTTTTTTCTTGTCTGATCTCCAAGTCTTAAAGTCTGAATTTTTCCCTATAGATGAGTTTCCGTGAAGATGACAATTTATTGATGACTTTGAAAACTTTTGTAACTTTGTCTTAAAATAATCTTCAAGCTCCAATTCACCTAAATCTACAAACATACATGAAGAGGGAAAAAAATTGTTGTGTTAGGAAATATAGGTTTTCCTTGGTCAAACCCCATTTTGGTAATTATACCTTGAAATGAAATGAAATAACATCAAGGAATGATGAATGAATAAATATAATGTTGAAACTCACCAAACCCTTGAAATAAAGGTTGCAAGCTTGTATGAAATGGATCCAATGGATTTGGACCTTGACTCTTGATTGAATGCTTGAAAACTTGTCTTGTATGCTTACTTGAATCATGAAACCTACATCACAAATGTTAGCTCAAAAACACACATGATGCATGAAGACTTTGACATGATGCTTGAATCTTGAATGTAACTCCAAATGCTTGATGATTTTCTCTTGAATTCTCTTGATCTCATAAAATTTCCTTAGGAATACTATCATCAATTTTCTAGGATACTTGAATACTTGAATTGTTAGATCACACTTACTCATGAAAATTTCTAGGAGAAACTATGTGAAATAACCTTTTATTTATACTTATTTATGCCTAATTTCCTAAAACTACAACACTACAATCCTACGTCAGATCTAGGATAGTAAAATCCCACCAAGAACTTGATTTAAAATAGGTCCAAGTTAAAGAAAGACTCATACGTTAGGTTGGGCGTATGAGTCCCAATGTCTTAAACAAGAGAGACAAACTCAAAGAAGTGTCTTGTTTAATGCAACATTTAAAATTAGTTCTTGAGACCTAGGTGGGATCCATACACCCAAGGTGGCGTATGAGTCCCATAGCACTAGATCTAGAACACACAACCTCAAACATTGAATAATGATTTGTCATTTGTTAAATGTCGAGATTATCCTAAAAAAATGCATTCAATTAGGCTTGTGGATGCAAAATAGGACCAAATAAGACATAAAGAAGCCCAATTTTAATAAGGAGGGCCCAAACAAGTGTGAAAATGTAAAGGGATACATTTTCCTACACTACACTTAGAAGCCTTATGACTAGCAATCATTTCATCAAGCAATATGGAGCTCTTCTTAAATTTTTCTTCTTGACTCTTTGCTTTCTCCAGATCTAATCTCAAAGTCACAATATCTTGTTCAAGTTTTGAACATTATGCAAATTTATCTCTCAATTTGGCATTTAGGTAGTCTTAAACTATTTTTACTTCTTCAACTTGCACTTTCAAATTGGTGATTGTCTCATTTTATTGCTTGAGCTACTCATTTTTTTCCTTGAATCTTTATTTGACTTTATTTAGCTATTCCCTCAACTTTTTGATACAATCATCTGCATCCTTAAGATTTTATTTCAGATATCTATTTTTAGATTTTTCTTTGTCCATATCATCAAGAGATAATTTGGGCTCTCCTTCCATATAAACTTCACAATATTCTTTAGTAAAACCTTAAGGGATAATATCTTTCAAAGGAATAGGATACTTCCTTGTAGCCATGTGGTCAACCTCCAAGATCTAGCTCAGCGATCAAGCCAATTGAAGGAACCACGCTCTGATACCAATTGTTAAACACCCAAACTACTGATAGAGGAATGAATCAATATTCACTAAATTTCTAATTAACTTTAGTAATTTAAACATTTGTTCAATACACCACATTAAACTTGCAGTAATGGAAAGGAACATATAAAGAATGCATCACACCATAGAACAAAATAACACCATATTTATGTGTGAAACTCTTGAAAGGGGAAAACCACTGTGAGGATTAGATCATAATATATTATAATTGGTTACAACGTTGATATAGAATGGTGGACTCATTGTCTAGAAAAGAGAGAATGGCTCACTACCAGTGGCTCACTTCTCAAAATAGAAAAGATAGAAGAGATGGTGGTTCACTTCTAAAGATGAACTGTTGATAATGCATCTAACATATGTTGAAGATAAAGTTCCAATTAAGCTTTGAAAACTTGTTAGGATATGCTGTTGTACACCATTGCATAATTTGATTTATTATAATGTTGTAATTAAATAATTATTTAGCTGTGATGCACCTAGGTGGTGTGGTTAATCACACTAGGTAATTATTTAGGGACCACTTTATGCTGTACTCTAACATTATATTATTGTTTAATGTGTGGGAGACATGTGATTATAATTTAATATTGGGGAAATATTTAAAATGTGAAAACTTAGTACCCAATATTAAATAAGGGATTAGTGGTTTGTGTTCACATGGTTTTGTGGCACATGGTTTTATCTTACTACTTGGTTATATTTGTGTGAGCTTGAGTCTATAAAACCAAGCACATGTTTAGCGGTTAAGGTTGGCTGGGTGAGTGAGTTGTCATTATTAAGTCTTTATGAGGAGTGCATATGTGAAGCACATGGATAACTTTAAGAAACCCCCTCAGCGAAGGTGTAAAATCCTAGCGAATCTTAATGAATAATTGGTAAAAATAATAATCATAGTGGCGAATCCTAGAAAATAATCACTAAAAATATTAATTACAATGGAAAATCTCTCCTTTAAAAATTTGCATCTTTGGTTGGCGCAGTTCCCCCCTTTTTTTTTTTTTGTAATTCTAAAGTAGGGGCCCAAGGTGGTAGCCACTAGCGGGGTCAAGGGGGAAAATCTCCCTTGTGGGAGTCAAGTGGGCAATGCCCCCTCGCAAGGTTCGGGGACAGTGGCCCTAGTGCGCTTATGTTGTGATTCAGGTGAGGTTGAGGGGCAGAGCCCCTCGCCACCAAACATAAATTCACTATCAAAAATGCATTGGAGCACACACGAATTAAGTATTTTTTTAAAATATCACTTTAAAAATAAGACTAAATGAAAAGTGAAATTGTGACCATTGATTAGTGTTACCCAATTTTCACCTATGGGCTCAATCAGGGGAAATTATGTTTTAAATTCGGCACGTGGATTAAATGTGGCTCCCATAAGGTTGAGCCCAGCGTTCAAGTGTTTGGTTTTCATTGAGAAGGTCTTCATCTGATGCTATTTCACAAGCAAATCTATTGGAAAGCCTGCCTCAGTCAGATTTGGCATAAAACTCCTGAGGAAGAAAGTCACTGAGACCAACTGGATGTCTTGCTGACTGGCAGTATGGTTCTATTCATTTGAAATACAATGGTTTCCTAGAAATTTCAGTCACCAGGAGTTTTTATGTATCTCT
Source organism: Sequoia sempervirens (assembly GCA_007258455.2). Taxonomy (NCBI): domain Eukaryota; kingdom Viridiplantae; phylum Streptophyta; class Pinopsida; order Cupressales; family Cupressaceae; genus Sequoia; species Sequoia sempervirens. Next base: position 563,451,859 of record VDFB02270651.1, on the reverse strand, counting down.
CCACTTGGAAAGAAGTCATGCTAACCCTTGTACACAAGGCTAGCATTTCCGAAAGAAGGGTGTCATCGGGGATAGGTTTGGCTGACCGATAGATGTCTCACCGAAGGTTTGTGGCCTTGGTGTAAGGTCTTTTCGACCCGATGAAGTCTTGCCAAAATTTTTGAGCTCGGGGACAATGGAAGGAGGTTCGGCATGATGTCTCTCCAACTGCATAAAGTCTTGCCGAAGGGGATTTCCTTCGGCATAAGGTCTTGCCGAAAGATGGAAGTTTCGGCGAAGGGGGTTTGTTTCAAGGAGATGTCTCGCTGACTCGATAATGTCACACGGACATTTGTTCACGAGGGGATATCGATATGAATCCTGCCGCTCGCTGTGATGTCTGGTCGACTCGCTGGAGTTTCATCAAAGGATTCTCCCTTCGGTGTAATGTTTTGAGCTTGATGAAAGGTTTGGCCAAATGGTCGAAGTCTCGCCGAAGCGGAATGAGTTCGATGAGAGGTCTTCCCGACTAGAGGGGAGTCTTGCCAAAATAAAAGGTTTGATCTTGGGGAGAAAGATGAAGGGCTCATTGTAACATCTTGCCAACCCGATGAAGTCTTGTCAATGGTCTGGTTGGAGTGCTATATACTGTTAGGTGCTTTTGGCAAGAGCTCTTGCCGAAAGTGATATATCTTGCCGATAGTCTAGGCAATGACAAAGGCGATATCGGTATACCTCTTGAAGCTCGCTATGAGATCTCGCTGATGGTGGTAAGTTATGCTGATAACTGCTGTGGAGCATTGTGGCATCGGGGAGACACAGCTAGTGTCTCTCTAACATGCGATTCTATAGGAATAACCTTTGACCATCTGGCGATTCCATGTGGCATTTGTTCAACCAATTAGAGGAAGCTGCAGGTGAGCTGTAGCAGTTTGATCAGTGTGAGGAGGATCAACAGACTGTATGTGGGATGGATCTACTCTGTGATCAAAGTGATGAATCATTCGGTGGAAAGTGGTGTTCGTATATAAGGATCTAAGTAGTATAAACCTGATGTTGCTTCTCGAGGAGAGTCAACTGTAGAGGGATCTAGAACAGGAGGAGACCACAAAGACAGCTGTGGTGTCTGCTGGCAAGCGGTAGATCGACATTAATTCCATACTTCAGAACATTCAAAGCAGCTATGATGAAGCTCTTGAGGGTGGACACGAAGGCTAGAAGTTAATGCAATGGTTGCAAAAAAATTGAAGGTCACTCCTAAGGGTGATCTTTTCACCGACATGGACAAAGGGATGCACATTGAATGCAACATTAACTGTATTCCAAAGATCTGAGGGCCAATGTGTTCAGCAATTGACTCATTTTTGTAAGCCCTAGGGCAGAGGCTGACACTTTTGAGTTTTGTTGTATATATGGCATTTTTACCTCATTTTGAAGGAGAGTTCTTCTTATGCTTTTCGAAAGTTTGTGACTTTTGCAGTCCTTTCTTAGATTAGTAAGCTTTTGAAACTCATTTTGGAGCATGATATATAGAATTTACCTTGGTTACCATTGATGGTTCAATTTGCCTTCTGGTTCTTGCAAAATATTGCGCATTTTTAGGTGATTGATCAAGCTAGTTCATGAAATCTTTCTATTTCCTTATAGATTTGTCTCATATTAGCATGTCTCTCTTTGCAAAAGTAGTATTATGCAGATTACAAATTGTGTTTACTAAATTGCACATGAGCTTTTAATTTGTGAAAATTTGATTTTCCTTCTTAAAAGTGTGTGCATGTCAAACCTGTTTGTGAAATACTTATGCATAATCTACAGAAACTTGTTGCACAGTCCCATATCCATCATCAGTATTCAAGTGTAACCTGAGTGTCTCATTTCTCTTGTCATTTTGGTGTATCACCATAGGGTTTAGTTTTCATTTTCATGCACTCCTTCTCCCTTTTCCTTACAAAGATCAGTAGTTAAGTGATATTACCAGTTAGGAGCCAGCCTTATCTGGAGGTTCATTTCAACTTTAGGTGACCCACAGCCTTGAAGTGATCCCATATTTCTCTAGAAAGCTTAGTTTTTCATAACTTTGCATAGGGTGCATTTCTAGGAGATAACAGTTTTGGCACACCCAGTGGGACTGTTTGAATCAGAATAGTTTAAAGAGTACATATTACTGCTGGTTTTTTATATGCAGCCAGTAAGTTTCAAGCCTTTCAGACTAATAACATTAGCATATCATGGCAACTTTGAGTTTGGGAAGTAGCAGAAAAGCCAGTGCATTAATAAGAAATTCAGCATACTGAGAGATTTAGTGTCTACCTCAATATCATTTAGCCTTTGGAGGCAGTTTGAACAACACCTGACAACTCCAAGCTCAAATCTTCTATTCTCATAGGCACAAGTGTTGGTATGTCTCAAAAGAATCTGTTAGTTCTGAGTTTCCAGCTCTTTGAATGAAAAGATGTCAAATATTCATGAAAATGCTTACTATTACCCTCCACATCATGAGTATGTTGCTCCTACACCTTATCAATCACATTCAACCAACCATAATGTTGGTTTCAGCCCAATTTCCGTTGTAGCAATAACTAATCAAAATTTTCATCATGTTTCCCACCCTCTCACTCCGGTTCAGCTTTTGTTTCAATCAATATTTGATCAAAATCAACCCCAAGAGGAGATTTCTGATGTTAACCATTATGATTATTTATCTAATCAGTCTCAAAAACATCCATACCAGAACATATTAGACCTGCTCCAACAGATTGACCATACGTTGTGGGATCTAAGTCAAGGTCTTCACAATATGGAGATTAATGATATTAGTAAGGTGCTTGCATGCCTATCTAAGATGTTGCTTGATATCAAGGTGCAGAAAGGTATCATTATGCAATAGAAAGAAATGGCTGAAAAAATCTACTTTTATGATCAAGAAAAAGTGGCAAAAAGAATCTAGTTTGAGGGAGACCTTAAATAGGAAATAGCTGCTAAGGAAGGATAAATGAAGTTGTTATCTTCTCAGGTGCAAAATACTCAAGCTTACTCGGATTATCAGCACCAACTAATGGAGGAGTTTCAAAAGAGGCAACTTGAGGGGAATTTCAAAGAGCAAAGTGTTGTAGCTAAAGAGGAGCAGTCCCTTGATCAAAATAACTCAAGCTTACTAACCATGGAAGAGGCTAGAACTCCAAACATGTTGCAAATGGCTTTGGAGGAGTATCGAATAGCACAAACAAAATCTCTCCAAGATGGTGTAATTGTTTCAGAATAGCAAGAAAGCATTGGTGAGTTGCTAATTGGTGGCAACCAGCAAGACAATGGAGGCTTAATTAAGGAAGAAAAGCCTGAAATTGAACCTGATTCTATCCTCCAAGGTGAGAGTTTTGATGTTTTTGAGCGTGTTCTAGATGAGGAAGCCAATGTTGAGCTTTTTGAAGAGTTGTGCACATGTATTATTGAATAGTTTTGTTCAACATTGGATGGCAAAGAATCAGAAGAAGTTGAGGGTTATGATGATCTTGAGCAGCAACTTGTAGAGGTGTTGAAACTATAGGAGGAGCCTCATGAACCTATTTTACAAGATTATATCTAGTTAGAGGAGCCTCCATTCTATTGTGCAGAAGAACTTGATATTTCATCACCACTAGAATTGTTTCCTTCCTTTATTGAGGAAAACAATCCTGAATCGAAATGTAATTCTTCCAGTAATGATAAGAATTATAAGCAGCTTCCATCCTGGTGTAGAAAGGAGCCAGAAGCTGATGTATTGATTGAAGGTGTGTTGGAGGAAGTTATTTCATTGTTCTCCATTGAAGAAATGAGTGTTCATTTGGGAAAGCATGAACATACTGAGGAGGTTTCCATTTTTCCACCAAGTCAACCATAGGGATTAGGCTTTTCCAGCCAACAAGGTGATAAAGTGGCAGCCCGTGAACAAGAGATCAGGAAGGAAAGTTCAAGATTTACCCTTACTAGAGGCTGCCCTATCAGATATTTTTCCCAGATGGAGTTCAATACAACACCAAGGACGAATCATGCACCCACACATGAAGGTACAACATAAAATGGTATCCAAGATGCACTGGAAGTTAAAAAAGAGTATGTTCAATTCACTTATCCTCCATTGAATAACATTACATATGATCTATTTAAGGAGGATACTGAGTCTCTTTATCTTTTTCATAAATTTCTACATCAATTTATTAAACATTTCTAAGAGCATTGTCCTCTTTTAACTGCCATCATGCATGATAATTATTGCATATTGAGAAGAAGGGGCAGCTATTTCAGTTATCTTGTGAATGGTTTTGTTTGACCAATTTCTTACTGGTTAGTGTAGGGTAGGTTTAGTTGCAATTTTTCAATTCCCTAAGTGTTGTTCTAGCACTGTTAGATAGTTTCCTTTCTATAGCTTTCCTATTTTCAATAGGTTTCCAAGTGTTCTAATAAGTTACAAATGCGTTTGAGCCATGTACAAAGTTGATGTTTTAAGTCAACCTCTGAGTTTTTCCTAATGACTCCATGCCCAATGGACAAGTTAGGCTACTGGTTTTCATGTTTAGCGGGAAAACATCCAGTTGAGGTCACCAGAAATGTTACCCAATTTTCACCTATGGGCTCAATCAAGGGAAATTATGTTTTAAATTCAGCACATGGATTAAATGTGGCTCCCATAAGGGTTGAGCCCAGTGTTCAGGTGTTCGGTTTTCATTGGGAAGGACTTCATCTGATGCTATTTCACAAGGAAGTCTATTGGAAAGCCTACCTCGGTCAGATTTGGCATAAAACTCTTGAGGAAGAAAGTCGCTGAGACCAGTTGGATGTCTTGCCGACTGGCAGTATGGTTCTATTCATTTGAAATACACCGGTCACCCAAACATTTCAATCGCCAGGAGTTTTTATGTATCTCTCCGCTTGGAAAGAATTCACGCCAACCCTTGTGCACAAGGCTAGCGTCGCCGAAAGAAGGGTGTCATCGGGGAGAGGTCTAGATGACTGGTAGATGTCTCACCGAAGGTTTGTGGCCTCGGTGTAAGGTCTTGCCGACCTGATGAAGTCTTGCCGAAATGTTTGAGCTTGGGGACAATGGAAGGAGGTTCGGCGTGATGTCTCTCTGACTGCATAAAGTCTCACTGAAGGGGATTTCCTTCGGCATAAGGTCTTGCCAAAAGATGGAAGTCTCGGCGAAGGGGGTTTGCTTCGGGGAGATGTCTCGCCGACCTGATAATGTCTTGCCGATGGTCTAGTTGAAGTGCTATCTACTGTTAGGTGCTTTCGGCAAGACCTCTTGCCGAAAGAAATATATCTTGCCGATAGTCTGGGCGATGACAAAGGCAATATCGGTATAACTCTTGCAACTCGCTATGAGGTCTCGCCGATGGTGGTAAGTTATGCCGATAACTGCTGTGGAGCATTGTGGCATTGGGGAGACACAGCTAGTGTCTCTTTGACATGCGAGTTTGTAGGAATAACCTTTGACCATCTGGCGATTCCATGTGGAATTTGTTCAACCAATCAGAGGAAGTTGTAGGTGAGTTGTGGTAGTTTGATCAGTGTGAGGAGGATCAACAGACTGTATGTGGGATGGATCTACCCTGTGATCAAAGTGATGAATCATTCGGTGGATAGTGGTGTTCGTCTGTAAGGATCTAAGCAGTATAAACTTGATGTTGCTTCTCGAGGAGAGTCAACTGTGAAGGGGTCTAGAATAGGAGGAGACCGAAAAGACAACTGTGGTGTCTGTTGGCGAGCGGTAGATTGACATTAATGCCATACTTCAGAACGTTCAAAGCAGCTCTGATGAAGCTCTTGAGGGTGGACACGGAGGTTAGAAGTTAATGCGATGGTTGCAAAAAATCTGAAGGTCACTCCTAAGGGTGATCTTTTCACCAACCTGGACAAAGGGATGCACATTGAATGCAACATTAACTGTATTCCAAATATCTAAGGGCTGACGTGTTCAGCAACCGACTCATTTTTGTAAGCCCTATGGTAGAGGCCGACGCTTTTGATTTTTGTTGTATATATGGCATTTTTGCCTCATTTTGAAGGAGAGTTCTTCTTATGCTTTTTGAAAGTTTGTGAATTTTGCAGTCCTTTCTCATATTAGTAAACTTTTGTAACTCATTTTGGAGCATGATATATGGAATTTACCTTGGTTACCATTGGTGGTTCAATTTTCCTTCTGGTTCTTGCAAAATATTGTGCATTTTCAGGTGATTGATCAAGCTACTTCGTGAAATATTTCTATTTCCTTATAGCTTTGTCTCATATTAGCATGCCTATCTTTGCAAAAGTAGTATTATGCAGATTACAAATTATGTTCACTGAATTGCACATGAGCTTTTAATTTGTGAAAAATTGCTTTTCCTTCTTAAAAGTGTGTGCATGTCAAACTTGTTTGTGAAATACTTATGCATAATCTATAGAAACTTGTTTCGCAGTCCCATATCCATCATCAGTATTCAAGTGTAACCTGAGTGTCTCATTGCTCTTGTCATTCTGGTGTATCACCATAGGGTTTAGTTTTCATTTTCATGCACTCCTTCTCCCTTTTCCTTACAAAGATCAGTAGTTAAGTGATATTACCAGTTAGGAGTCGGCCTTATCTGGAGGTTCATTTCAACTTTAGGTGACCCACAACCTTGAAGTGATCCCATGTTTCTCTAGAAAGCTCAGTTTTTCATAACTTTGCATAGGGTGCATTTCTAGGAGATAACAATTAGCTTTTTAATCAGGTGGCTGGAAGTTAATTATGTGACCTATATGCACATGCCTTTTAAAAGGCTTATTGAGGCCCAAAATTTGTTTTGGGCCACATGATTAAATCTAATCGTGTGGTTCAAAACAAATTTTGGGCCTCAACAAGCCTTTTAAAAGGCACATACGTATAGGACATGGAATCAACTTGTAGCCATCCAATTAAAAAGCTAATCAATGATTCAATGACAATAAATAAAAGCCCTATTCAAGGCTAAAATATCCCTAAAATTAAATGGTAATTTATTATTAGTGGCGATATTTCCCCAAAATTAATGGTAGGAATATAATATTATTGGAAAATATAATTAATATGTGTAATTACAGTATAAACTATTGGTGAATTAGTTCCAATTACGCATCATTTACATGGTGAATCAATTTGATTTATTACTTTAAAAAATAATTCTTAGGCGAATTAATCGAGACAAAATTATTTTTTTGTAAAAACTTGGTGATTCAGTTTCCATTTTAGCTTGTACTATTCGCCATTTCTAGAATTCCCAATTTCAATTATTCGCCAATTGGCGAAGATTTTCCACTAAATTTTTCCCTGGTGAAGCATGGCATGGGATTCTTGGATTCATGCTTGGACACATGAGGATGCATTGAGAGGCTTGGCGCTTTAAAGGTATTCATTGTAAATATTGTATTTCTTGATTTTTGAGTAATATGATGGAGTATGGATGGATTTGGATGTTGGATTTTTCCCTCTTGAGGGTTTTCCCAAGGTATATCTTGTGTTATCTTATGGCTTGTCTATTTAATCTATGCATGTTATGGTTACTTGTATGCATGTTTATCTCTCATGGGGTTATGTAGGAAACTAAATAAGTTTGTGGGTTGAATGCATTATGATTACTTTAAAACTCTATTTTAAATCTACCACTGCCTAGGTGGTGGCACTGCCATCCAACCACTGGTGGGCCATCATGGGGCCACCACTAAATTGCTCTACATGGAAAAATATGGAAAAATATGCATTTTTTTCAATCTTGTGTAACTTTCACCCACATAGTCCATTTTTCAACTTCTTATACTCATTGGAAAGATGGTTTTGAGAACTACATAGTGGTATAGGTTTGGTTTCATGATTTTGTTGCTTTCATCAATTTTGGGGCTGAGAAATCAGATATTATTGGTTTCACAGTTTTGTTCATAAATTTTTCATGTACAAAATCATATTTTTAATTTCAAATAGGAATTAGAGAGCAATTACAGTGTACTACATAGTGGTTTAGGTTATTTATCAATTTGTGGTGTTGTCTGATTTTGGTACTTGTTTGATCTCTTATAGGACCCTGAGATTTAGGGTGTGATTGTATGAGCATCTTGACAAGTCAAGAGGTGAAACCTTGAGGGAGTAAATGTTTCTAAGTGATATTTATGATGGTATACTTGATTATTAGTTTGGTGCTTCCTAGTACAAGTTTATAGTTGTTTTCAGAGTTAGAATTTGATGGTGATAGGTACACAGGTTGACTTCATTTTTGAGGACATTGGCTGACATGAGTGGAGACTTGGAGTCTCATATGGGTGATAATTGAGTGGAGGTACAATGATAGCTATTATTATGGTGTCATGGGTATGCAAGTACATTTATGCACATTAACACAACATGATCATGTATGTGGTTGTTTGGTGGTGTTTTGATATGGTGTTAGGAGGTTGTTCTTATCTCCTTGATGCTCGTTTTGTTCCTTTACTATGGTTACTCATTTGTGTACATGGTTGGAAACTCAGATCTATGGTTGATTTGGTGTTTAAGTCTTGATGTCTACAGGATTATCTTCTTTAATATATCAATTCACAGGTTACTAATGTGATGATGAGTTTGCATATTTCAATGTTTTAGATCTATGAGTTATGCAACTTGTAGGTGTGTACAACCTATTGGGTTGTAGTGGGATGACTCAAATATGGATTGTCTATATATATCAAGTTTGATTAATTGTTGTTGTATATTTCATTAGTCGACCTTGTCTATTGTCATTTGTGCATTGGTATATGTTTTTATGGGATGTGAGGATGGATGGTTAGAGTACATGATTAGTCACTTGATGGGAATTGTAGCATGTGGTTTGATCATGATTTCATAATAGCTTGGTATATTAATTGGTTATATGTACTTTCAATTGGATATTTTGATAGTGATGACTTGGTGACGTAGGTTTAGTTCTTAATGTTTTGATGGCGGTTGTATGTATCTTCTTGGCTTGGAGATATTGTTTTCACTTGTATGTTACTAACATTGCTATTGATTCTATGTAGACCTAAATGATCTTCATGGAGGAGATGGTAGTCATGATGCCATGTGTAGCTTAGTATCACAATTTAGTAGGAGTTTTTGGTAGTGGTGTGGATGAATCATTGTTGATGGTTATCTTCATGTGATTAGAGATGTGGTTTCTTGGTTTAGAGTATGATTGTTATTATATGTCATTGTTTACTCTTGATGCTAGATTAGAGTTTTTGCATGATACATGTCCTCTTAATATTAGGATGTATGTATTAGTGCATGTTATCTCATATGAGGAGATGGTTAGATCATGGATGCCATGACAAATTCCCAATTTTTTGGTTGGACTTAACATTGATCTTGGTAGTTCTCTTTGTATTGATTACATGATCATTTTCTTGTTTACTTCATGATGGTGCCATGTTGTATTTGTATTTTGGCATGTATTTATCAATTATAGGTGCTCATGGATACTTGGAGACATAGGTGAGGTTGGAGTTCTTTTGTGATTAGAGATATTTTCTTGAGATGGTTACTCTTTGGAGGTTTCGATAGGAAGACCTAGGAGATTTCATCTAAGTATGGATGTGAGTTCATGATGGAATGATAAATTAGATTATTCTTGAAGTGATTCAAGATGGATTGGTTATCCTAGAAGAGCATTCTCATTCCCCACTCTTGGTCTACTTGACAGTTTATCATTTGAGAGGTATTTTCCCATTATTTCTTTTAGATGTTTTATGTTTCATGCTTTGATTTCTCATAGGAATGAGTTGATTCATGATGATTGATTTTGGAGACTCATTTGATTATTGTTTAACATGAGTTTTTATGCTTTATATTTTATATATATGGATAGTTAGTTTTGGAGGATTCATTTTGAGCCATGTTTGGCATGGTTATCTCCTTGTGCATTTGAGTTAATGTTATCATTCATTGATGAGGATTGTTAGGAGATGGTTTATGGGTTGATTTTTAGATTTGGGAATGGTTTCTTTTAGTTTGATATTCTTGGTTAGAGAGGATTACATCCATGTTGGCATTATACATTAATTCACATGTTGTTTGATCTAAGAGATTGAACGTTCATTTTTGGGTGTTGTTGAGGCTTCTCATTTGGGGTTGTTAGGAGATCATACTTGACATAGCATTACAATTTTGAGGTATTTTGAGAAGGACATGATATGGTTTATAGGTTTTCTCTCATCATGGTTCCTTCTTGGATGTTCATGTTCATGTGATTTGGGAGGATGCTGACAACATTTAGTGAAGGTGGTAGGAGGATTACAGATGATTACCTTAGGATGCATAAGATGCAGTTTGTTAAGACTTTAGTGATTTAGCCCACTTTCTAATGCAAAATAGGCTCTTCATGTTGTATTCTCCGCACCCTTTTTCTTGAATCTGGATTTTGGGTTTGGAAGGTGTGGTGAATGGAGTGGATTATTTAACAAGGTTGGATGGATAAATGTAGTGGGATGAGGTGGAAGATGAGGCCTCTCGATTTATAAGAAATTGGTGCTCAACAGTTCCTTTTAGGTTTGTGCAATACTGAAATGGATCAAGATCATCAGGAATAGTAATTTCAATGCCATTATATGGAAAATTGAGGCATTGGTGGTATGTGGAAGGTATGTCCTTCATGGGATGAATCCATGGGTGTCCAAAGAGAAGGTTGTAGTATAAATCCAAATCTAAGACATGAAATGTTGTGTTTTGCATGGCTAGACCAACTCTTACAGGAAGTGAAATTACTCCTTCAAATGAGCGCTCAACATCATTATAATCCTTGACAACAATTTTCTTAGCTTGATCTATGCAATTCTTAGATTATCCCAGTGCTTTTACCAATTTCAGAGAGCAAATGTTTAGACCTGCTCCACTGTCTACCAAAACTTGTATGATCTTATGTATATTTATGTAGATTTCTAGATGTAGGGGATCATTATGAATTGACTTTTGTGTGGAAAATTCTTGTATAGAGAAGTTTGTTGGATGTTGTGGTTGTGTTGCTGAAATGTGGTTGTCATTGATGTCAACACTATTAGTATTAATGCATTAGAAGTTGTATATGTTGAGGATATTGAGAAAATTATAATTGAATAAGTTGGAGGTTGTCAGTGGTGAAGTGAAGTTCAATATTTTGGTGAGTTCAATACGTTGATGATCAAAGGTTGTGGATTAAAGGTTTTTTTTTCAAGTATATCTAGTTTATCCACATTGAGTTTCAGAGATCCGTGTGAAGATTTGATCGAGTTATGAAGATTTGTGTTATGACAAATTTTTTTGTTGCTTTAGTTGGTGTTCCTTATTGAAGTTGATGCAATTCCTGTAAGTTTAATTGTTTTAGATGCTTCTTTGGTGATTCATGATGTTTGTGGATGTTTCTAGATCATGCTCTATCTATGTTGTAGATCTGCATTGATTTTTGTGCTCGTGATTGGTGATTTTCTCTTACGTGTTCATGTTTTTCATGTTCATGGCCGACAGGGATATTGTAGTATGTTGTAGATCTTCAAGGAATAATTTTTGAAAGTGGTTCATGTTCAAGAATTTTATTTTGGGTCTTCAATATGTTGTGGCTGACCTTGGTTGATTTGCATTAATAATTTTGGGCCGACAATTTATATTCATTTTATTATTATGTTGAAGCCATCATGGCGATGTAATTTCTTGTTGCAGATATATATAAGCAATTGTTTATTCCATTTGAATGAATGATGTGTGCAAATAATGTCCTAATATTTAAAAGGCAGAATAGAGTGTGAAGAAGAGTGAAGTGTTCATGTGCTTAATCGGAACTATAATCAGACATTAGCAGATGCTATTTTCTCAGTTCAAATCCCTACGAATGTAATCTGAATGTTTCTATAAGACAGTGTTTCTTCCTTTGGACAGTAAACCTTGTTGTAATTGAGCAGTGAGCTCTAGGAAGTGTGCCTAAATGCATGTGCATTCCCCATTTATCATTCTTATACTTTTAATAGGGTATAATATTGTGGACTGACCTCCACCATGGTTTTTCCCCTAACAAGGTTTCCACGTAAAAAAATATTGGTGTTATGTGTGTTGATGATGTGTTGATGATTTATGCTTTCATGTTTATTAATCAAATTTGAGAATACGGGTTAATAAGTTTAATAATTTTGAATTTCTGTGACAACTGATTTACCCCCTCTCTCAGTTGTCTACCCTTGTGTTGCCAATAATTGGTATCAGAGCTGGTTCCTTGGAAGAAATTTAACAACTTGAGGTGATCCGGGATGGCGACATATAAGAAGGATAGTCCGAGATTTGATGAAACAAATTATTCTCTATGGAAGACTCGAATGGAGTGTCATCTAAGATGCATTGGTGAACCCTACTAGAGAATTACAAGTAACACCTGTATGTTATCCCACATAATGGTCCTACTACTACTGCTGAGATTAGGGATCTTGAGTATAATATTAGGGCTAAGGAAGCATTGTTGAGTGCTTTGACTGATTTTGAGATAACTAATGTTATGGATCTGAAGACTTCTTATGAGATCTAGAAAAATTTGGAAACTTTGTATGAAGGTGATGCTAATGTGAAGATTGCTAAGCTATAAAGTCTGAAAGGGAAATATGAAATGTTGAGAATGGGTGATGATGAGAACATTACATCTTTCATGCAAAGAGTGAATGAACTTGTGTGTGGTATCAAATGTACTGTTGGACAGTTGGAAGAATCAGATGTTGTTGCTAAAGTGCTTAGATCCTTTCCTGATGCATACAAAGTCAAAGCTACAACTATTGAGGAGCTACCAACTGTGACAAATGTAACTAGAGATATGTTGATTGGTAAGCTTATTGCGTTTGAGTTGAGTGAATTTGGTGATGCCCTTCCTAAGACATAATCTGCATTCAAGGCTACTAATTTTGGAAGAGATAAACAAAGATATGATTTGGGAGAAAGTTCTTCTAGAAAGATTTAAGACAAAGAGAGAGAACTGGATGAGCTTGAAGAACTTATTGTCAAAAGAGAAGCTAGAGGAGAAGGTAAGTATAAAGGAAAGTTTCTTATTAAATGTTTTTCCTACAATAAGATTGGTCATTTTGCATCAAGGTGTCCAAAAAGAGTTCATAAGTCAAGACCTAACAAGCCTAGATTTCAAAGAAAATTTTATTATGTTGCTGATGAAGGTGTGACAAATGATGAATCTAATAAAGGGAATGTAAGTGAGGAAAAATGGGTATTTATTGCTATCAAGGAAAATAATCTTGTGTCTACTAAATTTTCTAGTTGTACAAATGTGGAGAAAGCTCTAGATGCTCAAATTAAAGAGAAAGATGAATGGGTGATTGACAATGGATGCTCTCATCACATGATAGGTGATAAAAGTAAGTTTGTGAGCTTGGAAAAGTATGATGGTGGTGTTGTAAGATTTGGTGATGACAAAGATGGTGTGATCTATGGTAGAGGATGCATTTCTCTTGATGTTAAGCATAATACTGATGGAAAGTGCAGAATATTGGGAAGTTCTAGAAATGTGAGTGCATCAGGTACAAAAAAAAGGGTAATATCTTTCACCTGAGTGCTGCTAGTAGAAGTTGTTTGATTGCTCAAGTTGATGAAAGTTGATTGTGGCATAGGAGAATGTGTCATGTTAAATTTGATAACATTATCAAGATAAGTTCTACTAAGGCTGTGAGAGATCTTCCTAAGTTGATGAAACCTACTAATACTATATGCAAGGAATGTCAGTTAGGGAAGCAAACTAGAATTTCATTTTGGAGCAATCAACATTGTTCAAATGAATTATTGGAGCTTGTCCATACTAACTTGTGTGGTCCTTCTAGAGTTAGAATTTTACAAGGTTACAGGTATTTCATGTTGCTTATTGATGATTATTCTAGAATGATGTGGGTTACTATCTTAAGGGAGAAATTTGAAGCTCTGGAGAAGTTCAAGATGTTTAAGGCTATGGTTGAGACAACGATAGGTCTGAAGATTAAATGTCTGAGATCATATAGAGGTGGTGAATTCACTTTTGGTGAGTTTAATTCCTTTTGTGAAGAACATGGAATTAAGAGACAATTATCTACACCATGGACCCCTTAGCAAAATGGAGTTGTGGAAAGAAAGAACCAAATAATTGAGGAAATTGCTAGAACCATGATGTTGGAAGGAAATATTCCTCATATCTATTGGAGAGAAGCTATGAGTACTATTGTTTACACTCTTAACCGGGTGCAAATCAAAGGTGATACTGGTAAGACCTTATGAGCTATGGTATGGTCATAAACCTACTATTAGATATTTCAAGATCTTTGGAAGTAGATGCTATATTAAAAGAGATGAAGATATAGGAAATTTTGATGCTAGGAGTGATGAAGGTATCTTTCTTGGTTATTCTACTAAAAGCAAGGCCTACTAGTGCTACAATGAGAGATTGAGGAAAATTGTTGAAAGTTCAAATGTTAAGGTTGATGAAGACATAGCTAGACCATCCAGAACTTGTGGATATGATTCAGATGATGAGAATGATAGTACAAATAAAGGAAAGAAAGTTCAGACTTCAAATCAAGTTCTAATCATTATGATGAATCAAGAAGATCAAGAGGAAGGAGAAACTAGTGAAAGTGCAGAATAGATATCACAAGAGCCTGAAGTTCAAGAACATCCTAAGATTGCAAGGTATGTAAGATTAAATCATTCAGAAGATCCGATCATAGGTGATAAGAACAAAGGTGTCCAGACCAGGAAAAAAATTGCAGAAGAGTATTGTTTGATTTCAAAGACTGAGCCTAATAGTGTGAATGAAGCATGTAAAGATGAACATTTGGTTGAAGCAATGAAAGAAGAGCTATTGTAGATTGAGAAGAATGATACATGGATTCTTGTTCCTAGACCTAAAGATAAAAATGTAATTGGAACTAAATGGGTATTTAGAAACAAACTGAATGAGCAAGGTGAAGTTGTTAGAAACAAATCAAGAGTGGTGTGTAAAGGATATTCTCATATGGAAGGAATTGAATTTGAAAAAACTTTTTCCCTTGTTGCTAAGATTGAAGCTATGAGATTGTTTCTTGCTTATGCTGCTTACAAAAGTTACAATGTTTATTAGATGGATGTCAAGTCATTATTTCTAAATGGTGAATTGGAAGAAGTGTATGTTGAGCAACCTAATGGATTTCAATTGATTGATCAGGGAGATATTGTTTGTCAGTTGAAGAAAGCATTGTATGGACTTAAGCAAGCCCCTAGAACATGGTATGCCAAATTGGAAAAGTATTTGTTGAAGCTTGGATTTAACAAAGGTACTACTAATAGTAATTTGAATTTCAAGATTGATCATGATAAAGAGTTGATTGTTGAAGTCTTTGTTGATGATATCATTTTTGGAGATGATATTTTGTTCATGAAGTTTGTTGATGAGATTCTGAGTGAATTTGATATGTCTATGATTGGAGAGATGAAATTATTTTTGGGATTACAAATTACTCAGTTAGATAAAAGGATCTTTATATCTCAATCCAAGTATGTGAAAGAATTAATGAAGAAATTCGGTATGGAAGATTCAAAGCTAGTTGGTACACCCATGGTGACCAGATGTAAGTTGACACAAAATGATGATTCTCCAAAGGAAAATCAAACTAGATACAGACTGATGATTGGTGGATTGCTTTATTTAACTCAAAAAAGGCTTGATATCATGAATGCTGTATGTATTGTTGCAAGATTTCAAGCTGATCTTGAGGAATCTCATGTGACCGTTGTGAAGAGGATTTTTAGATAATTGAAGGGAATAGTTGATTTTGGTTTATGGTACCCTAAAAATGATGATCTTACTTTGAGTGCCTTTATTGATGCTGATTGGGCAGGAGATGTGAATGACAAAAAAAGTACTAGTGGTGGCACATTCTTCTTGGGAAAGAAGCTGATTTCATGGTTAAGTAAGAAGTAGAATGCCATTTCTTTATCTACTGCAGAGGCAGAATACATTGTTGGTGCTAACAAATATACTCAAGTATTGTGGATGAAGCAGATTTTGAAAGATATCAGAGTTGTGTATGATGAACCTATTGCTATATTTTGTGATAATTCAAGTGCCATTAACATTTATAAGAATTTGGTGTTGCATTCAAAGACCAAGCATATATTTATCAAGTTTTACTTTTTGAGAGAGAAGGTGAGTGAAAAGGAAGTCAGATTGGAGTATGTGCCTACTAAGGAGAAGATTGCATAAATATTTACCAAGCCATTTCCTAAGGATACTTTTGAGTATCTCAGAGGGAAGTCAGGGGTGATTACCCCTCCTAATCAGAACTAAGATGCATTGCTTTGCATCAGTCCGTGCATTTCATAGTCATATCTTGATCCAGATTGATGTTATGGTGGCTGCTACTCAAGGGGAGTAGTCATATGTTTAGATATGTGGTTCAAAGCTTGTGTGGAGAATAGAGATATTTGTCATTGATGTCAAAGGGGGAGAAGAAAAATGTGAAAAACCTTGTGGGGAGAAGAGTCATGTGAAAGAGTTGGGGAGAGAAGAGTCAAAACCTAAGGGGGAGTAAGTGCTAAGAGACTATTGTGTTGATGGTGTTCTTCATATCATGTGTTGCCATCAATGCCAAAGGGGGAGATTGTTGGATGTTTTGGTTGTGTTGCCGATATGTGGTTGTCATTGATGTCAACACTATTAGCATTAATGCATTAGAAGCTATATATGTCAAGGATATTGAGAAAATTGTAATTGAATAATTTACAGGTTGTCAGTGGTGAAGTGAAGTTCAATTTGTTGGTGAGTTTAGTACATTGATGATCAGAGGTTGTGGATTAAAGGGTTTGTTTTCAATTATATCTAGTTTATCCACGTTGAGTTTTAGAGATCCGCGTGAAGATTTGATCGAGTTATGAAGATTTGTGTTTTGATAGTTTTTTTGTTGCTTCAGTTGGTGTTCCTAATTGAAGTTGATGTGATTATAGTAAGTTCAGTTGTTGTGGATGCTTCTCTAGTGATTCATGATGTTTTTGGATGTTTCTAGATGGTTCTTTATCTGTTGCATGTCTGCATTGATTGTTGTCCTCGCGATCGGTGATTTTCTCTTGCGTGTTCATGTTTTTCATGTTCATGGTCGATAGGGTAATTGTAGCATGTTGTGGATCTTCAAGGAATAATTTTTGAAAGTGGTTCATGTTCAAGAATGTTATTTTGGGTCTTCACTATTTTGTGGACAACCTTGGTTGATTCGCATTAATAATTTTGGGCCGACAGTTTATATTCATTTTATTATTATGTTGAAGCCGACATGGTGATGTAATTTCTTGTTGCAGATATATATATAAGCAATTGTTTATTCCATTTGAATGAATGATGTGCACGAATAATTTCCTAAATCTATCGAAGGTAGAGTAGAGTGTGAAGAAGAGTGAAGAAGAGTGAAGAAGTGTTCATGTGCTTAGCCAGAACTATAATAAGGAATTAGCAGATGCTATTTGCTCAGTTCAAATCCTTGTGGATGTAATCTGAATATTTCTGTAAGACAGTGTGTCTTCCTTTGGGAAATAATCCTTGTTGTAATTAAGAAGTGATCTTTAGGTAGTGTGCTTGAATGCATGTGAATTCCCCATTTATCATTCTTATACTTTTAACAGGGTATAATCTTGTGGATTGACCTCCACTGTGGTTTTTCCCCTAACAGGTTTTCCACGTAAAAAATCTTAGTGTTATGTGTGTTTCTGATGTGTTGATGATTTATACTTTCATGGTTATTAATCAGATATGAGAATAAGGATTAATAAGTTTAATAATTTTGAATTTTTGTGACAACTGATTCACCCCCCCTCTCATGTGTCTTTCCTTGTGTTACCAACAAAGGTGACGTGATATGGCATAGCTAGGTATCCAAGCATGGCCTGAAATTTGTTGACATTTAGGTCAAAAGGTATGGATGGTTCCTACAAGGATTTATCAAAGATAGCTATGTATTGAGGTGATATGCGAAGGAGTTATAGAATAGAAATATGTGTTGGAGTCTTCCCTAGCAGCACTAGGAGATTATATTGGATTTCTGGTTGTGTATTGGAAGGAACCCCTTGTAGAGTTACCTTGGCTTTGCGAGTGATGACAACACATTTTGAAATTTTCTTATTTATGGTAATGGTTGAAACATGATCATTAAAGGTTCATATGTGGTGGAAGATAGTGTTGTAATCATGCATGATGTGGGTATAATTGGCATTATTGTTATTTCCTGAAATAGAGTCTTTTCCTTTGTCATGATCCTGTAAGGGAGTTTTAAATATGGTATGATCAGAATTTAGTTTTCCTTGTGAATTGTCTACTAAAATGATTCCTTGTTTAATGAGATCTTGAATGATATTTTTGAGTGTCCAACATGAATATTACTTATGTCCTTTTCCATGGTGATATTCACAATATTCATTTTCCTTCCACCAGTCAGGTTTGATCAATGAGGGTTCATAGTTCTTGATGTTTGGAAGTTGGATGCCATTGTATTGGAAAATCATCTTTAGGACTAATTCAATGGGTTAACCCAATGGGGTATATGTTCTCTTATTGTGTGGAGGTCCTCTGCATTGTTGGTTGTTTTGGACTACATTCAATGTTTGATCATGACCTTATGTTTGGAAATTTGATATGTTTGATGACTTTGATGTGGAAGGACCTTTGATTTGAATGGTAGGACCTTTGTTTATCACTTTAGCATCAACAACCCCATCGTTAGTGAAATTATTGTTTCAGGACCAAAATTTACCTTTGTCATTATTAGCCTTTGGAGTTTCTTTGTTCCCTTTAGGGTTTCTTTGTGCACTTTGACTAGTCCTTTTACCACAAGAGCCTTTTCAATAAATACACCTTTCTCAATAATTTCTTCAAAGGTTGTGCAATATTGGATTTGAAGACTAGTCATCAATTCTACATTAAGGTTTTCCACAAACATGGGGACTATTTGTTTCTTAGGGATGTGGCAAGGAAACTTGCTAGTCATACCTCACCATCTTTGGTAAAATGGGGTAAGTGACTCCCCTTCTTCTTATTTATTTTTGCATAGCTTTGTGAGGGTCACATCACTTTCAATATTAAAGACAAAGTGATTAATGAATTTATTAGCCAAGTCACCCCATGTCCTAATCCTTAGAGAAAGGTATGTGAACTAATCTATTGTTGGCCCTATGAGACTTCATGGGAATAGTATCATCAAATAAGTAGGATCATATGTGATTTCCATAAATTCCCTATTCAATTCTCATGTGTTCCACTATATCTCCTTTCCATTTGTATTTGGGTAAACTTAGTGTTGTGAAGTGAGGGGGAAAGGGTGGCATGTATAGATTTACTTCTAGTGGATAGGGGCACAATTCCTCCATGGAATAATTTTTCTTGTTTGTCCACAATTGCATGTTTTTCATCTATTGTTGGATGACTTGTATTTGTTGCATCAATGTTTCTACAATACATGGTGTTGTGTTGGTTTGAATTTGTGTTATGGCATTGGTGTTGAGGTCATATGTTGGATTTAGATTGCCATTTTATGACATGGAACATTGGTTACCTTGTTGATATTGATGTTTAAATGTTGCATTAGTGTTGGTTTGGTTTGGAGTGAAATTGGTATTTAGATTGGTCCCAAAATTCATGTTTGTATTTGGTATGGTATTTTTAAATTGTGATGTGGGCCCTTGATTTGTACTTTGTATTTGAAATGTTGGAATATGATTTTTGTTTCGATAAGATGGTGTAGGTCCTTGATTGCTGTTTGAAAATGTAGGTCCTTGATTGGAATTTTGGAATGATGGGGTAGGTCCTTTATTTGTATTAAAAAATGTAGGTCCTTGACTAGTGTTTTGGTATGATTGGGTAGGATCTTGATTGGTGTTTTGGTTTGGCACTCTTCATGGGATAGTTTGAATCCTCCTTGATTTGTTTGGTTGATTTTGATTCGATGAGGGAGTGTCTTCACATTGAAGTGTGGGACCTTGATTGGTGTTTTGAAGTGTAGGTGTGGGACCTTGAGATGTAGGTCCTTGGTTCGTGTATTGAAATAGAGAATTTGTGAAATTCATACCCATGGAACTTGATGAAGCTAATGAGCTACCAAATGTAAAATTTGGTCCTTGTGTGGTTGTACAAGTTCTCTTGTTTCCAAATGTGCAGATATTGGGAATGTGTGTGGTAGTTGTTTCCATGTGAGTTGTTGTCCCATGTGGTAATGGAGTAGACATTTGTTGTCAAGATGGAATCCCCAATGCAAATGGGTTTTTATTAAGTCCTTTGTTTGGTGCTTGAGTAGCTCCTTCCATAATTGTGGAGACATCAGAGCCTTGAGGAAGTTTAGCCCCCTTTTTGGCTAGTGCATAAAAGTATCTATTAGGATCAACACTATCGAGCTCATCAACAATGTGTAAAATCCTTGGATCTTGGTTAGCTCTTTCAAACTCTTCAGGTGTTGATTTTTTGTTGAATTCCTCTAAGCCTAGATTATGAATTGTTTCTCTTGTCCCTCTTTGTATTTTTTGTCTCTATGGTGTAGATTGATTTGAATTTGATCCAAGGTTGGTGTCATGATTTAGACTAGAAAAGGGTTCACTTGAAGAATCCATGTCCTTTCTTTTAGTTTGTGATCTTGTTTCAACCATGTAAGACTTGCAAGTTGGAAGAGCTGATAATGCAAGATGATATGAAAATAAACTATGTTTTTGTGATTTTTTGGATATAAGGATGTAAGATGACCATGCAAGGGTAATGATAATCTTAGGACCAAATATGAATCTAAATGAATATCAATGAGACTAATGGATGTCAAAGGAAGACTAATCTAAGATTGGGGCTAGGTATTGCTAAACTAATGACTAAAGGTAATGATGCAAATTAGTCTAAGATGAGGTTAAGCTATATTTTTGTGATTTTTTTTGGGTATATAAGGATGAAAAGTGATAATGCAATCTAATTCTAAGACCAAGGAATCCTAAATGATGTTATGATCAAAGGGTATGGTATGGAACTAAATGATACTAGCAAAATGACACTAAGGATATGGGACTTAAGATTTAAGAAAAAGGATGATAACCAAGCGATTGTAGATCCAAGATAACAAACCCGATTATCATTGACCTTTGTAATGACCAAGATTGAGAAAATGATAGATTTGACAAGATGATTCTAAAATAGGACACAAGTTTAAGACCCAAAATTTGACCAAGATGACAATGACAAAGATTGATAAATTAAAAGATAAATCTCAATGAAAAGTTGGATAAGTGACCATGGACTGTCCAAAGGTTCAATAAGCTTCCTATGTCTGAAATCTAGAAGGTATGTGTAGCCTAAAACCTAAGATTAAATATGCAAGGAAAAGATGAACAATTCAACCTTAGAAAATGCAATGAAATACTAAATGAAGATGATGGAATGGAATGGTAAAACTCTATAAATTTAAGGCTTATATGACAAGATCACTGTCAAGATGAATTGGATCAGGTTTGGATTAGTATTTTTTAAAATTTAGATGATAAGATAGTTGCGGCTCATTAATTTGTAGTTGTGGTGTTTATAGATGTAGGTTTCTAGTTAATAGATGTGGTGAATTACATCAGTTGTGACTCTGTTTCTATCAAATGTGGTGCAATATTTCAATTGCATGTTTCTGGTGAATAGTTGTGACTCAGATATCAGTTGCGGGCCTATTGTAATCAGATGTGGTTAATAGAGAGGTTGATTTGCAAATTGATGGTATGAACTAGTATTTTGATTGATTTTGGTGTGATTTTTTGAAATTGATTTTTGCAAACACATCAAACATCTGAAAACTATTTTTTGGTCTGATTTGAGTGTGAAAATGTATAATTGAAATGTGTATAAAAACACTTTTAAACAATGCACAACCTAGGCTAGAAAGAGATACTACCTGTTGAGTCCCTACTTGGTGTTGGCCTCCTACAATTATCTCATAACTAAGCCTTTATAACCTTGATTCAGAGATTGGACATCTAACCTAAATATCCATTCAATCATCATGAAGGTGCATTTAACTTGTCAATCCTAGGTCATGAACTTGAAATGGGTCAGAATTGTATGTGCAGCAGGGGCTCAAGTAGTCATTGCATTCTATAGATAAGAAAAACAGTACTGAAAGTAAATTGCTAAAAGGAAATAAAGAAAATGTTGAACATCAACCAACAAATATGCTTAATTTGAAATGAAAAGAAAGAATGGAAAATATGTGTGACAAATAGGGACTACTCTGTCTGCTTTGGTTGTAGGAACAGTCACAAAATGGAATTCTAGTGGCTGCAGGAATAGTCAATGCCATATTTCTAACTAAGTACCAAATAGCAAGTAATACTAAACTAATGCTAAACTAAGAAGATGGATTACTCACCAAGTGGGCCCTCTTGGATAAGTATCCTCTAACTATCAAGAACTCAGATGCTCGAACTTATAACTTTATTTTATTCATTGTAAATCATGCATACAAAGAGTAATGTATCTGTATTATTGAAACTGGAGAATGAGAGTACAATATCAAATCATGCAACCTCCTGAAGAAGGAGCATCAAATCATTATTTATACTAAAACTAAACAAGGCAATCAACTC
Source organism: Sequoia sempervirens (assembly GCA_007258455.2). NCBI lineage: Eukaryota > Viridiplantae > Streptophyta > Pinopsida > Cupressales > Cupressaceae > Sequoia > Sequoia sempervirens. The sequence continues at coordinate 563,429,304 of VDFB02270651.1, read as the reverse complement.
CATGACTTGGAGGATGCCATTTAGGGAAAATAGGGGAAAGTGGAGTGATGGTAGTTACACATGCATGGAATCTAGTCAGACATGTAAGTCAAGTGTAGATCCATCACAATGGTAATGCCCCTACATGCTTGATCATTAAGGTCCACAACAAGGCAATTACGTTCAGTTGCATGGAGAATCTTTGTTGTCATCTACCTTTAACTTGGAGCGATTTCTCAACTGGACGTTATGGTGCATGCTGAGCTGGCGTTGTCTCCCTTAACTTGTTGTATTAAATCTACAGGCTAAGGTTAGTATGTGTAATAACTACACATCAATAACCACTCAAAGAAACATTCATTCATCACATGAAAAATCAATATAGATGACCCACATATTATGCCAAATATCATTAAAGCTTGCAGAGATAGGATAATGTCAAATGTCAATGGTTTGAGAGAAACATTATGCTAATACCAGCACTTAAGCATTAAATTCCATGACATCTATGATCAAATAGACTATAGATTCTACCCAAAATTTGACCAAAAACTAGGCTCATCATTCCCCCCCAACCTAACATCTTGTTGGTCCTCTAATAGGGGAATAGTTGTTCTTCTGCCTGGTCAAAGCTCTGAAATTTACAATTGAGAATTGTCCAACATCTGTGGCTACAGTATGTGAGTCAAGATCCTAATAGAATCCACCCAATCTGTCAAACCTATCCCATCTCTACCTTTCTACAACAATATCACACTGGTAGAATTTGAAATTTGGCACGGGCCACATGAGCATGGGTGGCTAAAAAGTCAGGGGAAGCTAATGTCATCCTTGAGTTCTCCCAATCTAAATATGTCTCTCAATTCTTTTGTAATGTTGCAGCATAATTATGGATGGAATGAGGCTCAACCTATTTCAGCTCATCAGTCAAAATATTCCATCTTTGGGATAAACATCTCCTCACAGTTTCCTCTTTTGCGGCTATCTTTACCTCATATTCAATGTAAACTGCCTCAATCCAAGGCATAATCTTATTGCCATAACTTGGTCTAAGTAACATTCTATGCCATTCTTTGTAAATATCGCTTGGGTTGCTTGATTTAGCTCTAACAGGCAGAGGGATATAAGAGTCCAATTATTTATAAGCACCATGTTGTTGTCCCCAACTAATCTCATTTTGTACCCAAGACATGAATTCTCTCAAGTGAACATCCCAAACATACAGCAATGGGTTTCAATCATGGTCTTTTGTGATAGCATAATTATGCAAATAAAATTCACATAGCAAATTCTTCATTTCAGGGGAGGCAGTCCTATAAGGATTGAAAAATTCCATAGGGGTATCAATAAAAGGATTCAAACTTGAGGAAAGTCTTGAAATATTAAAAGAGAGATACTTCTCTTTCAGGAGCAGAGCATAGACCCTCAGGGGTTCTCTACATTCCAGAATCTTTGGCGCCAAAGCTGCCATATCATCTGCCCTCTGCTTCAAGGTAGCAATTGCTGCATCTTTTTCCTTAATCTCTTCATCCTTCTTTTGAATTTCCTTCTTCAACTTCCATTTTTCCTTTTTCCATTGTTCCTCCCTTCTTTGTATCTCTTTCCATAGATTCAAAATCGCTGCATGTACTATAAAACGAGGAGGATTATGAATGCCTACCAATATTTTGTTGATGGCTGCTCCTCATATGGTACTATTTGCATGGACTCAGGTTGTCCAATTATCTCTGGCTGTAAGGGTGTTGTTTCTTCTTCCTTTTGTTGCAGGGACTCTTTTTCTTGCAGGAACTCCTTCTCTAGTTTTGGCTGTTGCTACAAGACTTCACACTGTAGGACTTCATGCTCATGTTGTAGGAAGTTTTGATTTTCCTCCAATTTTTCTACAATGCTAGCAAGATCGGCCAGTTTTATGTTTATTTCTCTCTTAAATATGTATTCTTCCTCTTCAATATGCTCCTACTCCATTGGAGCTTCAGGGGCCCTCATGTGAGGTCTCACCAAGTTTAGGGCTTTCCTATAGTGGCATACTGGTCACAGACCCAGCCAGTCTTGATTTCCTAGGAGGTCTTTCATGTTTTCCTTTGGCCGTAGGAAGAGTAACATCAGACTTCCTCTTAGAACTTGACACCTTTATTTCTTCAGGCTATGTTTTAGCCTTCCCATTTCTCATTTATACCTCTCTCTGTTGTGCCCTAGTTTTCATGAGGGTTTCAAGTGGAACTTCATCATGAGAATCCAAGGAAGAGCTTTCTTTTTCTAAGTGCTTTGTTCTAGAAGAACTAATTTCTATGGTTTCCTCTACTGTAGGAGGGTTCATGCTAGAGCCAACACTAGAGGTTGAAGCACTAGGAATGGCTTCAGCCGTGCTTACTCTCTTGCTAGATCTACGGGATCGAGGTATAACCCTAGGTGGAAAATGCTCAACATTGAAAAACTCTTCCTGGTGATAATCTTGATCAACCTTAATAAAATCTTCCCAAGTCATTCCAGAAACATCACACAGAGATTTTTCAACTAGCAATTTAATCAAGCAATGGTGTGAAATAGAATTATCTCTACCTTTCTGGGTCTCGACCGCTATGATTGAGAGAAGATTGTACAATACATTGGGCACATTCATCCTCCTCCTATGCCTCATGTGATTCAAAAGCTTGAAGTGGAAAAAATGAAAATTTGACTGGAGATCTTCACAAGTGATGTATATGATGACATACACAACTATTTGCTTCCATGGTTTGGGCAGGGATATTCTTTTTGCACCTTGCTTGTCTATGCTCAATGGGGGATCATTTGTCTCTATGAATTTAGCCCTGGCTAACTGGTGTCTCTAGACATAGGGTAATTTTCACCATCAGTACGTAACCCTATAACCTTTGCAATTCTTTCCTCTATTGCCACAACTTCTAACCCTTTTACTGTGGCTTTTCCTTCTAAAAATGTCTAGGAAAATTCTAGGGCAATGCCTTCATCAAAACCATCCAACTTCAAAAAGTAATCTATCCATCCATAGTTTTGAAATTCATCTAGGCATTGTGCATCATGGAGTAAAATATCATGCACTGTGGGTTTGTTTTGAATTAACCCACCTCCCATTGTTTGCAATCAAACAAATGCTCTGCAACTTCTTTTCTTGCAATTCCCCTTCTGAAAATCAAATGCACTTTCGTGCAGTGCCCACTAAATTCTTTTGTTTTTCCTTTTTTCTTACAACCCAAGATTACGATAGGGAAATAATGGAAATAAAAGGAGTAATAGGAGAGAAGTTATGGTAGGAAGAAATGGTGGCTATAGTTATTGTCACTTCATGCATTCAAGCCATTCTCTTACTTATATTTCAAATCAACTCATTTTAAAATTTTTGATGCAGCGTAATATGATTTGACACATGGACAATAAAATATTTGCATCTTTTTGTTTCCCTCCCCCCAACCTAAATTTGGACATGTTTCCACACATGTGAGATGGGAGTGTCGATTGACAAGAAATGATGGTATTTATGCGAATACCTATACTAATGTACAATGATTAAATGAACATACTTAAAAATGATTAAAGATAGCAGTTAATGCACACATACCTGAATGTGTGGAAGATTTACGACAAAACTTGTGAATAAAGTAATGCTCACCTTGTTGGAGGATGAATTGAGTAATAAATGAAGATGGGGTGGAATGAGGTGAGGTGGAATGAAGTGATGAAAGAGAGAGAAGGGTGGTGATGGATGGGTGGATGGGTGGATGAAGAAGAAATGGACTTCCACATTAGTGAAAGTATTTATTATGGAAAGTACGTACCTCAATTAGGTTGAAGGGGGGATACTAGATCCACCGCCTTCAACTGCAGGAAGCTCTAAGTGCTAGGTGAATTGTTGTAGGAACTCTTCTTTAGAAGCTAGCTTATGATATAATTTGAGGCGATGACTGTTGACAAGTAATTTAAACCTGACAAGGTCAATGGTGGTAAGTTGAATGGCTCCATTAGGAAAGACCTTATCAACTTTTTATGGTCCTAGCCACCTTGTCTGTAATTTTCCTGCATTGTCCTGGTATCTTGAATCATAGAGAAAGGCCCAATCTCCTAGTTTGAACTTCTTGTCTTTGATAAATTTGTCATGCCACTTGATTCTCTGATTCTGCACTACTTTTATATGTTGTAGGGCTGCTCTCCTTATTTCATCCAAAGCATTTAGCTACATGATTCTTTCTCTATGTGCTTTAGAAATATCCATTGTAGTTTGCAGAGTTTTATGTTCAAATTCAATTGGCATCATAGTTGTCTTTCCATACAACAACTCAAATGGGGTGAAGCTTGTAGTTGTTTTCCATGTTGTCCTATAGGCACAAATAGCTTCAGGTAATCTTTTTGCCCAACCTTTCCTATGGATAGGTTCTATTTTAGTCAGGATAGCTTCAATTTCTCTGTTTGTCACCTCAACTTGGCCATTAGCCTGGAGTTGATACGGTGTAGACTTTTTGTGCCTTATATTATACTCTTTCACTAGTGCTACAACAACAGTTGATGTAAATTGTGGTCCTTGATTAGTCACTATTTCTCTTGGAACTCCATATCTTGTGAAAATCTCCTCATAAAGAAACTCTGCAACCTTGTTATCTCTTACATGCTTCAGGGCCTTAACTTCTACCCATTTGGTTACATAATTAGTGCATACCAATATATAAGACTTACCATTTGATGGAGGGTCAATTGGTCCCAAAAAATACAATCCCCGCTTGTCAAAGGGAGTAATTACTACCTAAGGAGACTGTGGAATCTCATCAAATCTGGTTGGTCTTCCCATTCTTTGACATCTATCATATTTTTTGATATACCTTCCTGCATCCTTATGGAGTGTTGGCCAGTAGTATCCTGTGTTCAAAATCTTCATTATTGTCCTTTTAGCTATGAAGTTTCCTCCACATGGTTCATTATGACATGCATGCAAAATGTCATATGTCTCATCTTCTCTCACACATCTTCTCATGACATGGTCAGGTCTAGTATAAACAAACATCCAACAATCCAAGAGAAAGGAAAAGATTTTTCAATGAGTGCCCTTTTCTCTTTGGGGAGAAGTGAGAAGGAACTCTACCTGTAAGCAAGTAATTGGCTATGTCAGTATACTAGGGTATTTGTACATTGAGAGAGAATAGATGCTCATCAAGAAAAGAGTCATCTATGGGTTGATTGTCTTGATGTAGTTATCCTTGAAAAAATATACAACAACATTGGCCTTCCTTGGATTATCTACAATGGTTATATCAAAATCTTGCATCAACAATAACCATCTTGCCAATCTACATGTGATCAAGGGTTTATTCATGAGATATCTAATGGTTGCATGATCAATGTGTACAAAGATTTGATAGCTTGTTATGTAATGTCTGAATTTTCTTAGTGCATAGACTATTTCTAGCATCTCTTTCTCTGTCACTATATAATTGAATTTAACTCCTTGCAATTTTTTGTTGACAAAGTAAATAGCATTTTCAACAACTCCCTCTTTTTGTCCTAAGACTGCTCCTATTTCATAATTTGATGCATTAGTGTGAATGTGGAAAGGAAGCTCCCAATTGGGTCCCTTGAGTACAGGAGCATGAGTCAAAGTTTCCTTCAAATAAGAAAATGCCTTGTCACAAGCTTTAGTCCACTGAAATTCAGAATCCTTAGTGAGAAGGGTATACAATGGTGCTGCTACTTTGTTGAAATCTTTGATGAATCACCTATAATATCCTACATGACCAAAGAAACTCCTAACATCCTTTTGTTTTGCAAGTGTAAGAAGATTTGTGATTACCTCAATTTTTGTAGGATCCACTTGAATTCCCTTATGGGAGATGTAGTGGCCAAGAACTACACCCTCTTGCATCATCATGAAGCATTTTTCACTATTTAAGGACAAATTTTGAACCTCACACCCCTGTAGGACTCTCTTGAGATTCTCCAATGCTTGATCAAAATCAACACCATAAGTGGTGAAGTCATCCATATAAATCTCCATGCAATCATGAGAAATGTCTGAAAAATATTCTAATGAATGCCCTTTGGAAAGTTGCAGGTGCATTGCACAAGCCGAATGGGAGTGCCAAATAGGCATAGGTCCCCCATGGACAAGGAAATGTGGTCTTCTCCTGATCTTCTGGTGCAATTTGAATTTAGTTGTAACCATTGAATCCATCTGGAAAAAAGAAGTATTGTTTTCCTGCAAGTGTGTCCAAAACTTGATCAATGAAGGGCAAAGGAAAGTGGTCCTGTTTGGTGGAAGCATTAAGTTCCTTATAATCGACAAAAACTCACCACTTCCCTCATTTCTTGGGCATAATCACTAATGGAGACACCCACTGACTATCTAAAATGGGGTAGATAAATCCTGCATCTAGTAATTTCTGCAATTCACCTTTCACAATTTCTCTTAGTGCAGGGTCAATCCTTCTTTGTCGCTATCTTACTGAAGTGCAATCATCTCTGATATAAATTATATGAGTACAAAGTTTAGGATCCAGTCCCTTCATATCTTGATAATCACATGTAAATGCATGTTGATGGGCATTTAATAGATTTGAAAATAACAATTGTTGCTCTTCATTCAATTTACTATTAACATTCAAATATTTTCCCTTTGACACCTGTACTTGTTTATTTAATTCTATCATGGCTACTTCATTAACACATGGTACCTTTAGTTCATATGGAATAAATGTATGGAATGTACCTGTTGCTATAGGAAGTTTTTCTGCAGGAACACCTTCTGCAGGAAGAGTGGCTACAAGAAGAACATCTACAGGAACAATGACTGTAGGAACATCGGCTACAGGAACAGCGGCTGCAGGAAGAACAGGAAGAAGTGTCCCGACCAAAGTAGAAGAGGATGCTTCCCCCACTTCATAATGGTTCTAAATTATGTTGGTCAACACTTCATCGTCATCTTGGAGCTGCATGAAAGAGCTTCTACCTAGCATCATGAGCTACACCATAGAATTGACTTCCTCGGCCTCTTCACCAACTTGTGGCCATACAAAATCTTCTTCATCATGAGATGGCTGAGCAGGTCGATAAAGAATAAAAATTTTAGTACTCCTTCCATTTGAAATGTTCATGTCACCTGACTGACATCCAATGTAGGAATTTGTAGTTGCTAACCAAAGCCTTCCAAGAATGATGTGATATCTGCCTAATGTAGCCTTGGGAGAAAGAATCATGAAATCTGCTAGATATTCCTAGGAGTCTAGAACTACCACAAGATCCTTCACTACATCATCAGGCTTAACAGTAAAGCTATCAACAAGTTGTAGGATAGTAGGAGTATATCTCATACTTGCGATATTTAGTTGTTGCAGGATGTCTTTGGTCATTACATTGATTGTTGCCCCTAAATCAATCAGAGCATTCTTCACTTGGATCTCGTTTATGACAACTGCTACCACAGGACTACCTGGGTCATTATACTTTGGAATAGTCACTTTTTCCAACATGATATCAGCTAGCTAGATCACCACATGAACTGTAGTTGGGTTTCTCTTCTTCCTTCCTAGCTTCTTAAGACAAGCTTCCTTGATAGCTTTGTCATAAATTGGAACATCTTTTATGGTCTAAAATAGGGGTATCTGAACACATATATGCTTTAGCTGATCCAAGATGTCAAAAGTGGTATCCTCATTTTCTTCTTTCTTCTTGGAAACTTCTAGTATCTAAGGAAATGGTGGTTCTTGCTCAGTGTTCTTAATTTGGATAGGTTTAGGCTTTTTAAGTGCATTTGGCTAAATAAGATCATTCAGAGGCTCCTCCTCCTCCTCCATAGGAAGCCCATTAATGATGGGCTTGGAACGGGCCAATATCTTAGTTCCTAAATGCAAGTGGATATCACTTACACTCATAGCATATGTAGGGAATTGATTTGAATTAGAAAAATATGCAAGCTGCTACTATGGTTTGTTATTAGGATTGGGTGTGGGTTGATCTGGTAGTTGAGTTGGTTTAGGTGCATTTGAGCTTGGATTAGTAGGTGGAGGAATTATAGCAGGTTATTGTGGCTAAGAAAATGGCTTCATGTAACTGGTATTCTGAGTAAGCCATTGTTGTCCTCCTCTCCATTGATTTGTTTGTTTTCAATTTCCCAGAGGTGGTTGCTAGTGCCCTTGAAATTGCTACCAATTCCCCTGAGGTTGCTACCATTGAGGTGGAGGACTCTAATGGCTAGGCCAAGCATTTGGAGGGTTACTCCAGGGATATGGTGCATATCCTCCATAACTGGGTGGATATGGGGGCTTCCATTGGTTACCAAATGAATAAGAGTTAAAATATGGTCAAGCATAGGATAGTGGATCTAGTGGCATACCTTGTCTTAGATCCTAAGGCTTCCTTTGTGCAACATAGTAGACTTGGTCTTCTTCAATTTGAATTAGCTTGAACTCAAGTGGAATCCGCTTGCTTTCCAAGTTAGTTGCCATCTCACATCTACAGTCCTTCTTTTGTCTGCAGTGGGGACAATACTCACTTAAAATCATTTATGCCTCCTCTTGCTTCTTTTTGGCCTGAAGTGTATCTAGCTGAGTAGCTAGATTATTTATAATTTCTTGCTTGAAATCTTCCAACAAATGAGTGATCTCCATTCTTGAAACTCCACCAATGGTTGACTTACCCATGGAAGAGTGATAAGTTCTCCCTTTCTTTGAAGCTTTCCTAGAGTAATTCTAACATATTTTCTTGATATCCTCCCAAGGAATTTGGGAGATATCTCCCCCTGCCATGAGGTCCAAAGCATCAGTGCATCTTTCATTGATTCCTCTCAAGAAAAGAAACTTTTGTGAGTCCTCATTAAGTGCATGGTGTGGAGATTTTTGCAAGCAAAACATAAACATTGCAATGTAATCTTCCAAGCTCTCATCTTCCTTCTACTGCATCCTAAAAATGTCTCCTCCTCTCATGTCACTACCCTTCAGTATTCCTTGTACTTCTCAAGGAATTTTGTTTTCATGTCTTCCCAAATTTCCACAGTATCTTTTCCTAGGCTCATGAACCATCTTAATGCATCCTCTTTCAAAGTGGTGGGGAATAACTTAAGCCTATGGGAATCAGTAGTATAAGCATAACTCCTACAGATTTTGACAAACTCAAATAAGAAGGTATCAAGATATTTTGTCACAAGTCCATAAAACTTGGGGAGTGCTAAGGCAGGAATTTTCTTGATGTTGTCAACTTCATTTTGATGAGCAATGGGGAAAGGAAAGGCTGGTTGATTTTTTCTATTCTCATTTGCATCACCCATGCCTGCTTGATGTGGTTCAAAGAAAAAGGGGTTCTCAAGCTGATTTTGATCTTCCATGGAGACTTCAGAGTTGGTTAGATTAGGATATGCATCTACAAAAGGGTGTGGATCTTCTTCTTCTTCTTCTTCTTCTTCTGGTAGGCTCTGGTACTCAACTAGTTGGAATGGACAAGGATTGTTAGGAAGGAATATCCCATAAGCATCCCTTCTCCTTCCTCTATGCATGTGGTATCACTTACTATCAGTCAGCTCACACAAAGAATTGGTAAAGAATCAGGGGAGTCATTACTTCCTAAATGAGATTATGCTAAGAACAACTTCCACAAACACTATAGAAAAACTACCAATGACTCCAAAAGACTTCCTAGCTTGACACCATCCCCGAAAATAGTGCTAAAAATGTTGGCCTCCTACAATGATCTCATAACTAAGCTTTTATAGCCTTGATTCAGAGATTGGACATCTAACCTGAATAGCCATTCAATCATCATGAAGGTCCATTTAACTTGTCAACCTAGGGTCATGAACTTGAAATGGGTCAGCACTGTATGTTCACTAGGGGCTCAAGTAGTCATTGCATTCTCCAGCTAAGAAACACAATACTAAAAGTAAATTGTTGAAAGGAAATAAAGAAAATGTTGAACATCAACCAACAACTATGCTTAAGCTAAAATGTAGAGCAAGAATGAAAATATGTGTGACAAATAGGGACTACTCTGTCTGCTTTGGCTGTAGGATCAGTCACAGAATGGAATTCTAGTGGCTGTAGAAGCAATCAATGCCATATTTCTAACTAAGTACCAAACAACAAGTAATACTAAACTAATGCTAAACTAAGAAGATGGATTACTCACCAAGTGGCCCCCCTTGGATAAGTATCCTCTAACTATTGAGAACTCAGATGCTTGAACTCATAACTCTATTTTATTCACTGTAAATCATGCATACAAAGAGTAATGTATCTGTATTACTGAAACTGGAGAATGGGAGTACAATATAGAATCATGCAACCTCTTGAAGAAGGATCATCAAATCATTATTTATACTATAGCTAAACAAGGCAGTCAACTCCATGAATGGGAGGATGCCATTTAGGGAAAATAGGGGAAAGTGGAGCGATGGCAGTTATGCATGCATGGAATCTAGTCATACATGCAAGTCAAGTGCATATCCAACACATCGGTAATGCCCTTGCATGCTTTGTCATTAAGGTCCACAACAAGTCAGTTACGTTTAGTTGCATGGAGAATCCTTGCTGCTAGCTTCCTTTGACTTGGAGTGATTTCTTAGCTGGACATTATGGTTCATATCCAGCTGGCGGTGTCTTCCTTAACTTGGCATATTAAATCTGTAGGCTAAGGTTAGTATGCATAATAACTGCACATCAATAACCACTCAAAGAAACATTCATTAATCACATGCAAAATCAATATAGATGACCCACATATTATGCCAAATATCATTAAAGCTTTCAGAGATAGGATAATGTCAAATGTCAATGGTTTGAGAGAAACATTATTCCAATACCAACACTTAAGAATTAAATTCCATGACATCTATGAGCAAATAGAATATAGATTCTACCCAAAATTTGACCAAAAACTAGGCTCATCACTTGGATTGCTCCAAACACTTAAACAAAGTGGATAGCTAAAGATCTTGGTGACACTAGCCCCCCCTTACATGGCATGGGCACCCTAAAATCTCTTACCCCCAAAGATCCTAAGATCTTATGAGCCGAGGGATTTTCTGTCTTTACAATGAATAGTGGAATGTAGGGCGGCTTCAGAGGTTCGACCTCCTACACTAGCGAGTAAAAGGCTTCTTGGCCTCTACAACAAGTGGTTCTTAATCTTTGTTTCAAGGTAATACTAGTGCCTATACATGCAGTGAGATTAGCTCAATTAAGAGGCCTCCCAGTCCCTTATTAAGAAAGGATTTTGACATATGTCACAGATACTGAGGGTGAAACTCATTAGTATAGGACATCCACACTAGGTGATTGAAGAATTTCCCAAAAATCACGATAATTTATATAGTGGACCAAAACAAAGTAGTGCATAGGTCATTCCCTCTCACAATTTGGGAGGCAAGTCCTCTAAGGGTAACAAAAGTGAGACAAGTATGTTGTTTTTGATCTCCAAGATTGCACGAAATGCAAGGGAGAGCATACACAACACCTTTTTCTCACACTCAAATTGGGTTCATTTTAAAAAGAAAATCCCAAAACCAAATGTGTGGGTGCTTATACTAAGGACAATGGAAATGGATGCATCTACCCCTTTGACCAAAAGAGGTACAAAGAGTGAGATCCAATTTCACACTTCTCCACACTCAAGGACGCCTTAGAGATCTTCACCCAATAGAGGGTGGAAAATATTTGACAATAAGGGATCCTAGGTGTGTCATAGAAAAATGGCCCCTTGGACATTTTCATGGCCTTTTAGGTCTTTCTTCATGATGCTTGGTCCATTTTTCTTTTATTTAATGTTGTAATGTGGCTTAAACATTCACATTAGGTCCTTAAAATGCAAATAATGGTGTCTTGTGAAGGTGTTGTGAAGTTTTGTAAAACATTTCTAAACTTTTCTAGACTCTATTCATTACAATTCACTTAAAAATCACCTTTCATCACTAATCAAGTCCTATTTTGAAGTCTTGTAACAAGATTTCACACTTTTCTAGGCATAATTTCACTATTTACACCTTTCTTATGCTTTATTTGACCCCTTTTTTCTCTTAATTATAAGGCTTAATTAAGTTTATTTTTTAATGCAAATCCAACAAATAACATTAAATGTGACTTAATTCCTAACACCCACTTTCATGTTCAAGGTGGGACCCATTTTCCATGGGTGGCGAATGAGTCCCTCTTGGCTCCAAATTCAAAATTTTCAAATTTCCTTTTGGGTTTTTATTCAAAATTACTTGATGTCAACCTGTGATGAGGTATCAATGGGTTACGAAGGCACAAGAATGTATAAATAAGTGTTTTTTCTGCTCATTTTACATCTCCTACAATCTCCTAACTCATTCAAGCATTCAATTAGCATTTGATCACTTTACATCCTATAATCAAGCATTAATTAAGCATCTTGGAGCATCCATTGGCATATCTTCAGATTTTCTTCAAAAAGGGTTTGGTAAGTTGATAGCATTTTCATGTTATTTTTTTTATCATTCTCCCTCATTTCATTATTTCAATAAGGGTTTGATTACCAAAGTGGGATTTGACCAAGGAAAATCCCTATAACCTAACCCTTAACCATTTTCCCCCTTTTGCATGTGTGTTTGCAGACTTGTGCATGCAAATTTGACAAGAATTTAGGTGTTGAAAAGTGGACAAGAAGTCAACAAAGTGTTTCAAGTCAACTACATCCTATTTCAAGCTTGGAGAAGGTATTATGTCCATTTTCTGCAGATTTGACTTCGGCAACCTGACAAGCAGACAACCTTAGATCTGGTGCTACAAAATTGTCCCCTAATTTCTCAAAATTTTGGGAGAGGACTGATTTTCCATTAGTGGCGAATGAGTCCCACCTTAAGGTTGGAAATCTATATTTTGTCAGATTTCAGATCCTGACACTCAAAAACTAGTTTCTGACAGTTTTCATCAGAAGCAGGATTGATTTTCCATCAGTGGTGAATGAGTCCCACTGGTGATTTTTTGTGATCTTATATAGCATTCAAAAGATTCTAGATTCTCCACTCTCTACCCAGATGTACTCTGATTTATCCCTTTTCTTCTTTGTTTTGCATTTGTTCATTCATAGTTCATTGTTTTCATATCATGTTATGTTTTCCAACACTACATAGATCTTAGGTTTTTCATACATAATCAATTACATAGATCATCTAATTGCACTTATTTCATTTCATTTAGTCTAAATAACATCATACATTACATAACTTGAGTGAACCTAGCATAGATTCCTTTATGTGGGGTTTATCTCTCTCCTTTTAGGTGAAACACCCTAAGAGTACAAAAGTAGTCTATAATCGCTACCCAAAAATCTACGATTCATTTTGGTGAACCTGCATATTGAACACTTTACATTTCTAATTTCAATTGCATCTTGCAGCTTAAACTTCATTTGCATCAACATTTAATTAGGGTATTATTATTTTTTGCATGCTAGGGTCTCGTAACTTGCATTAGTGAAAGATTCATTTAGATTTCATTTTTGCATTGCATATCATTGGAAAAACTTAAAATCTACATCTGCATCCTTCATTGGCATCTGAAAAGCATTAGAAACACATTAAGTTTTTTTAAAAACACAAAAAAATCTCATACTGGGACTCATTCGCCACCCTGGGTGAATCATTCCACCTACACATTTCATACTACATTTTCAGGCATTTTTTTGGGTAATTACTACATTCCTATTCTCTATTTTTCTTTCTTTGTTTCAATTTGCAAAATTCTTGTTATTTTCATTTTGCACTCCTAGATTACATTGCATTTGCATTCAACTCACCTTTTGTGGTACTTGTATGAGTGTTTGGTGCCCCATTGATAATACTTTAGTGAGACAAAGTTCTAGACTCATGGCTTCTCGCGATAGCGCTTTCATTGTGAACCTTGGGATTTCAAGAGCTCCTACTCTTAGTATGGACAACGGTGCATTAGGCATGGAAAATATGATTTCTATGCCTTCACCTTTCCATCCAATGAATGGTGACACAAAAAAAAATTCCATCCCGCAAGAAAAGGTCATTAATATTCATGAGGATTTTGCACCCTTACAACAAGACTTGTCCCTTAAAAACATTTCCACCACTGCCATACCAACCATAGAAAACCTTCATCGCTTGATTGAAAGTGATGATGGCCTAAAAGTTATGAAAAGAATTGTTGAGATTTACAATAAACATACTTCTTCTAATTCTCAATCAACAAACATAGTTGCAAGCCAAGGAGGACCTCACATTCCTCCCTCTTCAACCATAGCATCCATACCCACTTATACCACTCCTCAAGTTACAACAGCTATGAAACATGTTAGTCATGTGGCTCCTCCTTTCGCAATTCCAAATAGCATTTCTAGTTCTATTGTGGCATTGCAAGTCCCCTCTATCACCTTCACCCCTCTTAGTGTCCCTTTCACTTCCCCTAACATTACATACACTCCATCGCCATTTTCTCTTCCACCTCAAACCACTTACCCTGACCCCATCATTACACAACTCCTTAATACTGTTTTATCCATGCAACAAAAAAATTTCACCATTAGCCAAGGTCAAAATGCTCCAACCACATATCATGTTTGTAGTAGCCCCTTATCCTTAGAAATCTTAGTCACCTCGATGCCACAAGGGATACAAATGCCTAGGTTTGAGCAATACAAAGGTAAAGGAGACCCTATTAACCATGTCAATGCTTATATAGCTTTATGTAGTGATTTTGTCCTTGATGATAAACTCTTAGCCAAACTTTTTCCTAGGACCCTGAAAGACATTACATTAGAGTGGTTCTCAAACCTACCTAATCATTCCATCCGATCATTTAATGAGCTTGTGGATGCCTTCATAAGTCACTTCCAAGTTCATATGACTCCTAAAAAGACAATGGTTGATCTAATGCACTGTATACAAAATGTCGATGAAAAGATAACTGACTTCATTTCACGTTATCAGTCATTGTATGCTCAAGTTGATGTCAAAATTCCTAATTCACATCTGTAGAAGATGTTTATCAAAAACTTGCACACAAACCTTCAAGATAAGTTAACTATGATGAAATTCCCTTTGTTCATGCACTTATGCACAACCCTATGTGATTATCCCAACTTGATTTCTAGTCATGATTCAAAATCCATTCCTAACTGAGTTGAGAAGTCTAAACAAAACAACCATTTAACAACACATAAAACTTTTGCAAACCAAATCCAGGATTTTTACAGTTCAATCCACCTCCTCAACCACAAACCTAACCTATTCCAAGTCAAGTGGAAGCTATTAAAGCAATAGTTCCTTATACCTATGGGGATCTGAAGAGACAATTTACTCCCTTACCTGATACCTACCATAATACAATGAACCAATTACTCTAGCAACAAATGATCACCTTTCCTACCGCCAAACCACTTGATACCACCAAACCTTTACCACCCACCTTTAAACCTAATACTTATTGTCATTTTCATTTCCAAAATGGCCATGACATCGAACAATGTAAGCATCTCAAACACTTCATCCAAGACCTCATTGATTCGGGTCGTTTGTCCATTGCGGGTGTCAATGATCAAGGAAATAAGTTTGTTGCACCCCCTAACCAGAATTTACAAATATTTACCAATCCCATTCCTAAACATAATGTTTCATTTGTTAAGGCTAGTGAACCTTCAAACCCTCAAGTCATGAACACTGATACAAATAATGAACATGATATAACTCCAAATGTTACCCAAGTTAATCCTATGGATGAACTTGTGGGTGCAATAAGCATTATCCCTCATAAGGGCCAAACCAACCAAACTCTTGATATCAACTTTTCTGCTAAAGATATACTTAAAAAACTTCCTGACGGTCCTCTTTACATAGTCAAAAAAATCTATGATAATCCCACTAATGGGATATTAATAGATCCCGCCTGTGGCGAGAATGTCATCACAAAATATTTGTTAGTATTACATAAGCTATATCAAGATGATTATAACAAACCAACTGCATGGATTAAAACACATACTAGTTTTTCATTCCCTATGATCAGATTGATCGTACTCCCATTACAAATAGGACCTAAAACTTTCGATGTAACATTTTCTATCATTCCAGAATCAGACCAATTTTGTCTATGATTGGGTCATCCCTGGCTTTGTTCAATGAAAGCAGTCCCCTCAGTTGTTCAAATTTTTTTTTAAGTTTCCACATGGAAATGAAATATTTACCATACAACATAGTGGTTTTAATCTGTTATCCTGTAAAGGTAAATTTTCCTTAGAAGCCTATTGGCTTGAACCTATGGAACCCATCACCCCTCATAAATATTTGTTTTTCATAGCCTATCAAAAGTTCAAAGCCAAATAAATCATTGTGTTGTCTCTTCATAACATATCCCTGTCCACTTCCACTCCTCCTATCATAGATGAAACCATGCTTTACCCTAAGTCTGACATTGAGAAAACCATACAACCACCCTTAAACACTTCCCCTCCTTTGTTTAAACAACCAAGAGAAAGTGAAACCAATTTGGTCATGCATCCCCATATTAAACAAGTGTATAAAGCTAAAGAGAAAGTGATTGACCCATCCTCTTCAGTTTCTCCCATTCTTTCTCCTCTGGAAGAAAAGAAACCTATGATGAATCAATCCACTCTTACACCTCAACAAATTCAAAATAAAATTAAATGCAACCATGGTGCTAGGGAACGTAGGCATTGTCATCGTTTCCTTGCTCGTTAGTCTCCAATGGAAGAAAATAAAGAAAACCAACCTCCACCTTTGACTAACACAATAGATGACCACTCTCTTTCTCTTGACCCACCACCAGATAGCACAATCCAAGCCTCACAAAAAAATGAACAAATTCAACAGCCACAACTTTTGATACATCCTTCCTTAGAATATAACCCTTTGTCCTCCCATCGTAATCAATCTTGATGATGATGATGATGATGAGATCACCAAAATAGATCTAAACTCTTTATTTTCATCTACCATGAGATTAAATGATAAATATTCTCAACCAAGTGAGGAACCTAGTACATCTCCTAGTTCGGCACTTGTAATTCTTCCTTTTGACAATCAACTCCCCTCACAATACACTGAGCATGATTGGGAGGTAGATGACTTGTTAGATGGTTGACTTGCATTCGCCTTACTAGCCTTTTACATTTTTTTTTGTTCTTTCTTTTGCTATTGTATGTATGTATCGTGTTCCCCCGTATCGTGTGTTTGATGTTTTCCCTCTCTTTGTACACTTCTTCTATTTGTACCTCTATTCTTCTATATGTCATGCATTTCCTTTTTCGCTTTTGTTTTGTGTTTTCCTTTTAGGGATGACACAAAGCATAGAGATGCCCTATGTCTCTTCCATGTTGACCCAAAAAGTCATTTTCTTTTATTCGCTTTTGTTTTGTGTTTTCCTTTTGGGGATGACACAAAGCATAGAGATGCCCTATGTCTCTTCCATGTTAACCCAAAAGGCCCCTTTTCCTTTTTCTCTTTTGTTTTTGCTTGTATTTTCCTTTTGGGGATGACACGAGGCATTGAGACCAAAATTTCTCCTTCAAGCTGACCTAAAAGCTTTTTCTTTTCTTTCACCTTTTCATTTTCTTTTCACTTTTTTTTCTTTTTTGGGGATGATGCAAAGCATTGAGACCAAAATGTCTCTTCCATGTTTACCCAAAATGGATCTTTTTTTTCTTTTTATTTTCACTCTCTTTGTGTCATTCTTCTAGTTCTATGTGCTTTGGGGAATGATGATAGTTTCAAGCTCCTTAATAAAAAAATTGCAGCAACGAACATACTGACCCCAAATCCATAGATCCCTTATGTGTTTGGTGTTCTCTTTTCTGGGGGACAACTCCCTTTTTTTTGTTTTTATTTTTGTTTACATGATGTAACCTAAATCAAAAAAATATGACTTGGCATAGGGCTTTCTGAGTTGGCTCTCATGTCTTGTTTTTCCTTTTTTTCATTTTCTTTTCCTCGCTACATTAAAGTAATTGCTCACAAAATGGTGTGTAGAAATTCCTTTAAAGTGGGGAGCATAAATTACCATATTCCATTTTGCATTCTTGGTTCTTAGTGTAGCCTTGTCATTTCATATGATGTGTTCGCTTACTTTGTGGACGACATTGGGTATGATGTCCTTCATAAGTGTGATCTATCTTAGCATATTACATTCCTCTTGGTGGCCTGATGTGACACATTGTATCCCCTAAGTTGTGAATATTTTATTCTTTGATTGGTCATCTCTTTGAGACATTAGACATAATTTTCCCTAAGTAGTAGACCTCACATAAACTTAACAAGACTCATTTGAACATCCTTTCCATTTTATAATTTTACATTTTTACATTTTTGCATTTTACACTTTGCACTTTTTGCCACCTTGCATAATCCAACTTGCATGCCTATGGTACCTTTACATTTGTTCATGGGTTGTAAGCATACAAATATTTTCTTGTCCCATGAAGCACGAAATTTTTTTTTCCCTTGTGGCACCTTGTTAAATTTATCAAGAGGTATAACTTTGATATAGTTGAGCAAGAAGCCCACTCAACGACATGACTTTTCCCATAGCCACCTATGTGTTTGTGAGTGAATACCAACTAGCGTATGTACTTAAAATTTTTGGGCCTTCTCACCCGATGGACCACCATAAGTTCTATCACCCCAGAGTGAGTATGCATTCTCTTTTCCAAACAAACAACCTAGATCTAATCCACAAATAGTTGGACAGATGATCGAAGCTTCATCCTATCCCTTCATTTCAACATTTGTGTTCCTTTGTTCTTGTGTTTAGTTTTCCATGGGGTCTTCATCCTAGGGGATTGATCATCACTCTTGATTTTTGTTATTCCATCTTGCTAACATAAGTGCATTTGGGACCTCTCTCTTGACATGCATGAATACTTTAGTGTGAGTTTGAAGCAAGTTCATCATCTCACTAAAGTGGGGGCTAAATGTGCCATAGAAAAATGGCCCCTTGGACATTTTCATGGCCTTTTAGGTCTTTCTTCATGATGCTTGGTCCATTTTTCTTTTATTTAATGTTGTAATGTGGCTTAAAAATTCACATTAGGTCCTTAAAATGCAAATAATGGCATCTTGTGAAGGTGTTGTAAAATATTTCTATACTTTTCTAGACTCTATTCATTACAATTACCTAAAAATAACCTTTTCATCACTAATCAAGTCCTATTTTGAACTCTTGTAACAAGATTTCACGCTTTTCTAGGCATAATTTCACTATTTACACCTTTCTTATACTTTATTTGACCCCTTTTTTCCCTTAAATGTAAACCCAACAGATAACATTAAATGTGACTTAATTCCCAACACCCACTTTCAGGTTCAAGGTGGAACCCATTCGCCATGGGTGGCCAATGAGTCCCTCTTGGCTCCAAATTCAAAACTTTCAAATTTCCTTTTAGGTTTTTATTCAAAATTACTTGATGTTGGCCTGTGATGAGGTATAAATGGGTTACTAAGGCACAATAATATATAAATAAGTGTTTTTATCCTCATTTTACATCTCCTACAATCTCCTAACTCATTCAAGCATTCAATTAGCATTTGAGCACTGTGCATCCTATAATCAAGCATTAATCAAGCATCTTGGAGAATCCATTGACATATCTTCAAATTTTCTTCAACAAGGGTTTGGTAAGTTGATAGAATTTGCATGTTATTTGTTTATCATTCTCCTTCATTTCATTATTTCATTAAGGGTTTGATTACCAAAGTGGGATTTGACTAAGTAAAATCCCTATAACCTAACCCTTAACCATTTTTCCCCTTATGCATGTGTGTTTGCAGACTTGTGTATGTAGATTTGACAAGCATTTAGGTGTTGAAAAGTGGAAAAGAAGTCAACAAAGTGTTTCAAGTCAACTACATCCTATTTCAAGCTTGGAGAAGGTATTTTGTCCATTTTCTATAGATTTAACTTTGGCAACCTGACAAGCAGACAACCTCAGATTTGGTGCTACAGAATTGTCCCCTAATTTCTCTAAATTTTTGGATAGGATTGATTTTCCATTAGTGGTGAATGAGTCCCACCTGAAGGCTAGAAATCTATATTTTGTCATATTTCAGATCCTGACACAGAGAAACTAGTTTATGACAGTTTTCATTAGAAGTAGGACTGATTCGCCATCAGTGGTGAAGGAGTCCCATTGGTAATTTTCTATGATCTTAGACAACATTCAAAATATTCCATATTCTCCACTCTCTACCCAGGTGCACTCTGATTCAACCCTTTTCTTTTTTGTTTTGCATTTGTTCATTCATAGTTCATTGTTTGCATATCACATTATGTTTTCCAACACTACATAAATCCTAGGTTTTGCATACATAATTAGTTACATAGATCATTTAATTGCACTTAGTTCATTTCATTTAGTCTATATAACATCATACATTACATAATTTGAGTGAACCTAGTGTAGATTCCTTTGTGTGGGGTTTATCTCTCTCCTTTTAGGTGAAACACCCTAAGAGTGCAAGAGTAGTCTATAAACTGTTGGGGGTTTTTAATGGAGCAACTAGGTTGGTCTCCTATTCTACCTATGGAGTAGCCAACTCCAATCAAGGGCAGCTCGGAGGACCTGGACCAACTGACAAGATTCAGTCAAAGACTGAGATCTTCTGCTCTTTAGGCTCTGTAGAACCAGGGTGGGTTTACCCACACAATGCCTTAAAGAAGACCAGACATTGCCTTTTATAGCAGATGACTCTTGATGCCAAGTGTTGAGAACATCAAATAGGGATAGATTCTCAGTTACAAAACACCTGAAGCAACAAGGAGGTATGACTAGACATCAAGCAAAAGATATTCAATGATTTGTAGATTAAAAGGTTTCTAAGAGGAACCAGGCCACAAGATAGATCAGTGCCTAATCCAGGGTCATGGAGTCATACACAAAAGATGTAATTCATCTACAAATAGAGCTCAATCATTGGATCTTGTTTTGTTGATGCCTTGCATCAACTATCAATGCCTTACACTGACAATCCAAACTCTTGTATCAACCAGACTCTACTTACCAAATCCAACCTGCAAACAAGTAATCATTGCTATCTGTTCAAAGGATTTAACTACTTCCTTCAACCAGACCTATCAACAAACAACACAAACTTGTGAAATACAAGAAGATGAATAAAGACACCTTATGCCATTCATTCAAATGATTAAAAGAATACAAATGTGGAGACAATCTGATGATGTATGCATGAGAGACAAGCGTCTTCATGTTTTCATTGCACGACTGATTGCATTTACAGAGAAATTTAGACTTTACAGCTTATAGACTCAATATTGACTCAAGACTAAACCCTAGCCCATCTCACACCAATCCCAGAATTTAGAAAGTGTGGAACTGAACACAACGGAACTGAACCCCTCATCCTGGCCATGAATTCTCCCTTTATAGGAACAAGTAGAGCAACAAGCAACCGGCCAGGGAAATTACACGTCAGTAGTTAACCAAACAAACCCTAAACAGCATGCAGGCCACATCACAAGTCCACGTCAGACCCCAACTGCATCGCGACCAATCACAACCCTCGCTGTGACCTTCAACAACTTCTCTAGCCTCATAAATGCCTTCGGTCGGATCTCTATTAGGAGAGACATTCTCGCACGAACAAAGATCAATCAACTTGCACCAAATCTGCCACCAAATCCACACGCCCACACTCAAGCCATGCCATCCTTGTCCCAGAGTCACGTTGCCATGAATGCTAGCTCGGCGGAGCCAGCGACCAACTCTCTGTCACCATGAATGCTCCAGGCCTCTGGTTTTCATTCTCATCATCAATACCAAACCCTAACCGTGGTTTAGTTTGAAACTTGACCATCAATCACCCAAGATCAGACGGCCATCGCATTCCTCACAGGATGTATTGATCGATCACTTTGTATCGGCGAGCCGAACGAGAGCCCTTGATCTCTATCATCGACCACCGTAGGCCATTGATCTATGTGGTCCTCTGCATGGCATACCTGACATTTGGCCATTGATAACCATCGAGCACCTGTATCATTCTGATTAAAACATCACCGTTCACATTTGGCACATGCACACTTGCAGCCTTTAAGTTGCTCGAGTCCTACCTTACTGCATCCTACAACTCACAATAGATCGCCAAGACATTAATGATCTCGCACCGACTGAAACCCTTTTCTTTTTGTGTATCACTATAATATTAAGATATCGGGAAGACCTCCTGTAGAGCACACTGTGTCTTTCCAAAAATCTTCATTCACTTGTGTGTCACTGGGACAACTCAAAGCCTATGCTGACGAAGACCCTTTTCTTGTTCCATCGGTGAGACCGAAGGTCACTCGCTGAGACCTCTCGAATTTGGCAAGACGTTATATCAATAGCCACAACTCACGCCAAGAGACATCCATATGCCTTGTCGATGAGACCAAGAGGAGTTCATTGAGATGTTACACCGAATGCTCCAAGTCTGGCTGAAGTGAATCCCATATGTTATGTCGGCGAGACAAAGACACTTCACCGAGACTTATTCCAAAAACCCAGACTCTTGCCGATACACTTCCATCCACCATCGGTCGGTGTGACCCCACAAATTTACTGTGACTTCACACCGATGGCATTACACTTTGCCGAAATACTCATTCTAAAGTGAGTCGGTATAACATTTCAATTTCGATAAGACCTTATCCCGACTGTATACCATAAGCCGATAGAGAATACTTTCCGTCGCTGAAATACAATAGAAGTCTTGCTGACCGCGGCCTGAATGATAAATTCAATTGCCAAGGCATCTGAAATGTCTTGCCAATAGGCAACTCAGACATTTCAAATTGGATCGGGAAGACTGGGCGTACTCGGCAAGACGTCACAGCGAAGTCACCACGGGGCCGGTGAAAATGGTAACAAGGGGCCGGTTAACGATGAGACAAAGGGGCTCGAGGGGAACTTAAGTTGCAGGTGCATCAGCCAGGCAAGTCAATGAATCAAAAGGCCAGTGGAAAGAGAACCAAACAAGGTCAGAGCTGGAACCTGGAAAGAGATGGAGTCAGAGCCAGAGCAGGGGAAGAGACAAAAACCAAAATGACCACCGGAGACCAAAACCCAACCTGGATC
Organism: Sequoia sempervirens; assembly: GCA_007258455.2. Classification (NCBI taxonomy): domain Eukaryota; kingdom Viridiplantae; phylum Streptophyta; class Pinopsida; order Cupressales; family Cupressaceae; genus Sequoia; species Sequoia sempervirens. The sequence goes on along the minus strand of VDFB02270651.1, from coordinate 563,406,270 downwards.
TGCCTCCGCAAAAGACAAAGGAAGGGAGACGGGAGTGGAATAGAACCCGAAACTGGAACCTCTGAAAAGGTTCCAAAACCTATTCTCATTCCGATCCTGCACCCGCCAAAGGAAACAAAGCAAAAAAAACAAAGGGAAGAACGCAGAGAGGAAAACGACCAGTGACCGACGCAAGGCAGAAAGGAAAAGAAACTCCAATCACGCGGAATCGGAACCGGGACAGATGCATGAACAGGAACTAGAACTTCATAATTTGGAAAAGTTCTAGTTCCGTTCAAGCATCCATTCCGCTTGCAATAAAACAAAAGAAAAGCCAAGGCAAGCAAAAGAGAAATGGGAACCGAACTAAAAGCCCAAAAAATGGGGAAAAGGAAAGCCAGGAAAAACCCTAACACAGGTCGCCCCACCAGAGAGATGAAAACTAGCACACTGGGCTCAACCCTTATGGGAGCCCATTTAACCCACGTGCTAAAATGAAAGATAAAACTCACAAGCCAAGGATTTGCAATGAAAAATAAGGGTACACAACCAGAACCTGAAAGAAAACCAAAAAAGTCTCTAACATAGGCTCTAGTTGGGGATGTATGCCCCTCGTGGGCATAGCAAGAATTCAAATCACTGGGAGAGCAGACCAGAACAAAAGGAAACCCAAAACAGCGAGGAGCCAACCGGACAAGGTTAGCAGACACAGCAAAACAAAATTGACCAAAAATGCAAAAACCTAACCTAATGTTCATGGAAAAAGAAATGCTTCAGATGAAGCACCACTTCAAGAATTGTCCATGAACAGGAAATTCAAGAGTCACATTGTTGATTCTTTATTTCATTTGATGACACTAGGCCACCAAATGAAAATGCAAAGCCACAACTTTCCTCTGTCGAACACAATTCTGCTAAATGAGCTGACATTCCCTAACTTGTGCTTGCCCCTGCCAATCTGCAACAGTATAAATGAATGCACCTCTACAAACACAAGTATCTGATTACCCTTATGCAAGTGAAAACTTTCCCTGTGTTTAATTTTGTCGTTAACTGGAAACCAGATCAAATAGGTCTCATTATTGCCATCTTCTTGATTCTTTGATTCTGTATCATGTGGCAATACATGTGAATACTGATCAAGACTGCATAGAAACACAGTCTGATCACAATTAGATACCTAACAAAACATGTTAGTACCTCTCAACAAGTTATCATATTCATCATTATAAACATGTACATGATCCTTATGCATTTGAAAGTCAGGCACACTTTCAAAATGTTGACTGTTATGTGACAAAAGGCTAGCATTTTTATTATTTACATGACCCTGAAGCTGAAAACAACTTGCTTCATTGCTCTGCATATTTTCACATTCTATGAAAACTCCATCCAGATGGCAAAGATAGCACCTACAATCTGCTACATGGCTAGAATTGTTATTCTCATCTTGATCATTAGTTTGCATGAAAAAATTTGAACCATCATAAACACTTACCAAAAAATCTGGCTCTTTATACAAACTATCTTTAAGTGCATTGAAAGAGATACACTTATCTGTTAGCACACTCTGCAACTGCTCTTATCATTTTTAGTGAGAGGAGGCACATCATTGATGCAATGATGGTTTAAACTACTACTCCCACTTCCTCTTTTCACTTGGCTCTGTTCTTCATCATGCTGGCAATGAGAGTCATCAGAGCATTCTGACTCATCCTCATGGGCTATCCAACTGTCCTCATCATCCCAATCTTGCTCATCATTAAGCAACTCTTGTTCAGAAGCATAATATGATTTCAGACTGAAGTCAGTGTCATCATGATCTGTAAGATCACCATTAGAAGGGGCATCAGACTCACTTGCATCATACCTTGCATCCTGCAGGTCATCATCAGTGTCAAGGTTGATAGGAGTTGCCCACAACAACATAGAGTTGTTGTGTGCAAACCTCTGATATTCTGTGGTCAATAAATCTAACATTTTCTCAATGCTCAATGGATCACTGCTCTAATCCATTTTCTCAACCGTTTCTTCTTCTTGACCTTCACACATACTGGATGCAACACCAAGCAGAAAACTAGGATATCCCAAGGTATCTTCAAAAATATTACCTTTATGAGGGTGAATTTCCACACGTCCTCTGTCAAATCTGATATCCTCAAGGGCACTCCCTGAATCAGCAACTTCATTTGTCTCCTCATGAAGACTTGTGTCAAGACTGCACCCATTTGTGCACTTGAACTACTTAACTGTCTCATCACATTGCTGATTACACCTCCCTTCTTCAAAGAGCTAGTCCAACTGATATTCCTCTTCGGTTTCTTGGCTTGGGAGACTCAACCTCTGATCTTCTGCTTGGGGCATCACTTCTGCAAGTTGTTCAAACACAACCTCTTCATCATCTAATGAAGCATCATCAAAGGTATCAAGGAACAAAGTCCTGAGCTAATACCATGAATCAATGGAGTGCACTGGTAAGCAAGTAAACCAATCATCGGCCACACCTCCTAAAGATGTGACAAATAGCTTCATGACCACATCCTCTTTTTCAACCTGATAGTCTCCAATGAAATCAATAAAAAATTGCATATGTCTTGATGCTGATTCCTCAACACCACCTTTAAACTTGGGTAAATATTTATTGATTCCCCTAGGGGTAGCATGTGGGTAACCCTAGATTTTATCAAAATCTAAAGGGCTGTATCTTTCACTATCATATGCCCTCTTATGAAGACAAGACTGTGCCTTAAGCATGGTATCATAGCTTGTAGAGGGAGAATCAGGACAACAATGCATCTTGCAAATGAAACCTATCCCTCTACAACTATCCAATTGCAATATTCAAATATCCCCTGATGACAGTGCTTGATCTCACCAAATAAAGGGGAATAAAGTTTTTTTTTTTTTTTTTAAAAGCATGAAGAATACCTGGAAACGTTGCAGCCATGGAACTATTCTTTGAATCTACAACAGGTTCATCCTGACAGAGTCGCCACCTCTTTGTAGAGGACTGATCTTCAAAAGGTATGAAGCTCACTTACATGTAAATCTTTCTCTGAGTTCCATCCGACAGAGCACCATAGGTCTTGTAGCTTTCAGGTTCACTACAACAAAACTTTTCTCTAGGCCACAGATTCTTCAAGCTTTGAACAAAACCAACATAGCAAACAATATGACTCTTTTGATATGGCACTTTATAACCAGATTTCTGAGTAAGTCCCCAGCAGAGTCGCCATCTTGTTGGGGGATTTTAATGGAGCAACCAGGTTGGTCTCCTATTCTACCTATCGAGTAGCCAACTCCAATCAAGGGCAGCTCGGAGGACCTAGACCAACTGACAAGATTCAGTCAAAGACTGAGATCTTCTGCTCTTTAAGCTCTACAGAACCAAGGTGGGTTTACCCACACAATGCCTTAAAGAAGACCAGACATTGCTTTTTATAGCAGATGACTCCTAATGCCAAGTGTTGAGAACATCAAATAGGGCTAGATTCTCAGTTACAAAACACCTGAAGCAACAAGGAGGTATGACTAGACATCAAGCAAAAGATATTCAATGATTTGTAGATTAAAAGGTTTATGAGAGGAACCAAGCCGCAAGACAGATTAGTGCCTAATCCAGGGTCATGGAGTCATACACAAAAGATGTAATTCATCTGCAAACAGAGCTCAATCAGTGGATCTTGTTTTGTTGATGCCTTGCATCAACTGCCAATGCCTTACACTGATAATCCAAACTCTTGTATCAACCAGACTCTACTTACCAAATCCAACCTGCAAACAAGTAATCATTGCTATCTGTTCAAAGGATTTAACTGCTTCCTTGAAGTAGACCTATCAACAAACAACACAAACTTGTGAAATACAAGAAGATGAATAAAGACACCTTATGCCATTCATTCAAATGATTAAAAGCATACAAATGTGGAGACAATTTGATGATGTATGCATGAGAGACAAGCGTCTTCATGTTTTCATTGCACGACTGATTGCATTTACAGAGAAATTCAGACTTTACAGCTTATAGACTCAATATTGACTCAAGACTAAACCCTAGCCTATCTAAGACCAATCCCAGAATTCAGAAAGTGTGGAACTGAACACAATGGAACCGAACCCCTCATCCTGGCCATGAATTCTCCCTTTATAGGAACAGGGAGAGCAACAAGCAACCGGCCAGGGAAATTACACGTCAGCAATTAACTGAACAAACCCTGAACAACATGCAGGCAACATCACCATTCCACGTCAGACCCCAACTGCATCGCAACCAATCACAACCCTCGCTGTGACCTTCAACAACTTCTCTCGCCTCATAAATGCCTCCGGTCGGATCTCTGTTAGGAGATACATTCTCACATGAACAAAGATCAATCAACCTGCACCAAATCCACTGCCAAATCCACGCGCCCACACTCGAGCCATGTCATCCTTGTCCCAGAGTCACGTCGCCATGAATGCTAGCTTGACGGAGCCAGCGACCAACTCTCTGTCACCATGAATGCTCCAGGCCTTTGGTTTTCACGTGCATCGTCAATACTAAACCCTAACCGTGGTTTAGTTTAAAACTTAACCGTCGATCACCCGAGATTGGACGGCCATCGCATTCCTTGCAGGATGTATTGATCGATCACTTTGTATCAGCGAGCCGAATGAGAGCCCTTGATCTCTATCATCGGCCACCGCAGGCCATTAATCTATGTGGTCCTCTACATGGCATACCTGACATTCGGCCATTGATAATCATCGAGCACCTGTATCATTCTGATTAAAACATCACTGTTCACATTTGGCACATGCACACTTGTGGCCTTTAAGTTGCTTGGGTCCTACCTTACTGCATCCTGCAGCTCACAATAGATCGCCAAGACATTAATAATCTCACACCGACTAAAACCCTTTTCTTTTTGTGTATCTCTATAATATCAAGATATCGGGAAGACCTCCTGTAGAGCACACCGTGTCTTTCCAAAAATCTTCATTCACTTGTGTGTCACTGGGACAACTCAAAGCCTATGCCGATGAAGACCCTTTTCTTGTTCCATCGGTAAGACCGAAGGTCACTCGCTGAGACCTCTTGAATTCGACAAGACATTATATTGATAGCCACAACTCATGCCGAGAGACATCCATATGCCTTGTCGATGAGACCAAGAGGAGTTCGCTGAGATGTTACACCGAATGCTCCAAGTCTGGCCGAAGTGAATCCCATATGTTATGTCGACAAGACAAAGACACTTCGCCGAGACTTATTCCGAAAACCTAGACTCTTGCGGATACACTTCCATCCACCATCGGTCGGTGTGACTTCACACCGATGGCATTACACTTTGCCGAAATGCTCATTCTAAAGCGAGTCGGTATAACATTTCAATTTCAATAAGACCTTATCTTGACTGTATACCATAAGCCGATATAGAATACTTTCTGTCACCGAAACACAATAGAAGTCTTGCCGACCGCGGCCTAAATGATAAATTCAATCACCAAGGCATCTGAAATGTCTTGCTGATAGGCAACTTAGACATTTCAAATTTGATCGGGAAGATTGGGCGTACTCGGCAAGATGTCACAACGAAGTCACCGCGGGGCCGGTGAAAATAGTAACAAGGGGCTGATTAACAATGAGACAAAGGGGATCAGGGGGAACTTAAGTTGCAGGTGCACCGGCCAGGCAGGCAATGAATCAAAAGGCCAGCGAAACGGGAACCAAACAAGGTCGGAGCCAAAACCAGGAAAGAGACAGAGTTGGAGTCAGAGCGGCGGAAGAGACAAAAACCAAAATGACCACCCGAGACCAAAACCCAACCCGGATCCGCCTCTGCAAAAGACAAAGGGAGACGGGAGCAGAATAGAACCCAAAACTAGAACCCCTGAAAAGGTTCCAAAACCTGTTCTCATTCTGATCCCACACCCACCAAAGGAAACAAAGCAAAAAAAACAAAGGGAAGAACGCAGAGAGGAAAACGACCAGCGATCGACGCAGGGAGAAAAGGAAAAAAACTCCAATCATGCGGAATCAGGACCGGGACGGATGCGTGAACAGGAACTAGAACTTCAAAATTTGGAAAATTTCTAGTTCCATTCAAGCATCCATTCCGCCTCTGATAAAACAAAAGAAAAGCCAAGGCAAGCATAAGAGAAAGGGGAACCGAACTAAAAGCCCAAAAACAGGGAAAAGAAAAGCCAGGAAAAACCCTAACACAGGCCGCCCCACTGGAGAGATGAAAACTAGCACGCTGGGCTCAACCCTTATGGGAGCCCATTTAACCCACGTGCTAAAATGAAAGATAAAACTCACAAGCCAAGGATTTGCAATGAAAAACAAGGGCACACAACCAGAACCTGAAAGACAACCAAAAAAGGCTCTAACATAAGCCCTACCCAAAAATCTACGGTTCACTAGGATATGACTTAGTAAATTAAATGGGTTCACCACCAAGTATAAACTTGGAAAAGACAAAATGTTTGAAAACATAGTGTGATATATAAAATGACCTAGAAAAATGCCCTACAAATGCAAGTAAAACAATACAGGAAAGAAAGATAGAAAGTTTGCACCTGGAAACTTGTAGAGACTAGGATGGAGACTAGGAATGCTTCCGATTCTAAAATTTTGGTCCACTGAGACTCATTCACCAATATGGGTGAATCAGTCCTAGATTAGGGTTTCTACACAAGAACAAGTTTCTCAAAAAAGTGTATCCAAAAATGCCAAAATCTCAAAATTGACCAAAAATGGAACTCATTCACCACTTGTGGTGAATGAGTCTATTTTGGATTTTCTGGAAATTCAAAGCTTTGATCTACACCTTGTAGTATGCTCTTTCTGTACCTCTAGGTGTCTGGACCCGAAACCCTGATTTTCAGGACTATAAGTGGCTTTTTGTGAATATTTTGACCTTTCCAATAGGGAGACAACTCCAACAAGTTTGAAGCCTAACATTCAATGATATATGAGCCTTCAAAGCACCTAGATCTACAATCACACAAAGAGAGATAAAATGTTGATTGTTAGGGAATAGGGGTTTGCCTTGGTCAAACCCCTTGTAGGTAATTAAACCAAAATGATGAAATAAGATAATGGAGCATGAACATGAAGTAATGCAATTAGAACCCTTCCATGGTGATGGATCTTGAAATCTTGCAACAATTGATGAAGAATCTTGCTTTAGAATTCCTTAGAATTGATATTAAATGTTATCTTGATGACCTTGTGAAGACTTGGAATGCTTAAATATTTCTTGATTGACTTGATGACATATAGGCTTATGATACTTGAATCAAATGAGGATTTGGAAGCTTTTTATATAGGAAAGGAACTCAAATGGTTGTTATTTTGAACCCTAAGGCCGACATTCATCAAAATTCAAATTAGAATTGAATTTTTCCCACTCTTTTTTTAAAAATTCCTCAAAAGGGACTCATTCGCCACCCTTGGAAAATGGGTCCCACCTAAGGGGACTCATTCGCCAAGGGTGGAAAATGAGTCCCACCTTGAGGTTTTTGAGGTGGGTCTTCAAGATTTCAGGGTTTTAAAGTGTTTTTATCGAGATATTAGTCAAAATATGCCTCAAGATGCAAAAATAAGGGTCCTAAGGGCCTATTAATAATGATATAAAGGGTGATTATGGCTAGGGACACAAAGTTCAATGTGAAAGTGTGGTTAAATACACTCTACAACATTAAAATAAGGTCCACTTAGCCTAGAAAGGCACAAGAACCAATGTGAATGTGTAAAACACATTACAACACTAGATTAAGGCCAGGTTTAATTTACAAGTCTTCTAGATTAATGTGAAAATACATTTAAATACATTTTACAACATTTAATTAAGGGAAAGATAGGTCCATTAGACTTAAATGCTTAATTAAAGTCTAGAAAAGTGTGAAAGCGATTTACAACACTTTACAACACCTTTACAAGACATGTATTTTATTCAGTTTACAAGGGCCCAAGACCTAATGTGGATGTGTAAAACACCTCACAACATTAGATTAAGTCCAATTTATCATTAATTATTCCCAAGGAAAAAGGTGTACTTTTTTAGTGATCACATATACAAATTCTAAGAGATTCTTTTGATTCTCAAGATCGCCAAATGATGTGAGAGAAGAGCATACATGTGAATATAGAGGTAAAATGCAAACAAAAGTTAATTTTAATCCCACTTATGGTGTCAAACAAGTACATGAGTTCTTTTTAGACCAATGAAGTGTGATGCAAGTAAATTTTAAATCCTATGAGTGAATTAAGTATGCATGTCGTTGTTCATTTTAGCCTTCATGAGTGATAATGCATCTTCATTTTAAACCCTTATGAGTGTAATGCAAGTTTGTTGTAAGCAAGTAAAGTAAAATTGATAACTTTAAGGAAAAAAAGAAGGTAAGCTCAATTGTTTCTAAAGAAATAGTTTTAAACTCCTACCAACACCACATGCTGAAAACAAAGGATTAGCAAACCAAAAATCCTACCCTAAAGAAAACCCAAAAGGAAATTTTTAAACAAAATCTAAAAATGAAAAGATAAACCATAATAGGAAATTGCTTCGTTTGGGTTGACAGTTGCAGCTCTGTAATGTTCCTTAAGAAGTGAAAATTATGGTTCGTTGAATAGGAAATGTGGGTTGCTTTGGATTAGTTGAGCCATTTCAAATGCGGCTCAGGAGCTTGCAGTTGTGTCATTTTTTTCAAATTTGACAACTTTCCTTTAGTTGAGTCGTTTCTCTTCACAGTTGCATCATTTTTTGAATTCCGTCATCCCACCTTTAGTTGCATTGCTATTTTTCGTAGTTGTGACTCATGAACCTATAACATAGAAAAATCAAAAAAGAAAACATGGGTTTTTCTACAAATTTGTAGTTTCACATTGGGTTCACCAAATATAAGATAGGAATCCAAAACAACAAAGATAAGTACCAACCACTCTACTAAATCCAAGCTAAAATTCAAATCCAAACAAGAAAGAACAATCAAACAAGAGGAATGAAATAAATACAATAAAACAAAAAACTCCTCATGTTGAAGTTGAATCACCTTCCTTGTCTCTCCTCATATAAGCTTTTGCAAGTTTCCCTAAATGCATTGTATACAAGTACTTGCAAATGATAAGCATGAATATTGGAGATATGTGGTTATTCAATCACAAATGGAGGAGAATTTTTTTTTTATAGAAAGCTATTCGAATGGACAGATGATATTGAAGCTCTAGAAAGATTCTCATATCGACGATTGAGGATTCATGCACCACAGAGTACTGGGATAGGGGTGTATATGAAGTGGATGGTCAAGATTGAAAGAAGACCGGAGAAAATCAATGGTTGAGATTCAAAAATGAGAGAGTGGAAGGATAATGAAGGAATTAAATAATAAAATTATTTAATTCATGAGAAGAGAATCTTTGACCAAGTGGGGAATAAATAATTTATTTAAATTATTTATTTGTGGAAGAAGAGGAAAATGGGAATTTAATTAAAATGATTGGGAAACCAATTTAATAAAATAAGAGGAAATAGAAAAGGAGGATTAAATAATTAATTTAGATTAATTATTTAATAGTGGAGAAATGACAAAAGATAATCAAATAATTTCAATAATTATTTAACTATAGAAGAATAGAAAGATTAATGAATAGATAAATAATTAATAATAATTATTTAACTATAGATGAATAATGAAAAGAAAATAATTAAATAAATGATAATTCATTTAATCAATGAAGGAAAGAGTGTTAATGATGCAAGTAAATTTATTTAATTGATCAGAGTAGAATGAAGATCAAGAGAATGAATGAATTAAATAATTAACATTATTTAATTAATAGAGGAATGTGATCAAAAGGAAATATTAAATAATTAAAATTATTTAATTATGCAAGGAAGAAGGCCAAGACAATGGAAAAATGATGCTCGTAGACCAAGACATTTTTTAGTATCTACATTTTTCCCCTCTTTGACATAATGTGATTTGAGCGTTGTGTCAAAGAATAATGGGGATTTTATTATTTTATTCAATGAATCAAGTTGAGTTGCCTTGTTGCCATTGCATCAGAATGTTGCATGTTTGATTCACATCAGGTTCACCAAATGTAAGAAAGGAAACCCTAAACAACAAAAAAAAGTGACAACTATTGCACTAAATCTAAGCTAAAATCCAAATCCAAACAAGAAAGAACAATCAAACAAGAGAAATGAAATAAAAGTAATAAAATAGCAAAATCTTTGTGTTGAAGTTGAAAAAAATTCCTTGTCTCTCCTCAAAATAGCCTTTGCAAGTTTCTCTCAGTTTGTTGTATGCAAGTACCTACAAACGATAAGCATGAATATTGTAGATATGTAGTTGTTCAATCAAAAATGGAGAAGAAAACCTTCTTTTATAGAAATCCATTCAAACGAATATATGAGATTGAAGCTCTAGAAATATTCTTAGATTGATAGTTGAGGATTCATGCACCACAGAGTAGTGGGATAGGGATGACTATGAAATGGATGACCAAGATCAAAAGAAGACCAGAGATAATCAATGGTTGAGATTCAAAAATGAGGGAGTGGAGGGATAATGGAGTAATTAAATAATAAAATTATTTAATTCATGAGAGGAGAATCTTTGACCAAGTGGGGGAATAAATAATTTATTTAAATTATTTATTTGTGGAAGAAGAGTAAAATGGGAATTTAATTAAAATGATTGTGCAACTAATTTAATTAAATGAGAGGAAACAAAAAAGGATAATTACATGTAGAACCCCAATCCAAATGCTTGTAAAACACAATAAACAAACACATTAGAAGATCATATGCAAGTAAGAACAAGGATTCCCCATGAAATCCATTAACAAAACTCAAAATAGGAATGAAAACAAGAATATAATAAAATAACAAGAAAGTAGATTAAATCCTATTGAAAGTAATGCAAACTCTTGATCCCATGGGGGAATTGGTGCCAATTTGATGTGAAAATTGGCCCTTTCCCAACTCCAATGATGTGATGAAGATGATTGATGAAAGATGCATGCTTGTGGTGATGACTTCAATGGAGCTCCATGTTGAAAATCTACAAAAATCCTAACTATGCTTGGATGAAATTGATGATAGATTGTTATGGATTTGAGTATAGTATGTTTACTCAAGTTGTGGATGATCAAATGAGGAATAAAGCCTCTTATTTATATAAAATCAAGTTGAAGAGATGTCCAAAATGGAGCAATGTGGGACTAAGAATCAACTAATGGAAAGATGCCACTTGTCAACATGTGAATGGATGAAGGATGTGCAAGTTTTGAAGAATGTGTCAATAAATGCAATTAGGTGGATTTTGAAATTGTTGAAATGACATGCAAGAGGGAAAGAAAATGCATTGAATGCCACTTGGCTCAAGGCAAAAGAATTTATTAGGTGGAGTAAATTCCTTGTTGGAAGGACAAAGTCCACTTGGATTTTGAATTCAAATTTGAAGAATATTCCATTTTTTATGCCTTTTGAGAGAAAAAAGAGATTTAATAAATGAATTAAATCTATTTTCATGTGCAAGTTGCAAAAGCTAGAGGATGGGAAATGGATTAAGATTAAATTAATTGAGGATTAATTAATTTAATGAGGATTAAAATGATGTGACATATTGATTTAGACTTTATGGATTTATTTAAATAAAAAATGAGAAGAAAAGGATTTAGAGATAGTTAAATAAATATTTTTGATTTATTTAACTAAAGAAGGTGAAAGTTAGATTAAATCAAACAAATGTTAATTTATTTAATTCAATAGGATGACTTTAGAGATTTAATCAAATAAAATGAATTATTTAATTAAATAGAGATAATTAGATCAGGTTGATTGATTTAATTAATGGAATAGAATGACTTAATGAAATAAATGATTTAATTAATTAAGGGAGGAAAATTGATGAGTTTAATCAAACAAGGGAGTTAGATTAAATGGTTAGACCGAGGGATGATTTAGGATGAAACGGTGTTAGTAGTCAGGATTAGATGTGTAGCATTAATTAGTACATTTTCTATGTCTACATTTTTCCCCTCTTTGAAGTAGTGCACTCGTTGTGTTGTTTCAAAGAATAAACTGTCTCGATCAAAAGCCAAAAAAAAAATTATTTCAAAATTTACCCCCTTGCTACCTCGGCGAGGGAAATTATGCTAATATATTTCCCCTTTGAGAGACCAGACGGAAATACTAATTTTTTGGGTGATCTCATGAAAAAAAAGGACAAGGTGGCCGACAGGTCCAAAAAGGGTCCAAGAGGTCAAAAAATAGCAAAAAAATGATATAAAATGACCTTCGGACAGGTGAAAATGGGTTCGAGGGACCTAGGCATCTTCTGGATGGCTAAATAGGGTTTAAAATAGGCTTAAATAGGCCTTAGGAGGCCACTTCCAATTCATTTGCACACATAGCCTTTAAAATTCCTTGAGTTTTGAGCCCTGATACCCTAACGAGATGGCACAATGACGACTCTCGATGCACATTTCCGACCGAGTCCGGACATACCAATCACCTCCTGGAACTGGGGAACTGGTAAGTGATCCTTACTTGAGCTTCATTTTTCATTTTTCGTGCACATTTATTACTTCCAAACTTAGTTTTCTAGGCACAGTGCTATATAGCGCCACTCAAAATTTTAAACTGCACCGCTCAGTATTCAAACTAGCCACCATCGCAAGGTGGATTGCCACAGTGGTGTTTGGAGTTTGGGAATAAACTTCAAACTCTGATGAATATGTGAAATGCAGCACTAGATTCTAAACTCTGACATTGTGGAAAACTTTAGAATTAGGGTTTGGGATGCTTAAGCAAAGTGAACCGCTGTGGTACAGTTTGGGACTTGAAGGTGCCAGCGTCGTGGTTTGCAAATTTCAAACTACAATGCCTTCATAGTTTGCAATGTTGGGCTAGTTTCTTGAACGCTCGAGATAAATTTTTCCTGATGCAGGAGGCAATGAGGGAGCTCTATTCTCATGAGCACAAATCATGGGAGATATTCGACTACTTGTGAGATTTGACTGACAGGGAGCAGGACCGACTTCGTGAGATGGGGCTATGGTACATTGCCTATGCAAAACCTGTGCAAACCCATCTCGGCATGATGTTTGTGCTTGCTGAGAGATGGCACAGTGAGACTTCGTCCTTTCATCTTCCCACTGGCGAGGCCAACATTACCTTGGAGGACATGTGGTGGATCCTTAGACTATCGATACATGGTTGGTGAGTTATTCATGATATGGATTCTAGATGGGATGCTTTCCATGCAGTCCTGGATATAGAGGAAATTATATATTGAAATGGCCAGATCGAGTTAGAGCGCCACAGGATGCTCATGACACCCTTCCAACTAGTTATTATTTCCATCATCTCAAGTCTTGTCACCCTAGATTGATGAGGCTGGTACTTCAGTCCTGGCTGGGGGCTTTGCTAGGAGCGGATGGTTCATGACAGACCAGTCTATTTTGCATGGGGTCTCGTTCTTCTTGCCTCCCTTTATAGGGATTTACATGAGTACGCATACTTGGACAGCAGGGAACTTGGTGCAGGTGTCATGCTCCTTCATGTGTGGGTATGGGAGCATATCTTCGTTCTTCGGCCACAGGTTGTTCCAGTGGCAGTTGAGCCTGATGATCTAGTGGTTTGGCATTGCAGGGGTGGTGTGTCCTTCACACACATAGGTGAGCACATGATCCCTCACTAGAGGAGGTTCATTAATGAGATGATAGTGTTCACATGGTGCCCATACGTTGGTCAGCCCAGATGGGTTGATGATCTTCAACAACTATTCTTTTCCCACCAGGATTGATTTATGCAGGAGCGGGAGCATACTATGATTGAGAGATATTTGTTGGGATGAGTTTAGTGAAAGTTTGGCGAGATTCAGGGTAGGCCAGATGATGACTGTGTGGCCATTTTTGCTCACATAGTATCGCAGGGTGCCTAGGGGAGATATATTCCTACCTCCAAGGCAGTGGACAACTTTAGGCAGTTGGTGGCCTAGCCATGGGCATATCATTAGGGGGCTATGGATCCAGGAGTGACTCGGGCTTATAGAGATTGGTTCTAACCACCTCTATGGCTGACAATTCTAGGTATACCCTCCACTCAATGGAGAGCCAGGGGGATGGGGGCAGGCTAAGGATGAGGAGGTGGAAGTCCTCCAACAAGTTAGGTGGTACAGGACCAACCACCATAGATTCAGATGGATCAGCCTCATACCAATGTACACATGCAGGACCGAGATCAGGGGCTGGATGGTGGACATGACGGGCACTAGGATCGAGTTGTTACACCACAATGAGACAAAGGTGAGGACCAGCCTCACGTGCAACCTCTGCTAATACAACCAGCAGGTCAGCCGGATCCAAGGGACGTCTAGATATTACAGTTGCAGGCCGAGGTCCAAGCCTTGACAATAGAGAGGGACTAGGCTTGTGCGGAGAGAGATCAGATGATTTTACAGAGACATGCCACAAAGTTATAAGCTGCCACAAAGATGGACCTCAAACAGTAGCTAGAGAGTATGGCGGCTTCGTCCTCTCGTAGCATAGTGTCTCTTCAAGCCTACAAAGAGGTCGTCCAGGAGGCCGGCTATTACAGATTGTATTATTACCAGGCCGTGCCACAAGTAACTCAAGTCCCAAACTTCTCACAGAGGACAGGACACAAACCTACAGAGGGTCACGGTGACAAAGGCGAGGGCAACAAGAAGGAGGGTTAGACCTCCTTTTTGATCGAGACATTATTCCTTTGTTCCATATGGGCTCATTTTTGATAGCCCGTTGGGCCTTTTTGTACCCATATACACATGTACAGTGATCCAATTATTATTTTGTACTATGACAGTTACTTGATGATATATATGAGATGATGATGTTGATGTGATATGTTGTGTACCATTTATTTATTATGCATTTGTGGATGGTTCTATTTCTATATGTGATGCAATAATGTTATGGTATTATGATGTATATGATGGATATACTATGTATGGATGCATTTATTTTTGATGATGTATGCGTTATGTGATGGTTATGGGACTAACAGATCTATATTATGCCTCTAATGAATGATGATATATGATATGCATTTGTGATATGTGATGTAGATATTTATGATGGTGCATTTCTCTTTCAGTACCCTTTTATGTATGCTTTAATGATGGTGTATGATGCAATCTGTATGATGATTTATGTATGTTTATGCAAATTTGATGATTTATGCTATGAAATGATTTCTTTTTCGATATCTTTTTCTGTTATGATGGTGATGATGATACAAATGCAATGATCATGATATGCAGCTATGCAATGATGGATGTATGTGATTTACCATGTATGATATGCACTTATGACGATGTTATATAATGATGCGATATGATGATGATTTATGATATGCAAAATGATATGTGAGTAATGACCTTATGATGTATATGTGATGGCATAATGAATGCTTTTATGAGATGTTTTATATGATTATGGATGATATGTATGCACTTAATGCAATGGGTTTTTTATAAAGCTTACGTACCTATTTATGCTTCGTTTAATTATGCACTGGATGCTTATAATGATATGGGATGATTTATGAAATTTTTATGCAAAATGATTGTAATGTGATGATTTATGAGATGTTTAGAATAACAAATCTATATTATATGATGATGGAGATGCAATGCATATGAGATGATCCATGTTTCCTATATGATATGCAATATGCTGACAATTTGTGGATGTAGGATTAATGATGATGGTGATTAACTGTCATAGTACCCTGTTAGCGTGAAAAGAGAGAAGGAATGAAAGAAAGAAGAGATTTCAACAAGAAAAAAGATGATGATGATAATGAATATCTGTTGTGGAGTTGGGATTTTCAAAGGGCCAATTATCTTATTTTTGATAACACACATAAATACTATGCATCAAGGTATTAAGGACCAAGATGGTGTGGTATCTAGTGCGATGGAATTTGACTTAACAATTAGATAGGAGTATCTTGTTCACACCTGACATATGAAAACCTTACTAGGATGCCCTTTAGGTATTTCACACATCTCAGACCAAAATATAGGAAGTCAAGCCTTCCTATGTGGTCAACAAGATATCAAAAGCACCCTCCATACATACCTAATAAAGCAGGTATGTGCCAAGTTATATTACAAGAATGTCCAACAAGCATAGCAGAAAAAAGATAATGATCATTACCTCATTCCTATCTCTCTAAATCCCTTCATTGGGGACATCATTGAGAGGTCCTTGGAATGAGCACAATAAGATAAATCAAAAGACAAAGATATAGTAAACAAACAAGCTGATGTTCTTCAATACTGCTAGCCAAGATTAAACTATGATGATTCCTGATGTTGATGTCCATTGTAGGAAGGATGCATCCTAGGACATGGTGATATCCGATGATTTGATATGGGACTGATTGGATGATAGGCTATTGACACAAAGAGTTGACCAACTTTCTTACGTACTAACCTAGACTTTGGGACTTTGACGTTTTGACTTTTTCACTTTTAACCTGCTAGAATTGTTTCTAACTTTTTCACCAAAGGTTGGGGATGATTGATTTATTGTGAATGGTGTTATTGTAGGAGAAAGTGAGATGAGACAGATGGATTTTTCAAGTGTTTTGAGGTTGTTTTTGGTATTTTTGAGATTTTTCAAATGTTTTGATTTTTTGATTTTTCAAATGTTTTGGTGTTTTCTGAGATTTTGACCAAGAGACTAACCTAAAGAACTATCCTAGGGGCCTCGGGGGCTGATCAACCAGATTAGCCTTACCTACGTTATATACACAAAGACCACATAGTTCGACTGATGACTTGACCGATTTATAGATGAAGATATACATGATGAAATGTCAGTTTATTATGACAGACTCCTAAAGGACTGACCTAATTGTCTTGGGGGATGATCAAAGATCAACCTTGCCTACGTTCAAGGCTCAAAGACCCATAGTTCAACAAATGACTTCGTTTTTGACTTTTTGACTAACTTTTTTGACCTATTTTTTGGATTTTGATATGTTTCGAATGTTTTTTGGATTTTCTTAGTTTTATGAATATTTTTGGATTTTCTTAATTTCTGATTTTTTTTGGATTTTCTAATTTTTTGATGTTTTTTGGATTTTCTATTTTAAGGACTTCAAGAATATACACGAATCTGATGCGATGAGATGATGCTCCCAACGTGGTGCAATAGACTACTCTAATAAAGGCAGGACAAACTAACCTTGAGAATGGGTCAAGTAGTACTAGGAGGGATCATGACACGAACATAGGTCCAAGCTATGGTGTGGATGTCAAATGGATGATGGAGATATGGAATGTGATGGATGATGGAAGTGTAATGGATGGATGATGCAGATCAAGTCGTGAAGATTCCAATGGATGGAAAATGCTTATTTACACAAGGTGCCTGTTTGCCAAGTTTTCACCAAGGTACTTGCCTAAAGCACCACCAAAGTGGTTTTCACTAGAGGACCATTTTTTCTCTTTACTATTTTTGAATCCTTTTTTTGATTTTTTTTGGATTTTTTTCTTTTTTGCTTCTTTTTTTATGTCACCAAGATGCTTGTTTGCCAGGTTTTCATTAAGGTAACTATTTTTTTAAGACATTTTTTGATTTTTTTGAATTTTTTTGGTTCTATACCTCAAAAGATTAGGCATAAAACATTTTGAGATGGGAGTTGTTCATGGGCTCCTATAGAGGTTCCCCTTCGGGTGTTGATAACTGATATGCCCTAGAGTTATAGCTTGTTGTGATAACAAATGGTCCCAACTAGATGGGTTCAAATTTTCCTTTGTTGTCTAGATTTGGGATGTTCTTTTGATTCTCCTTTAGTACGAGTTCTCTAACTTGGAAAGTCCTTCTGATTTTCTTGTTATAGCTCCTCTTGAGTCTATTTTAATAGACTTACAAATGATTTAAAGTGTATATACGCCACTCATCCAGTAGCTCCAACTCATTCAATATTGATACTCGGTATTCTTCATCCGTGATAAGGTTTTACAGTAATATTCTTAGTGACAAGAGCTCGATCTCAATCGGTAGTATGGCTTATGATCCATAGACCAAGGAGAATGGGTTGGTGCTAGTGGGTGTGCAAATGCTAGTTTGATAGGCCCAGAGGGCAGGATTGAGTTGTAGATGCCAGTCATGACTTGCATCATTGAGTTTCTTTTTTAGAATCTTAAGGATGGTTTTATTGGTGGCTTCTACTTGGCCATTGCCTTGGGGATAATATGGGGTGGAGAAGCGATGTTGGATTTAAATTTTTTTGCAAAGGTTACGAACATCTTGATTTTTGAATGGTGTCCCATTATCAGAGATAATAGCTTGGGGAACACCATATCGACATATGCGATAGTTCAGGATGAACTTTGATATCTGCTTCCCAGTTATGTATGTCATTGGTATGGCTTCCACCCACTTGGTAAAGTACTCAATGGTGGTTATGATGAACTTATGGCCATTGGATGAAGTGGGAGTTATTTTTACGATGAGATCAACCCACCATTGTGAAAAGGGCCATGGTGTAATGATGGGATGGAGCTCTTGAGCTGGAGCATGGATGAGGTCCCCATGTTGTTCACATTGTAGAAACCTTCTGACATAGTCATGTGCCTCTTTCTCCATAGTGGGCCAATCATACCCCATACTTAGTAGTTTCTTGGCCAAAGTCATTCCACTCGAGTGTGAACCAAAAATTCCATTATGCACCTCAGTTAAGGCAATCAATGCCTCCTCAACATTTAGGTAGCATAATAAGGTTCCTTCTATGCTCCCATGATATAGGGTATCTCCTAGGATGATGAATCAGGATGCCTTTTTGACAAAGGTTCATTTTAAGGTTGAAGGTAGGTCAACGGGGAGCACTCCTATTTGGAGGTAGGTGTAAATATCATGGTACCAAGGATCACTGGGACCAATGATTTCACACATGAATTCTAACTCTGGTACCTTGAATGCCAGTGTGAGAAGCTGCTCTACCAAGAATTTATGTTTTATGACATTGCGATGAATGTCGAGTAGGGATCCAATGGTAGCCATAGCATTTGCTGCTCTATTGCTCATGGAATTTTATCAAATGTGATGTTGATGAATGATTCTTTGAGAGTTTCTACAAGGTTCTTATATGGAGTCATCTTATCATCCTTTGTATGATACTCGTCATTCACTTGGTTTATTATCAGTTGAGAGTCTCCATATACCCTACGGGCCATGATGTTCCACTGCACTACTATTCTGAGACCTATGGTTAAAGCCTCGTATTCAACAATGTTGTTAGTGTAGGGGAATGCCAG
The DNA here is from genome assembly GCA_007258455.2 of Sequoia sempervirens. Taxonomy (NCBI): domain Eukaryota; kingdom Viridiplantae; phylum Streptophyta; class Pinopsida; order Cupressales; family Cupressaceae; genus Sequoia; species Sequoia sempervirens. The sequence goes on along the minus strand of VDFB02270651.1, from coordinate 563,386,983 downwards.
TTTGTAAGATCTAGGTATACAATCCCCTTATGGGGTGATGAAGAAGATGTTGGCTCCTGATCCATGTTACGTGTATGAGCCATCAAAGTAGAGTTTCCAATGGTTGGTAATGCTGAGGTTGAAAATGGATTCGTCTGGAAACTCTGAGATTAGTGGATTCTCTGAGTAGATGGGTGCTTCTGCAAGCTGATCTGTGATGACTTGACCTTTAATTTCTTTCTGCTCCACATATTCAATGTCATACTCTGATAGTATCATAATCCATTTAGTCATTCTTCCCATGAGCATTGCTTTGATAGCAGGTACTCGAGGGGATCAATTTTGGCAATGAGTTTTACTTTATGTGCTAACATGTAATGTCTAAATTTCTATGAAGCAAACACTACTACTAGACATGCTTTCTTAATGAATGAGTAGTTTAACTCATACCCAACCATTGTGCGATTGATGTAATATATGGTACTTTCTGTCCCATTTTTGTCGTGTTGAGCTAGAAGAGCACCGAGGGCTACTACTGTTGCTGACACATAGAGAATTAATGGCTTTCTTGGGATTGGTGGCATGAGGACCAGTGGTGTTGTTAGCTCTCAAAAACGTAGGTACGAATACCTCAAGAGGTTGCCAAACTCTTGGTACATTTTAGGGTAATAGACAAGGCCAAATGGTTTAGACCTTCTTCTCTTCGGGTGTTGCTAGACCTAGGCAGGTATACCTATAAGAATGAAGCAGATTTAAATGATGTGACTTGATTGATTTGATGGATCTATTACGATGGCACAAATGTAATAGATAAAAGCTTACAGACTACTCCTACTCCTAATAATAAACTTGAAATGTGAATGTTTTTGAACAAAGATTTTATAGAATCCTAAGATGTGGATGGTGTGACTAGTGCCTACTTCTGTTGCGCTAATGGAGTCAAGAGGTAAATAATATTTGTGTCCTATTTATGGATACAATTCAAATTGTTTGGCACTTTTATGTTTATAACTTGTATAAATAGGCAAGAGTCTAATTATCAGATTCTTCTTAATAATCCAAATGTCCTTTTCCAAATTACTGTGATTAATTAGAAGGATTTAATCCTGTCTTGCAAGAACCAATTAACTGAACCACACAAGAGCAGCAAGTGTGCTTTGATAAATTGAAGAATATCCTTGATATTTCAATTTAAATAATCAGGAAATGACAACCTTGGAGACAACCAAATAATATTTTCAAAGAAATTCAACAAACAACTGACACCATAATTGGATCACCAAATTTATGCATTCTTCTCCATTACATAATTTGAAAAGATTTTACAATGTACAACATGATATTTATTTCGGCAACAGTTCACCCTATCCAACTACCTAACCTACTTATTTCTCCTCCTCTTCTCTTTTTGATACAATCTTACTTTGCATATATACATTTCCTTTTTAGGGTTACAACATTTCATATCTCTTCCACTGCATCGCTTCATTATTCTTCTTGTTTAACAAAATATTTAATTATTTTCCTCCAACAAATTAAATATTTTAATCTTTGTTATCTTTGTTCCTCATGAAAAATAATCGTCACTTTGCAAAACATTTAAAATCTTCATTAATCTTTAATCCCTTTGCTGGAAAACTTCACATCCACCTTTTCACTATATATATCTTCAATACATTCTTTGGGTAGAATTAATAACCTTCTAGTGAAAATTAATCTTGTTTATTCAAGATGCTTCTCTTCTTGCAATTTTCCCAATTGAATAATATACTCTTTGGATAAATAATCTCCAATTCTTTAACCTCCTTGGTGAAAATGTTTTTCCCTCTTGATGAAATTATTTTACTTTGTATCTAATTTGTTCATCCTTATTTAGGGTAAAATACTCCTTGAGTAAAAATAATTTCCCATGAAAGCTTTAATTTTTAATTTCCTCCGTGAAAAGATTTACTCTCCATCGTAAAAATATTCTTCTAGCTAAAATAATTACCTCGCCCTTGGTGAAAATATTTCCAACTTTACTCCACACAATATAATACTTCTATCTTGCTCATTTATTTCAATGCTTTGAAACAATAATATCGCTTCCACACTCTTATTTTATTTAACCCTTCGTCCACATTATGACCATGGGTATGTGCAAGATCATCATGGAAAAAATAAGCCCTTAAGTGGCAAAAAAATTAGAAAAATCAGAGTTAGGTAACTTGACGTAAAAATTTGAATAAGTTAACTATATTATTTCAAAAATATGTAAGAATAGAATCTATATAAAATTAAATGTAGTTTCTAAACTACTAGGTTTGTTTAAAAAAAAAAATCTATTTGCTAAAAATTTGAAATTTCAATGCAGTAGTACTTAAATTTCAGGGAAAAAATAAGAAGTAGGTGTCTATCTGACCACCCTAACCACAATAAAATGATAATATTTTTTATAAAATTTTAGATATAAGTAGAGGACTCATGTCCTGATGTGATGAATATTTTTGTAATTTTTTTCCAAGTAAACAATTAATTATGATTTTTTACTACAACTTTTAAAAAATATAAAAGACTCGTATGTTTGACCACCTTAACTTGTTCAAAACTTCATGAAATTCAATTTTTCTTTTTTAATCCTATAGTATGCGAAGTATAGAATGTGACACATGTTTTGGATTCAAAAATGTGATACCATTTGAAAGCTATAGATGTTTTTCAATCAATCTATCAATCAGACTTTAGTCATAATTTGAATAGAAAAGAATAATAATTACTTATTAAATTCAAAGTAAATCATAATTTATATTGGTGGAAAGCTAAAAATCTCCTTTAAAATCCCTTTTCGTTTCATCAATTTTGGGTAAAAAAAAAAGTTGTCAGCCACATAAACATCATATTGCCACTTTTTGGCCCATCATGATCCTGCACATACCCCCATATGTAATTATATTTCGGGGTGACCTCAAGCATCGAGAAGAAATATTTTTTCCCACTGATCTTACTTCTTTCACTGATGAATTATTCCTTGTTGGGTCATCGATGTGACTTGATGAGACCTTTTAAACTTCCACCGATATTAATTGTCTTGCTGATGAAGCTCCATCTCTATTCTATAAATCTTTAATTTTTTTTTACTCCGCAAAATTTAAATTTCCTTTTTATATTTTCCCATGTTGTATCAGTGCCATTTATTTTAATACTTACTTCTTCCCTCAAGTCATCAGCCAGCCATTGCATCATCGGAAAGACTTTAATTTTCTTCTTTCGATAGTAGAATGTCTCCCCGATGAAGTTTCTATCGGCATGACTTATGAGATCGGTGAAAAATTAAAATTTCCCTCCGACCAACCTTCTCCTACCAATAACGTTTTGTTTTGTTCATTCACTGCACTTTTAGGGTTTCTATTTTTACATAGATTCTTGGTGATATTCATAATAAGATCTGCACTTTGATATTCAAGTCCACCGTTTTCTTTATTTTGATCTAACTTTTAAGATTGTTATGTGCAAAGTTTTGTCCGGAAGAATTTTTCCCTTCTCATTTGTGCCCCATGTATCTTCAACTCTCAAGTGCAAATTTGCATCCCAATATGGATCCCATGATAGCTTTGAATGATGAATCAAAGTGTTTACACCTTTTAGCTCAATGAAGACACCAAATGAAGTGACAAGTAACCATGTCTCCAATATTCAGAGTATCTATTACTTTTTCCATTTTTCCTGCAGACTCTCGATCTTCTTTCAGCTTCTCAGAGAATAGGAGCTTGCCAGATTTACTATCCACTAATGTTACAATGGCTATCATTTTCTGACTTATAAATGAAGACAAGAACCTTGTTCTATCTTGAGTGTACAAAATGAAGAAGATTTTTTGGAATTCTTGAGCTATCAGAGAAACAGATTTTCCCTCTTTAGATTATGTAGTAGCTTCACTATTTGGAGAAGTCAATCCTCTCAATGTTGTGCTATTATTAAAATGGGCACTACTTTCTGACCCTATTTCATTCTGAAACTCCAAGGGATCTAAAACCTTCTTTTGTACTTCAAAAGGAAAGAGCCTATGTTTCTTTACAAAATTTGAGGGCATGGCATGGAAGCAACCCCAAAAGTGAACCAAATGATACAACGAATAAAATGTCACTACAACTGACTAGCTCAACCTTTTCAAGTACTCCTAAACTACGCGAAATTTCAGCGAGTGCCCAATCACGATCTTCACCTTCAGCCTATGAGGAGATCTTTGCTTACACTTCAAATAGTGATCTAAAGATTCATGAAGGCATTATGTATTGATTCTATTATTTCTCAAACATCATCCCAAGTGCTTGTTGTCGTTTAAATGCACATTTTCCTACCTTCATTTTGTGGTTAAAATCTTCTATGTTCATTACCGACGGCCAAGATAATGTCTTTCAAGATTTGTCCGCTATCTTTATGTGACTTCATATGGTTCTACTACGTTTCTTGCTCACTGCTTTATTTCCCCAAGTTATCTTCGATGTAATAGTTCTCTTTGGATAGACAGAGGCACATTGAAAAATCAGTGACCTGTGTATAAAAGAATTCCTTGCATTGTTGACTTTATTTCCTCTTTCAAAGGCTTATATTCCTTCATTTATTTAAAATGCCTTTTACCTTTCATAATTATTCCATCAGAGATCCAGAATGCATTTTAAATGAAATGGATGGGCAGCAAAACTTGTTTTTTGACCCTTTTCTTCTATGATAAAATGAGTCAAGTAGCCTCCAAAACTATTTTGGAAAACTGATCAAATGATCTTCAAATGCCATGAAGCTACACCGATATGTTAATTGATGGTAGGGGAGAATTTTTGTGAAATGGTTTGGCATGAAGTTACTAGGATTAGAAGCTGTTCGCAATCGAAGTTACTTAATTAGCCATTTTTCACAACTGTTCAAACTGAATTAAAGCTTGCCAATTTGCCCCTTTGAAAAAATATCAAACCAGATTTTGGGGAGCCACTATCATGGAAATTAGTTTATTTAGGCTCCATGAACATGTACGCAAAAGGGTTTTTCATAAATCCTCTTCCTCCGAAAAATATTAAAACTAAAACTTGATCACTTTGTAGCTGTTCTAGGAATGCAGTCATAAAACTGTGCAAAATCAGTTTGGTTTTGATTTTGCAAAAATACCAAATGATGTTCAAATGCCCTAAAAATTAGAATGGATGCACCTTTAGATAGGGAGATTCAAGAGAACCAATTGGTTTTTCGTAATGTCTTTTCAGATGCTTAATATTTTCCTTCAAAGTAGGACACTTTAACAGATTTCACTGTGCTGACAATAGATTTTCTAAAAAACCTTTCAATTTGTTGCTTTGAAACTTTGTCAAAACATATCAAATGAAGCTGAAAACTGGTGTGCAAACTCCCATATGATAAATGAACATGTCTGCAAAGTGATTTCATTTGAAATTGAACAGATCCAAAATTATGATTTTTCAAAATGTGCTCCTAAGACTGATTTTTCAACTGAGTTTTTTGACCATTAAAATCAAATTTTTGAATATGAGAACCTAAAATTCGTATGAAATTTTAGGCTCTAACAGTGGCTCCGTCTAGGGATGAATGATTGTGAGATCATTGCAAGAATCTAGATTGCTAGAAGAGCAGACCAAAAGCATTTGTCCCTTGAGCAACAGATTCAAATTTCCTTTTGTCATGAATTGTTATGGTTTTCTAAAAAACCACACCATGGCTGATGGCTCAAGGCCACCAAAATAATTGTCTTCATTTTCCCCTGTCAAATACCTTTTTTTATTTTGAATTCATCAGATTCCTCTTGAAGACATTTGTGCAATCTACTCTCACTTTTATTGAAAACTTTTAGAGAATCATTGTATTCAACTTGACCAAAATTCCTTTCACCATTTTGCAGTTCATATTCTCTATCATCATGAAATAAATGTCTGTCATCTTCACCATACAATGTGTATGCATATTCAATGCAACATTTCTCATTATTCTGCTCATTATCATATATTGCAAAATGATCTCCTAGCTGCATTGAGAATTCATTATCAGAATGCTTCTTATGTAAATATGAGAATTCTATCATATCAACATTTTTTGAAATAATCAAATCCAAAATATCTTTTACTTCTTGCATGTCACTAATTGGCAGTGAGACAAAATTCCTATCCACACAACCATCATCATGAATATTTGATCAATTAATGCTAGAGATGATTTTTTTGAAGTTTTCTCATGTATGTATTTAGGATATTCTATTGCCAACAGATCTAAAATTTTCTGACTGTTGAGTGAACATGTTTCTATATTTATACCACTACAGTTGTATTCTTCACTTTGTCATCATCAAAAAGTGGTTCAAGATCATCAGAGAATGAAAAATCAGAAACATTACCAGCACAATCATTTTTTCCATAATTTGACATATCACTTTGTTTGTTTGAAAATATCTCTTCCTCACCATAAAGTGGATTTGAAAATACTTGAAATTCATTCTTAGGCATACCTTGGCAAAATCTCATCAGATCTTCTTCTATCTTTTCATCATATAATGGATTTGAAAAAAAATTAAAATCGTTTTCAGGTGTACAAACCTCTTTATTATCAACTGTATCTTCATGGCTTTCAACTGCAGTTGGAGGTATTATTTGTTCATTGTCAAATGATCCTTCATCTTCATCTAAATCTCCATAAGAATTGCAAGAATCATTTTGCAAATCAAAATCAATAGGTTTGTCTTCACCATCTGAATATTCAATGGATCCCTCATAACATGCACTGCCTTCCTTGTCACAATCTGTTATGCAAAAGAGATCTCTTGTATCTTCATCTTCATTATGCAGGCTATCATATGAATCATTTTGACTTGCACACGTTTCATCTTCTATTGGCTACATTGTTTGATCAATTTCTCTATAGCCATCAAAAATACAACTATTGGTTTCAACATTGATAGTGTTCTCATACCTTATCCTCTCCATGGCATCAATAAATTTATTCACTCGATCAAAAGCATGATGTATTGATGATTCTAGCCAATAAGCTGATTCAGGTTTCCAAACTTTTATGAACTGTGCAACAAAAAAGGGTCTTGTAGGCTTACAATTAGGAGGTAATTACATACAGATATTTATCATCCTATTGTATAGAGAGCCTTTATCTTCTCCTTCATGTCTCCTTATGTTAAGAAATGCATCAAAGGGGTAAATTCCACATTCTGATTCTGCGATGGAATCTTCACTTTGAGTATGTACATACTCATCTTCTTCCTCCTCAAACTACTGACTTGGATATGTGTTTTCAAAAGAGTCCATATTTTTTTGCATTGATTGATCAATTTCTACATATTCACCAATGACATGATTGGCACTATCCTCATACCTCTTCTTATCAATGTTTTCAATTAGTACATCTACTTGGTCAAAAGTGATTGGTTTTACAGACTTAGGCCAATGAATTGAATTAGGCCAATATACTTTCATGAACTGCTCAATAAACATGGATGTGTTGGGCCTATAATCAATATCTATTTGTATATAGATTTTTGCCATTTTGTTGAAGAGAGAGCGTCTAGATTCCTTTTTATGTCTCCTTATGCTATAAAATTCTTTTAAAAGACTGTGACTTATCTTTTGAAGACGGATCTCAGGTTCCACATTAGGTGGAAATTGATGATAATGGATATAGGTTGGACTGCGGCCTATAGGGTATTGAGGTGGGTGAGCTGGGACAACTAGGCCTTTTATACTTCGAAGACAACCCATTTTGATTAGAAATTGTTTTGTTCCAAGTATTTTTCATCAAGTTCCTTTTTTACTAGAGTCACCACTCACTTTCTTAAAAGTGAGAAAAATGAAATTATTCTTTATTTTATCCCCAGTGGAATCACTTTTTCTTAAACTTCACAAATTATGAATCTTTCTTCAATGACTCTATATGATGGTCTTCAACCGAATATTCTGAAATAATCCCCAGCAGAGTTGCCAGTTTGTTATCTCTCTCAAAAAAAGGTACGAATACCTCAAGAGGTTGCCAAACTCTTCGTATGTTGTAGGGTAACAGACAAGGCCAAATGGTTTAGACCTTCTTCTCTTCAAGTGCTGCTAAACCTAGGTGGGTATACCTATAAGAATGAAGCAGACTTAAATGATGTGACTTGATTGATTTGATGGATTTATTACGATGTCACAAATGTAATAGATAAAAGCTTACAGACTACTACTCCTAATAATAAACTTGAAATGTGAATGTTTTTGAACAAAGATTTTATAGAATCCTAAGATGTGGATGGTGTGACCAGTGCCTACTTCTGTTGGGCTAATGGAGTCAAGAGGTAAATAATATTTGTGTCCTATTTTTGGATACAATTCAAATTGTTTGGCACTTTTATGTTTATAACTTGTATAAATAGGAAAGAGTGTAATTATCAGATTATTCTTAATAATCCAAATGTCCTTTTACAAATTATTGTGATTAATTAGAAGGATTTAATCCTATCTTGCAGGAACCAATTAACTCAACCACACAAGAGCAACAAGTGTGCTTTGATAAATTGAAGAAAATGCTTGATATTTCAATTTAAATAATCAGGAAGTGACAACCTTGGAGACAACCAAATAATATTTTCAAAGAAATTCAACAAACAACTGACACCATAATTGGATCACCAAATTTATGCATTCTTCTCCATTACATAATTTGAAAAGATTTTACAATGTACAACATGATATTTATTTCGGCAACAGTTCACCTATCCAACTACCTAACCTACTTATTTCTCCTCCTCTTCTCTTTTTGATACAATTTTACTTTGCATATATACATTTCCTTTTTAGGGTTACAACGTTTCATATCTCTTCCACTATAGCGCTTCATTATTCTTCTTGTTTAACAAAATATTTAATTATTTGCCTCCAACAAATTAAATATTTTAATCTTTGTTATCTTTGTTCCTCATGAAAAATAATCGTCACTTTGCAAAACATTTAAAATCTTCATTAATCTTTAATCCCTTTGCTGGAATACTTCACATCCACCTTTTCACTGTATATATCTTCAATACATTATTTGGGTAGAATTCATAACCTTCTAGTGAAAATTAATCTTGTTTATTCAATATGCTTCTCTGCTTGCAATTTTTCCCAATTGAATAATATACTCTTTGGATAAATAATCTCATGTTCTTTAACCTCCTTGGTGAAATTTTTTTTCCCTCTTGATGAAATTATTTTACTTTGTATCTAAATTGTTCTTCCTTATTTAGGGTAAAATACTCCTTGAGTAAAAATCATTTCCCATCAAAGCTTTAAATTTTTAATTTCCTCCGTGAAAAGATTTACTCTCCATCATAAAAATATTCTTCTAGGTAAAATAATTACCTCGCCCTTGGTGAAAATATTTCCAACTTTACTTCACACAATATAATACTTCTATCTTGCTCATTTATTTCAACGCTTTGAAACAATAATATCTCTTCCACACTCTTATTTTATTTAACCCTTCATCCGCATTATGACCATATGTAATTATATTTCGGGGTGACCTCAAGCATCGAGAAGAAATATTTTTTCCCACCGATCTTACTTCTTTCATTGATGAATTATTCCTTGTTGGGTCATCGGTGTGACTTGATGAGACCTTTTAAACTTCCACCGATATTAATTGTCTTGCCGATGAAGCTCCATCTCTATTCTATAAATCTTTACTTTTATTTTACTCCGCAAAATTTAAATTTCCTTTTTATATTTTCCCATGTTGTATCAATGCCAATTATTTTAATGCTTACTTCTTCCCTCAAGTCATTGGCCAGACATTGCATCATCAGAAAGACTTTAATTTTCTTCTTTCGATAGTAGAATGTCTCCCCGATGAAGTTTCTATCGGCATGACTTACGAGATCGGTGAAAAATTAAAATTTCCCTCTAACCAGCCTTTTCCTGCCAATAACGTTTTGTTTTGTTCATTCACTGCACTTTTAGGGTTTCTATTTTTACATAGATTCTTGGTGATATTCATAATAAGATCTGCACTTTGATATTCAAGTCCACCGTTTTCTTTATTTCAATCTAACTTTTTAGATTGTTATGTGCAAAATTTTGTCCGGAAGAATTTTTCCCTTCTCATTTGCGCCCCCTGTATCTTCAACTCTCAAGTGCAAATTTGCATCCCAATATGGATCCCACAATAGCTCTGAATGATGAATCAAAGTGTTTACACCTTTCAGCTCAACGAAGACACCAAATGAAGTGACAAGTAACCATGTCTCCAATATTCAGAGTATCTATTACTTTTTCCATTTTTCCTGTAGACTCTCGATCTTCTTTCGGCTTCTCAAAGAATAGGAGCTTTCCAAATTTACTATCCACTAATGTTACAACGGCTATCATTTTCTGACTTATAAATGAAGACAAGAACCTTGTTCTATCTTGAGTGTAAAAAATGAAGAAGATTTTTTGGAATTCTTGAGCTAATAGAGAAACAGATTTTCCCTCTTCAGATTATGTAGTAGCTTCATTATTTGGAGAAGTCAATCCTCTCATTGTTGTGCTATTATTAAAATGGGCACTACTTTCTGACCCTATTTCATTCTAAAACTCCAAGGGATCCGAAACCTTCTTCCATACTTCAAAAGGAGAGGGCCTCTGTTTCTTTTCAAAATTTGAGGGCACGACATGGAAGCAACCCCAAAAGTGAACCAAATGATACAACGAATAAAATATCACTGCAACTGACTAGCTCAACCTTTTCAAATACTCCTAAACTACGCAAAATTTCAGCGAGTGCCCAATTACAATCTTCACCTTCATCCTATGAGGAGATCTCTGCTTACACTTCAAATAGTGATCTAAAGATTCATGGAGTCTTTGTGTATTGATTCCATTATTTCTCAGACATCATCCCAAGTGCTTGTTGTCATTTAAATGCACATTTTCCTGCCTTCATTTTGTGGTTAAAATCTTCTATGTTCATTACCGACGGCCAAGATAATGTCTTTCAAGATTTGTCTGCTATCTTTATGTGACTTCATATGGTTCAACTATTCCCCAGTTTATCTTCGATGTAATAGTTCTCTTTGGATAGATAGAGGCACATTGAAAAATCTGTGACCTGTGTATAAAAGAATTCCTTGCATTGTTGACTTTATTTCCTCTTTCAAAGGCTTATATTCCTTCATTTATTTAAAGTGCCTTTTACCTTTCGTAATTATTCCATCAGAGATCCAAAATGCATTTTAAATGAAATGGATAGGCAGCAAAAATTGTTTTCTGACCCTTTTCTTCTATGATGAAATGCGTCAAGTAGCCTCCAAAACTATTTTGGAAAACTGATCAAATGATCTTCAAATGCCATGAAGCTACACCGAGATGTTAATTGATGGTAGGGGAGAATTTTTGTGAAATGGTTTGGCATTAAGTTACTGGGATTAGAAGCTATTCGTAATCCAAGTTACTTATTTAGCCATTTTTCACAACTGTTCAAACTGAATTAAAGCTTTCCAATTTGCCCCTTTGAAAAAATATCAAACCAGATTTTGGGGAGCCACTATCATGGAAATTAGTTTATTTAGGCTCCATGAACATGTACGCAAAAGGGTTTTTCATAAATCCTCTTCCTCCGAAAAATATTAAAACTCAAACTTGATCATTTTGTAGCTGTTCTGGGAATGCAGTCATAAAACTATGCAAAATTAGTTTGGTTTTGATTTTTCAAAAATACGAAATGATGTTCAAATGCCCTAAAAATTTGCATGGATGCACCTTTAGATAGGGAGATTCAAGAGCACCAACTAGTTTTTCGTAATTTCTTTTCAGATGCTTAATATTTTCCTTCAAAGTAGGACACTTTAACAGATTTCACTGTGCTGACAACAAATTTTCTAAAAAACCCTTCAACTTGTTGCTTTGAAACTTTGTCAAAATAGATCGAATGAAGCTGAAAACTGGCGTGCACACTCCCATATGATAAATAAATATGTCTGCAATGTGATTTCATTGTAAATTCAACAGATCCAAAATTATGATTTTTCAAAATGTGCTTTTGAGACTGATTTTTCAACTGAGTTTTTTTACCATTAAAATCAAAATTTTGAATATGAAAACCTAAAATTCGCATGAAATTTTAGGCTCTAACAGGTGTAAGAAAATATTCATTGATCTTATTGAAGGCTTCCTCACACTTGTCATCCCACTTGTATGCTAATCCCTTGTGAAGTAGGTGAGAGTATGGATTATGTTTATTTGCTAGCCGCATTATGAACCTTCAAATGGACTGAAGCCTGCCTTGGAGGCCTCTCAATTGTTTCAATTTTGGGTGCTTCCATTTCAAGGATTTCTTTTACCTTGGTAGGGTCTACCTCAATACCTCTCATTGACACTATGTAACCTAGTAGTTTTCCTGATTGTACGCCAAAGTCGCACTTCTTTGGATTTAATCGGACCTTGCATTCCTCCAGCCTGTCAAAAATGGCACTTAAGGTTGCTATGTGATCCTTCCTCTTTCTAGATTTGGCTAGTATGTCATCGACATAATCTTCCATAGTTTTTTGGATCATTTCATGGAAGATTAACATCATGGCTCTTTGGTATGTTGCTCCTGTATTCTTCAAGCTGAATGGCATCATATTCCAGTAGTAAGTCCCCCATGGACAAGTGAAGGCCATTTTGTGTTGGTCTTATTTAGCAATCGTTATCTGGTTGTATCATGAGAAACAATCCATCAGGGAAAGCATTTTGTGTCCCCCTGTCATGTCCACAATCATGTCAATGTTTGGTAGTGGTAAATCATCTTTTGGGCATGCTTTGTTTAGGTCCCTGAAGTTTGTGTAGATTCAAATGCCCCCATCGAGCTTTGAGACAGGTACCAGATTAGAGACCCATTCTGGATAGTCAATTGGCCAAATAAATCTTGCATCAAGTAGTTTCTTTAGCTCTAGTTTGACCAATAAAGAAATCTGTGGATGCATTTTCTTGAGTTTTTGTCTCACAAATTTTGTTTTAGGATATACTGCTAGGTGATGTACCACAATTTCTGGATCAAGCCCAGGCATATTTGCATAGCTCCATGCAAAGTTAACTTTATGTTCTCTTAGAAAGGTAGCTAGAAGCTCCTATTCTTCCGTCAACAATGATTCTGCATAGAAGATGATGTTTGGTGTCTCTTTTGTTCCCAAGTTAACTGGATTACACTTTTCGGCCAGGACTGTTGATTTTTCTTGATGGAGTGCTCTAACTGGAAGATTGAATCCCCCATCCTCGGGCACCTCAAAGAGGTTTTCACCATTGGATGTATCCTTTGTTTTTACTTTTTTCAGGTCAGAGAGTGCCACAGTGTGGTTTTCACTCAAGGACCTAGATATTATTCTTAATTTCTCACTTTTGCGATTGAGGGATTCAATCATTCCCCCATAATAGGCCTGCGTATCTAGCTTGATGATGAATCTCGCTTTGTGATCCCCACATGGAATATGATCTCGTAGTCCCATGAATTTTGAGAGCACTTTATCATTCTCGAATGTGTCAAGAACCAGTGGTCCTCGTTGGTCATGGTCGATGTGTTGGGGATATACTAAGTAGATTTCATGGACTTGATGGTCCGACTCAAAGGACAGGGTGTTAATCATAAGAAGGGTGGTGTCTTCAAAGAGTCTAGGTAGGTTGGTTATGGGATCCTCATCATCACTACTACTATAGATGTCAGTTTTGTCAAATGTAAAGTTGTCGAAGGGTAGGCCAATGGATACAAGCAATTGTAAGGCAGTTGTTGATTGTTGAGGAGTTCTGACTTTCCTAACTGGGGGATTTCGGCCATGTATGGTTATACTTGGAGGGGTACATATGAGGCCAATATTTCTTATTCGCATCTCTGGAATGAGGGGTATTACAAGCCCATTGTCATTTTTCCCCAGTTTCTGGTTTCTGTCATAGCCCATTGCGAGCATCATTTGCAAACCTTTTCTTTTTTCATCCATTAGTAGATTAGTTGTTGGTTTATTATCTTGGTATAGGAGATGAGATGGATCCTCCACTATGACTTCTTGGCCAAGATCTCCCCAACTTCTGAAGTTGGGATATTCTTCAAGGCATGTTCGAGAAGTGCAGGCTTCATTTGGTTGCGAACGTCCTTGTGATCTAGGGGATTGTGGTAACTCTCCTACCACAAAGGAATTTTGGGAATCATATAGTTTCCGCAACCATTATCTTGGATGATGACTTTGATATCAGAGATGGTGGGGATGGCGGGAGTTGCGAGTGTCTTTTTTGTAGAAGTGGAAGTGAGAGTGGCTGGGTCAATGTATGGTGTTGATGGGCCTTCATCATTTTTAGGTACTTGAGGTATTTTGTAGTATTTTGCCTCTAGGTTCTTGCAATAGGAAAATGGTTTAGGATCTCCATGGATAGTGACCTCTTGTCCTTCATATGTGAATTTGACACATTTATGGAAGGTTGATGCTACTGCTTGCATTTCATGGATCCACAGACGTCCTAGGAGAATGTTATAAGGCAAGTCGAGGTTCAGTACCTGACAGGTTGTTTCCATGATAGTTGGCCCTACTTGAATAGGGATTTGGATTGTGCCTTGGGACAATATTTCTTGATCATCATATGCTCTGATTGTAATACCTTTGCCTTTGTTGATGGAATCCTTTGAGATTTTTAGGTTCTTAATGAGCTTGAGGGAACAAATATTCAAGCCTGCACCTCCATCCACCAAGACTGGCTTGAATTTATTTTTCTACACTAGGAATTCTAAATGAAGTGCACGGTTGTGAGATGGTTGAGCAGGAAAATCTTGACCAAAAAATGTAAGGAGATTCAAGGTGATGATGTTTCCGACCATAGCTTGGAATTTTTTTGCATTAAGATCTACAGGGACGGTTGATGAAGCCAATGCTTCCTCAAGTATTTTCTTGTCGGCGGATGAAATTTTTAGCAACTTCATGATGGATATTTGTGCTGGAGTTCTTTTCAGTTGATCAAGGACATTATAATCACTAGGAACAAATCTAGGGTTGGGTGTGGGTACTCTGTTTAGCTGAGATGATCCTACAATGGTAATTTTTCCACCTCTTGTGGTGACTCCACAATCGGCATACGCTCCTTTGATGGTGATGGTAGCACAATAATCATCTAGGGAAGCGACGACATGATCGTACACATGATTGACGCTTTTGAAGGTACCTTTCCCTTTATTAGTGTTATTGTTCCCTTTATTGTGGTTAGGCATTGGATTCGTGTATATTTTGAGGTTCTGATTTCCTATTGGTTGTTCCACATATATGATTCTTTGATCAATGAGGTCTTCGACTAGGTTCTTTAACCTCATGCACCTATTAGTGGTGTGCCCTTTGATTTTGTGGAAGTCACAGAGCTGATTTTCCTTGTACCAAGGAGGCTTAACATCTAGTTCTTGGTAGTTCTCATAGGTGGGAGCCTTGATGAGGTTTTCATTAATTAGTTTCTTCATGATGACCTCGAGTGGTTCCCCAAGGGCAATGTACTTCCACTTGGGGGAGTTCTTGTTTCGGTGGGGTGGTCCCCTTTGATCATTGACGTTGTTGATCACTTGAGTGTTGGGTTGTTGTGTTGTTGTGTTAGTGTGATGATTGTTTTGATGATGGTTTTGGATTTCTTGTTGTGGTGTGAGTGTTTTTTGCTAAGGGGCATTGATGACAACTTTGGCATCAATGACACCATCATTGGTAACATTTTTTTTTCTTTCCCATGTACGAGGTTTTTCGTTATAGCTTGTAGATGGATGGTTGTTCTGCTATTCAGGATATGAATTTGATTCTCCAGGTTGTGTCATAAGGGCTCATTCGATGTTGAGCGCCTTGGAAATCAACTGGTTGTACGTGGTGATCCCTTGGAATTTGAGATGGAATTCCAAGAGGCCGTCAAGGTTGGATATGATAGTACACACTTGTTGTTCCTCGAGCATGACCCATTTACTTTGATTGGCCTTGGATTGCCATTGTTGTAGAAATGAAGCAAATGATTCATTCTTCCCTTGTTTCAGAGCTGAGAGTTCCTCTAGACTAACATCCATGCAAAAATTGCATGTGTAGTTTTTGATGAATGCGTCTATGATTTCTTGGAATATTTTGATGCCTGTAGGTAGGCGAGAAACCATTCCATGGTGTGGCCAACCAAACTCCTAGGAAATAGCCACATTAGATAGGTATCATCATACGCTACTTCCATGCAATGAACCTGGAATTCCCTGATGTGATCTTCAGGGTTTCCCATCCCACGACACTTGTCAAACTCGGGGATCTCAAATCCCTTTGGGAATGGTTTTATTGCAAGGCTCCTATTGAATAGATAAGGGCACAAGTTACTGGGGGTTTTCGTGGTTCACCCTAATTGAAGATCAAGCGCTTGTTGCGAGAGCAACCTGATTTGTGTTGTCACATCATTTTGTGGATCAGGGGATGGGATGAAAGTGTTTTAAGGTGGTTCATTTTCTAGTGGGATGGGTGGATTGGTTGGTATGTTGATAGATTGTGTTTGCATATTCTACTAAGCCAAGTATGCTTGTTGTTGGTCCTATTACTATTGTGCTATTAGTGCCTATTGTTGAGCTTTTTGTTGTGCTTGTTGTTGTACTAACAATGCTCGTTGTTGGGTAGCTAATCAGGTTGCTTCCTATTGTTCTTGATATTGCTTCAGTGCTTGCTGATATGCTTGTTGTTGTGCAATATATTGTGCTTGAGCTTGCGCTTGCACTTATTCTTGAGCTTGTTGGGATTGGTATTGAGCTTGGGCTTGAGCTTGAGCTTAAGTCTATACTTGGGCTTGTGCAGTAGCTTGTGCAATCTATGCAGCTTGAGCTGCTTGTGTGGCTTGTTGAGCGACTTGTTGTTGTTGTTGCAATGAGGCTTGGGCTTGTGTAGCCTGTTGTGCTTTTTGTGCTTGTTGTGTTTGTAATGCAGCTTGGATAGCTTGAGCAGCTTGCACAACTTGTTGAGCAGCTAATTGTGCGATTTGTTGTTTTTGTACTTGTAGGAGTGCCTTTTGATAGGCATCTTGCAACACAATACTGTATTGGCTTGATGTATTGGAGATTGATGGTGGTGGTGGTGGAGGTGTATTTGGAATGGTTCTTGTTGTGGTTATGAGAGGCATTGTAGTGTTGATGGTTGGGGTTTGAGTGGTAGATGGTGCGATCGATTTGTTTGGTTCTTGAGAGACCATGTTTTGAGATGTTAGGGGGGTGGTTGATGATGTGATGGTGGTGGTTTGTGTTATTGGGGTAGTTGCCATCTATTGTTGCGATATCAATGACAAGCTTTGAGGATTTGATATGGTACTTTGATTGATGCTCAGTGGGTTGATTTGATTTTGTTGATTGATGTTTGGTAAAGGAGGCATTCCTAAACTAAGAGGTTCTATGGATATTAATGGAAATGGTGGAAGTGGTTGAAATGTGAGGGGTGTAATCTCCTGAGGAAATGGTGTAGTGTCAAAAATGCCCCCTGGTCCAAATATGTCACCCTCTCCTTGCGAGGTTATGGGGAGAGGGGTTTGGGGTGTTGCATGGAATGATGACAATGATGGGTCATTTGGATCATGAAGGTGAGAGGGATATATGGATGTGATGTATTTTGGGGGATGGTTTTTCCCAAGATGGTCTTCGCATCCAAATCCTGATTGTTTACAAGGGCGTGTGTTTGCAATGCATTAAGAAATGTGCTTTCCTTGTTAACAGTGGGTTGAGTTGGAGCAATAGATGATGTGGTTTGTGGGATATTTTGAGTGATGTTTTGAAATGAGGGTGTAGATGAGATGGGGATGGTAGATGAGATTTGGGGCATGGATCCAAAAGATGGCTCCACTATAGTGCTTACGTCTGAATCAGAGGGGAGTTTAGCCCCTTGTTTTGCTAATTCAAGCATGTATAGTGAAGGGTTGAGTCTCATCATGATATTGATAATATTATGGTTCTCTGTATTTTAAATCATTTTGGTGATTTCCTCATGTGACATTCCAAAGGGATTATTGGTTAGATCCTCCATTTGACCTTCCTCTTGTTGATTTTGCGATGATGACAAAAAGTTTGTCAAAGGATTACTTGATCCAACAAGATTAATTTTGGAATTTTTTTGGCTTAGATCACTTGAAATGGATGTTTCTTTGTTGGCTTCCATGTTCCTCTTGTGTTGAGATCTAGTTTGCACCATAAAATAGGGATCAAATTTCAAGAATATGGGAGATGAATCTCTAATTCTTTGGATCGATCTAACTTTTAGGATGCAAAAGTGAAAATTTAGGATGTTTTTAAGGATAAAAAAGTGATATGATGGGAATGATGTAAAATATGGATGATGTGGATGTTTGATCTTTTGAGCAATCTTGAGGGGGATGCTATACTTTTAGGACCTTTTGGATTTGTTTTGAATTTTGATTTTGATTTTTGGATTGTCTTTGACTTGATTTTTGGTTTTCTTTGATTTTGGATTTATGAACAAATGGACTCTAAGATGTTGGATGATTATCTAGGGGGTAGATTTTCTCAAAGGATGATAGTTTGAATATGTGTAGAGAGAGGGATGCATCTACCTACTCCTATTCAAACAAAATGATAATCTAACCAAGCATATGAAGAAGGATGCATCTACATATACCTAGCAAAACAAGATGGTTTGATAATTTGACTAAGCATATGCAAAAGGATGCATCTACACATACCTAGCCAAAAAATGATTTGATATTTTGATCCAAAGATTTTCAATGATTTTTCTTCAAGATTTTGATTTTTTCCAAAAATCCTAGCATGGAGGATGATGGTGAGGTGATTTTGGTTTGATGTTCAAGGATGGATAAAGGTTTGATTTTGATCCTAGGTTTTCCTAAAAGGACACTTGTTTACTAGACCTTGGTTTTGAAGAACATGCTTTTTTCTCTAAACAAGGTGTTCAAATTCACATAAAAGATTGGGATTTTGACAATAATAAAATGAGTACAATCCAGGATTGTTCCTTGAGGCTTTCCTATAAAAGTTGAAAAGCATTCTTCATCTGAATTTGTACAGCGTTGAGGATGCTTTTGGTGATCTTTTGGACTAAGAGGTTTTACCTTCGGTTTCTTGATCTTGATCTTGCATGAAATCATTGGGGACAAATATGTGGGGTCCAATTGTTTTTAGTCTTTGCTTAATGACTTTTTTTTTACCACAAACACTTCTTTGATTAGTTTTTCAACTAGATGTTCAATGTCTCAACTTCTCATTCCACAAGGTATATGATAGGGACAGGGTTGGATTGAGTCAATCACTGGCTCAATGCTCTAGGTCTCCAATAGATAACCCCTTGGTGTTTCTCTCCACCACTCAACCTATAGGTCCTAAAGGTTATTAGGCACCCCTGGTCCCTTGCCAACCCTGCTATCAATTCCAGTTTGCTGCTACCAAGTAGTTCTTGGTGCTTTCCCTCTCTTATTCTTCCTAGCCTTTAATCCTTCTAAAGACTAATTTACCTCCATTTGCTCCCTAACTTGTTTGTAGGGGTGTGCATAGGCTTTCATAGCTTCAAAACAATCTAGGAAAGGTTCTTTACCAAGCACAAATCTCCCTTCTCCTATCGCTGCCACCATACCCTAGGTTAGGGTTTTAGGAGGGCTAGTAGCCCATGAGCCCCCATTAGGTCTCTTAGCCCGGGGTTTTAGGTTATTACTCCTCCGTGCTCAATGAACACCATAACCTCAAAGAAAGAACCTTGGCTCAATTTTGGAGCACTTCAATATTTTTGTGATTTCAGACCTTCTCAGGCCGTACACAGGGCTAACACTGATTTTGAGAAATTTAGGGCTTTTTAAGCCTTTACTTGGTCTGTTTGTTTCTTCTTGCCACCATTTGATCTGAAAAGGACTGCACCCTTCCTGCCAACCTTCTTGGGACCTCCTACAACCACTATACACCCTAAAATGTTAAAGATTTTCCACCCCTGCCATGTTAGGGCTTTGCCATTTACTGTCTTCCCAAGCCGGGTATCAACAACTCGCCTAGGGTAAGACTTTGGCCATGGTGCTACACCTCCTACAGACTCCTACAACTATTGTATATACAATGATGGAGTTTATCCACCTTCCCATTGTTCCCATACTTCTTGGTATGGTGGAAGTGCGGGCTAAAACTCCATTTTTAATCCTATTACCAGTCAAAATAGCAACAAGAAATAACACACTATTTACAAGATTGATGAAAGCGATGAGAAAACAATCTAATGTGCCAAAAAAAATTCTTTAAAAGGTTCCTCTACATGCTATCAAACTACCAAAACACCCTGTTCAATACATCTATCAGCTGTTCCAAGAACAAGAATAGGAAAAAACCATTTTTTTTTAAAAAAACACTATTTTCTTATTAATCACATGCAACTGCCAATGCTCAAAATCATCCCACCTCTTGAAAAGGTTGAGAGATCTCTTTTACAATGCATTGGAAATGGTTAGGTTTCCTTCTCCAAGCCTAAGAGCGGCCAAAAGCATGTTGTTGTAAAACATCGTGTGTTTTGCAACTTTTGCCTAAAGCTTAGGAATCAACCACAAAAGGACTCCAAACTTATTCAACTTCTATTCTAAGAAGCAAAAAGGTCCTCAACCACCAATAAGGTGATCCACAAGACCATACCAAAACAACAAAAAGGATTTTAAAACAAAACTTCAAAGATAAGCTTATACTTTGGCACCTTGGCAGGTGCTCCTGCACCATTCTCTCCCTCTCAGCAAAAACACTAAGAACTGGAAAGAGGGATCATTTCCAGGCCAATGCCAAGTTTCTTAAATTGATCTTCTTGTACCCATGTGGCCTCTGAGTCAGGCTTGCTCTTCCACTTGATAAGGTGCTCCATGTATACCTTATTCCTTGTAGACTTTTGCACTCTGGACTCCAAGATCTGCTCTGCCTGAGGCTACTCGTGATTTGGTAGGGGTACATTACTGATGTCTTTGAAGATTTCATGACTGTTCTGAACCTCATCACTGACTGTTCCCTTATACTTGATCAAATCAACAATGTTGAACACTGGAGAGATGCCCAAATCTGATGGTAATTCCACCTTATAGGCATTCTTGCCATATTTGGCCAACACCTTGCATGGACCCACTCTCTTCATTTGCAACTTGGTGGACATCCCCTTCTGCAATCTGGATTTGTTAAGATGAACCATAACATAATCACCTACTTGAAATTGTACATCCTTCCTTGATAAGTCAACTTTATCTTTTAACTTTTGTGTTGCTATTGTGATTGTCTTCTTAACCTGCTCACGAATCTCCTTCACCAGTTTGAGTGAAGTATTCTGCATGTCCACTCCTATTCTCCTGAGATCCAAGGTCTCTGAGTTCACAAATGCCTCATGGGTGCATCCCATACACCACTTCAAATGGAATTTTCCCTGTAGTTCTATTAACACTATCATTATAGGCATATTCAGCTTGAGAAATCACCATATCCCATGTCTGTCCATATTCCTTTGTCAAGCACCTCAACAGATTACCTAGCACTCTATTAACCACCTCTGTTTGACCATCGGTCTGAGGATGGTAAGCTGATCCAAATGACAGATTTGTACCCAATCTGCTCCATAAAGTCTTCCAAAAATGGCTCATGAATTTCACATCCCTGTCTAATACAATACTCAATGGAAATCCATGGATTCTTACAACTTCCCTAAAAAAGAGATAAGCTATGTAGCTTGCATCATGGGTAGTTTTGCAAGGAATGAAGTGACTCATCTTGCTAAATCTGTCCACTACTACATACACACTATCAAACCCTGCCTTAGTCTTGGGGAGTCCTACCACAAAATCCATACTAACACACTCCCATGGTCTATTGGGAATGGGCAAAGGTTGATACAAACCTGCATTGCTGGCTCCCCCTTTAGCTTTCATGCAAACTACACACTGCTCCACATATTTCCTAACATCTCTTGCCAACTTAGGCCAGTAATAGAACCTTTGTACCAGCTCTAAAGTTTTATTTATTCCAAAATGCCCACTAAGACTGCCATTATGTTTCTCTTGGATCAAATTTTCCCTCATTGATCCTTTTGGGACACATAACATATTGCCCTTAAATAACAGTCCATTTTGCAATGTATACTTAGCATAGTGACTATGAAAATGATTCTCAAAATTAGAGCATACCTTGTATGCTTCTGAAAAGTCTTCATCATCACCATAAAGGTCTTTGAAACTCTCTAATCCAATGCTCTTCAGTTGTATTTCCTGCACTGTCAACATTCTCCTGCTTAATGCATCTGCCACCTTATTCATTTGTCCCTTCTTATGATTGATAGTAAAAGTGAAAGCTTGGATGTATTCCATCCATTTCAAATGCCTATTACTTAGCTTCTCTTGGGTGTTGATGTAACTGAGTGCCTGGTTATCTGTAAAACCCACAAACTCTTTGGGCAATAAATAATGCCTCCACTTCCTAAGGGACTGCACTAAAGCATATAATTCCAGATCATAGGTGGAGTATTTTTGCTTGGCTTCATTGAGCTTTTCACTAAAGAAGGCTACAGGCCTACCTTCTTGACTAAGTACTCCTCCTACTGCCACTCCACTTGCATCACACTCAACTGTGAACAACTTATCAAAACTAGGCAATAGCAAAATAGGTTGAGTTGCCACTTCTTGTTTCAGCTTTTCAAACCCTCTATCAGCCTCTTGAGTCCATTTAAACTTTGTTTTCTGACCACCCTTGATTGTATCCAGTACTGGTGCACATATACCACTAAAATTCCTGATGAATTTCCTATAAAACTGAGCCAAACCATGAAAACTTCTTACCTCTGTTGCTGTGGTTGGTGTAGGCCAGTTTAGGATGGCTTCCACCTTGCTTGGATCCATCTTCAATGTTCCTTGGGATACTACAAAGCCTAGATACACAAGTTCTTGTTTGAAGAACTCACACTTCTCAAGGTTAATTGCCAATTTTTCTTCTTGCAGCCTTTTAAGTACCATCTCCACATGCTTCAAATGTTCTTCTGCTGTCTTACTGAAAATCAGTATGTCATCAAGGTAGACTACTACAAAAATCCCTGTGAAATCCTTGAGCACCTCATTCATTAGTCTCATGAATGTGCTAGGGGCATTTGAGAGGCCAAATGGCATAACTTTCCACTCATACAAACCATCATTTGTCTTAAAAGTTGTCTTCCACTCATCACCCTCCTTGATTCTGATTTGATGATACCCACTCTTAAGATCCAACTTGGTGAAGAATTTTGCACCTCCAAGATAGTCCATCAAGTCTTCAATTCTAGGAATAGGAAACCTATACCTAATTGTGATTCTATTAATTTCTCTAGAATCAGTGCATAATCTCCACTTACCACCTTTTTTTGTTGCCAAAACCACTGGGACTGCACATGGACTAATACTCTTTTGAATCAAGCCTTGATCCAAAAACTCCTTCACTTGTCTAGCCACTTCAAGATTTTGATCTGGTGTGAGTTTGTATGCTGCATTGTTAGGTAAGGAAGCTCCAGGTATGAAATCAATTTGATGGCTTATAGCTCTCCTTGGAGGTAGGGTTGCAGGTGTACCATCACTGATAATTTCCTTGTACTTTTCTAGCAGCCTTTGAACTGTTTCAGGTATGACTATCTTCTCAGCCTTTTCTTCCTCTTTGGACTGCATTAAGACCACATAACCTTCACCTCCTTGATGTAGATTGTTGATAAACTCCTTACCACTACTCAACATGATGTTTGTTACCTTGGACTGCCCCTCATCTTCCTCTGTCAATGACTATAGCTTGAAAGTTCTTCCATCCTTCTTAAATTCAATGGTGTTCTCCTTCCCATGATATATAGCACCTCTGTCATATTGCCATGGCTTGCCTAGTAGAAGATGGCATGCATCCATGGGTAGTACATCACAAATCAGCTTGTCTTTGTAGCCTCCAATTGAGAATTCCACTGTAACCTGCTCATTCACTAAAACACTCTACCCTTTGTTCAACCATGTGACTTTGTAAGGGTTAGTGTGGGGTTTGGTTTCCAATTTCAACTTCTTTACTGCCTCCTCAGAGATGATATTATCTGTAGAACCAGAATCTACAATGACCTTGCATACCTTTCCAAATATCTTGCACCTTGCTCTAAACAAAGCTCTCCTTTGCTTGGGTTCTTCTTTGACTGGTTGTCTGATCAAAACCCTATTAAACATCAGATTTTCTCCTACTTCAGATTCTATATGACTAATCTCAGGTGATTTGACACTCATGGTGTCCTCTTGTGCATAGGCCACTCTCTTTTCATTGCTTGAAGAAGAAGCTTTCTCTGGGCATCTATAAGCAGGGTGACCTAGCTGGTTGCAATGGTAACATTTCATGGTGGCAAAGTAAGAGTTACTTCTGCCTGATACTCTTCCTCTATTTGAACCACCTTGAGGTCCTCTTCCTCTATTAAATCCTCCTCTTGAAGATGTTTCACCTCCATGCTCAGTAAGCTTAGATTCTCCTTGGTTTCTTTGATCATTACCTCTACCTTGGTAACCACCACACTGTCCTCTTTGATCTCTGCCTCTGCCTCTACCCTTAGAGGACTGATCATGCTTTCTTTTATTCCTCTCTTCAATCTTTATAGCCAGCTGATAACATTGGTGGACTGTCTTGGGACTTAGTAAAGCCATCTCTTCCTGAATGTTCTACTTCAAGCCATTAAGGTACCTAGCCACTTTTAGGCTCTCATCTTCTGCCACATTTGATCTCAAGCAAAGCTTCTAAAACTCTTCAGTATAGGTGTTGACATCTTGATCTTTCTGCCTTAGACTTTGCCTGTTCTTGTGCAACTAGATCTCATAGTCATCTGGCATATATGCTTCCTTTACCTTAGCAACCATTCCTTTCCAAGTTGATATGGGCTGCTTGCCTTCTTTCTCCCTTTCAGTCTGAACAAACTTCCACCATGTCAAAGCTGATCCTCTCAACCTTGATTTAGCAACCTTCACTTTTTGTGCTTTTGTGACTCCATCACATTCAAAGTGGTTCTCCATTCCATCTATCCAATCCATGACCAAATTAGGATCCATCTTTCCACTGAATAGTGGTATACCCTCAAGTCCTTTTCCACTCAAGGCTTTCAATGCCTTCAAGAAAGGCTCCTCCTCCAAAACAAGGTCAGGTTTAGGGACTTTGTCCTCCTCTGCAACCTCTTCTTCTTTTGGCACTTTACCTTCCAACCTCACCTTGTTCAATGCTTCCTCAAGTTGCTCTATTCTTTCTTTTAAAGACTTGTTGTCCTCTTCTTGTTCTTCAACCATCTTGGCTAATTATGCATTTGTCACCATGGCGGGAGTCTCACTTGACTCAACTTCTGACATATAAGTTGCTTTCCCAAATCTTTAACTAGGCTCTGATACCAATCTGATAGGGACGGGGTTGGATTGAGTCAATCACTGGCTCAATGCTTTGGGTCTCCAATAGATAACCCCTTGGTGTTTCTCTCCACCACTCAACCTATAGGTCCTAAAGGTTATTAGGCACCCCTGGTCCCTTGCCAACCCTACTATCAATTCCAGTTTGCTGCTACCAAGCAGTTCTTGGTGCTTTCCCTCTCTTATTCTTCCTAGCCTTTAATCCTTCTAAAGACTAATTTAACTCCATTTTCTCCCTAACTTGTTTGCAGGGGTGTGAATAGGCTTTCATAGCTTCAAAATAGTCTAGGAAAGGTTCTTGACCAAGCACAGATCTCCCTTCTTCTATTGCTGCCACCATACCCTAGGTTAGGGTTTTAGGAGGGCTAGTAGCCCATGAGCCCCCATTAGGTCTCTTAGCCTGGGGTTTTAGGTTATTACTCCTCCGTGCTCAATGAACACCATAACCTCAAAGAAAGAACCTTGGCTCAATTTTGGAGCACTTCAATATTTTTGTGGTTTCAGACCTTCTCAGGCTGTACATAGGGCTAACACTGATTTTGAGAAATTTAGGGCTTTTTAAGCCTTTACTTGGTCTGTTTGTTTCTTCTTGCCACCATTTGATCTAACAAGGACTACACCCTTCCTGCCAACCTTCTTGGGACCTCCTGTAACCACTATACACCCTGAAATGTTAAAGATTTTCCACCCCTGCCACGTTAGGGCTTTGCCATTTACTGTCTTCCCAAGCCGGGTATCAACAACTCGCCTAGGGTAAGACTTTGGCCATGGTGCTACACCTCCTACAAACTCCTACAACTACTGTATATACAATGATGGAGTTTATCCACCTTCCCATTGTTCCCATACTTCTTGGTATGGTGGAAGTGCGGGCTAAAACTCCATTTTTAATCCTATTACCAGTCAAAATAGCAACAAGAAATAACACACTATTTACAAGATTGATGAAAGCGATGAGCAAAAAATCTAATGTTCCAAAAACAATGCTTTAAAAGGTTCCTCTACATGCTATCAAACTACCAAAACACCCTGTTCAATACATCTATCAGCTGTTCCAAGAACAAGAACAGGAAAAAACCAGAAATTAAAAAAAAAACACTATTTTCTTATTAATCACATGCAACTGCCAACGCTCAAAATCATCCCACCTCTTCAAAAGGTTGATAGATCTCTTTTAAAATGCATTGGAAACGGTTAGGTTTCCTTCTCCAAGCCTAAGAGCGGCCAAAAGCACGTTGTTGTAAAACACAGTGTGTTTTACAACTTTTGCCTAAAGCTTAGGAATCAACCACAAAAGGACTCCAAACTTATTCAACTTCTATTCTAAGAAGCAAAAAGGTCCTCAACCACCAATAAGGTGATCCAAAAGACCATACCAAAACAACAAAAAGGATTTTAAAACAAAACTTCAAAGATAAGCTTATACTTTGGCACCTTGGCAGGTGCTCCTGCACCAGTATATCATGTGGATTTTTGATGAAATTAAGGCAAGGGTTACCTATTGTTAACTTTAACAAGAAAATTGAGATATAATCCAAGTGTTTAGAAACCTCTAAGGATAAAATCCCAAGGGCAAGCAATAACACATGAATTTGGTCAATTGTATTTGCTTCCTAAAGGGTTTGAAGTTTTGATGACAATGTTA
Source organism: Sequoia sempervirens (assembly GCA_007258455.2). Lineage (NCBI taxonomy): Eukaryota > Viridiplantae > Streptophyta > Pinopsida > Cupressales > Cupressaceae > Sequoia > Sequoia sempervirens. Next base: position 563,359,995 of record VDFB02270651.1, on the reverse strand, counting down.
AATGTTTGTTTACAAATGTTTTCAAAAAAGCAAAGTGTTTTGTAGCCAAGAACAAGCACAATCCTATGGATATGAAAGTCTATATTTGTTGAGTCCCCACTTGTACAAGTCTAGCTACGTTTATTTTTAGTGAATGGTTAGATGCTTGATCCCACTGGCTCCCCTCCACAACACTCACTTCTCAAGGCAGCCAAGCATCAGTACCCATGAAACTCCCATGGCATACTTTCCATTTCTACTAAAACCATAAAAGTGTGGGGCGGCTTCAAAATGACCGTTCTTGCACCAACAAATAGATAGGGATTTTGGCCTTTCTACAACAAGGGTTTTAATTCAGACTTTTCGTTCATTGGAGTTGAGCCAACGTGGCGAGAGACCATTGTTTCCCTTCTCATCAGAGTCAACCACATGATACTGGCCTTTGTTCCAGTACCCACTTTTATATCCCGGCTAGAAATACTCTTGGCTTTAGAGTGTTATCAGTTGGATCATTCCCTTGGGTGAGTATTTTTTCCCACAAGGCGAACCCTCTAAGATAAACAATAGCGAGTAAACATATTCATAGTTTGATCAACCTTCGTTTAGAAACAAAGGGACAACCCATGCAATAGGTTTACTCACACTCGCACAATGTCTTGCTCAATTTTAAGCCCAAACTAAAGTGTGGAGGCAATCACTTTATCCCAACCTAAGACCACCAAAAAGCCTTTTGATTCTCAAGATTGCCGTGAGGTACGAGAGAAGTGCATACCTCTTTTCAATGGTGTTAGTTTGAGTAAGCAATCACAAAGCAAAGTTGCACATGTTCCTTTTAATCCAACAAAGAAATAATGACTCCTTTTTATAGCACCAAATGAAGTGTGAGAATTTTTCTTGTTCAATTATTAGCCCCAAACAAAATCCAGTGAGTTTGTGTCCTAAAGTTCATTTTAAGCTCCTTTTGTAACAAGAATTTAAAGAGTTCTTTTTAGAGACCAAAATGAAACTAGTAAGTCCTAAGCATGAAAGATAACAAATTTTTCCTTAAGAGGATTAGTGAATCCTCTAAGAGTGTTTAAAAACACTTAGTATTATGAAGTGATGTCATTATTCTTCCTTTCCTTTTCACCTTTGATCAATCCAACCTATAAGAAAATCATATAGGTTTTGCAAAAATTGAGGGGAAGAAAGCAGAAAATAGACCAAATAACCAGAATTTGATAAAAAGAACATGTCATAAATAAATTTTCACTTTCTACTTCCCTCCAATGGTGCAACCCATGAAGGCATCTTAGTTTAAAATTACCAGTAGTGTTGTATAGCACCGCTTACCAGTCAATGCCGCTTTGTAGCCAAAATAGTGAGCATGAGGGCATCGCTATTCTGGTTAGCAGTGCAGTTTGGATTTTGAAAAGATTCCAGCGAGCTAGAATGATTCAGCGGTGCTATTCAAAAATTTGAATTCTGGGCAGGAAGTATGGAGCATCATAGTTTGAAATTTACAATGGTGCGATATGGCGACGTTGAGTTATCAGTGGTGCTAAACAGCGACGCTGAGCTTCCAGCAGTGAAATTTCCTGTAGGCGTAAAAATAGCAAAGAAAACACAAAATTTAGTGCAAAAATGTGATTTGATTTTCAAAAGTGCCCTCCTTCTAGCACCAAATGTAGAACCCCAATCCAAATACCTACAAAACACAATAAACAAACACATTATAAGATCATATGCAAGTAAGAACAAGGATTCCCCATGAAATCCATTAAAAAAACTCAAAATAGGAATGAAAACAAGAATATAATGAAATAACAAGAAAGTAGATTAAATCCTATTGAAAGTAATGCAAACTCTTGATCCCATGGGGGAATTGGTGCCAATTTGATGTGAAAATTGGCCCTTTCCCAACTCCGATGATGTGATGAAGATGATTGATGAAAGATGCATGCTTGTGGTGATGTCTTCAATGGAGCTCCATGTTAAAAATCTGCAAAAAGCCTAACTATGCTTGGATGAAATTGATGATAGATTGTTATGGATTTGAGTATAGTAAGTTTACTCAAGTTGTGGATGATCAAATGAGGAATAAAGCCTCTTATTTATATAAAATCAAGTTGAAGAGATGTCCAAAATGAAGCAATTTGGGACTAAGAATCAACTAATGGCAAGATGCCACTTGTCAACATGTGAATGGATGAAGGATGTGCAAGTTTTGAAGAATGTGTCAATAAATGCAATTAGGTGGATTTTGAAATTGTTGAAATGACATACAAGAGGGAAAGAAAATGCATTAAATGCCACTTGGCTCAAAGCAAACAGACTTATTAGGTGGAGTAAATTCCTTGTTAGAAGGACAAAGTCCACTTGGATTTTGAATTCAAATTTGAGGAATATTCCATCTTTTATGTCTTTTTAGAGAAAATAGAGATTTAATAAATGAATTAAATCTATTTTCATGTGCAAGTTGCAAAAGCTAGAGGATGGGCATGGATTAAGATTAAATTAATTGAGGATTAATTAATTTAATGAGGATTAAAATGATGTGACATATTGATTTAGATTTTATGGATTTATTTAAATAAAAAATGAGAAGAAAAGGATTTAGAGATAGTTAAATAAATATTTTTGATTTATTTAACTAAAGAAGGTGAAAGTTAGATTAAATCAAACAAATGTTAATTTATTTAATTCAATAGGATGACTTTAGAGATTTAATCAAATACAATAAATTATTTAATTAAATAGAGATAATTAGATTAGGTTAATTAATTTAATTAATGGAATAGAATGACTTAATGAAATAAATGATTTAATTAATTAAAGGGGGAAAATTGGTGAATTTAATCAAACAAGGGAATTTGATTAAATGGTTAGACCAAGGGATGATTTAGGATGAAACGGTGTTAGTAGTCAGGATCATATGTGCAGCGTTAATTGATACATTTTCTATGTCTACATAAAATAATTAATTTAGATTAATTATTTAATAGTGGAGAAATGAAGATAATCAAATAATTTCAATAATTATTAACTATAGACGAACAATGAAAAGAAAATAATTGAATAAACAATAATTTATTTAATCATTGAAGGAAAGAGTGTTAGTGACGTAATTAAATTTATTTAATTGATAGAAGTAGAATGAAGATCAAGAGAATGAATTAACTAAATAATTAATATTATTTAATTAATAGAGGAATGTGATAAAAAAATAATTAAATAATTAAAATTATTTAAGTACGCAAGGAAGAAGGACAATACAATGAAAAAATGACGCTTGTAGACCAAGAAATTTTTCAATGTCTATACATGCAACCCAAATAGTTGCATACTCTCTCACAACATGTTGCCACCATCCTTCCAAATCACATGAACATGAAAGTCTAGGAAGGAACCATGAAGAGAGAAAACTTGTAAACTATATCATGTCCTACCAACAACTCAAAAGTGTAATGCTATGTCAAGTATGATCTCCTAACAACCCCAAATGAGAAGCCTCAACAACACCCAAAACCAACATTCAATCTCTTAGATCAAACAAGATATGAATCAATATATAATGCCAATATGGATGTAAGCCTCTCTAACCAAGAATATCAAACTCAAAGAAACCATTCCCAAATCTAAAAATCATCCTATAAACCATCTCCTAACAATCCTCATCAATGAATGATAACATAAACTCGAACACACAAGGAGGTAGCTATGCCAAACATCCCTCAAAATGAATCCTCCAGAACTAACTATCCATAGCTCAAGATCCATATCTATGAAAGATAAAGCATATAAACTCATGCTAAAAAATCCTCAAATGAGTTTCCAAAATCAATCATCATGAATCAACTCATTCCCATGAGAAATCAAAGCATGAAACATAAAACATCTTAAAGAAATAATGGGAAAATACCTCTTAAATGATAAATTGTCGAGTAGACCAAGAGTGGGGAATGAGAATGCTCCTCTAGGATAACCAAGCCATCATGACTCACTTCAAGAATAATCTCCTCTATCGGTCCATCATAAACTCACGTCCATACCTAGGTGAAAGATCCTCAGTCTTCTTGTCAAAAGCTCCAAAGAGTAACCATCTCAAATAATGTCTAATCACAAAAGAACTCCAACCTCACCTATGTCTCCAAGTATCCATGAGCACCTATGATCGATCAATACATGCCAAAATCCAAATGCAACATAGCACCATCATGAAGTAAATAAGAAAATTATTATATAATCAATACAAAGAGAACTACCAAGATCAACGTCAAAGCTCCAACCATAGATTCAGGAACCTATCATGACATCCATGATCTAACCATCTCCTCCTAGGAGATAGCATGCACCAATACATACATCTTGGTCTCAAGATAATATGTATCATGCAAAAACTCTAATCTAGCATCAAGAGTAAACCATGACATAATAACAATCATACTCTAAACCAAGAAACCACATCTCTAATCACATGAAAATAACCATAACCAATGATGCATCCATGCCACTACCAACAACTACGAATCATGACTATCATCTCCTCTATGAAGATCATCTAGGTCTACACAGACTCAACTATAATGTTAGTAACATACAAGTGAAAACAAGATCTCCAAGCCAAGAATATACATACAACCACAATCAAAACATCAAGAACCAAACCTACACCACCAAGTCTTCACTGTCAAAATCTCCCATTGAAAGTGTATAACCAATGAATGTACCAAACTATCATGACATCATGATCAAACCACGTGCTACAAGTCTTATAAATTGGCTAATCAAGTACTCTAACCATCCATCCTCACATCCTGAAACAATATACCAATGCACAAATGACCATGATAAGGCCAACAAATGAAATCTACAACAACAATGAATCAAACTTGGTGGATACAAAGAATCCATATCTGAGTCATCCTAGTGCAACCTAGTAGGTTGTACACACCTACAAGTTGCATAACTCATAGATATAAAACATTGAAGCATGCAAAATCATCATCACATTAGTAACCTACAAACTGAGATATCAAAGAAGATAATCCTATAGACATCAAGACATAAACACCAAATCAACCACATATATGATTTGCCAACCATGTCCAAAAATGAGTAACCAATGCCAAGGAACAAAACAAGCATCAAGGAGATAAGAACAACCTCCTAACACCAAACCAAAACACCACCAAACAACCACATACATGATCATGTCATGCCAATACATAAATTTACTTGCATACCCATGACACCATAATCATTGCTATCATTGTACATGCACTCAACTATCACCCATATGAGACTCCAAGTCTCCACTCGTGTCAACACATGTCCTCAAAATTGAAGACAACTTATGTACTTGTCACCATGAAAGTCCAACTTTTAAAAATGCTTGTAAACCTATACCAAGAAGCACCAAATTGATAATCAACCATACCATCATAAATTTCATATAAAAACATCTACTCCTTCAAGGTTTTGCCTCTTGACTCATCTAGATGCTCATACAATCACACCCTGAATCTCAAGTTCCTACAAGTGATCAAACAAGTACCAAACTCATACAACACCACAAATTGATAAACAATTTTAACCACTATGTAGTACACTACAAATTCTTTCCAATTCCTATTTAGAATTAAAAATTTCATTTTGTATGCAAAAGTTATGACCAAAACCATGAAAAAAAAACATATGATTTCAAGGCCCCAAGAATGATGAAAATAGAAAAATCATGGAACCAAACTTATACCACTACATAGTGCTCAGAACCAGCTTTCCAATGAGTACAAGAAGTTCAAAAACAAAATTTGTGGGTGAAAGTTATGCAAGTTTGAAAAAACTGTCTATTTGGCCATGTAGAGCAATCCAATGGTGGCCTGTTGGTGGCTGGTTGGCGGTGCCACCACCTAGGGAAAATCTAAGGGTTTTGGGTTTGTTGTTATGATGGGATATTTGCACATTTGGGGTGTGAAAAATATCGGGTAAAAATGGTTTCTTGGATATGCATTCAAATGGGGGTATTGTGGGGGAAATTTTATAAATGACTTTGTGAGACAAAATAGACCTCATGGTTGGATTCAAGTTGGTTGAGAGATGGAAATTGATATAAAATTTGACCTATTTTAGTTCCTAAAATAAATGCAATTTTTTTTTTAGCCATACCTCCTCTTTCCTAGTTGTACGAACGTCATTATTATCTTTAGAAAATAAAATATATGAACAAAATATTCCCATCACTAAATATTTTTATCTGCAAAATAAAACCAAAAAAAAAAAAATACATGATAAATCCCGAAATTTTTTTAATTAAAAAACATAGAAAAATATTGTGGTGGTATGGGGTCCTCACACCCCATACATCCTACCCTACGTCATGCTCAGGTCCCATAATATGTTTCAATGTTTAATTTTCCTAACTGCTACTAAATAAGGTATTTGTGAATCTTTGTCTTTAAAGTGCTAAACTCCTTAAAAGTTAAATGGCCCGAATTGCTTTTTGAATGGAAAGTTTGAGAACATTTTTAATTAAAACCTTTAATATTTTTAAAGACTTTTAAACCGTCCCTCCTCATGAAGTTTAAATTTTAAAATATTAAATATTAAAAGAAATAAATCTACCACTATAAAGTTGTAGAAATTAAATTAACTTTTATTTTGGAGTGGGGCCCACCAAAACTTGAGTATATAGTCAAATCAAACATTGTTTTCAAACTTCCATATCTTTTACCCATGATGTTTGTTTTTTGACTTCTTGTACTCATTGGAAAGATAGTTCCAAGTAATACATAGTGGTATAGGTTTGGTTCCATGATTTTACTATTTTCAGATGTTTTTTGGGCCTGGAAGTTAGATGTTCTTAGTTAAATAGTTTTGAGCATAATTTTTGCATACAAAATAAAATCTGCAATTTTGAAAAGGCTTTGGAGAGCATTTGCACTGTATTATATAGTGGTTCATTTATATTATCATTTTATTGTGCAAGATGAGTTTGGTACTTGTTTGATCGCTTGTAGGAGCCTAATATTTTGGGTGTGATTGTGTGAGAATCCAGACGAGTCAAGAGGTGAAACCTTGAGGGAGTACATGTTTTAATATGATATTTATGATGTTATAATTGATTATTAGTTTGGTACTTCCTACTATAGGTTTACAGGTGTTTTTCAGAGTTGAGATTTGATGGTGACAGGTACACAAATTGTCTTTGGTTTTGAGGGTCCATAGCTTGACACAAGTGGAGATTTGGAGTCCCATGTAGGTGATAGTTGAGTGGAGGTATAACAATGGCTATGGTTATGGTGTCATGGATATGCAAGTACATTTGATGCATTGACATGACATGATCTTATATGTGGTTGTTTGGTGATGATTTGGTTTGGTTTTAGGAGATTTTTCTTATCTTCTTGATGCTTATTTGGTTCCTTGACTATGGTTACTCATTTGTGGACATGGTTGGAAAATCAGATCTATGGTTGATTTGGTGTTTAAGTCTTCATTTTACATGATTATCTTATTTGATATCTCGATTTACAGGTTACTAATGTGATGATGAGTTTGCATATTTTAGTGGTTGGATCTACGAGTTATGTAGTTGTATGGGTTGATCACCCATTTAGTTGCAGTGAGATGACTCAGATGTGGACTGTCTATATCCACTAGATTTGATTCATTTTTGTTGCAGATTTCATTAGTTGGCCATTTCTATGATCATTTGTGCATTGGTATGTTGCTTTGGGATGTGAGGATGGATGGTTAGAGTACTTTTTTAGTTGGTTGATGGGACTTGTAGCATGTGGTTTGATCATGATGTCATGATAGCTTGGTACATTCATTGGTTATACACTTTCAAAGGGAGCTTTTGATAGTGATGACTTGGTGGTGTAGGATTGGTTCTTGATGTTTTGATGGCAGTTGAATGTATCTTCTTGGCTTGGAGATTTTGGTTCTACTTGGTATGTTATTGACATTATAGTTGAGTTTTTGTAGACCTAAATGATCTTCATGGAGTAGATGGTAGTCACAATTCCATGTGTAGCTCAATATCATGGTTCAATGGGAGTTGTTGGAAGTGACATGGATGCATCATTGGTGATGGTTATCTTCATATGATTGGAGATATGGTTTCTTGGTTTAGAGTTTGATTGATATTATGTCATGGTTTACTCTTGATACTAGTTTAGAGTTTTGGCATGATATGTGTTCTCTTGAGACTACGATGTATGAATTGGTGCATGTGATCTCCTAGGAGGAGATGGTTAGATCATGTTGTCATGATAAGTTCTAGATTTTGTGGTTTGATCTTTGACATTGATCTCGGTGATTCTCTTTGTATTGAGTACATTGATCATTTGCTTGATTACTTCATGATGGTGTTATATTGCATTTGGATTTTGGCATGCATTGATTGGTTACAGGTGATCATGGATACTTGGAGATGGTGATGAGGCTAAAATTATCTTGGGATTAGAGACATTTTCTTGAGATGGTTATTCTTTGAAGGTTTCAGAAAAAAGAGCGAGGAGCTTTCACTTGGGTATGGATGTGAGTTCATGATGGACCGATAGAAAAGATTGTTCTTGGAGTGAGTCATGATGGCTTGGTTATTCTGGAAGAGCATTCTCATTTCCCACTCTTGGTCTACTTGGTAGTTTATTATTTGAGAGGTATTGGCCATTATTTCTTTTAGGTGTGTTATGTTGATTCATGGTGATTGATTTTGGATACTTATTTGAGGATGGTTCAACATGAGTTTATATGATTTATCTTTCATAGATATGGGTATTGAGCTATGGATAGTTAGTTCTAGAGGTTTTTTTTGAGGGATGGTTAGCATGGTTATCTCCTTGTGTATTGAGTTTATGTTATCATTTATTGATGAGGAGTTTAGGAGATGGTTTATGGGCTGATTTCTAGTTTTTGGGATAGTTTCTTTGATTTTTATATTCTTGATTAGAGAGACTTACATCCATGTTGGCATTATTACATGATTCATATGTTGTACTTGGTCTATGAGATTGAGTGTTATGGATATTTTTGAGGCTTTTCATTCGGGGTTGTTGGGAGATCATACTTGACACAGCGTAGCACTTTTGATAGTTCCTTCTTGGATGTTCATGTTTTTGGGAGGATAGTGGCAACATGTTAGAGATTATGTAGCTATTTGGGTTGCATGTGTGGATAATTGTGATTGTTCTTGGTACTTCATTGTTGATCATTTATCACACCTTGACATAGTGTTGTTTGGTAGACTTGATATGCTTTGAAATTACCTATGCAATAGGAGTTCCTGGATATGTATGTTCTTCATTGAAAATTTTGATATAGGGAGCTTGATTGTGGTTTATGGGTTTCATATGTTCTTGGAATGAGTTTATTGATGTATTGACACCTAGGAGGTATGGATGGTTGGATGTATTAGTATGTGGTGTGGATGCTACTTCCAATCATGTGGGTTTTCTTCATGATAGTAGCTTGGTTAGAGCCTTTCTTATCAATTGGATTTGATGCTTGTGTTCTTGGATTGGTGCATCTTCACCTTGGCATGTTCCTTTTCTTCCTTAGGTGGCATGTTGGAGGATGAGAGGAGTTCTTTCTTGAGACGGTGGTCACTTTGTTCTTATTGCAAGTATCTTGATAGAGCACGAGAGCATGTTGGAGGTTCATGTGGTTTTATGTATGGCTATGATGATGCATTTCATGTATTGATCCCTTATTTTATGTATACAACAAGTGGGAGAATGTTAGGATATGGTGTTGTACAACATTGCATAAAATTATTTATTATAATGTTGTAATTAAATAATTATTTAGTTTTGGTGCACCTAGGTGGTGTGGTTAATCATGCTAGGTAATTATTTGGGGATAAATTTATATTGTATTGTAACATTGTATTATTATTTAATGTGTGGGAGACATGTGATAATAATTTAATATTGGGGAAATATTAAATAAAGTGAAAACTTAGTACCCTTGATATTAAATAAAGGGTTAGTAGTTTTGTGTTCACATGGTTTTGTGGCACATGGTTTTATCTTACCACTATTTTTATTTGTGTGAGCTTGAGTCTATAAAAGCAAGCACATGTTTAGTGGTTAAGGATGGCTATGTGAGTGGGTTGTCATTATTAAGTCTTTCTAAGCAATGCATATGTGAAGCATGACATGGGATTTGTGGATTCATGCTTGGAAACATGAGGATGCATTGAGATGCTTGATGCTTCAGAGGTATTATTTGTAACTCTTGTATTTTTTTATTAATAAATAATATGATGGAGTATGGATGCTATTGGGAGGTTGGGTTTTTCCCTCTTGAGGATTTTACCAGGGTATATCTTGTGTTATCTTTTATGGGTATTTTTTCTGTTCTCTTGCATATGGATTTTGAGTACTTATTTGCATTGATTTCTCTTTTGGGTTATGTGGAAATTTTCATTAGATGATTGCAAGTTTCCTTACTTTACAGATGAAGATAGAGATAAATTATCTAAAATTTATATCAAGAAGTTCAAAACAAAGTGTCGACCTCCTATGATGATTCAATAACTAGGCCTTTATGACCATGATTCAAAGATTGGATATCTAACCTAAATAGCTATCTCATTCATCATGAAGGTGCATTTAACTTGTAAAACCAGGGACGTAAACTTGAAATGGGTCAGCACTGTATGTGCACTAGGAACTCTCAGTAGCCATGTCTACACTACAGCTAAGAAAAACACAATACTGGAAAGTAAATTGCTTGAAAAGAAGTAAATCAAGACTGAGCATCAATTAACAACTATGCTAAGTTGGAATGCATAACAAGAATAAAGATCTGGGTGAACAGATAGGAAACTACTCTGTCTGCTTTGGCTACAGGAATAGTCACATAATGGAATTCTAGTGGTTGCAGGAACAGTCGATGCTAGATTTTGAACTAAGTACAAAATAGGAAATAATAATTAAAATAATTACTCTAAAGAATAGATTACCCACCAAGTGGGCCCCCTTGGATGAGAATCCACTAAAACTAATACAAAATCAAATGCTTAAACTCGGACTATCATCTCATTTATTGAAAAATATGTAAACAGAGTAGCAACATGGTTGTATTGAAAAACGAAGAATGTTTTAATACATCATTGATATCTTCCAACAACAACAGTCAAGAACTAAGAACTTGGAACTTAAAAAGAAGATTAAAATCCTTATTTATGCTACTAGCTAAACAGGGTGGTTGACTCCCACTAACTAAGAGGACACCATTTAGGGAAAGCGAGGAAAAGAGTGGCAGAGCGATTACGACTGCAGGGAATCTAGTCAGAGATGCATGCCCAAACATGGACTCAGTGTTGCAGTAATGCTCACGATTTCTCAATGCCATAAATACAAGGCGATTATAATTTTACTATCATGGGGAATCCACCGCCATTGTCCTTTAGTTGACTCCTTTGAATGATTCCCTTGTGTGACCATTTGGTTGTTCCATTTCTCAACTTAGCATCCATAAATTGTGTCCTGCATAGCAATCTCAATACGCATAATAATTGCACATCAATAATCACCTTAAAGAACATTCATCAACCATATGAAAAATCAATAGAGATAATCCACATAATATGATAATGCCATTAAAACTTCACAGAGATAGGATTAAACCCAATGTCAAAGGTTTGAGGGAAACATTATGCAAATATTAACACTTAACTACTAAAGTTCATGACACTGCCAACAAATGGACTAGAGATTCTACCCAAAATTTAACCAAAAACTAGGCTCATCATTCCCCCCAACCTATCGTCTTGTTGGTCCTCCAACAGTGGAAGGGTTTTTCTTTTGCTTGGTCAAAGCTCTAAAGTTTGCAACCACTAGCTGGCCAACATCAGTAGCTGCAGTACGTGAGTCAGGATCCCAATAGAATCCTCCCAATCTGTCGAATTTGTTCCATCTTTTCCTTTCTGAAGCAATATTATATTGGTAGAATCTATAGTTTTTCATAGACCACATGAGCATGGGTGGGTAAAAAGTTAGGGGAAGCCAAAATCTCTCCTTTATTCTACCAATCTGGATATCCCTATCAATTCATTTCATTTTTGTAGCATAACTGTGAATAGAATGGGGCTCAACTTGTTTTAGCTCATCTGTTAAACTATTCCATCATTGGGTCAGGTATCCTCTTACAAGCTCCTCTTTTGTTGCTGCTTTAACCTCATATTTAGTGTAGACAGCTTCAATCCAAAGCATGATTTTGTTACCATAGCTTGGTTTGAGAAGTATCTTGAGCTATTCTCTACGAATATCCCTTGGGTTGCTTGACTCAGCCCTAATGGCTAAGGAGATGTTAGATTCCATTTTATTATAAGCATTTTCTGCTCACCCCAATTAATCTCATTATGTACCCAAGACATAAATGCTCTTAGCTGAATATCCCCAACATATAGCAACGGTTTCCAATCATGATCCTGCGTGACAACATAATTGTGCAAAGAGAATTCACATAAAAAAAAAATCATCTCAAGGGAAGCAATCCTGTAGGAATTGAAGAATTTTGTAGGAGTTTCAATGGAGGTATTTAAGTCTAAAACAATTTTTGACAACTTGAAAGAGAGGTATTTCTCTTTCAAGTGCATGGCATAAACCCTTGGAGGAGCTTTGCATTCTAGAATTTGTGGTACTAGGGTCACAATGTCATCTACCTTCTTCTTCAAAGTAGCAATCTCCTCATTTTTCTCCTCAATAACCTCATCCCTCTCTTGGATTTCCTTTTTCACTCTCTTCCTCTCTTGTTTCCATTCTTCCTCCCTCCTTTCTATTTCTTTCCATAAATTGAAAATTGATGCATGAACCATAAAATTAGGAGGGTTATGAATTCCTACCAGTGTTTTTGTTGATGGTTTCTCCCCATATGGTACTATCTACATGAACTCGGGTTGTCCAATTGTCTGTGGCTGCGGGGGTACCTTTTCTTCACCCCCTTCTTGTTGCAGGACCTCTAGTTCTTGTTCCTGGTTTTGCTATGGCTCTTGTTGTGCTTCCTGCTGTGGTTGCAAGAACTCCTGCTCTATTTCTTGGTCTTGCTACAAGAACCCTTACTCATCCTCAAATTCCTCTACGATATTAGCAAGGTTTGCCAATGTTATTTTTGTTTCTTCCTCAAATACATCCTCTTCTCTTTCTTCAACATGTTCTTGTCCCATTGAAGCTTTAGCATCCCCATGTGACATCTCACCATTCCCAGGGCTTTCTTGTGAAGGCATACAAAAAGCTGGCCCAGTTGGTTTTGACTTCCTAGGGGTGCTCTTACATTTTCCTTTGGCTACAGGATGAATAGGGCCAGCCTTCCTCTTCCTAGCATTTGGAACCTCTTTCTCTATAGGCTGTGTTTGGGCTTTTTCTTTTTCTTTTCATGTTTCAACCTCTTTCTTCCATGCCCTGGTTCTTATTAGGGTTTGCAGAGGGACATCATCATCATAATTAAATGAAGAGCTTGCTTTTTCTGAATGCTCTGTTTCAAAGGAACTAATGTTTATGGCTTCTTCTGCTGTTGCAAGAGGATTCATACTAGAACTATCACCATAAGTGGAAGCACTAATAATGGCTTCAGCTATGCTTAATCTTCTACTAACCCTACGAGGTTGGGGTAAAACCCTAGGTTGTGGTTCCTTAGGTTTAAATTGATTAATTTTTAAAAATTCATCCCAATACATCTCAAATACACTAACAAAAGATTTCTTAACCAACAATTTTATCAAGCAATGGTGGGAGACAAAGTTTTCCCTACCTTTCTATGTTTCACCTGCCATGATGGAGAGAAGACTGTATAGAACATTGGGTATGTTCATCCTCCTTCCGTGCCTCATGTGGCTCAAGAGCTTGAAATGTACTGAATGCAGGTTTGACAAATGTCCCTCACAAGTGAGATACCTTATAATGTAGATAGTTGCCTGCTTCCATGGTTCAAGTAGAGACATTCTTTTTGTGCCCTGATTTTCAATGCTCATTAGTAGGTCACCATGTACTATAAATCCTGCCCTGGCTATCTTGGAATCCCTAGAGGTAGGGTAATGCTCTCCATCAACAAATAACCCTGAAACTTCTACAATTCTCTCTTCAGTTTCCACAACCTCTAACCCTTTTACTGTGGCTTTGCCTTCAGAGAATGTTTGAGTGAATTCGAGCAAAATTCCTTCGTCAAAACCATCCAGCTTCATGAAATAATCAAACCATCCATACCGTTGAAATTCTACCAAGAATTTTGCATCTTGCAACAAAACATCATGAATTGAGGGCTCATTCTGAATTAAGCCACCTCCCATTGTTTGAGATCACCGTTACTTTGCAAAATTCCTTCCTCTGCAATTCTTGTCTGAAAGCCAACACCTTTCTACTAAATTCACATTGCTAGTGTCGACTAAATTTCTTTCTTTGTCTCTACTTTTTACCATTTACTGCTTATAACTCAAGATTATGACAAGGTAATTAAGGAAAAAAAAGGGGTGATAAATGAGAGCGATGATGGAAAGAATTGGTGGCTCAGTTAACATCACCTTACACATACGAGCCAGATTTTCAAATCAACCTATTTTAAATTTTCTAATGTAACCACGTTATGATTTGACACATAGGTAGTATATTTGCATTTTTTATTCCCCCCAACCTAAATTTGGACATGTGTCCACACATGTGAGAAGGGAGTGGTGGATTGACAGGAAATGATGACATATTATGTAATCACCTATAGTAACATGACATGATTAAATAAATGCACTTAAAAGGTAATTAAGAGATGAGAATTACCACATACATACATGAGTGTGTGAAGGATGTGGTAGAAAGATCATGGAGAGAAAGTATTGTTTCACCTTTTTTAGAAATAATTGAGCAATTGATGAAAGTGACATAGAGTGAAGTGAGGCATAATGAAATGATGGAAGAGAGAGAAAAGTGATATGGATGAACGAATGGGTGGATGGGTGATGAAATGGATTTCCACTAAGGTGGAAATATTTATTATGAAAAGTACGTACCTTACTTTAACCAAAAAAGTGAAATGCTAGGTCCACCACTTTCAGCTATAGGAAACTCGTGTGTTGAATGCTAGGTGAATTGCTGCAGGAACTCTTCCTTGGAGGCTAGATTATGATATAATCTGAGATGATGACCATTGACAAGCAACTTGAGCTTTAGAAGGCCAATAGTGGTGAGCTGAATAGCTCCATTATGAAAGACCTCAACAACTTCCTATGGGCCTAGCCACCTTTCCCACAATTTTCCTGCATTTTCCTAATGCTTTAAGTCATATAATAATGCCCAGTAACCTGAATGAGACTTCATCTCTTTATCGTGCCATCTCATCCTTTGATTTTGCATGACTTCAGTATGGTGCAAGGTTGTTCTTCCCATCTCATCCCAAGCATTTAGCTGCATGAATCTCTCTTTTTTTCCTTTCAAAATAGGAGCATGGGTTAAGGCTAACTTTAAATTAGAAAATGCTTTGTCACAGTCTTTTGTCCATTGGAGTTTAGCATCTTTTGTTAAGAGAGAGTATAGTGGAAAAGGGGGACAGTCTTTCTTAGTGGCAACATTAAGTCCTCTGTAATCAACACAAAATCACCATTTTCCTCCCTTCCTTAGCATGATCACTAATGGAGACACCTACTAGTTGTCTAAAATAAGATAGATAAATCTAGCTTAGAATAACAATTTATGTACTTATGTTCTAACAATTTCTCTCAATGCAGGGTCAATTCTTCATTGAGGCCGGCCTTTGATGTGGATCCTATGAGTGCAGAGCTTAGGATTCAATCCCTTCATATGATGATAGTCCCATGAAAATGAATGCTGATGAGACCTCAGTAAGTCTTCCAGTGGTAATTGTTGTTCTTGAATAGTCAATTTTATCAGAGTTGCTTCATTAACACACGGTACCTTGAGTTCATATGACAGTAGGGTATGGAACATGCTTATCGTGTAGGAAGTTTATCTATAGAAATGGTGGTTGTAGGAAGAGTGGCTATAGGAAGTTCATCCACAGGCGAAGTGGCTGCAGGAATAATTGGCAGAAGTGTTTTCATGAGATTAGCAGGACCAAATGATGCTTCCCCAACTTCACAATGGTTCTAAATTATACTAGATAACACTTCATCTTCATCTTGAAGTTGCATGAAAGTACTTAACATCATGAGTTGCGCTACTAAGTTAACCTCCTCAGCTCTGTCACCAATTTGTGACCATACAGAGTCTTCTTTATTATGGTTCAGCTAAGCAAGAGGATAAAGAACAAGCTTTTTAGTATTCCTGACATCAAAAATAGTCATGTGACCTGACCAACATCCAATATAAACATCTATTATTGCTAACCATGGCCTTCAAAGAATGATAGGATATCCTCCTAGAGTGGCCTTAGAAGAGAGAATCATGAAGTCTGTTGGATGCTCCCAAGAGTCTAGAATTACCGCAAGGTCTTGCACTATACCATCAAGCTTCATAGTAGAAGTATCAACAAGCTACAAGATAGTAGGAGTAGATCTCTTGCTTGCAAATAGTTGTTGTAGGATGTCCTTAGTCATCACATTGATGGCTACCCCTAAATTAAGCAGGGCACTCTTTACTTGAATTCCATTTATGGAAAATGCTAGTACATGAGTATCTGGATTATTGTACTTGGGAATGGTCACTTTTCCAAGCATGATGTTAGTGAGCCATCCCATCACATGGACTGTAGTCAGGTCTTCCTTCTTTCTACCTAGCTTCTTGAGGTGTGCTTCCTTGATCACCCTGTTATATATAGGAACATCTTTTATGGCTTGAAATAGGGGTGTCTAGACACATATGTGTTCTAACTGCTCCAAGATGTCAAAAGTTGCATCTTCCTTTCCTTTCTTATGCTTAACAATGTTTAATCTTTGAGAAAATGGTGGCTTTGGTGTAGTCTTCTTGGCTGGAACTGATTCATGATTTTTAGATATAGTTGGCTGAATGAGGTCATTCAAAGGTTCCTCTACCTCTTCCATAGGTAGTGTAGTAATGATGGGCTTGGAAGGGACTGGTAGAGCAGTTCCTAAATGCAAATGAATGTCACTCAAACTCATAGCACATGCAAGAAATTGATTTAGATCACCAGAATATACTGGCTACTGTTGTGGTTTGTTATTTAGGTTTGGGTGCATTGGAGCTTGAATTAGTAGGTGGAGGAATTATGGCAGGCTATTGGGGTTGAGAAGATGGCTGCATGCAACTGTCTATCTGATTTGGCCCAAAAAAGGGTAGTGGATCTAGTGGCATACCTTGTCTTGGAGCCCTTGGCTTCCTTTGTGCAACAAGGTGGACTTGTTCTTCCTCAGTCTGAACTGGCTAGAACTCAGGTGGAATCTACTTGATTTCTAAGTTAGCTACCATCTTACATCTGCAGTCCTTTTTTCTATAGTGGGGACAATACTCTATTAGCATCATCTCTGCCTCCTCTTGCATCTTTTTGGTTTGAAGTGTATCTAGCTGAGTAGCTAGATTGTTTGTAATATCCTACTTGAAATATGTCATCAAATCAATAATCTCCATCCTGGCTGCTCTGGAATAGTTTTGAAATATTTTCTTGATATTTTCCTAAGAAAATTGAGTGATATCTCCTTCTGCCATTAGATCAGTGCAACTCTCATTGATTCCTTTTAAGAAAAACAACTTTTGTGATTCTTCATTGAGTGTATGGTGTGGAGATTTCTACAAGCAAAACAAAAACCTTGAAATGTAATCCTCTAAACTCTCATCTTCCTTTTATTGCATCCTAAATATGTCACTTCCCCCATATCATTGCCCCTACAATATCCCTTGTATTTTTCAAGGAACTTTTTCTTCATGTCCTCCCAAGTCTCCACGGTGTTTCTTCTGAGACTCATAAACCATCCTAATGTAGCTTCTTTTAAAGTGGTAGGAAGTAGCATAAGCCCATGAGCATCAATGGTATAATCATAGCTTCTTGAGATGATGTCGTATTCAAACAAGAAGGTATCACCCATGTCTTGTTGATGGCTTCCCTAGGCAAAAGGGGTTATCAATTTGGTTTGGGGCAGATTTGGAAGCTCAACTAATTGTGGTATCAACTTAGCATCAACTAACTCACGCAAAGAATTGATAAAGATTCAGGGGGGTCATTACTTCCTAAAGGAGGATATGCTAAGAGAAACTTCATAAACACTACAACAAGAAAAACTACTAGTGACTTCAAATGACTTCCTAGCTTGACACCATCCTCGGAAATGACGCCAAAAATGTCGGCCTCCTATGATGATTCAATAAATAAGCCTTTACGACCATGATTCAAAGATTGGACATCTAACCTAAATAGCTATCTCATTCATCGTGAAGGTACATTTAACTTGTCAACCCAGGGATGTAAACTTGAAATGGGTCAGCACTATATGTGCACTAGGAACTCTTAGTAGCCATATCTACACTACGATTAAGAAAAACACAATATTGGAAAGTAAACTGCTTGAAAAGAAGAAAATTAAGACTGAGCATCAATTAAAAACTATGCTAAGCTAGAATGCATAACAAGAATAAAGATCTGGGTGAACAGACAGGAAACTACTCTATCTACTTTGGCTGCAGGAACAGTCACAATGGAATTATAGTGGCTGCAGGAACAGTTGATGCCAGATTTTGAACTAAGTACAGAACAAGAAATAACAATTAAACTAATTACTCTAAAGAATGGATTACTCACCAAGTGGGCCCCCTTGGATGAGTATCCACTAAAACTAATACAAAATCAAATGCTTAAACTCAAACTATCACCTCATTTAACTGAAAAATATGTAAACAGAGTACCAACATGGCTGTATTGAAAAATAGAGAATGTTTTAACACATCATTGATATCTTCCAACAACAACAGTCAAGAACCAAGAACTTGGAACTTTAGAAGAAGATTCAAATCCTTATTTATGCTACTAGCTAAACAAGGCAGTCGACTCCCACTAATTGAGAGGACACCATTTAGGGAAAGTGAGGAAAAGAGTGGCAGAGCAGTTACCACTAAAGGGAATCTAGTTAGACATGCATGCCCAAACGTGGAATCAGTGTTGCAGTAATGCCCATGATTGCTCAATGCCATAAATACAAGGCGGTTACAATTTGACTATAGTGGGGAATCCACCATCATCGTCCTTTAGTTGACTCCTTTGAATGATTCCCCTGCGTGACCATCTGGTTGTTTCCTTTCTCAACTTAGCATCCACAAATTGTGTCCTGCATAGCAATGTCAGTATGCATAATAATTGCACATCCATAATCACCTTAAAGATAATTCATCAACCATACGCAAAATCAATATAGATAATCCACATAATATGCCAATGTCATTAAAAATTCACAGAGATAAAGATTAAACCCAATGTCAAAGGTTTGAGGGAAACATTATGAAAATTTTAACACTTAACTACTAAAGTTCATGACGCTGGCAGCAAATGGACTAGAGATTCTACCCAAAATTTGACCAAAAACTAGGCTCATCACAAAGTAGAGAGTTAGCACTCTAATGAGAAGAGAAAAATAAGATATTGAAAGGCTGAAGAATGAGACACTGGAGAAAGTTGTAGATCTTGCAAAAGATTTGGGAATGTCTTCGGATAGTGAAGCTAAATTACAACATGAGACATCTATCCTAAAAATTAATGAACATGTGATTGAACAAAATGAGTATGTACTTGAGCCTAAGGGTGAACAAGAAAATATGGTAATAGATGACTCCCCTCCTATGGTGGATAATGTTGAAGATAAGAATGATAATATGTAGAGTATCCTGGAGAAGGATGAAACAAAAGTTGAATATTTTCCCCCTTTAGATATGGAGAAAGATGTAGAGTAGAAGAATGAAGATAAATAAGAAGTCTTAAAGAAGATAGAGGCACAAAAGGATGAAAATCTGCCTCCTCCCGATTGTGAGAAGTCTATAGAATTAGAAAAGGATATGTTCTAGTAGTGAATAAAAGGTGAAGAGTGATCAAATAAGGAATGAGAAAGTGCTAGAACTATTGGTGAATCCTTCAGAGACTCTGGAGATTCATTGAAATATCTACTAGATATATAGTTGTAGTTTGAACCAGGGGTATCTACATAGCTCCTATAGATTCCAATGCAACATGAACAGGTATACATGAATAAGATTTATCCCTTGAATAAAATATACTTTGGTGATGCTTTTCATGCCTTCACAAGGAAGGAAATACTATAGACACACCAAAATAGTGCATGAATGGTAGAAGAAGCAATAAAGGTATTGCAAGAAGGTATTCCTAGAGAAACTGCTTTTGATTCCTTGTCTCATGTGCATAAGTTGAAGTTGTTAGATTCTTTCAAGGATTATTCTTTTGGTTTAGAGGAAAAGATTGAGAAATAAATGGCAAAGGTCAATGATAAGGGATTGACTAACATTTCTGATAAATGCAATATTGCACATGGCAAGTTGCAAGGAAACTTGAAGGATGTTTAGAAATGTATGGAAGAAGCTAAAGTTTTGTTTTATTTTTTATTGAAATGGCCTAATTCTATAAGGAACATAAAAGATCAAATGGACTTAATAGAGTCACAAATAGCTCAAGCCTCTAGTGCTTATGATCTGACAAATGATGTGGATGGTGCAACAAGGGAAGAAATTGAGAATTTGCATGGTCAATTTTTCCCACTATAAGAACAAAAAGAGAAAATCATTATGCAGTATAGTTAACTCCAAGATTTGGTAAGTGCAAGGCTTACATATTTAACTGGAGTGTTAACTTGCATAGATAAGGTAGCAAAAAATAATTTGGTGCCTAGTTATTTGGATGAAGGAGATCTCCTTATTTAGTTTGAGAGTCAATGCAATATACTTGCATTCACTGAGAAGGATTAAGAGATAGCAAAGAAGGTCATAGAGGCACACCTTTCCAAACTGAAGGTGTCATACAAGGGTATTTTACCCTCTTCAAGCTAAGTTGTACATTTTTTCTTTACACAGGTTTTTTTTTTATTTCAATGTATATATGGGAAAGTTAGTGGATTGAGTTGCAATGCAAGTTTTTGTCATTTTTCATTGATAACTTTGTTAGGGGGAGCCACTTTGATTATTGGGCAATTGCATTGTGTATAGAAGTAAAGCAATAAGGGAAGTTATTGTCATGTACATATATATAAATTAAGGAGAATGATATAGTGATCCCTTTTCCCTTGATGTTAAAGGGGGAGTCATTTGAGAAAGTTTGGAGAGTGAGAGTGTGTTGCCATCAATGACAATGGGGGAGATTATTGGCAACATGAGCATGATGATGTATAGATGATGTATGGTGTGGGAATATTGATGAGTTTGATAGTATATGGTGTTGTCATTGATGGAAACCCATTATAGAGATGTGAAAGTGTTGGTTCAGAGAAGACAAAATGGTTTAGATAATTGGCTAAGTCTTAGAGTGCAATTTAAATATTCAATGAACAGTTTTAGGTCTGTGTTGCTTTGCTATGTAGAATCTTGTCATGCAGTTTTGAGGTAATATTGGTGGATGTTGAAGAAGTGTATATGCAAATTTTCAAGTCTTTGTCTTTTTTAGTTGAAGATATTATTGACGGAGTATCAACTTCACAATGACAGAGTTGTAGTTGCAGAGTATATGTTGGAATGCCCTACATTCCATTATAGATGAATATTTTTCTATGAATTTTGAGGAAGTGTTTGGGAATGTCAGAATTTTGTTTATTCCAAGTGCTAAGATTTTTAGTGGTTTTCATGTTGATTTGTAAATGAATAGTAAGTTCATTCATTGTTACTTCACCAGTTTTCTATATGGTGTTGACCTAAAGACTTTTGGGGTCGTATAGAGTTTTTATTTTAAGGGGGTCATACAAATTTGAGTGGTGTATGGAGTGGAATCATGGGAGTGATTATGGGTCATTCCGACCTATTTTGGTGGTGCACTCATTTTAGTTCTTTATGAAAAGCATGTGTGTTGGTATTTTGAGCTGATAGGTTATGTGGTGCATGATTTATCTAATTAGGCCAACCTAATTGATGTTTTAGTTGTTTATGGTATATATACAAGGTTAATTCATTGTGTGGATTAAGTAGTGATGTATGTATGATGTTATTAATTGTGTGTGTGAGATCTAGTGTAGAGAGGAGTGTGAATTTTAATTATGGTGAAGTATGAAGTGTGTTATGTCAATTTTTAGAGCTTAATTGGAACTATATCTTCAACATATGGGTAAGTGCACCAAGATGGTTCCCAAAAAAGGGGGCTTAAGCACCCACATTTTTTCTGAAATTAGGAAATACTGACCTTGGACGTGAAATTGAGTATAGCTACACTCAAAATTTTGAGATGGAACAAAAACAAGGATCAAAGTGCTCCAAGTCTACTTTCTAAACCACTAATTTATTTTGAAAATGATTGAGATTAAGGGGATCAAAAGAGGGATGTATAGAAATTGTTGTTGTTTTTGTCAAAAAAACATAACATAGCAAATCTTGTACGACCCTAGCATGGTGAACTTTTTTGTAGTATTTTTAAAATCGCTATGGTTAGAAGTTAGCTAATAGTATCTAGTTGATGCATGATTTTTCTAATAATTTTTTAATGAATATTTGATTTTTTACTAATTTTTAAGTGGGCACTTCCTAAAAAGCTGAATTTTGGCCATGCTCCCCCTAAAATTTTTGGAAAGTAATAGATTTTTTTTAATTTTAATTTTTAAAATTTGTAGAATGGATTCTAGTTTCTAAAAATGTAATTTATTTGAAATTTTGATGAACGGTTAATTTATAATCTAAAAAAACCAAACACTACTTTTTGAGAAAATACGACATACAAATAAAAGAAATTATGGATGAAAGGCCTAACACTGTTAGAAAGTGAAAAAAAAATACATCATTGGAAAGCTAAGAGAGAACTATTATTACCCATGTGTTCAATTTTGTCGATATTGAACTAGATGCAATCCTAATGGTGAGCACGAACCCGATTGTGTGAAAAATTGTAGAATTTGCAAAAACACATATCTGGTCATTGGGAATGCCCTCCAAGCCTTTGGGTTGGTATTCCAAGGAAAATACCAAAGCTAAGTCTCGGGGATTCCCAAAGAAAAATATAACACGAGCGCATTATAACACGCTCGCGTTATGTGTTAGTTTTGACATTTTTTGCTTCTTCGGGGAACATGTCTAGCAACACATAATGTGCTCGCATTATGTCTTCCTTTAGTTAAATGCCACTTTATTGAATATTTTTTCATATGTTTGTATGTATATGTATGCTGGTGTGTAATGTATGTATGTATGCCTATATGTATTTATTTATGCTTGTGGGAGAGAGGGTGAGAGAAGGTGGGAATGGGAGAGAGTGTGGGAGAGTGGGAGAGAGGGTGGGGGAAGAGTGTGAGAGAGAGTGGGAGAGTGTGGGAGAGAGTGTGAGAGAGTGGGAG
>VDFB02270651.1:563235052-563336512 GCA_007258455.2 Sequoia sempervirens | reverse complement strand
AAAACCCTTAAAATCAGGGTTTTGGGTGAAAAATGTATATTTCTTCCATTCCCATGTTGTAAAATTGCTAAATCTTAGTGGGATGGAAGATATAAGGCTGTACTATCATGTCCTTAATTTTTTGGAGAATGGAAGCCTCATTGTTGGAAGTTGTGCATGAATTTTGGCTTGACATCTCTATGTGGCAAGCATAATTGACAAGCAAAAAAAATGAGTTTTTGCTTGATTTTGAAGAATCTGTTTAAGAGGCACTTAGGAATGGTGGAAACAGGTGTGGGGAACCTATAGGAGTCTAAATTTTTTCTTTGGGGTGAAGGGGAGAGCCTAGATAGTCAAGACCTAGGTGTAGGTCTATGAATTAGGCCTTTTGGAGTAGTGGTAGAAAGGGCCATTGTGAGTGATGTTTTGACAATCATGAGGAAGGGTTTTGGAACCTTGTAGGGGTCCATCTTAGGGGTATGAATCCATAGGTCTGGTGTCTTAACAATCTTCCTTGTGTTTTTTGTTCTGAATTTCCTACCGGGCAAGGGCTACAAGCCTTAAGAGAGAGTGAGGTCTAAGTCACCATAGTGATGGGTGTTTGTTGTAACCTAAATGCTAGAGGGTTGTTAAACCTTGTTTTGACTTAATGAGACATGATCCAAATGTTTTCAATCTTTGTGAGTGGTCTTAGTTGTGAACCCTAGGTGTGTGGGGTTGATCTCTTAAAGAATAGTGGAGTTTAGGACTCCTCATAAGATTATTTGAGAGAAGCATTTAGTGGAGTGACTTTGCCATTTGTGATTGTGAGTTTTCCTTCCATGCCACTCTACATCATTTCTAAAGCTTATGTAGGCTATTTCCATGGTGTTTGTGGTGGTGGTAGGAGTATTTAAGGTTTGTAAGTACCTTATGCAATAAACCCTCCTTTGTAGGGCTTGATTTGTGCATAGAATAAGCTTAGTCAATAAACATTATGTGAGTAATGTCTTGGAAGTCAGATGAAATGATTGAGATGTAAATGGTTGATTGTAGTATCTTGTTCTTGAGGAACTAGTTGGTAAAAGTGAAAATTTGGTGAGTTGTTTAAGGAATTGAAAGATTCAGAGCTCTTTATCAGGTTTTTGCTTTGAATTTAGATAAATTGATGATGACAAAGGTGTGTTAGGATCTGATGGATATAGGTTGTAACATGAAAGATTGGTTTTTGGTTACTTTTCCTATGTAAAGAAAATTGAGTGGAAGGGTGCCTTGGTGAATGATGAAAGAGTGGATTGTTTAGTGACTCTAATTAGGTTTCTTGTGCATGGATCAATCATTTTTGCTGATAAATAAGATGTTTGAAGCTTGAGGATGATAAGAAGTATTGAAATAAGTTGGCTTGTTGTTGCCTTGTGGTTTGCAAATGAAACAATGTGATTTTTGATGAAAATAGAAATAAGTTTTAGTTGCTTATTCAATTTGATCTTCTTCTAATTCAATTGGGTCAGATGTTGGTGCAGAAGCACCTAGGTCATCAAATACTTTTCAATTTTGCAAAAGGGATGAGTGTTCAAATTTGTATTGAGTCAATCACAAAAGGTCATGGAAAAATGATGTAAAGCATGTTCAATGTCATATGAGGTCTTATTTGAATGTATTTAAGGTTATGGGTAAGTTCTAGGTGGTCAAAGTGGGAAAATGCAAACAATGCAATATTGTTAAAAGTTGTTAAATTGATAAAAACAAGGAAATCAAGCATATTAAGGGTTAAAAGGGGTAGTTTCAACCGATGGAAAGAAAGTTATAGAAAAGGAAACATCTTTAAAAGGCATGTAAAGGAAAGAAAAAGTAGAAGTTTGTGTTCTTGTAATTAGATTTTGAAATAAAAATTCCCTGTTTCTGAGTTTGCAGCATTACTCCATTGTTTTATTTTCTTGTGTTGGTAATTTAGGAACACCCAAAGTTAAATCATAGTGTGAATACATGTAAAGAGGAGTTAGTTTCCAATTTCAAGTTGGACTTGGTTAGTTTTAGGAAATAAAAGAATAAGAGGTAGTTTTCAGTGCCCGACAAAGTCCTTTTAGAAGCAAGTTTGAGAGTCCAATAGGGTTTTTCTTCACTACTCCACCAATGTAGGTCAAGTAAATTGGTGGAGTAGGTTAATGTTAGGATGTTTTTCATGTTTTGATGATTGTAAGTGCAAGGAAAATCAAGAATACCATGGTGGAGTTGTTGCTACACTGGAAAATAGAGGATTTTCCTACACAAAGTGATGCTACAGTCATGGGTCATGAATAAATAAAGCTTGCAGAGGCTTGGAAATGATGTAGAAGGTCTTGGTAGACATAAAAAATCATGTTCCAGGTGGTGGCCAGAGAAATAGAGGTTTGCAAGAGTATTTTTCACAAAACCCTCCTTGATTTGTGCTTTTACACCCTATAAACGAGGGTTTATTGGATTAGAACATTTTCATGGTTTTCAATCCCTATAAAAGGTGAAATATTGAGTTATAAGACATGCTTGAAGATTGTTTTGAGGTTTTGAGTGATTTGGAATGGTTTTGAAGGGGTCTCCTTTGTAAAACATGCCTAATCTACTAGCCTTTCTTCAGAGGACAGTCTAAAATCTGATGATTTTCTTTATGTCAAACATCTAAGAACTTTGATATGTTGTGATGTGCTGAAAAGTGTTTCTAAATGTGCATTAAGTTTTTTAATAGGCTTTGAGATAGGAATGTAACTACCCAATTTAATGGTTGACAAACCTACTAGAGGAATATGATATTGTCTGATCAAAACAAAGATGTTTGTTTAAACAATGGAAAGGATGATATTGAGTGCTTGGTTACTATCAAACTAATGATATGATTGATGTTACTAAATTTTTTTAAGGTGTATAAGATAGGTTTGGTGACTTTGATGGTTCGATGGGTGAGTATTATGAAGCCTTTTGAGCAAATTGGTGATTAACCACAAGATGATAATCAAGATTTTGTTGTAGCAGGAGTTTGTAACCTGTAAATAGACTATTGCAATCAAAATATGGTGAGTACAGTGCTTGATAATGGACTGATAACAGTGAGGTATGGTTTAGTTGATTTGTTGCCTTGGTGAATAAATGAAAGGATGAATTGTTCAAGTTTCAATAATCAAGTTTATGTTGTTTTTATGGTGGTTGAGAATGATGTGAATCTAATTGATTAAGTCAAAGTTTTCTCTAATATTTTTTTTGCTTTGAATGAGTCAATTGGAATACTGATTAGTGGAATGATGAATGATGGCCTATGGAATGGCTAAGAGAATTTGAGTGGATTTTGGTTGAATGAAAAGTAGATTTATGATGAAATTATATTTGATCTTCTCCTGATTCTATTTGGGATTGAAATCCCTTGAAGAAATGATGTTGATGGTGTTTGTTGGATGCTCTACATTAGATGTACCCTGATGATTGAGTGTTTTGATATGATGCTCTACATCACTAACTTCCTTGTCTATGTTATTGCTTACTATTATGGTTTCATAGATTTTTTCCAAGAATCCATAGTTTGTCGTGCTGGTGCACCTTTGTAAGCACATTCCTTCATGTGAAGTAATTGCATCATGCTACTTATGTTGACTTTCTAAACAACTATATTGTACAGTTGAAATTTTTTCATCTATCAACATCTAGTTATTAGTTATGGAATTTGAAGTAATGCTTTGAGTTCGAATGATGTGTAATGCAACATAACCAACAATATGAATATAAACTACACAAATATATTAAGTAGAATTCATTAGTTAAGTTCTCTTTATTCTATTACCTTTGTCTATGTTTGAGTGAATCCACTGGCACTAGGAGGTTGTTTGCTTGAAACCACCAATATTAGCCTATTCAACATCCAAAATCACATGTATTAAAATACCATTCGTAAAACAATGCTATTAACATGTAATAAATTTATAGTTGTTTACTAGTTACATACCCCACTGATAGGTGTACTGCAGAAAAATAAGTAGGTGGAGGACCGGTGTATCTAGTCTCAACAACTGTGACCCTGCAATTTTATTAAAATAATAAAACTAAATTAGTTAATCTTGCATTTCGAATCAAATTTAATAAATTAAATTCAATGAACATGACTTTTACCGTACTATCAATGCCATATGCATGATGCAAAATGTCAGCCGTCCTCTCCATCCCCATAGTAGCATACAAATCATACATGTAGCAGCATACGGATCTGCTTAGCAGCATATGGTGCTCCTCCGAGTGTGTGGGGTCATATGAACAAGTCACCCCACAAGATTGACACGCATGGGTTCGAAGGCCACCGCCTGAAGACTCCATAGCTCTGCAATAGGGCTAGTATGATGGATGACACTTTGGGTCAAAGTGTTGATGCGCGCAATGTCTCCTTCGGCCTCTCCTTCGCTCAATGGGCATAACAATGTGCTCCCAAGGCGGCCTAGCGAGAGGTTGTCTCTCTTGCATAGGATCTGGTGTGCCTGGGCCTATCGAGGACCCCCACCTCTCCCCTGGAACTCCCTCATATCAAAATAATTTGGGATTTGGTTCAATACGAACTCATGTACAATTTCCTAAGAAATATTAGGGGACTTCACAATTGTTGCATGGTGGGTAATCAAAGACCAAGTACCACCTATCATAAAAATGGTTCCTAATCTCTTGGTGGTGGCACCAATGAATAGGAAACCTCTTCGCATTGAGGATAAGATTTTGATTTTTTCTAGGGTGAATAAAGAGCACAAATCACCTTTAGTAATTTTTAAATCTTTTACTTGTTTATATGATAGTTTATCTACATAATATGCCCTAGCTGCCTGCCTCCTATCTTGCCATCTCGTTATTTATTGGGTTATTGAATCTACATTTTTTAACATCTCTTTCATTGAATTTTCTAGTGTCATTCTTTCTACGGTTGAAGCATTTGGATCACTCAACCTACTGATAAGATCCTTAATTTGTTTTTTGTTGTTCTCAATTTCACTCCTCAAATTTTGTTGAGTGTCAGGAGGGTGTTGAGTGATTGGTGGGGGAGGTTGATTTTGTTGAGGATTTTGTTGAGGAGGATTTGCTTGTTCTTCTTGTTGAGGATTTTGAGGATTTGCAGGATTATTTGCATCTCCTACAAATTTAAAAAAAAAATCAAATCTAACCTAAAACATACAAAATCAACTTGAAACTAAGAAATTCAAAACAAATAGCAAACAATACTTACCTCCTACACCTCTTCGTCATCGTGGTGCCATCTTTTCAAAGTAAAAGCAGCTATTGTTGATGAATTTTGTAGAATGCCTCCTCCTAGAATGCGAGCGCAAAAATGAGGGTTTTTGGCTGCGAGCAAAGAAAAAAAATAGGCAAGAGAAAATGAATAGCTTTCACTTTTTTTTTCTTTTAGATTGACATAACGCGAGTGCATTATAACGTGCTCACGTTATGTCATTTCCAATATTTTTTTGAATTTTGCCACAAAAGTGTAACTCAACTTCATGCACCTACCCATATGTTAGATGTATTGTTAGCACTTCATCTTTGGTAGTGAGCCACCCTCTCTTTTTTATTCTACGTAGTGAGCCCTTGATAATGAGCCATAAATAGTGAGCCTCTGTTTTGGATAGTGAATCTACCATTCTATATCAACATTGTAACAAGTTATAATATATTGTGATCTAGTCCTCATTGTGGTTTTTACTTTTTAAGAGTTTTCCACCTAAATCTGGTGTTCTTGTGTTCTTTGGTGTGATGCTTGCTTAATATGTTCCTTTATATTACTACAAGTTTAATGTGATGCATTGAATGAATGTCTAAATTGATAAAGTTAACAAGTTTTAGTGAACAATGATTCACCCACCCTCCTCTTAGTATTTTGGGTGTTCAACCATCACTATAAAAAATGTATCAGCATTAGCATTTGGGTTATCAATTTCTCTAGTCCTCCTCTTTCCCTTTAGTCCATTTGTTCTTCACATGTTAGTTTAGCTTGAAGGATTTGTGGACACCGAAAAAATAACCCTTCTACTTTTTCTCTCGTTTGGGCCCTCCTTGTGATTTTGGATTAATTTTCCCTTGATTTAATGTTGTAATGTGGATAACACATTTACATTAGGTCTTGGGCCCTTGTAAACCGAATAAAATGCATTTATCAATGTCTTGTAAAGGTGTTGTAAAGTGTTGTAAATGGATTTCACACTTTTATAGACTTTTACTAAGCATTTAAGTCTAATGGACCTATTTTTCCCTTAATGCAATATTGTAAAATGTATTTAATTGCATTTTCACATTAATCTAG
Organism: Sequoia sempervirens; assembly: GCA_007258455.2. Lineage (NCBI taxonomy): Eukaryota > Viridiplantae > Streptophyta > Pinopsida > Cupressales > Cupressaceae > Sequoia > Sequoia sempervirens. Next base: position 563,330,259 of record VDFB02270651.1, on the reverse strand, counting down.
AAGGCTTGTAAATTAAACCTAATTTTATTCTAATGTTTTAATGTGTTTTGCACATTCACATTGGATCTTGTGCCATTCTAGGCTAAATGGACCTCATTTTAATGTTGCAGAGTGTATTTAATTAGACTTTCACATTGAACTTTGTGTCCTTAGCCCTAATCACCCTTTATATCATCATTAATAGGCCCCTATGACCCCATATTGTGCATCCTAAGGCATATTCTAATCAAAATCTTGACAATATAAACAAATAAACTTAATTTATGCATTCCCTGACACTTTAGTTGGAAAAATAGCCCCTGTGGGGCCCATTCACCACTTTGGGTGAATGAGTCCCATCCTGTTGGGGCCCATTTGCTCAAGATGGCGAATGAGTCCCATTTGGGCCATTTTCGAGGTTTGAGCAGGAAAAATTAGGGTTTAAGTTTAATTTTCTTCAATGTCAGCATTGGGGATTAAATTAACGACCAGTTGAGTAGGATTTCCTATATAAATGAGCTCTTAAATCATTATTTCATTCATTTAAATCCATGTTTTCAAGTCAAGCACTCTCGGGATAAGCATTTTAAGTCTTCACAAGGTCATCAAGATAGTATTCAAGATCACTTCAAAGGCATTCAAGGGAATATTCTTCATCCATTGTTGCATCCATTCAAGGTATATCATCATGTAAAGTCCCTAATTGTATTATTCCATGCTTCATTATCTTATTTCAATATTTTGGTTTAATTACCTAAAAGGGGTTTGACCAAGGAAAACCCCCATTTCTTAACATTCAACATTTTCTCTTTCTTTCTTTGTGTGATTACAAATCTAGGTGCTTTGAAGGCTTGGAGATGATTGAAGAATAAGTTTCAAACTTTTTGAAGTCATCTACCTATTGGCAAGGTCAAAATCTTCACAAAAATTCACTTATAGTGCCAAAAATTAGGGTTTCAGATTTGGACACCTGGAGGTACAAATTGAGTAGACCAAGAGCTACAAATTCCACTTTTGAGTTTTTAGAAAAGTCAAAGTGGAATCATTCACCATTAGTGGTAAATAAGTTCCATTGTACCTATTTTTTAGAGATTTTTGCAAATTTAGATACCCATTTGCCTGAAGTAGGCTCTAGTACAGTTTTCCATAACTAAGACTGATTCACCCAGAATGGCGAATGAGCCCCACTAGGCCTAAAAATTAGCATCTTCATAATTTCAGAGCTATTTCTAGTCTTCAAAACATTTCTAGGTGCACACTGTCTATTTTGTAGCTTTCCTTTTTGCTTTAATTGCATTTCTAAGTTAGTTTCTAGGTCTTTTTTCATATCACACCGTGTTTTCAAACATTATATGTTTTTTAAGCTTGCACTTGGTGGTGAACCCCTTATTCATCCTTTTTCTAATCCCAAACCCTACCGTAGGATACCTTATTGTCAGATATTTTCCATCCTTCTTCAGGTGAAGATCTCTAAGATGCCCTTGAGTGTGAACATTGTGAAATTGGATCCCTTTCTTTAACAAGGAAGTGAGGCATCCATTTTTCGGTGTCCATAGGATTGGTATAATTACATGATACCATTCCAGTGTCACTTAGAAATAATAGAGGAAGAAACATGAAGGAGTATGTTAAAATATACCTATGTTATTTTTTAAAAATAACATTTAAAAATATTAAAAATACCCTTTTGTAGGTATATAAGTTTAATTTTCAAAAGTATAATTTTTAACTAGTTTAATTATTGTCTATATTTTATATTTATTTTACTAAAATTATGTAATCAACACCAACATATAAAGTTGATTGTATTATCAATAAAAATATTTAATTTTATTAAAGAATTAAAAAGTATGATACACTAGAGAAGATATTTCATGTCAAGATTATATTTTTTATATTAAATGTTAATAAGTATCATGTAATTGATTCTTTTAAATTTATTTTACATAATAATTTGTGTAATTACTCATTAGTAAAATACCAAAAGAATAAAAAATTATAAATCATTGCATGTTATTTATTACACTTTATACAATCTTACAAGTAATTTGTCCAAACACAAATAAAAAATTGTCAAATCAGTATATATTTTCTATTTAATAGATAATATACAAATGTATCTCAATTTGACACAACTGAAAACTCTTTTTCTTCATACTCATCTAATCTCTTATAAATATTATGCAATAAATGTTTAGTGTAAGATGGGGTTAGATCATTCCTAGCCTAGATAAAGTGACAACCAACATTTCTAAGCTATAAAACCACATCCAACAAGAGAAAAAAAACAATAAGTAATTAAAATGAAAAAATTCATAAGTTTCCACTCCCCATTGTAGTTGCTTCACTTCCCTTGTCTCTCCTTCTTTTTATGCCAATATTTCCCTTAGATTTGTTGTTGAAGTTGTGCAAATACCTACAAATAGTAAGCAATAAAGTTAGAGATAATAACTGTTAAGTTGAAAACAAGAGAGGAAGGTTGCTTTCATAGACAACCATTCAAACAGATAGCCGAGATCGACCTTCTAGAAAGATTCCAAGATCAATGAATGAGGATTGATGAGAGGGAGTTTATGAAATGGATGACCAAAATCAATGGTTGAGAATTGATGCAACTAGAATATACCATTCATGGAAGAGCTATGATGTCGACAACTATGACGCTCGACGGCTATGACAAAATTGAAGGCCATGATAGAGATTAATGACAAGGTATCTTTGACCAAAAGAGGTGCATAAATGATTTATTTTTAAATTATTTATTCAAAAAATGGAGGGAATGGACAAGTGGAAAATAAATAATTCATCTGAATTATTTATTTAGAGAAAATGAAAAAGGAGCATTTAATTAAATTAATTTGTGAAATCAACATGGATAATCGATTTGAATTATTTATTCAAAAGGGGAGAAGAATGACACATAATTAAATAATTTTGACAATTATTAATTATAGAAGAATAAAAAGATCAAATAATAATTATTATTACCTAACTATAGATAGATGATGAAAGATAAATAATTAAATAAATAATGATTTATTTAATTATTGAAGAAAGGGGGTGTTAGCGATGCAATTAATTTAGTTTAATTGATCAAGATAGAATAGTGATTAGAAAGTGAATTAATTAAATAATTAAAAATTATTTAATTAATAGAGGAATATGATTAAGAATAATTGAATAATTAAAATTATTCAATTATCGAAGGACAACAACCAAGAAAAATGATGCTCGTAGACTTATGACATTTTTTCAGTGTCTACATTTTGCCCTTTTTTGACATAATGTGATTTGAGTGTTGTGTCAAAGAATAAAAATGAAAAATTAGGTTCAGATCATGCTCTAGCATGCCCTGGTGACAACAAGGTAGAGGTATGCCCCCTTGAGAAAATTTGGAAAATTATCCCAATAAGACAAATGGATGGCTAGAAATTCGATAGTGAGGATATAATTGAGTTTCAAGATCAATAATAGGGTCAAATTCAAGGTCAAGGGCTTTAAAAGGTGTCACTAGATGGCAATGTAGGTCAAAAACCCTAAGTTTGAACCTATAAATGGCAATTTGAGTTTGAAAAAGGGTCATTTTCACATTCCAAATTGAGAAATTTTTAGAGCTTAGAGTGATTAGTCAACGAGAATTTCTCCAGTTCTAGAGGCCTTCCATCATGCATATAAGATCCACACTCACCACTAACTTGAGGGAGCACCTGCCCTGATACGTACTACTAACCCATCTTGTAATTTTTTTGTTTTACATGCATTTAGCTTAGGAAATAATTTAGCAAAAAATTATGTCACACAACGTGTGACGCAAGTGTCATCACATTTGATACAAATGATTAGCGATTCGTTGCAATCGTCATGGTGTGACACAACTACACTAGGGATGGGGGACAAGCATTTGCGGTGCGACACATAAAATTTTGTGACACAATTGACTTTTCAGGTCGCATATGTGGTCAGGAAGGAAGCAATGACTGGGTGCGATGTATATGTTGCACAGAGTGACACATATGTTAGGCAAGTGACACAACTGTAGTTGCGAGATGGTTATAAATTTGTGTGACACACTTGGTAAAATTGTGACACAATTGCCTGATTAAAGTTTTTCCCCAGACTAGGAAAGTTGGACTTGGTCAATTTAGGTTCGATAGGTCAAATGAAGGTTTCAGATTGAGGTTATTAGTTGTGTGATGATTTTAGGCACGTATTCCACCAATTTACACATGAGATTTCAAACCAGATGTGTTCTGATTGCGAGACCAATTAGATGATGATGAGAGGGATGTGTTACTGGAGCTTGGTTTATTCTATGTCACATATATGCCTATAATAAGGGTGAACAAAGGTATGTTGACCGTATTGGCAGAGCGGTGGCACTCAGAGATGAGAAACTTTCATTTGTAGATGGGGGATGTGACAGTCACCCTAGAGGATTTATACAAGATATTAAGGCTACCCATTCGCGGTGAGCGAGTTGTTGGCAACACAAGGACAAACAACTGAGAGGGGGGTGAATTAGTTGTCACAGAATATTTAAACTTTTCAAACTTAGCTTAATCTCAGATCTGATGAATTAGCAATTAACCATAGACAATCAACACATTAGAAACATAGAGAACACCGATATTTTTACGTGGAAACCTTGTTAGGGGAAAAACCACGGTGGATGTCAGTCCACAATATTATACCCTATTAAAAGTATAAAGAAGAATAATGGGAATGCACATGCATTCACGTACACTACCTAGAGCTCACTACTCAAATACAAGAGGGCTCATTGTCCAAAGAAAACACAATGTCTTATAGAAATTTGGATTAGATTTGCAAGGAATTAACTAAGAAAATAGCTTCTAGAAAAAGCCTGATTACAGTTTTGGTAAGCACAGAAACACTCCTTCACACTTCGCTCAAACTTCTTCACACTCTGCTCTGCAATCAAATGATTAGATCACTATTCACACATTTTCTCTTCCTCTGCTCTCACACACTTACACACAATTCACTTTTCTCAAACAATCACTCTTATATATCCGCAACATGGATTTGCATCAACAATTTTGCTGGCCAAAAGAAATATGAAACATATACACAATGTCGGCCCAAATTTACAAGTAAATTTTTAATGTGAATCAAACACCATTGGCCACAATGTAATGAAGACTTAAAACAGCCTCCTTGAGCAGACCCAACATTCAAATTTTAATGTCCAAGGATCCACAACATGTTACAACCACCATGTTGGCTAAGAACATAAAAACCTGAAAACACAAGAGAAAAATCACCGACCACGAACACACCGATCAATGCGGATTTGCAACAAAGATAGAGCATGATCTAGAAGTATCCACAACCACCATAAAACACTAGAGAATCATCCATAGCAATTGAACTTACATAAATCACTTGATCTTCATTTAGGAACACAACCTGAAGTAGCAGAAAAACTGTCAATACAAATCTTCATAACTTGAAAAAATCTTCATGCAGACTAATGAAACTTTCAGTGGATAAACTAGATACACTCAACAGGAAACCCTTTAATCCACAATGATTGATCAACAATGTACTAATCAAGATGCCTTCATGACCTTCACTGTTCCACTAACAACCTATAGCATTTCTTATTACAATTTTCTCAATATCGTCAACATATACAACCTTCAATACATCAATGCTAATAGTGTTGACATCAATGACAACCACATATCAGCAAAAAAACCATAACATCCAACAATATCCCCCTTTGGCATTGATGGCAACACAAGATGTGAAAAGTACCATCAACACAACAACACTTAGTCTTCCTTAGGTTCTGACTCTTCTCCTCAAGTATTCTCTTCTAGAAATATTTTTCACATTGCACTTCTCCCCCTTTGACATCAATGTCAAAGACAAGCTCTTAACCACATATCTGCACATATGACTACTCTCCCTGAGTAGCGGGCACCACAACATCAATCCAGATCAGAATATGATCATGAAGTTCATGGATTGATGCAAACCATTGCATCTCTAGTTCATATCAAGAGGGGTGATCACCCCTAGTATCCCTCTATGATGCTCAAAGATATATTTTGGCAATGGCTTGGTGAAAATGTCTACAATCTATTCTTTAGTAGGCACATACTCCAATCTAACTTCTTTCTCACTTACTTTCTCCCTCAGAAAGTGAAACTTGATTTATATATGCTTGGTCTTAGAGTGTAGCATTGGATTCTTCGATATGTTTATTGCACTTGAGTAGTCATAGTATATGGAAGTAGGCTCATCATATACAAATCTGACATCTTTCAATATCTACTTCATCCACAACACTTGAGTACAATTATTTGCAGCAGCAATATACTCTGCCTCAACAAAAGATAGGGAAATGAAATTCTACTTTTTATTGAACCAAGACACCAACTTCTTCCCTAGGAAGAAGGCACCACCACTAGTGCTTTTCTTGTCATCCACATCTCCTACCTAGTCTGCATCAATATAGGAACTTAAGATAAGATCATCATCTTTAGGATACCAAAGCCCAAAATCAATTGTTCCTTTTAGATATCTGAAAATTCTCTTTACAACAGTCACATGAGATTCTTTTGGATTAGCTTGAAACCTAGAAACCATACACACAACATTCATGATGTCGAGTATGGTCTGAGTTAACTAAAGAAATCTTCCAATGATTGTCCTGTATCTTGTTTTATTTTCCTTAAGAGAATCATCATTCTATGTTAAATTGCATCTGGTTACCATAGGTGTACCAATAGGCTTTGAGTCTTCCATGCCAAATTTTTTCAACAACTCTCTCACATATTTGGATTGAGATATGAAAATCCCATTGTCCAACTGAGTGACTTGAAATTATAGAAAGAATTTCATTTCTCCAAACATACTCATTTCAAATTCACTTTTCATTTCATCAACAAACTTCATACATAGATCATCATCTCCTCCAAAAAATAATGTCATCAACAAAGACTTCAATAATCAATTCTTTATCATGATCTAACTTAAAATACAAGTTGTTGTCAGGAGTACCTTTATTGAATCCAAGCTTTACTAAGTATTTATCTAATCTAGCATACTAGGCTCTAGGGGCTTGATTGATTCCATACCATGATTTCTTCAGTCGGAAAACCATGTCTTCCTTATCAGTCAGTTGAAATCCATCCAGTTGTTCAACATATACCTCTTCTTCTAACTCACCATTCAAAAATGCTGACTTCACATCCATTTGATAGACTTATAGTTCTTATATGTAGCATAAGCAAGAAATAATATTATAGCTTCAATCCTGGCAACAGGGGAAAAGGTTTATTCAAAATCAATACCTTCCATTTGTGAATACCCTTTGCATACCAGTCTTACTTTATTCTAGACCACTTCACCTTGTTCATTCATCTTATTTCGAAAGATCCACTTAGTACCAATCACATTTTTGTCTTTAGGTCTAGGAACAAGAATCCATGGATTATTCTTTTCAATTTGGATAAATTCTTCCTTCATAGCTTCCATCTAGTGTTCATCATTACAAGCTTCTTTGACATTGTTAGGCTCAGTCTTGAAAATCAAACAATACTCTTCTGCAATCCTTCGTCTAGTCTGCACACCTTTATTCTTATCTCCTATAATTTGATCTTTAGAATGATTTAGATTTCCATACCTTAGGATTTTACGATTCTCTCGCACTTCTGGTTCTTCTATTCTTTCTTTTGCACTTCCACTTGTCTCTCCTTCCCGACTTTCTTGATTCATCGAAACAATTTGAGCTTGATTATGTGTCTGAGCATTCTTCTCATTGTCTGTACTATCTTTCTGGTCATCTGAATCATATCCATAGTATCTCGATGATCTAGTAGATTCCTCATCAACTCTGACATTTGCACTTTCAACCATTTTCTTCAATCTTATATTATAGCACCAATAAGCCCTACTTTTAGTAGAGTAACCTAGAAAGATTCCTTCATCACTCCTTGCATCAAACGTTCCTATGTCCTCATCTCTGTTAATATAACACTTGCTTCCAAATATATTGAAATATTTAACAATAGTCTTATAACCAAACCATAGCTCAAAAGGAGTCTTACCAGAAATACTATTGAAATTTACCCAGTTTAGAGTGTACACAATAGTGTTTACAACTTCTCTCCAATATATGTGAGGCACATTACCTTCCAACATCATTGTTCTAGCAACATCCAGAATTTTTCTATTCTTTCTCTCTACAACTCCATTCTGTTGAGGGGTTCAGGGAGTAGATAACTGCCTTCTGATTCCATGCTCTTCATAGAAAGAATTGAACTCCTGGGAAGTGAACTCACCACCTCTGTCTGATCTTAGGTATTTGATGTTCAAACCTGTCTCATTCTCTTCCATAGCTTTGAAACTTTTGAACTTCTCTAATGCTTCACATTTGTCTCTTAAGAAAGCAACCCATATCATCCTTGAGTAATCATCAATAAGTAGCATAAAGTATCTTTCTCCTTGTAGACTTCTAATTCTAGAGGGACCGTATAGATTAGTATGTACCAGCTCCAGTATTCCATTAGTATGATGTTGTTTACTCTGAAAAGTAACTCTAGTCTATTTTCCCATCTGAAATTCCTTGCATATTGTGTTAGTAGGCTTTACTAGCTTAGGTAGATCTCTTACTGCTTGAGTGGTCCTTACCTTGAAAATGCTATCAAAATTCACATGACACAACCTCCTATGCCATAACCAACTTTCATCCACTTGAGCAATCAAACAACTTACATCAGCACTCAGGTGAAAAATATCGCCTTTTGTCTTTGTACCTAAATAAATCTCATTTCCAGAACTTCCAAGTATCTTGCATCTTCCATTTTGAACTAAATATTGTAACCCTTGTCCACCATCTGTCCAACACTCAACAGGTTATGCTTCAAGCCTTCAACATAAAGGACATCATCAGTGTTATGTTTACCACCAAGACAAATAGATCCTCTACCACGAATCACACCAGCATTGTTATCTCTAAATCTTACAACCCCACTATCATATTTCTTTAGATTTACAAATTTTCTTTTGTCACCAGTCATATGATGTGAGCATCCACTGTCAATAACCCACTCATCCTTTTCTTCAATTTGGGCTATAAGATCTTTCTCAACATTAGCAGATTCAGTAGCCACCAAACCATTTTCCTTGATAGCAATGAAACCCATTCATATTCATTTCCATTTTCTTTATTAGATTCTTCATCAGTCATACCTTCTTCAGCATAATAGCATTTCTTTTGAAATCTAGGTTTGTAAGGCTTGGACCTAGGAACTCTTTTAGGATACCTTGAAGCAAAATGACCTATTTTGCTGGAAGAGAAACATTTAATAGGCAACTTTCCTTTATACTTACCTTGTCCTCTGCCTTCTTTCTTCACAATTAGTGCTTCTAGCTCTTTTACCTCTCTTTCTTCTTCTTCAAGTTGTTTCATCTCTTCCTCATACTCGAATGTGTTTCTATAACTTTCTCCCAGATCATATCTTTACATGTTTCTTCTAGATACAAAAGCCTTAAATGCAGATTCGGTCTTAGGGGCAGAATCACCAAATTCACTCAAGTCAAAAGCAACAATTTTACCTATTAGCATATCTCTTGTCACATTTGTCATTGTTCTAAGCTCTTCAATAGCATGAGCCTTTGATTTGTAAGAGGGAGGAAATGATATGAGCACTTTAGCTACAATTTCTTGTTCATCCAAGGTACCACCGACACATCTAATACCCATCACAATTTCATTTACTTTTTTCATAAAAGAAGAAATATTTTCATCTCCACACATCTTCAAAGTTTCATACTTTCCTTTCAAACTTGTTAGCTTAGAAACCTTCACAAGTGCATCTCCTTCATACAAAGTCTCCAACTTTTTCTAGATCTCATGAGTTGTCTTTAGATCCATCACATTTGTCATTTCAAAATTTGTCAGAGCACTCAGCAAAGCTTCAATAGCCCTGATATTAGTCTCATCCTCTTTAACCTCCTCAGGAGTGGAAGGACCATTTTGAGGAATAACATATTTGTTCTTTGTAATATTCCAGAAGAGTTCACTAATACACCTCAAATGACATTCCATTCTTGCTTTCCACAGAGGGTAATTTTTTCCATCGAATCTAGGACTGTCCTTCTTGTATGATGCCATCTCGAATCACCTCAAGCTTTTAAAATTCTTCAAAGGAACTTGCTCTAATACCAATTGTTGAAAAAAAAGGACAGAAATCTGAGACAGGGGGTCAATCAGTTGTCATAGAATATTTAAACTTTTCAAACTTAACTTAATCTCAGATCTGATGAATTAGAAATTAACCATAGACAATCAGCACATCAAAAACACATAGAACACCAAATTTTTATGTGGAAACCCTGTTAGGGAAAAACCACAGTGGATGTTAGTCCACAATATTATACCCTATTAAAAGTATAAAGAAGAATAATGAGAATGCACATGCATTTAGGCACACTACTCAAATACAAGAGGGCTCACTGCCCAAACAAGACACACTATCTTACATAAATTCAAATTAGATCCATAGGATATGAACTGAGAAAATAGCTTCTACAAAAGCCTGATTACAGTTTCAGTTAAGCACAAAAACACTCCTTCACACTTCGCTCAAACTTCTTCACATTCTTCTTTGTAATCAAATGATTAGATCACTATTCACACATTTTCTCTTCCTCTACTCTCACACACTTATGTACACTTCAATTTTCTCAAAATATCACTCTTATATATCCACAACATGGATTTGCATCAACAAATTTGTCAGCCAGAAGAAATATAAAACATATACACAATGTCGGCCCAAATTTACAAGTAAATTTTCAATGTGAAGCAAACATTATCGGCCAAAATGTAATGAAGACTTAAAAAAACCTCCTCAAGCATGCCAAACATTCAAATTTTAATCTCCAAGGATCCACAACACATTAAAACCACCATGTCGGCCAAGAACATAAAAACCCAAGCACACAAGAGAAAAATCACCGACCACGAACACACTGATCAACGCAGACATGCAACAAAGATAGAGCATGATCTAGAAGCATCCACAACCACCATAAAACACAAGAGAATCATCCATAGAAAATGAACTTACATAAATCACTTGATCTTCATTCAAGAACACAACCTGAAGTAGCAGAAAAACTGTCAAAATACAAATCTTCATGCATACCTCTAAAAATTTTAGTGGATAAACGAGATACACTCAGCAAGAAACCCTTTAATCCATAATGATTGATCAAAAACGTACTGATCAAGACACCTTCATAACCTTCACTATTTCACTAACAACCTATAGCACTTCTTATTACAATTTTCTCAATATCCTCGACATATGTAGCCTTCAATACATGAATGCTAATAGTGTTGACATCAATGACAACCACATATCAGCAACACAACCACAACATCCAACATAGTGTGATACAACCTTGCTCGAGGGCTATAGGAATTGTATGAGTACTATGACACTAAGGATGATGCTAAGCTTGGAATACAAGGTTATGAGATCTAGTGGCAGACCCTAGTAGAGACATATGACCAGTTTGATTGCGTTTTATGTGTGTTGATAGCAGGAGTTCTGATTCCCAACCGCAGGGGTCATAGTTTCCCGATTGGCTCAGGAGAGATGTTGGGATCAATGGTTCATTCTAGGGTAGTATATGCATGGGGGACATGTCTATTGGGCATGCTCTATTTTTAGTACATTATATTTCCTATAGAGAGGAGCAGAGTTTGAGCTACAGTGTGATCTTGTTGATAGTTTGGGTACGGGAGCACATAGTAGTGTTCCAGCCACTAGTTGTTTGACAAGTGGTGGGAAGGGCATCATATGCTTATCTGTATCAGGGAGCATTGACCTAGACACATTTTGGAGATGTAGGTTATTGGAAGCATGGTATAGACACATTGGTGAGCTTCATTTGGAGACTATATAGGACCTGCCAGTTATGGATAGATAAGGATGACCACATTCCTTGGTGTCGACAACCCATGTATCTAATCAGGTAGACAGTGCAATCGTAGCACATCATTGAGATGTACCTATGAAAGAGGTTCTAACAATAGTTTGGAAAATGACAGGGGGTGCCAGTGGGTAGAGAAGAGTATGGTCGGTCATTGCAAGAGGTGCATCCCTAGGGACCACAAATTGTAGTTACCACTGCAGATCAAGAGATATATGTCATGCAAGCATTGGATTGGGAGTGGAGAGGAGGGGAGGCAGACGTAGGTATGACACCAAAGTATGATGATTGGTGGTGATGAGCTCAAAATATGCTCATAATTTGAATATTATGATGTATTTTTAATACCCTTACTCTTATTGCTGATGGTTGTTTTAACTCTTTGATTAAAGGCTTTTTATCTAAAATCGGGTAGTATCCTGTAGCAACACATTCCTATATTCTTGCAGCTTAACATCTCTATGTGTCTGCATTAATTGCTCTGTTTGACCTCCCGAATGAATGATATAATGCATGTGGTTTTTGGATAATGAAATGGATTTAATATGTGATTAATGAATGTGTATCGTGTTATTTTCCACATGTGCTTTCTTTTACTTTTGTCGCCATGTGCATCGCAGGTTGTTGAAGGAACCATGGATGAGTCAAAGCGCAATAGATCTTGGCCCTGCAATAAAGTCCATTTCCAGTACAACATCGAGGAAGTTGTTCCAGCAAAGACTCTATGACTGGGTTGTTGGGAGGAAATCTAAATGATCATTAATCTAGGAAGAGTGGAATACTAAATTCTCTCTTAATCGTGTTGAACAAATATGCCTTCATTTATGAGAAGTTTGTTCCTTAGTTTCAGGATGCATTTATGTCCACGTCTTTCTCTATTAGAGTTAGGTAGTTAGTTGCTTTTCTAATATAAATAAGTGTTCCTCCTGCGTGAGTGAGCAACAAAGTATGTTAAAGTTAGTATTATAATGAGAAACAGTGTTTTGTGTTAGTTTTCTTACAAGTAGAACAATCAATGTATATGATTCCAATTTTATGAATAAAAGCTGATGAAGTTTTGTGTTCAATTCTTGCATAAACTGGTTGATGCTTGCTAAGGGGGCCCACTTAGTGAGTATATATAGTTAGTTATTTATCTCATGTTGATTATAAGTTAGATTTCATTCTTGAAGGTTTCAGCACAAGCTCAGTCTTATATTGTTCCTGCAGCATCGAGAATCCATCCCTGTGTTTGTTCCTACAGCATAAGACCAGTTCATAGTTTGTTTCTTAGTCATAGTTGTCATGATTTCTGCTTTGATTAAGTTATGCTTAAGTTAAGAAGACTTTACATTACATTCCTGCAACATAAGTAGAATTCCTTCCAAGCATTTATTTCTGGTAAATTGTGACTGAAACTAGTTCTTAGTGCACATACAGTGCCGCTCCATTTCAAGTATATGTTCCCTGGTTTGACAATGTAAATGAACGACCATAAGAAGATGTTAGTCACCTGCTAGAATGTCCAATTCCCAGGTTAGGATTTTCCATGACTTTTATATCCTTTTGTGGAATCGACCAGGTGGTTGATTCATAGGTTGATTCCATTGACCAATCCACATTAGCCAGTGTGAGTACAACACAGAGTTAGGGGTTTGAGAGGTTAGCGGGGAAGTAGAGGTGGGAGGGGTGGAGGAGACAAAGGATGGGGGGATGGAGGAGGATGAGGGGATGATGGGGGTGATGGATGAGGAGGATAAGGAGTAGGGGATAGATAGGCAAGGAGGAGGGATAAAGGACAATGGGAGGTTAGGTAGCTACCACCCATTTGAGAGGAGGCAAAGATGGAGGAAAATCAGCTAGAGTTTAGGGTAGTAGAATAGGTGTTAGTATAGGCTGATGAACAGCATGCAGAGGTTCCCGTAGTGGAGGTGGGACAACCAAAGGCCATGGATGTTGAGGTAGGTGGTGATGGAGGATAGGGAGAGCAGGAAAGAGGAGAGGAGTAGGTTGAGATGGATGAGGCAAAGTGGGTCCTATGTGAGAGGATCATCATGGGAGATGAGGAGCTAGGGCAGGAGGTTCGAGCAAATGACGAGATTATTGAGAAAAGGATAGCTGGGCTAAAAGCACATGTACAGGCACTAGAGGTAGAGTTGAGAATAGTCACTACTGCGAGAGACAACCTTAAGGCTAAGAGGGATGCCTTTCAGGTGGAAAGGGATCTAGTAGTCATTAGTTGGTAGCATATCGACCAACGTATGATAGCTTTCATGAGGACATGTAGTGGGTCAGTGGTTGAGGTTGCCTGGGATTATGCCAGGGTGAGTAGATGCAACCGGTATTATAGGGACTTATATGAGAGGGTGGTACCTTCGGAGAGGAGGGAGCCCACATTTTATGAGATAGAGAGTGGCTCACGAGGTAGAGGACACAATAAGACTCATAGCTAGTAGACATAGAGCAAGTCTCAAGGTGAGACGTCAGATGCTAGGTGGGTTATTCCATACGACATGCCTCCTTCTACTAGGGATGCACCACACAACGAGGACAGGGATGCCCCAGGGACAGGAGATCAGGGCAGTTTGGGGTAGGGCCTCTTATTATTTTTGTTGTTATATGGACACTGATATGTTATTATCGAGCCTATGAGCTCCACTTTTATTGGACACATCTTGGCATTGTTCTATGGCACTTTATTTTTTGAGTGATATATATATATATATATGATTTTGGAAATGGTTGATGATATGCATTTATGATGACATGGTATGTGATGGATACTCATGCTATGATTATGGTATTTTGTTGATACATTTTATTTGATGATGTGATGACCTGCTATGTTTTATGATCTATATGTAGGATAAATGCAGTGAGGATAATGTGATGATCTATATGATTATGTTATGAGTATAGTGAAATATAATGATGTAATGTATTTATGGTTATGGATATTTTTATTATGAAATACATGGATGTTGAATGAGATGGAAATGACTGTATGTTGCAAACATGATATGATATACAGATGCAATCTTAGTGTTAATGAAATGTTTGTATGATAATGCAAAATGTGACACTTAATGTGACATGTTATATTATTATTAATGTGATGTAGCATGGATAGGATGCTATGTAAAATGCAACGTTATATGGATTATGATGTAAAATGCAACATGATATGGAAGGAAATGCTATGTGATGTGTAATGAATATAATACTAATGTGATGATGCTAATCATGATGATGAGATATAAATGCTAAATGGATACATTTTTTTTTTTATTTTCTTATGCAAATATGTGTGACCTAATATGAGAATGATATGCACGATGATGGTGTTTTCTATGATGCTATCTAACATTATTATGCAAGTGAGATTTTTTATGTGTCACAAGACTCGGTCAAGATGCGGATGGAAGAAATGTTAGTATGAAAGGGGATGGGTGTTAGTATGAAAGAGGGAAGGAGGATGGAGATAGAAGATTGGATTGGAAATGATAAGGGAACCAACTTTCATGCTTACATTTTTATATTTATCATTGGGCATCAATAATGTCACAAATGGACCATAAAAACCATGGTATGATATAGACCAAGGTGTGCAAGGTGGCCATTTGGGAGAGATAAGCAATCAAAAGATGAAGGCAATAGACAAGGAATGCCCGGGCTCATACTAAGGACCCAATTATCCCAATATTTTTTCTAGGATAAACCACATGAAACAAGCAAAGAAAAGAGGCCATGATACATCATCATCCCCCTAAATCCGTTAATAGGACATCCTCGAGGATACTAGTAACATGACCCACAATAAAAAAGATAAGACAAATCTAGACTGACAATGTGTTTTCCAGTAGAGATAATGTTTTCCAATAGTTTTGATAAGGTTGTTTGATGCAATTGTTTAAGTTGACCAAGATGATTAAATTGATTGATTGATAATTGAAAAAATTTGGAAAATTGATTTAATTGATTATACCTAGTTTCAAGGACACATCCTGAGTAAGGCATAATTGATTGATAGGGTTGACAAGGTTTGATTGATAATGATTGCACCTGATCTTAAGAAGGGCACATCCTGATTAAGGAAATATTGATTGAAAAGGTTGACAAGATCAATTGATTATTTGAAAAAGATTGATCAATATGACTAGGGTATGTGATGATGCCTAATTTCAAGAAAGACATATCCTATTTAAGGCAAGGAGCACATTTGATAAAGTTGACCAAGTGACTAGTGTTGAAAAGGTACCTAACTACAAGGACACATCCTGCTTAAGGTGAATGATCAAATTGACAAAGCCTAATCTCAAGAAGGACACATCTTGATAAAAGACAAGAAATAAGACTGAATGAGACAAACGACATAATGCTCCATTTTGATACAAGATCAATGACTAGATTAGATGATTGATGATAAGATAAAAGATTTTGTTGGTTATGTTTGTCTATTGATTCCATTATTTGATTTAAATGATGATTTCCTAGGGACCCAAAACAAGACTAGACTTGAAAAACCCTAAAGGATTGACCTAGGTGGTCTCGGGGGCTCATCAATTGATGCCCTTGACTATGTTATACACATAGAGACCTCGTAGTTTGACACAACTTGGCTTTGCCTTATTTGAAAAAAGACTAAGTCATGATTTTAGTTGGACAACCTAAAATTATGTACCTAATGTCTCGAGGGATTATTTAAGATGAGCCTTGCCTACGTACAAAATGTGCAGAGACAACGTAGTTTGAACACTCTAATACATCCTTAGTTTTGAAAGGGCGACCATTTTCGGTGACGATGGACTGTGGGATACCATAGTGACAAATGATGTAATTTAGGATGAACTTGGCTATCTACTTTCTAGTAATGTAAGTTAGTGGAATGGCTTCGATGCATTTTGTAAATTACTCAGTAGTGACAAGGATAAAGTTATGTCCATTGGAAGAGGTGGGGTAGATTTTTCCTACGAGGTTGAGTCCCCACTGAGAAAATGGTCAAGGAAAAATAAGTGGCTATAATTCCTAAGTTGGTGCATGTATAATATCTCCATGAATCTGACATTGGTGAATTTATTCGCAAAATGATAAGAATCATGTTCGATTGTAGGCCAATAATATCTTGTTCTCATGAGCTTTTTAGCTAAGGTTGGACTAGAAAAGTGAGCTCCACATATACTGTGGTGTACCTCTTGTAAGGTTGTTTGTGCTTCATTTGAGTCAAGAAATTAAAGGAGGGTACTATCTAGGCTACGATGATAAAGAGTGTCCCTGATGATGGCATATTTGGATGCTTGTCAGATAAAGGTTTTGTGTTGGTTAAGGGACAAGTCAGGAGGGACAAGTCAAGAGGGATAATTTGGTCATGCAAGTAACTATAGATGTCTTTGTACCAAGGGGATTCAAGACTGACAAGTTTGCACACAAGTTCAGTTTCAAGGACATTGAACGCAGGGATCAACAGTTGTTCTGCCAAGAACTCATATTGTGAACCATTATTGGGAATGTCTAAGAGAGATCTGGTTGTGTCCATTGCATCAACTACTATGTTTTGGATTCTTGATATCTGCTCAAAATAAATAACATCAAAGTATAGTATAAATATATCTACCATGTGCTTGTAGGGTGTCAATTTCTCATCCTTGGTGTCATAATCGTCATTGACTTGCTTAATCACTAACTGAGAATCACTGTAGACTTGAAGTTCCTTAATTTTCCATTTTATGGCCATTCAGAGCCCTATCAATAATGCTTCATACTCATCCATATTTTTTGTGCATGGGAATGTTATTCAATATGATTTGGGAATTGAATCTCCTTGTGGTGTGATGAACAAAATACCAGCTCCTAAACCATGACATGTGTAGGATCGATCAAAATATAATTTGCATGTTATCAATGTTTTTATAACAAATATTGATTCATCTAGAAAATTAGATATCAATAGATGGTTTGCTTTCACTGGTATGTCAATGATTTGATCAACTATCACTTGTCCCTTTATTTCTTTTCGGTCAACGTATTCAATATCATACTCACTCAAAATCATGACCCACTTAGTCTTCCTGTCAGTGTTGCTTTGCTGAGAAGGTATTTTAGAGGATCAATTTTGGAAATCAATTTTGTTTTATGATTTAGCATATAATGTATCAGTTTCTATGCTACAAATACAACTGCTAGGCATTCTCATTCAATAGAGCTATAGTTCAACTCATACCCGACTAAAGTGCGACCGATATATCATATCTCTCTTTCTTTGCCATCATTTTCATTTCATGCTAGTAATGCCCCCAGTGTTGATGTAGTTGTTAACACATATAGTATCAGATGTCTTCCATCAATAGGAGGCATGAGAATTAGTGGATTTAATAGGTAATTCTTGATTTTATCTAATGCTTCCTGAAATTTCTCAGTCCAATTAAAAGGAATCCCTTTTCATAATAGATGTTGAAATGGACGGGTCTTGTTAGCTAGCTGAGCAATGAACCTATGGATTAATTGTAATCTTCCTTGTAATGTCCTTAACTAACTGATATTGGTTGGCAGTGGCATGTCCAAGATAGATTTTACTTTGGTGGGATCAACTTCTATTCCTCTGCTAGAGACAATGTATCCTAGGAGTTTGCCTAATTGGACCTCAAAAACACATTTCTTCGGATTTAGCCTGAGTTGATATTTTTCAAGTCGGGTGAAAATCTTCTCCAATACCACTAAGTGTCCACTTCCTTCTAGATATTTGGAGAGAAGGCCATCAACATAATCTTCCAGAAGGGCATGCATATAGTCATGGAAAATTGTAGTCATGGCTCTCTGATAGGTAGCTCCATCATTTTTCAGCCCAAATAGCATGACATTCCAATAGAAAGTTCCCCAAGAACATCTGAAATCTATCTTTGGTTGATCTTTGGTGTAAATTCTTATCTGATTGTATCCTAAGAATTCCTCCATCAATGATAACATTTCATGTGTCCAACACTTAAATCTACTATGATGTCAATGTTTGGCAGAGGAAAATCATCTTTGGGACAAGCTTTGTTGAGGTCTCTAAAATCTGTACAAAATCTGATTTGACCATTTGGTTTTGTGATAGGAACTAAATTTGATATCCACCATGCATAATCAATTAGGAGAATGAAACCAACGCTCAAGAGCTTCTTTAGTTCTACGTTGACAAGGAGTGCCATATGGGGGTGCATTTTTCTCAACTTTTGTTTGAATGGCTTGGCATTTGGTAGTAGTGGTAAGTGATGTAGAACCAGTTCGGGATCCAATCCAGGCATATCGACATATGACCATGTGAATTTTACTTGTCTTTCTGAGAAGAATGCTTTAAACTCGGGCTTTTCCTTGATGGTAAAGATACTGCCAATTGTATGATTCTAGAATTAGCTTGTGTACCAATGTTGAATTGTTCTATTTCTTCTATAAGAAATGGTGATCTCTCTTAGTCTATAGGGAGGTAGTCCAATCTTCCATCCTTAGATGCCTCAGAGAGGATTTCACCTTCAAATACATCCTTTATTTTTACTTTTTTGCAGTCAGCAGTGCCTTTCAGTTTTCACCTGGAGACCTATTATTTTTATTTTTTTCGTTTTAACTTTTACGACTAGAGGACAGTGATAGAGCTCTTGAAATTTTAGAAAATTTGAGTTGGTTCTATGCCTTGTAATGGTTTGTTGTATCTATGTCCATGGTTAGGGTTAGGGTTTTTAGTGCTCAGGTTTTTCTTGCAAGTCCTAAAGGTTTTAAGCTTTGAAGGTTTTAATCCTTTGTTGACCTATCTTTCCTAGTTCTTGGTCATATAAGTCACAAATTAAGTCTTTCAATACATGCTTTTACTGGCCATTCCGCTTAGGTTTGTCGATTTTCTAATCTTATATCATCACTTTTATTATTGCCCAGCTCGGGTTGAAATATTTTCATCAAAAATACCTTAAGTAAGCATTTTCCTTGAGGGTTAAATCCCATCATCCTAGTCATGGCCCCTTTTCTTTAAAACATCTTATTAGGACGTGGGTCTTTTATTCATTTAAATTGCATATCACCAAATCTCTTTTCACTAGTAGGCTCTTTTCTACGATGAGCGATGAGTTACACATTCCCTTTATATCACTCATTGCCAAAGTCTTTTGAACCTGTGACCTTATTACTATGATGAGCAATGAGTATGGTGGTGTGTTGTATCGCCCATCGCCAAAAGGATTTTAAAGGTTCTTCTAACTTCAGTGACGAGCGATAAGAGAGTTTGAATGGTATGGTGGCCACATGTTGGGTTCATATTTCATCATTTTTTTCACCCATCACAGAAGTTGTTTCTAATAGCATGATCACTTTTGCGATGAGTGATACTTTAGGTTACTAAAATGCATCAAAGGAGGAGCCCGTCACTAAAAATTTTAAGCACTTCTCTCATTATTCTGTGATGAGCGAAAAGGGCTCGAGTTCTATCATGTGTTATGTGATGGTTACGTGGCATGTTCTCAGCATCCCTTCACTACTTTAAAGCATTGTTGTTAAAAGTATGAGAAATGGTAAAAGAGGACCATTGATCATGTTTTAAAACCAGATGATCAATGGTTGGGATTCAAACTAGAACAACTATCCATCAGTTCGCTCGCATGAATGACCCAACAACCATTAATGGTGAATGCACTTCAATGTTGGGATATTAAAGAGGTTGTTTGATATCTTCTTTGATTAATTGCACTTGGCATGAGAATAGGAATTTTTTGAGCGAAGAAGTAGGAAGAGAAAAATATTCAACAAAGCCAAGTTTGATGAGTAGCTAGCTCGCTCCCAGGTAAGTTAATTTTCTAGCTCCCAAGTCAACTTGTTTTCTGGGTGGTTCGAAAGTGGTATAAGTGGTGGGGTTTTTTGTGTTTGAATGTGATAATTTTGTCTGCTAAGGGTAAATCAAAATTTATTTTCATAAGTTTTTGGGGTAAGAGGGATAGGATTATTGGTTTCATTGCCAACCTTGTGGTTTCTAGTTGCTTAAGGTGATTTTTCAGTATCTTGAAAACCCTAGTTTCTGTCCCAAGTAACAATGAGTCAACCTAGTGGGTCTAAAGCTAAAATTGATAGAAAACCCGCTCAAAATCATCTCAACAAACCTAAACCCCCTAGCGACCAACCTTAACCTGATGAAGCAAGTGCACCCAAAAGGTGGAGAACTATTAAGAAAGATCATCCTAGGTTTATGGAAGAACCCCCTCAAGACCTAGAGTAGGAAATCAAGAAGAAAGTAGGGAAAAAAAGATTGGTGAGGGTATTTTAACTCCTCATTTTGAGGATGCCACTTCTGGAATCTATGATTGTGGTGCCACAAAGTGGTTGGGACCTATTCTACTATGCTTTCAAATAGAGAAGATTCAACCGCCCTGCTTGTAACATATGGGTATGTGACATAGGAAAATTGGTGTGCCTGAATGTATTTGTGGAGGTAGACTTGATGTTGGCATTGGCCAGATGTAATGACCCAAATGACAAAACAATTAAAAGGTTTCCTAACTTTTTCCCCATATTGAAGATCTTCATGAGTTAGATAATTGAGGTGTTCTAGTTGAATCCATCTACCTCTAAGCCCATTAACTTCCACAAATTGTACAATGAATATGAGAAGAATAAAGTCTACTATAGAAAGGGTGTGTTTCCTATTCACATGAGTTGTTAATTGAAGAAAAATGGTGTGCCTTTCATTGCTTTTGAGATGGAGCCTTTTGATTGTGTTGACTTTGTCCCTCAGGATTCAAGATTTGAATCAAGCCTTGAAAGAAGAAAAGGAACATACAAAGGAGGCTAAATTGGAAACCATAAAAGTAACCAATAATATTTTTGATGATGTGCTAAAACATAGAGTGAATAAACTAGTCAAAAAATCTGATGATGTGTGATCTGCTTATAAGAGTATTCATGATGCTTACATCAACTAATTACGGGTTTAGAAGGCTTTCCAAGAGGAGTGGAGTCAATGGAGCACTAGAGCAGGAACCTAGAAGGAAATAATATCTAAAGCTAATGAACATCTAGAGGTCCCTTCTCACATTCCTGAGATATTGAAGACCATTTACATGATCAGTGAGATAACGACTTTCCATGGGAAGTTATTGATGCAACTTGGCAATAAATTGAAGATGTTCAGAGATATGGAAGCACAGGGTATGCCAAAAATGTTTGATGATAAGGGAGAATTGATGGAATTTTCCAAGTGGAAACATGAATTGGAGGAATGGTTGCCTCGTGCTAAAAGTGTATTAAGTGAAATTGATTACTCTAGGTTAAATTCCCATATTGACAATATGGCTAGAGTTGAAACAAGGATTGAAGTATTTGTTAGGGAGGCTAGAGTATTGATTTATGATAGTTACACACAACACTATGAAAAGGTGTAGAGTTTGTTGAGTACACAATGGCCCATTGATGAGGAATACAACTCATGGTTGGAGAAGTTTATTGAATAAGTTTTTGTGCATTAATGATAGGGATTCTGATGAGTAATGGACAGAAGAAGAACAATACATAGCCTAGAAATTGTACAAATTAGGCTTTGGTTGAGGTATTGCAAAATATTGTTCTATTCTTTTCAGAAAGGGTTGATGATATGTGTGATGATCTTGATGAATCAGTCATTCACTTTTTATTGTTTTTATACTTTTCGCTATTGACTTGGCATGGATGTGGCTAATTTTGGTCAAAAAAGAAGGATCCATAAAGTTGTTATAACATTGGAGGGTTCCTTTTGGAAGCCAGTCCTATCTTCTTTAGTGAATGGAAGTATCTTTGTCTCATATGTAATCCCTCCAATTGAAAGTGTAAATATAACTACAAAGGAAATTTTTTTCATAGTGGTCCAATTAGGTTGTGACATGTGTACTCTTTTCCTAAAGCTTGTTTTTCTCCCTTGTTTCCATAAAATGGAATTCAAGGCCATTAGTGTGGGTCTCTTGTTGAATTTTTTATCTGAATTACGTAAATGGTGAATGAGATAACAATTTTGAAGTCTTTGTTTTAAGATTTGAGTCTAGTTAGTGAATTTTGTCAATTGTATGGTTCTTAAGCATATTTAAATGATAATGCAAGTATGTGGAGTCTACCATCTCTCCAGTTTTACTTTGTATATGAATTATTATTGAAAAATCTGATCAAAAATCATTTCATTAATCTTTATTGTCTTTACGCTTTGATGTATGTTTTTATTTTAGCTCTCATTCAAAGGATCGGTTAAAGTGCTTTGATCAAATCATAAATTCATATACATGTTAATTGGATCTCATAAGTAGTTGTAGAATTTGATTACTAAATAGTCAATTGTAAACCAATCTCATGTAGATCATGGATGTTTAGGATTGAATATACCTTGTAGTTCAATTTATGTTGACTCCTAGCCCAATAGATATGGCACTGATCTTGAGTTTTATATGCATTTTTCATGGTTCCATTTATTCAATTTGAGAACAACATTCAAATAATATTTCATTGATCTACCTTGTTTTGGTTTATGTTGTATCGTATTCTCGTCTTTAGGTGTATAATTATCTCAAGGAGATGCCAATTTCTTGAAGGATTTCATCTATTTAGCTTCTGATAGGAATACATCTACTTTTTTATGTAATGTATCAGTTAATTGTTTAGGAGAGTCATAGGATATACATTGTGGGATTACCCTCCCTGGTTTTGTAGAGCTCAAAGTGTGGAAGAATAAGCATTAGTGCTATATCTCATCAGTTGGCTAACTATCTCTTAGGAATTCAAGAATTGAGTCTGACAAGCTCATAGATACTAGGTGAGATCTGATTGATTCTTAAAAAAAACTAACAGAATGATGACTCTATTGGGGACATAAGATTTACAATAACTAGTTCTCCAAAATTCCTCATCAAAGATCACTTTAATATATGGTGATGTTTACTTATAGAGTTGGTCTATCTGAAGTTTCTGTTAAATATTGTTCAAATCTTTGCTAAGTATCACACCAAAGTTTAGGTTAAGATTCCTGCCCTTTTTTTTGAAATGCTTGTGTTCAAAATTTATTCAAAAGTATTTCGCATTTGTCAAAGTTCATCTAATTTTCCAAGGATCTTGTGAAATTTTCATAAATCCTAACACAATTGCTAGGAGTTTTTCCCAAGGAATTTGTGTGGCGAATCTGAAGTCTCTACACCAATGCAAGCTGGTGTTTAAAGATATCAAAGAAGTAAAGAAGAAGAATATAAAGAAATCAAAAAAGTTGACAAACATGAAGAAGATCCAAGTACAAATGTGAGAAACTTGAGGCCACATGAAGAAGCATCCAAAGTAGAAACTGGAAGGTGAATTGTCCAATCACACTCAAGGAAAATGGGTGAAAGAAAAGGATGTTGAAACATGTAATTCTAATCCCCATCCGACCCCTGATTGTGATATTCATTCTAGCTCTAGTTCAAAATGTGAAAGGAATTTTCTATACTTTAGTGATAGCACCTCTATTGAGAGAGGAGAAGTTTTAATGAAGTCTGTTGTGAACAAGCAACCCTCAAACCAAGGCTTACGAGCCATGGAAAGGAGGGAGAGAGATAGAATACAAAGAGATAATGCCAGTGCTAGACATGCTAGAGCTGAAGGACATTTGATCCCAACTTCTCATCCATATACTCCCATTCCTCTAGACTTATTAAATAGAGTTGATTAATATTCTCGTAACATTGTTTCTAATCAAGCTGAAGTTATAATAGCATCTAATGCTAACTCTACTTTACCAAAGGAGGAAGAAATTCTTAATAATATGCAATGGATTAGAGAAAGAGCCTTAAGATGCAATGAGAAAAAAATGAAGAGGGATGAAGTGAAAGAGAGAAGGATAAGGGAAGCCATGGTGAAGAGAGACATGTTGCAAAGAAAGGTTGAGAAAATGGAGGAACTAGAAAGGTTAGAAACTAAGACTGTCCAAACAACTAGTCCTATTGTTGAAGAGATTGTAACAAGGATCCCTATAGTTCCCTTTGTTGATAATGCTGGTGTAAATTCACAGACCAACTCTGTTGAAAAGGCTTCCATCTTAGTTATCCCTCCTAATAATAAAAATCATATTCCCCATAATGCTAATAAAGGAAAGAAACCCATGGGTGGAGTGAAAATAAATGAGGGAGGCTTTGCTAAAAATGACACGCTATAGAATGAGTCTATCTAATTAGTTGATAAGATGATAAAGGAAAATGAAGAGTTGGAGAAAAGAGTGAAAGAGATGGAATTGTTGACTATAAACACATATGAAAAGGAAACTTGGTTTCCTAGAATCCACTATAAAGGTTCATGTTCTTGAGACTCAGATCCCTCAAGCCTGCACATCATCTTCAAGTTCTCATGTAGATGAAAAACCATCATCTAGTGCAAATCCTTCTAGCTCCTCCTCACAGCTAGAAATCAAAGCCATAATAGTTCAATTTAATGACCAATATGATTCCCAACCAAGAAGCTCTAAAAGTAATAATGATAGAAGAAGGAATCATGATACCCAAGATGAGGAAGAAGGACTTGGTGGAAGGAGATTATTGCACACTGATAGATACAAATGGTGGATGCTAAAATCTGCAAAATGTTGATTAGAAATCTAACAATAAAACCTGCAAAATCGTTAGTATTTCAACAACAAATCAAAATATTTAACATCCTTATGAAATAATACATCATGTTCAAAATGCAAATAAATGACAAAAGATCTAAAGCAAAAGCATAAGAAAACATGATGCAAACTATCTCATATTGGATTGGTGTCACATGTGCTAGTGACCCTTTCCCAATCCTTGATCAAAGCTTAAATTGTGTAAATGATGGAGATGATGGAGTGAAATGGACAAGATCAAATCTCAAATGAAGAGAGTAACCTTGCATAAAATTGTGAAGGATTTGCTCAAAGATGAAGCTTGTATTTAAATATTTTCAAATGCTGACTGTTGAAGAGGGACCAATGTGGGACTAAAGATTCTACCAATGATAGGAGGACACTTGTCATCATGTGAGTGGTCAATGGTTGTGCAAGATTTGGGAAGAGTGCCCATGAGAGGGAGAATTTGAATTCAAATTTGCAATAAATTTTGAGAGGGGACAAGAAAAGAGCAATAAATGCCATGTTTGACTTGTCATGTTGAGGGAAAATGAGTGTTTTAATAAATCAATAAAATTGATTTATTGTGCAAGTGGAGATATCTAGAGAATGCAAGTGGGATGGGATTAGCATTAGATTTAATCAGGATTAATTAGCTAGGATGATGATTAAGCAGATTTGACCACTTTGACTTGATTTAGGGATTTAAATCAAATCAAAGGGAGATGAATAATGCTCTGAGATTTAATTAAATAAATGATTGATTTATTTAATCAAAGAGATTATGATAGGATCAAGTTTGATTTATTTGATTTAAGTTGATGAATTTACCCTGATGAATGGATGAGTGTGATTTTGATCAAATGCATAATGCTAATTTTGCGTGTCTACATTTTGCCCCTCTTTGAAGCAATGTACTTGTTGTGATGGTTCAAAGAATAAACTTGCCGCGATCTAAATTTAAAAAAATTCTGATTTTTTAGATGCCCCAGCGGAAAGAAGTACATTGGTACACAAACAACTATATTTTGAGAACATTCCAGGATATCCAAATCTAGTTCTAGATAATGCAAGGAAGCATGTACCTAAGTTTACTAGAAATAATGCTCTCAGTGGTGAGGACCATTTAAAATATTTTCAAATTTTTATAGAATATTTTGAATTGTGGGATGATGATGTTTCCATGAAATATTTCATGCAATCATTAACTGAAGATGCTAGGGACTGGTTCAAAAGCATGCCTAATGCAAGCATTGATTCCAATGACTCTTTCTATCAAATCTTTAGAGAACAATATAGCGACCAAAGCGATCCTTGGTTTAGGTTAAATGATTTTAACAATATCACAAAGGGGCATAATGAATTGGCAATTGAGTTCAATGCAAGGTTCCAAAAGGAAATGTATAAAGTCCCTGCTTATCTAAGGCCCACTAAAAATGCATGTCTAGTTGTGTATTGCAATGCATATGATTCAAAAATGTGTTACCTTCTTCGAGATAAGAATCCACAAAACTTGAGAGAAGCCTACAAAATGGTAGTCAATATTGAAAACAATAGGAGTGCATCAGGTAAAGCAGGAAGAAGGGATGTTCACAAACCTTTGAAGAACCCAAGAGCTCAGAATGAAAAGGGATGTAAAGTTGTAGCCCTTGATGAAAAATTAGATCAAGTTCTTAGTTTGTTGCAAAAGGCGGACAAGAATGATAAGCCACAATTCTAGAGGAATGAAAGGCCACCAAGATTGTAGGACTATCCCTATCATACTAACTAGCACAATGGGAATCCAGTTAACAATAATTAGAAGAATGTCCAAGGTACACTTGATCCTTTGAAAAAGCATTCCACAAATGTTACTGAAGAATTTCCTTGGTGCGGAGTGTGTCAAATGCCTTACTCTGCACAACAATGTGTTGTTGCTAGATCAATAGAGGAATCACTAGAGGATCAAGGAGGTTATGATTCTCCTCATGAGCGGGAGGGAATTGTGAATGTGCTCATGACCAAATCATATTTTTCTTGTGATGAATACTCCTCAGATGATGAGTCTAATAGAAGTGATGTGGATGTTCAAAGGCAGGAGGTGAGCTCTTACCATCAACAAGTATTTTCAGATGAAGAAAGAGAGATTTACTGCACTATTTACATTCTTGAGTAAGATAATTTTTCCTTGGGAAGACCTTCAAATGAGGAAATTGAAAAGTACACAATTACATTGGGTTCTCAGGCAAGAAGAGATTTCCATTTGAGGAATATAACTATAAGTGGTAATTAGGATAGCCCTGGTAGCATGTTTATCAAGCAGAAAAATGCATAAAGCAAAGGAACTAAGTCATAAAATAAGAAATAAGAGACAAAACCTAAAGAGGGTAAAGAGATGAGAATTTGGGCTAAGAAGGGCACTAAGGTGAAAATTGATGGTGAAGTTTCTCCTCAGGCTGTGAAGGCCAAATATGTGAAACCTAGTGCTGAAAAGGTTGAGAGACAAGGTGAGAAGGTAATTCCTAAAGAATTCATACTCCCTCAATTACCAAATTATTCTCTTATAGATATGTTTCAAGTATTGTCTCAAGTTAAAGTTACAGTCCCACTATTAGAAATGATGAGAATAGATGAGCATAAGAATAAGATAGTTTCTCTCATCAACAGTATTACCATGGGTGGTAAGGATAAAGTGGTGGTTGATCAACTTGAATCAAGTAGAAGTCAAGAGAAGAATGTTGAGGTCAAAGTAGTGATCAATGAAAATCCTAAAGTATATCTTAGAACCACAATTACTACCAATCCAATCCAAGTCAATCCATTTTTTCTAATTTTGATCATTGATGGAAAGTTGCTTAGAAATTGCATGATAGATTCAGGGGCCTCAAACAATGTAATGCCGGTAAAAATTGTGGAAGAAATTGGCTTGGAGGTTGACAACACTTATGGTAAGTTCTATGCTATGGACTCAAGGGAAGTGCCTGTTATAGGAGTAATCAATAGAGTTCCATATAGATTGGAAGCCTTCCCTAAGGAGTTGTTTATGAGTATCACAATGGTGGAAATTCCACCAACTTATGGGATGTTATTGTCAAGACATTGGAGTGCTTCCATGGGTGGGAGTATTCAGTGTGACTTGTCATTTTCCACTTTTTCAATTGACCAAAAGGTGTCAATATTTCTAGAGAACCAAGAGTTCACCACATGATTGAATTCGTAGAGGAGCTAGAAGAGCTAGGAATAATTAAATTTGTAGATATTGGTTTAGGAACTTTTTGAGTTGAAGAATTGAAACAATAAGAAGAAGCCCCGCCTACATCGATTGATAAAGAGGTCCTAGAGATGCCACATGAAGATGTTCTTTGGACCATGTACTTTGATGGAGCCTACTCTAGGGAAGGCTTAGGTGTAGGGGTTATCCTCATCTCTCCACAAGGTAAAACCTTCAAGTATTCCTTCTTGTTACAATTTTCTTGTAAAAATAATGTGGTCGAGTATGATAATCTCTTGCTTGGGTTAGCTTCCAAGCATGGTGATAGGGTAGGGTTGGATGGAACACTCACTGTCCCATGCTCTGGGTCTCACCTTGGAAAACCCTTTGGTGTCTCTCTCCACCTTCTTAACCTATAGGCCCTAATCTCAGATATAGGTACCCCTGGTCCTACTAGCCAACCCTACTATCACCTCCATTTCCCTAACCAAGCCAATCTTGGTGCTTTCTCTGCCATTCTCTCCTTAACCCTTAATCCTTCTAAAGGCTAACTACAACTCCAACCTTCTCTAATACAATGCAGGGGTGTGTGGTGTCTTCCATGGCTTCAAGACCTTCCTCTTAGGGTTCTTGTAGACTCTTCCAAGCTCCTTCTTTCCATCGCTAGCTTCAAACCCTCATTTAGGGTTAAAAAGGCTACAAGCCTAGAGCCCCAATTAGGCCTCCTAACCTGAGAAAGATGGAATTTACTCCAAAACCTTCCAAATGACCTGGGTTATTTTCTTGGGGTTTGTGTTTCCCATGCCCATACCTTGAAGATTTTTGGGGTTAGGAGCCTGTACTGTCCGTACACTGCCCTTACTCAAAAATGGTCAAGAACTAGGGTTTATGAGCTTTTTCCAGGTTGCTTCCAAACTGTTAGAGTTTTCTCACACCAAATGGGTTGATGGAGCCTCCTCTTGACCACTAGGCCTTGCCAAGACTCTCAGATAAATTCTCCAAAAGGAAATTTTCCAAAACCTTAGCACCCTTGCAAGTTATGTGCCTTGCACTCCTTGTCTTCCCTAGCCGAACTCTGCTTGGCTCACCTAGGGAAAGACATTGCTAGCAGCTCCTACACACACACAAGCCCTACAACCTACCATATTTACACTCATGGAGCCTAGTCACTATTCCCAAAGGGCCGTACAATTTGTACGGTGGGAAAGTGCTCTAGCACTCCATTTTCTCAAGACTGCCTGGTTCAGGCCAGAAAAAGAAAGAAATCAAACTATTTACAAACAAAGGATGAAAATGAATCACAAAGGAAAATGGATGGCACATAAATCTTGTAATCTATTCACACTACATTCTACAATAAAAAATAATAGTAGGTTTATTCCATCAAAGCACTATTTAGATGCAAATATCAGAAATTGCCTCACAGAACGTTGTTTCTTTCAATTTCACAAAATGTCACTACAATATCAATCCTTCTAACCCTGTTTACAGGTCAAGATTCACCTTAAATAAGGCTCCACATTTAGTTATCTCCTTTGGTTAGACTTCTTCATGACCTAATGGCCAACGTTACCAAACTCCACTGTGTTTTCTAACTTTTGTCAAGGTTAGCAACTTAAACAAGAATGAGCTTCAAAACCCATCCATACTTTCTACTTCTAATTCCACTGATCACAACAGATCAACACTTATTCATAATCCTCAAATTCTAACTAAATGGTCAACATGACCCTCAAAATAACATATCCAAGCAAAATTTAAACTAGACTGCTTCCTAGGTGTGTTTCCTAGGTGCTCCTGCACCACATGGCATTAAGATGTTGAAAGTATTAGGAGATTCTAAATTAGTAGTCTCCTAGGTTTGGTCTAGATTTGTTGCTAAAGATAAAATGCTTAGGCAATATAGGAATGCAATTTTGGATACTATTGAGGCCTTTGATGCTTTTGGCATAGACTAGATAAAAAGGGAACAAAATGTCAAGTCAGACTTGTTAGCTATTATTGTTGTCAGATTGGATGATGCCACCTTTGATGGCATCTCGACAATAGAAGTACAAATTTGGCCTACAGTTCCTGATAACATTTGTAACTGGAAAGTGTTTGATGATGAAAATTTTATTATGGTATTTTTGCACTTCATTGACCAATATGAAAGCCAAGAAATTGCTTTTGGCTCATTAGTGGTTGAAGTTGATGGAAAAGAGACATTATTTGGGAATGAGGTAATTCAATTAAAAGAAAATAAGATTCCCAAAGGATTGGTCACATTAGAGAGGGTATTTGATGGCCCTAACAAATCAAATGTTAAGCAAGCATCTTCCCATAAGGAAGATTTAGAAGAGATAAATCTTGGGACAGAAAATTCTCCAAAAGAAGTGTACATAGGCAAGAAGATGAAACCCCATGTGAGAACTATGTTAATTTCCCTATTGAGGAAATACAGGCATGTGTTTGCATGGTCATATGATGAACTAAAGGCTTATAAGGAAGATTTGTTCCAACATGAAATCCCCTTAAAACCTAATGTAAAACCTTTCATGCAGAAATAGAGGCCAAGAAATCCTACTTTATAGCCAAAGATGCAAGAAGAACTTACAAAGTTCAGGGATGTTGGGATCATCAAGCCAATTAGGCATTCCTCATAGGTCTCAAATATAGTTCCTATCAGAAAAAGAATGGTGATATCAAGCTATGTGTAGATTTTAGGAATCTTAATGTGGCATCTTTGAAGGATAACTATCATCTACCTAACATGGAGACCATGTTGCAAAAAGTCATAGTGTGAACTGCTTTCAATGATGGATGGGTTCTCAGGTTATAATGAGGCTATGGTGAGAGAATTTGAATAGTACAAGACCACATTCACCACACCTTGGGGAACATATGTTTATGTGAGGATGCCATTTGGTTTGATCAATGTTGGTGCAACATTCAAAGAGCCATGGATGTGGCCTTTGTAGACTTTTTCAATCTCTTCCTTGCTATAAATCATGATGACCTTACTGCTCGCAGTAAGAAGGAAGAAGATCATTGTTCTCATCTGGAGAAGATTTTTATCAAAGCCTTAGAATATGGGATCTCTTTGAATCCCAAGAAGTGTTCTTTCAAAGTAAAAGAAGGTAAGTTGCTGGGGAATATTATCTCAAAAGATGGGGTCAGAACTGATCCTGAATGAGTAGTAGCTATAGATAGGATCTCACAACCCAGAAATATCAAGGGAATCTAATCTTTCTTCAAGAAAATTAACTTTGTAAGAAGATTTGTTACCAATTTTTCTGAGATTGTTAGGCCAATTTCTAAAATTTTGAGGAAGGGAGAGAAGGTTCCATGGAAAGAAGAACATATTAAGGCTTTTCAGGCCATAAAGGATGCAATCAAGGAAGCTCATGTCCTAAAATCTCCTGATTATTCAAAGCCCTCCCAACTATTTACCTTTGCTTCATTTCATACTATGCCAGGGGTATTACTACAAAAAAATGATGAAGGCTTTGAGCAGCCTATTACTTTCTTTAGCAAGTCCTTGCAGGCTGTTGAGCTCAAATATGATGCCACATAAAAGAAAGCATATGCCTTGGTGAAGATTGTTAAGAATTTTAGGCCTTATTTGACTAGAGCAATTGTTGTAGCTTATGTTCCAAGTGCAACAGTTAAAGATATATTTACTCAACAGGAGACCAAAGGTCGGGATCTAGATGGATCAATAGGATCCAAGAGTTCAACATTGACCTCCAAATTACAAAGCTAGTAAGAGGCCAAGGTTTGGCCAAGTTGATGGCTAAGACCAACTTGGAAGCAAACCAAATTAATCAAGTTGAACATGAGAATGTTGCATGAATGTGTGACATGTAGACCTTTCGATGGTATAGAAGGATTGTAGAGTACCTACAAACTATGCAATGCCCTGAAGGTATGCTTAAGAATGAAAAAAAGACTCTAAAATTGTAGGCTATCAAATATGTTATTATTGATGGTGAACTCTGGTGGAGAATCCCAGAGGGTTTATTACTCGGATGTGTAGATGGTGACCAAGCAGAAGACCTTTTGATTGAAATGCATAAGGGAGCATGTGGAGACCACTGCATGGCCAAGACCACTGCTTATAAAATATTGAGAGAAAGGTTTTGGTGGCCTACGCTATTCAAAGATGCTCATAGATTTGTTAAGAAGTGTGATGCGTTCCAGAGATTTACTGGCAAGCTAATTTTTTTTGGTAATTTTCCTCTTAGGATGGTTTCATTCTAGGCCCCTTTCTAATAGTGGGGCATCAATTTTAATGGAGAAATGTTAGAAAAGTTGAGTGGGGGTCACTCTTGGATCCTTGTTGCCACAGATTACTTCACAAAGTGGGTGGAAGCCATTCCCACCAGAAAAGCAACAAGAAAAGTATTAATTGATTTTTTTATGAGCAACATATTAAGTAGGTTTAGAGTCCCAGAGAGAATCATATCTGACAATGCCAGGTGCTTCGGGTCTAAATAATTTACTGATTTATGCAATCAACATGGTATATACATTTCTTATTCATCTCCCTATCACCCTCAAGGGAACAGATAGGAAAAATCAAGTAATAAGAGTTTTATGAAGATCATTACACGAGTGATTGAGAAAAACAAGAAGGCATGAGATTCAAAATTGTAGCTTGCACTGTGGGCAAACAAGAATACATTCCAAACTCTCATTGGGTAGTTACCTTTTAATCCGGTATATGAGGTGGAAACAAGGATACCTCACAATAACTTGATAAAGATGTACAAATTTTTCCAATAATATGATATTGACATTTGTGATGAGATGCAACATAGGATGGATGAGTTAATTGAATTTGATGAAACTAGAAGAGAAACTCATAAAAGAAATGTGAGGGTACAACTTCAAGTTAAACACTTGTATGATAAGAGGGCCATTGAAAGGAATTTTGAAGTTGGATGCATGGTATTAATGTGGAATGCAAGGATGGAAGACAAAGGGAAACATGGAAAGATTGATCCTTTGTGGCTTGGGCCATATTTGATTGCAGACATGCATGTGGAGGATTCATATTTCTTGCAGTCCTTAACATGTGAGCTTCTAGAACTGCCAATATATGGACAATTCTTGAAGTCCTATTTCTCATGAAATAGTTTGTTATTCCATGTACATTGCATATCTTTGTAAATGTTGTACATAGGTTTGGTGTGTTTCCTTTTTGTTGCGTTTGCTTGCCTTGTCTAGGCAAGCTCTTGGGGTTTTTTGGTTCCTCTGTGTTGATTTGCTTCACTAGGAGATATGTTTCTCATCATACCCACCAAGGGCATGCATCCCCGATCATGAGCCACTGAGAGAACTCTTAAAATTTTAGAAAATTTGAGCTAGTTATGTGCCCTGTAATGGTTTGTTGCATCCATGTCCATGGTTGGGGTTATGGTTTTAGTGCCCAAGTTTTTCTTGTGAGTCTTGAAGGTTTTAAGCTTTGAAGGTTTAAATCCTCTGTTGACCTATCTTGCCTGCTTCCCGGTCATCTAAGTTAGAAATTAATTCTTTCAAGACATTATTTTACCAACCCTTCTGCTTAGGTCTATCGATTGTCTAATCTTATATCATCACTTTTAGTATTGCCTAGGTCGGGCTGAAATATTTTCATGAAAAATGTCTTAAGTGAGCATCCGACTTGAGGGTTAAATCTCATTATCCTAGTCGTGGAACATTTTCTTTAAAACATCTTATTAGCACGTGGGTATTTTATTCACTTAAATTGCATATCATTGAAGCTCTTTCCACCAACGGGCTAGGTATGTGCAGGATCATGATGGGTCAAAAAGTGGCAATATGATGGTATGTGTAGGGTATGTACCTGACTACCTTTTTTTACCCAAAATTGACAAAATGAAAAGGATTTTTAAAGGATATTCTCAGCTTTCCACCAATATAAATTATGCTTTACTTTGAATTTAATAAATAATTATTATTCATTTTCTATTTGAATTATGACTAAAGTCCTGATTGATAGACTGACTGAAAAATATCTATAGCTTTCAAATGGTATCACTTTTTTTGAATCTAAAACATGTGTCACATTTTATGCTTCGCATAATATAAGATTAAAAAAAAATTAAATAATTTCATGAAGTTTTGACCAAGTTAATATGGTCAGACATACGGGTTTTTATATTTTTTAAAAGTTGTAATAGAAAAATCATAATTAATTATTTACTTGGAAAAAAATTACAAAAAAAATGCATCACATCGTGACATGAGTCCTTTACTTATATCTTAAATCTTATAAGAAAATAATATCATTTTATTGTGGTTAGGGTGGTCAGACAGACACCTACTTCTTATTTTTTCCTTGAAATTTAAGTACTATTGCATTAAAATTTCAAATTTTCACCAAATAGATTTTTCTTTTTTTTTTAAATAAACATATTAGTTTAGAAACTACATTCAATTTGCTACAGATTCTATTCTTAAATATTTTTGAAATAATATAGATAAGTTCTTCAAATTTTTACGTCAATTTGCTTAACTCTAATTTTTTTGAATTTTTCGCCACTTAAGGGCATGTTTTTTCCATGATGATAATACACATACCCAACTCTTTTCTGCGATGAGCGATGAGTTACACATTCCCTTTATATCGCTCATTGCCAAAGTCTTTTGAACCTGTGGCCTCATTACTATGATGAGTGATGAGTATGGTGGTGCGTTTTATTGCCCATAGTTGAAAGAATTTTAACGATTCTTCTAACTTCAGAGATGAGTGATGGAAGGAGATATTGAATGGTATGGTGGCCACGTGTCGGGTTCATATTTCATCATTGTTTTCACCTATCGCCGAAGTTGTTTCCAACAACATGATCACTTCTATGACGAGTGATAGTTTGGGTTCCTCAAATGCATCAAAGGAGGATCCCATCACTGAAAATTTTAAGCACTTCTCTCATTCTTCTGTGATGAGTAAAAAGGGCCCAAGTTTTATCCTATGTTACGAGATGGTTACGTGGCATGTTCTCAGCATCCCTTTTCTACTTTAAAGCATTGTTGTTAAAAGCATGAGCAATGGTAAAAGGGGACCATTGAACATGTTTTAAAACCAGATGATCAACGGTTGGGATTCAAACTAGAATGACTATCCATCAGTTCGCTCGTACAAACGACCTATCAACCATTAATGGTGAATGCACTTCAACGCTGGGATATTAAAGAGGTTATTTGGCATCTTCTTTAAGTAATTGTAATTGGCACGAGCATAAGAATTCATTGAGCTAAGAAGTAGTAAGAGATAAATATTGCACATAGTTGGTTGATGAGAAGCCAATTTGCTCCCAGGTAAGTTAATTTTCTAGCTCCCAAGTTAGCTTGTTTCCTAGGTGGTTTGGAAATGGTGTGAGTGGTGGGGTTTGTTGTGTTTGAATGTGATAGTTTTGTATTCTAAGGGTAAATTGAAATTGTTGTTCATAAGGTTTTAGGGTAAGAGGGATAGGATTATTGGTTTCATTGCCAACCTTGTGGTTTTCAACTCCTTAAGGTAATTTTTTAGTATCTTGAAAAATCTAGTTTCTGTGCCAAGTAACAATGAGTTAGCCTAGTGGATATAGAGATAAAGTTGATAGAAAACCTACTCAGAAATGTGTCAATGAACCTAAACCTCCTAGTGACCAACCTCAACCTAATGAAGAAAGTGCACCCAAAAGGTAGAGAAATGTTAAGAAAGATTGTCCTAGGTTTATGGAAGAACCCCTTCAAGACCAAGAGCAGGAAATCAAGAAGAAAGTAGGGAAAAGAAAGATGTGAGGGTATTTTAACTCCTCATTTTGAGGATGCCACTTCTGGAATCTATGATATTATGGTGCCACAAAGTGGTTGGGACTTGTTCTGCTATTCTTTCAAATGGAGAAGAGTCTATCGCCTTGCTTGCAACATATGGGCATGTGACATAAGAAAATTGGTGTGCTCGAATGTATTTGTGGAAGTATACTTGATTTTGGCATTGGCTAGATGTTATGACCCAAATGAAAAAACAATTAAAATATTTCCTAACTTTTTCCCAATGTTGAAGATCTCTGCAAGTCAGATAATTGAGACGTTCCAATTGAATCCATCTGCTTCTAATCCCATTAACTTTTACAAATTATACAATGAATATGAGAAGAATAAAGTCTGCTATAGAAAGGGTGTGCTTCCTATTCAAAGGAGGTGTGAATTGAAGAAAAATGGTGTTCCTTTCATTACTTTTGAGATGGAACCCTTTTATTGTGTTGACTTTGAAGATTATTTCAAGAATACTTATTATGCTATCTATCAAGTTTTTCATAAGTAGTATGATATTAAGATGGATATTTCCTTGATGACTTTGGAAATGGATACTCAACTCAAATATCAGAATAGGTCATGGGACTATTCCACTTACATTGCTAAACAAATGTATGAGGACCTGGTAAATTTGAAGGATGCCACTTGTTTGTTGTCTTGTAGGCATTATTCTTTGTTGATGCACTTATTAATATGGAAGAGTAGGAAGTTGATGAGGAATTATATTAGTTTCAAAGAGTTTGATGACAATGACAATGAATTGCTAGTGCAGATGTGGACACATATCTGGGATGTGCATTGTCCACATTCTGATTATAACATGTTTTGCAATATCTACAAGTTCTTGGTGCTTGAACAACTTGGTTTGAAACTTATACAAATTATTTCACAAGGTGTCAAGGAGATGATAAGGCCACTAGAACATCAATGGGACACTAGGCACCAATTCAATTGGGGATATTGGTATCTGCATACCAACTACACCACAATTAAGATATATGGAACCCTAATGCCACCTCATAAATCACCCATTTATGTGTTAGATAGACAAGCTTTTATGGAAGTAATGTGGAAAATTGATACCATGGATAAAAAGTATTTCATAGGTCCAAAGGAAGCTTCTCTTGTGAATCCCAATGTGGAGTTTGCATACTTTAGTTGTACTTCAAAGAAATGCATTGAGAGGTTTGGCTCCCTTCTAAATAATTATAGGTTGGACAGGATGTCCATAGGATCAGTGATCCTAAAGGGGTAATCTTAGCTCAAAGAATGGCTAGGTCATTGGGAACAATAGATCATCAGTTCTATTTTCAAGAAGATGTAATCAATAATTTTTCTACTGATGAGGAATTCAATGTAAGAAAGAATGCATGGAGAAAGATATGTGCAATAGAGGACAGGATAAGAAAGGATAACCCTTTGTATGTCAGCCCTTATTCGGAAGTGGGAGACAAGTTTACAAAGGAAAAACTGATGCTGGGTGATTTTAGTGATGGGAGTTTCTTTAAAAAGATGAAGCAAGTTAAGATTGAGGCTAAGGTTGCTAAAGAAAATCATGATGCTCAGATGAGAATTCAATCAACTCAATCTTCTGCTCCAAGTATCCATGTGAGATAAAGTAGGACTAGTGGATGGCCTGCTATGGCCCCATTAGTGGATTATCTAGAAAGTGAGCACATGAAAGAGGTTCAACTCCCAGAGGCCTTTGGTGAACATAACCCATTGGAGTAGGAAATGGATTAGTATTTCCTGAAGAGAGAATTGATGCATTAAACATTTTGGTTCCACCTAGTAGGGTTGTAAAATGGATATATGATGAAGTTGAGGATGAAGATGTCAAGATAAAATCCTGTGCTGAGTTTATGTGTGATGATTCCTTTATCAAGTCAAGGAATTTAGGGAATTTTTCATCCATGTCAAAAGTGTAGACATCAAAAGAAGGATTGAAGAAGAAAGAGAGAAAGTTGACCCTTCTTTCCAAGATGAAGTTGAGAAAGAAGAGGAAGATAAACTAAGACATGAAAGAGAAAATGCCATTAGAAGAGGCAAGAGAACTAGTGAAAGGAAGTGGTGCACTTTTTCTACCTAATTGTGGCATTTCATCTGCCATTGCATCAAGGATGTAGTTAGAAAGGACCCTGATGCCTCTATTTCTGAGGAGGCCTTTGACAATAGGATCTTTCGTTCAGGTTTTAGTCCCCGATTGCATACATTGGTTTTTTGGTCTATGGACCCTAACACAGGAAAGCCTAATGTTATGCAATCTATGGAGAAGGAAATTAGAGTAGTAATTGTCAAGAGAGCAACAAAGATGACAACTATTGCAGCTACATAACTAACAATGCACACTCCAATGTTGATTGTAGACACTGCTCAGATCACATAGGCTAATTGCCAAAAGTTGTTGGATAGATACAATAAGTTTATGGATGAGCATAACAAAGTATTGGCTACTGCACAAAGAGGTTTTCCATCCTCAACCAGTTCTACTTTAGATATGTCCACTCAAGATAGGGAAACTTTGTCCCTCAAGATTCAAGATTTGAATCAAGCCTTGAAAGAAAAAAAGGAGCATACAAAGGAGGCTAAAATTGGAAACCATCAAAGTAGCCAATAATAGTTTTGATGATGTGTTGAAACATAGAGTGACTAAATTAGTCAACAAAGTTGATGATGTGTGGGCAGCTTATAAGAGTATTCATGATGCCAACATCAAATAATTATGGGTTCAGAATGCTTTCCAAGAGGAGTGGAGTCAATAGAGCACTAGAGCAGGAACCTTGAAGGAAATAATGTCTAAATCTAATGAACATCTAGACCTGTCCCTACTCACATTCCCAAGATATTGAAGACCATTGATATGATCGGTGAGATAATGACTTTCCATGGGAAGCTAGGGATGCAACTTGGCAATAAATTGAATATGTTTAGAGATATGGAAGCATGGGGTATGCCAAAAAAATTTGATGATAAGGGAGAACTGATGGAATTTTCCAAGTGGAAAAATGAATTGGATGGGATGGCTCTATGTTTTGGTGAGATGCGTAGGAGCTCCAAGATAGAAATTTGTGCGAGAGTTTTCCCTAGCTGTTCTGGGATGTCATGTTGACCTTTTGGTTGGGGATTTGCAGATGGACCTATAATAGTTATCTTGGTTTTGTGGGTGGCAACAACACAATCTGATTTTTGCTTGTTTATGATGATAGTGTCAATGTGATCATCAAAGGGTGTTACATTAAGGATGATAGTGTTGTAATCGTGTTTGACAGCTACATAATTGTTATTGTTGTTGTTCCCTAAACTGGAGGCTTTTCCCATATCATGGTCTTGCAAGGGAGTCTTGAATATGGTATGATCAACATTGGTTTTTCCTTATGACTTATCAATTGAAATGGTTCCATCTTCAATAAGGTCTTGAATGATATTCTTGAGTGTCCAACATCTAGGTGTCTTGTGCCCTTTTGAATGATGGTATTCACAGTATTCATCTTGTTTCCACCAATCAAGTTTGATCAATGAAGGTTCATAATTTTTGGTGCCTGGTAGTGTGACAACATTAGATTGCAAAAGTCATTTGAGGATTGATTTGATAGGTTCACCCAAGGGGGTGTATGTTCTCTTGACACAGGGAGGACCTCTTCTTTGTTGATTGTTTTGGATAGCATTTAGCATTTGGTATTGGTCTTGTGTTTGGGTGTTTGATGTACTAGATGCATTTGATGAAGAAGGAACTTTAAGTTGAATGATCAAACCTTTGGTTATTAGTTTGGCATCAACAATTCTATTATTTGTGACATTTTTGTTTCTAGACCAATATTTTCTTTTTTCATTGTTAGGTTTTGGATTTTCTCTATTTGTCTTGACCAGTCCTCTAGAAATAATACCTTTCTCAAGAATCTCTTCAAAGGTTGTGCAACATTGGATTTGAATTCGACTCATCAATTCTCCATTAAGGTTTTCCACAAACATGGTGACAAGTTTTTTTTTAGGAATGTGACAAGGGAATTTTCTAACCAATCCTCTCCATCTCTAGTAGAATGAGGTAAGTGATTCCCCTTCCTCTTGTTTTGTTTTGCTCAATGTTGCAAGAGTGACATCATTTTTAATGTTGAAGGAAAAATGATTGATAAAATTTTCAGCTAGTTCACCCCATGTTTTAATTCCTAGAGGGAGGTGTGCAAACCAATCTAAGGTTGGCCTTGTGAGGCTTCACGAGAATAGTCTCATCAAATAGGTAGGTTTTCCATACATGATGTGTTGAATTCTCGAATGTGTTATACTAGATCTCCTGTCCCCTTATATTTAGGAAAAGGTGGTGTCGTGAAATGTGGGAGAAAGGGAGGCATGTATAGATTTTGATCAAATGGAAAGGGAAACTACTCCTCCACAAAATATGTCTTCTTGTTAGTTCTCAGTTGTATGTTTGTCATTCATTGTTCAAGGGTTTTAATATGTTGCATCAAATAGTCTGCAAGGGATGATGTTGCATTGTTATGGTGCATTACTCATAAATATACTATGTATCATTTGTTTCAATTATGTCCCCTTTCCGTGCTTCCCGTTTAAACTTAAAAGACTTCATATTCATTTTATTCCTTTGTCGCGGTTTCCCTAAGTTTCTAACCCTTAATCGCATGTTTTTCAAGTTTTGAAACTTAGTTCTTTGGTGCTCCTTGTTTGTATCCCTTGTTGTTGGGCTTGTGTTTTTTTAACTTTATGATGAGCCGATTTATTATCCTTTGTAGTGTCAAGTGTGTGATTGGTAAGTCAGAGGTTCTCAAAACTTTATAACTCCTAACTTTGTGTTATTAATTTTCAATTTGTTGTGACAAAGAGGTTCATTGTTTGTTTCACAGTTCTCGAGGTATCATTCTTGCATTTAATCAGGCATACAGTACAGTCTGAATACATCTTCTCAATGGTTTTTCTTATGGAATGCATACCTTAGGGTTTTCATTACTACAAAAAAAATTAAAGTGTCATATTAATTTAGCACCAAATGCACGTCTTGTCATTATACATGGCATAAGGTGGTGGGAAATTATTTGTTAAAACTTCGGTTGTACTTCTACTTGCTGCTATTATTTCTTCAGGAATTCAAATGTTCCTTTTAAGTGTGATGAGCTCATGCAGTCTGAAATCAAAAATTGTTGGCTCGGTGTGAGAGATACAGAGCTTGGAATTTTTAAGTTGGAAGAATTATGGGCACGTTTCGAGAGAAAAGAAAAGTCTGCTATAGACACAAAGGTGCTTGAAAGTGGATTAGCTCATGTTGGAGGTTTTCCAGAAGTCGTGCTGAGCATAGACCTAATTTTTGCATGTGCAAGAAGGTACATTCCACAAACTCGAGAAATCAAGGTTGTGGACAAGACCATTGTTGCTAAAATTTCCCCCTTTTTATCTACTGGAGCCTCAAATTCTCAAGGAGTTATTGATGAGTCTACAATGTAGTTAATTAGAAAGAACTTAAACTATTCCAAGGCTTCCAGCGAATGTATTGATGAAATGTTTAAGGAAACTATGCTTTTTTATTGGTAAATCTGTGATTTCTTACACTCATATTGTTGATAAGAGAAAATAATTGATTATGGAGCTACAACAACATAGGAAGGGTCAAACTAGTCTTTACGTGCTTTTAGAAGAAATGAAGGAATTAATTTCTATGGATCAGCTGAAGTTAATTAATGAACAGATTGTGAGTGATCCAAAGGAGTTAGATCCCTCATGGCCTGACTCACTTGAATGGAAATTAGACATATATGATAACTTGGTAAAAGAAATTACTAAAGCACTACCAAAGTATCTAGATATGTTAGCAAAAATCAAAGGGAATTGTCATGATTCACAAGTAAAGATAACTGATGAGTTCAATGAGAAGATTCTAGACTCAAAGGAGATTTACTCAAAATTCAAAGAAGTGTTCAACAAAGAAATAATAGATCCTGCTATAATGACTAAAGAATCATTCTCTAAACTTGGGAGATTGGAGCTCTACCTTAAAACCTTCAAAATTGAAGTTGATAGAAGATTTGACATTCTGAATGAATTTGAGGATGCTCTTAGAAAATGGAGAACTAGACTCCAGATCACATTCGCACCAGGAAACAAGGAGATTTTTGCAATGATCACCAGGTATAGGGAATACAAATCCAGAATGAAAGTGCAGGAAAAGTTGTTGCAACAAGAAGTGGCGAAGGAACCAGAAGCTGAAGAGGTTGAAGCAAGAGGGATCGATGCATAGTTTATTTTTTAGAATTTCAAGTATTTTCTTTTAATTTGGCTCTTTAAATTAAAGACTTTTTCTAATTTTTGGTACTGTTACTTTCAAGAAACCATTACCAAATACATTTGCTATCTTTAAATATGGGTTTGATTGATGTGATACAGATCTTTTGGGAAAACTTTTTTTTTCTCATTAGAACAAACTCTATTATTTTGGCTATTATCTATTATTCTAATATAGAAGACATTGATGAAGTTGATGAATAAGTAATCTTTTAAATATGGTGTATGGATTCATTCTATTTATTTTGAATATTTTCAAGTGTGTTATCAGTTATTGGGATGATAGATGATATTTTTTGCTATATTGTTGTGGTAATTATTATCTGTGAATAAGGATTTTGTGGTGATATTTGTTTCATCTTTATCTTTGTCAAGTAGTTTTAATCCTTGTTATATGAAGTTGATAGATACCTTTGAAGCTTTCTGGTTAAAATCCCCTTCCTTTACTTGCTTTCTGGTTAAAAGAAACCTCAGTTGAAAATCATTCATTGAATATCAGATAAAGGTAGCTGCAACCTTTTAAAAGAAGCAAAGAATCAGGTTGGAGATCGTATTATTACCAGTTCAACTGTAATTACATTTTTCACCTTTTGTGGGCATGAGAATATAGGTTTAGGTGATAAATATGTTAACTAACAACTCTGCTAAGGAGTAATTCAGAAAAGTAATTTTATGCGATGAGTTGCTCAATAATC
The DNA here is from genome assembly GCA_007258455.2 of Sequoia sempervirens. Lineage (NCBI taxonomy): Eukaryota > Viridiplantae > Streptophyta > Pinopsida > Cupressales > Cupressaceae > Sequoia > Sequoia sempervirens. The sequence continues at coordinate 563,286,785 of VDFB02270651.1, read as the reverse complement.
AATAATAGTTTTTCTTCAAAGGCGTAATGCTCCTGTCCTTCAACCTAACGTAGATTGGTTAATCAAGGATCAAGAAGATATAATTACTGGTCTCAAAGTTACTTGCTTGGCAACAAATAAGAACTAATTATCAATATCACCAAGTTAGCGAAGTATTAGAAGAAGAGGAAGAACTTGGAGATATTATAAGAGAAAATGCACTACATTTTGAGAATGCACAAGAGATTGTGTTTGTAGAAAAGATTCCACCTCCGATTGGAGGAGTAAGGGCCCCTCCTGCACAAGTTCCTAGAAACCAAGTGAATAATAGGCAAAATTCCCCTCGAAATCATCAATAAGTTAAATTTGGCGACTCCATTGGCCTATCAGTATCCTATTTCAAACTTGGCTTCAAAAAGACATACTAGGGGTGATAAGAAAAAGGAAATTATAGATGATCATTTTGAGTTCCTAGAAACTGTTGATTTCTCATATTTCCTGCCTACTCGAAAGGTCAAGACTATCAGCAAACCATCTTATCCTCCTCTTCTGAAACCTGTTGTATCTGGAGTCCAGAAGATATCTTGTCGAAGTCTTCTTTTGTGTGGTACTAATATTCCTACACAAGTAAGTTTTCCTTTAGTTCCTCTAGTAATGGCACAACCAGTACCATGGGGAGCCGCAATAGGTCCCCTAGCTTTTGGAGTAGGTGCACAACTTCATGACTTGCCTAAAGGTTCAGGAAAAATCATACCCAAGTTTATTAGAGATGGGAAAGTTTCTCCTGATGAGCACACGAGGGATTTCTTTGCAACCTCTTCCATTCTTGCAGTACAACATGAAGATGTCACCATGAGGCTCTTTGTGGAATCTTTGACAGACATCATTACTGACTAGTTTTACTCCCTTCTAAATGGTTCTATTAATAATTGGGCTACCTTAAGAACAAGATTCGAGAATAGATTTAAGTCCGCAAAAGATGATTAGTTCTTGGTTGCTCAGTTAGGTTCATTGAAAAAGGAAGTTCATGAGTCAATGAGAGATTTTGTAGCCAAATTTGATAAGTTATATAACAAAATTTCTGCAAACATGAGACCTAGTGTAGAACTACTGAAAGCAATGTTCATAAACACTCTTCCACTAGATGTAAGTTTCATTATAAAAAGGGAGGGTGCCACTAATGTAGTTGCTATCCAATCCAGGGTTGTATCAATAGAATATGACTTGATTATCTCTGGGAAATTGAAGAAAGAATTACAAATTGAGAGACCATCACCATTGAATTCTACTAACCCAATCATTTACAGAATGGCCAATGACATAATCACTCTTAAGAGACGGATGCCTAAGGCTCCTGTGCACACACCCTATTAAGATGTGTCAAGTAATTATCAAGAAGTTCCTAACAAAACTTCATTAGTGGCTGCCCCAAATCAAAGGTTGGCAATTGAAGGTCCCCCTCCTAGTAAAGGAAATCACTGTAATTTTCATCTAACTTTGGATCATGATAGAGCTACCTGTCTAGAGATGATTAGGTATATGCAAATTCTTTTGACCAATGAACATATTGTGGAACCATATGTAGAAGAACCTAGTTCGTCCAATGATGTTGGCGTGAATTTCTTTGAGTTTGTATCAGAAAAAGAAATCAAAGAAGATGTATATGTTAGAGTTGATGATCCTAATTGTGTTGTTTTCACCAGAGCACAACATGCCAAAGTTGATCAGAGTGGTTCATCTTCAGCCCTGAAGTATATTTTGACCAAGAAAAAAAGGCAAGACCAAATGGCTCCTAAGAGTGTGCCAGAAGAGGTACCATCTTCTTCATCCTCTAAAAATATTCCTTCTAGTTCATTTGATATAGTTGAGTCTTGTAAGAATACCAAAATCCAAATTTCATAGGCTGAATATTTGAGACTCAATCCCTCAAAATTGGATAGGTTGGTCAGATATGTCAAACAAGAACTCTCACCATCTCAATGTAATGCCCAAATCTCTAGTGAAAATTAAGTCTGCCTGGCCTGTTCTAATACTATTGATAAATCTGTAAGTTCACAAAACCCATTCATGAAACCTGAACCTTTTTATATATCATTATACATTGTTGGCTTTAGGTTAAGTAACTATATTATTGATTCTAGAGCTTCCGAAAATGTGATGCCTGCTCGAATAGCTAAAGCTTTAGGATTGTCTTATACCTCCTCCCAAGGTAAATGTTATTCCATGGATGGGTCACCGGTTCCTATCATAGGCCAAATCAAAGATGCTCAAGTAGCCCTAGCTTCTTTTCCTAAGAAGAGGTTCAAACTAACCATATTGGTTGTTGACATTCCAACAAGTTATGGCATGCTTTTCAGCAGGAGTTTTTGTAAGGATTTAGGTGGAGAGATATAAATGGACTGGTCTCATGCATTGATACCTCTAGATGGAAATAAAATATGATTGAATCCTAAACCTAAAGCCAAATTCACTATTTTAAATTTTGGTGATCCAAGAGCAGAAATTTTGTTTGTTGAAACAAGACCAGGAATTTACATGTGTATTTTTTATCATGGAGAAGGTTCAAATCCTATCAACCCTGATTGAATCAATGAATTGTGGACACTAGAATTTGATGGAAGTTGTGTTAATGTAGGGTCAGGTGCTAGTGTAGTTATAATTTATCCTAATGGTTATAAGTTCCCTTTTTCTTTCAAATTGGAGTTCGCTAATACTAATAATATAGCCTAGTATGAAGCTCTGTTGCTTGGTCTAAGTGTAGCCAAAGAAAAAGGTATCAAACAATTGAAGGTTGCAGGAGAGGCATAATTGGTGGTGAAACGGGTGAAGAAAATATACACTATGAAAAATAATCGGCTTAAGCACTATAGGAACAAAGTTTGGGATTGTATAGAAGATTTTGATGCTTTTTCTATAGAATCTGTTCCAAGGGAGCAAAATACTAAGGCTGATTCTTTAGCAGTCTCAGCATCATTACTCTTGCCTCATCCAGAATTCAAAGATGAGTCCTATAGAATTGAAATTGTATATAGACCCAGTGTCCTTGATAAAGTCAATCATTGGAAAGTGTTCAATAATGATCAACAAATTATTGAGTTTTTGGAGAAGGTTGAAGCTTTTCTCACATTTATTTTGAAGGTAGTGATGATAAAAGTGGTGATGTTCTAGAATGTGATATCACTTCCCTTGATGGAAAAGAGACAAATATTATCCATTTAAAGGGTAATAAATTTTTGAAAGGATTAGTTTCCTTGGAGCATTTATTTGGCAGACATGACCAATATTTGAAATAGAAAAATAAAGTCTCAATTGAGGCGTCTGTTGAATATGACAAGGTGAAAATTGGTACAGATGATGATCCTAAGATCATCTTTATTGGTAAATGTCATTCCCAGGAAGAAAGAAATATTGATTTCCCTACTGACTCATTATAAGGATGTCTTTGCATGGTGCTATGCAAATTTAAAGAAATTTAGAAATGGAGAATTTCAGCACAAGACTCTGCTAAAACCTAGTGCCACGCCTTATTGGAAAAAACAATGGACTTATAATCCCAAAGTGGCAAAAGCAATTTTTAATGAGATCGATAAAATTCTTGAAGAAAAAATTATTACCCCATCCATCATTCCACATGGGTAGCTAACATAGTCCTTGTAAGGAAGAAAAATGGAGAAATAATAATATGTGTTGATTTCAGGAATTTAAATCAAGCATCCCTAAAAGATAATTATCCACTACCTATGATGGATCATACTCTGCAAAAAGTTGTTGGCTTTGGAATGATGTCTATGCTTGACGGCTTCTCGGGTTACAATCAGGTGGAAGTAGCTCCAGAGGACCAACATAAAACAACTTTCACCACACCCATTGGTTTTTTTTCCTATAATAGAATTCCATTTGGACTTATTAATGTCGAGGAAATTTTTCAAAGGGCTATGGAATTATCTTTTGGAGATCTTAAGAATAAAATTATAGTGATCTATCTAGATGACCGAACCATTTTTTATAAAAAGAGAGCCAATCATCTACATGATTTGGAAGTTGTATTACAATATTGTAGAGAAGAAGGTATCTCTTTAAACCCAAAGAAGTCTATCTTCACTGCAACTAAAGGAAAAAATTTAGGCCATATTTTTTTGAAAGATGGAATTAAAATAGATCCCAAAAGAGTGAAATAAATTATGTAGTTGGGGTTACCTACTAACAAAGATGGTATTAGGTGCCGCTATTGGCATGGTGTGATGGTTTATAGGTGGCATTGTTGTTCTTGCCACCAAGGTTCAAACCCCGTTGGGGTGGTATTGTTGAATGGTTGTATTCCAGTTCATAGCTCTGGTAAAATGCGTTTATCCCTTGAATAAAAAAAAAACAAAGATGGTATTAGGTCTTTCTTTGGTCAAGTGAATTTTCTCAAGAGATTTGTTCCCGATTTTGCTAAACTAACTAAGCCCATTTCTGATATGATGAAAGATCAACCAGTGTTTAAATGGAGCCATGAAGAGAAGCAATCTTTTACAGATATCAAAACGACAATTGCAAATGCTCCTACTTTGGTCCATCCTAATTTTGCTAAAGATTTCATTATATATAGTTATTCCTTTGAGCACACTCTGTCATCTATTTTGTTGGAAAAGAATGAACAAGGTATTGAAGCTCCTATCTCTTTTATGAGTACTCCTCTGAAGAAATATGAAATCAAGTATTCACTATTCGAAAACACATGCATATGCTATTGTGAAGGCACTCAAGAGCTTCAGGTTTTATATTCTTCATTCTCATACCACTATTTTTTATCCCAAAACCATGGTGAAAAGAATTCTTACTCAACAAGATATTGGATGCAACAAGAGAGGATCTTGGATAGCTCAAATTCAAGAATATGATCTGGATATCAATCCCACCAATTTGGTTAGGGGAAAGGGTCTAGCTAAAATGATTGCCGAAAGTAAATCTAATGGTGAAGGAGATTTACCATTGGTGTTATTCACGAGCACAATAGATAACTGGTTTTCTAATATTTCTTACTTCTTAACCTATGGTGACTGTCCATCTCACTTGTCATCAAAAGAGAGGAGAAATCTAAAGCTTAAAGAAAACAAGTATGTGCTTTGGGAAGGGAACTTGTATAAAAAAGGTGTGGATGGAACTTTTCTAAGATGTGTTGATAAAGAGTAGTAGAAAAGATTGTTGGAAGTCTTTCATGGTGAAGCATGTGGTGGACATTTTTTAGCTTTTGTGACAGCTTTTAAAATCCTGCGTCATAGATTTTATTGGCCAAGTATGTTTAAGGATGCATATAATTTGGTATCAAAATGTGAAAAGTGTTTAAAATTCATTGGTAGACCACAAATTGTTGCTTTACCTTTGAGAACCGTTGTAATTGATGAACCTTTTCAACAATGGGGTTTGGATTTCATTGGGCCAATCAATTCTAGCTCTAGCACAAGACATACACACATACTGAATGCTATAGATTATTTCACAAAGTGGGTGGAAGCTGAAGAGCACTACCACTGAAGTTGTGTGTAATTTTCTAAAGGAGAATATTTTGGTAAGGTTCAGAGTCCCTAAGAAGATTGTTGTAGATAATGCTAGCTAATTTTCTTCTACTGAGATCACTCTTTTCTATTATAATTATGGTATTTTCCTCACCCATTCATCTAATTATTATCCACAAGACAATGTGAAAGTCGAGTTGAGCAATAAGAACCTAATCTCCATCATAAGAAACTAGTTGAAGAAAATCAATTAAGGTGGCATAAAAAGTTATACGATGCATTATGGGCTGATAGAATTACATGCAAAAGAGCTATTGGAATGTCTCCTTTTCAATTAGTATATGGCATTGATAGCACCCTTCCTACACCATTGGATATTTCAACACTTGATTTACAGAAGGTTATTGAAGATGGGCAATTTCAGGATGCCTTAGAAAAAAGGATTGTGGTAGATAATATCACTAAACATCGGTAGATGGTGAAAAAGGTTTTTGATAAAAGAGCTAAGCAAAGAGATTTTGTTGTTGGTTATTCAGTTCTTCTTTGGGATAGAAGAGAGCCAAAGGGAGCACATAGGAAATTTGATTCTCTATGGAAAGGGCCTTTCCTGATCAAGGATCTCATTGGTGATCATGCTTTCTGATTGGCTTATCCTAATGGTACTATTCTGCCTCTTGCCTACAATGGGAAAGACTTGAAATTACTTGACTAATAATTTTTTGAGTTCGTCCCTATACATAGTTTTCTTTCTTTGTTTGGTTTGTTGTTTCAGTTTTGGCTTGTTTGGTTTTGACTTTGTTGCCCAATGAATAAGGCTTTATGTCATGTTTCTAGATTCTCTACGTCTTATCATTCCTAGTCCCCATTCAAAGCCAATGTTACTCATAAATATACTATGTATCATTTGTTTCAATTATGTCCCCTTTCTACGCTTCCCGTTTAAACTTAAAAGCTTTCATATTCATTTTATTCCTTTGTCACAATTTTCCCTAAGTTTCTAACCCTTTGTCATGTGTTTTTCAAGTTTCAAAACTTAGTTCTTTGGTGCTCCTTGTTTGTATCCCTTGTTGTCGGGTTTGTGTTTTTCTTAACTTTCTAATGGCCTGATTTATTATCCTTTGTAGCGTCAAGTGTGTGGTCGGTAAGTCGGAGGTTCTCAAAGCTTTATAACTCTCGACTTTGTGTTATTAAGTTTTAGTTTACCACGACAAAGAGGTTCATTGTTTGTTCCACAGTTCTCGAGGTATCATTCTTGCATTTAATAAGATGTACGGTATAGTCTAATATGTCTTATCAAAGGTTTTTCTTAAGGAACGCATACCTTAGGGTTTCCATTACTACAAAACAAAATAAAGTGCAATATTAATTCAACACCAAATACACGTCTTGTCATTTTACATGGCATAAGGTGGTGGGAACTTATTTGTTAAAACTTTGGTTGTATTCCTACCCATTGCTATTATTTCTTTAGGAATTCAAACGTTCCTTTTAAGTGTGGTGAGCTCATGCAGTTTGAAATTGAAAATCACTAGCTCAGTGTGAGAGATACAGAGCTTGGAATTTTTAAGTTGGAAAAATTTTGGACACATTTGGAGAGAAAAGAAAAGTCTGCTATAGATGCAAAGGTGCTCGGAAGTGGATTAGCACATGTTGGAGGTTTTCCAGAAATCATGCTAAGTGTAGACCTAATTGTTGCATGTGCAAGAAGGTACATTCTAGAAACTCGAGAAATCAAGGCTATGGATGAGACCATTGTTGCTAAAATTTCCCCCTTTTTATCTAGTAGACCCTCAAATTCTCAAGGAGTTATTGATGAGTCTACAATGCAAAACTAATTAGAAAGAACTTAAACTATTCCAAGGTTGCCAGTGAATGGATTGATGAAACGGTTCAGGAAACTATGCTTTTTATTGGTAAATTTGTGATTTCTTACACTCATATTGTTGATAAGAGAAAAGAATTGATTGTAGAGCTACAACATCATAGGAAGGATCAAACCGGTCTTTATGTGCTTTTAGAAGAAATGAAGGAATTAATTTCCATTGATCGGCTGAAGTTAATTAATGAAAAAATTGTGAGTGATCCAAAGGAGTTAGATCCCTCATGGCCTAACTCACTTGAATGGAAATTAGACATATATGATAACTTGGAAAAATAAATTATTGAAGCATTGGAAAAGTATCTGGATATGTTAGCAGAAATCAAAGGGAATTTTCATGATTTACAAGTAAAGATAATTGATGAGTTCGACGAGAAGATTCTAGTCTCAAAGGAGATTTGCTCAAAATGCAAAGATGTGTTCAACAAAGAAATAGCAGATACTACTATAATGACTAAAGAATATTTCTCTAAACTTGGGAGATTGGAGCCTTATCTTAAAACCTTCAAAACTGAAGCTGATAGAAGGTTTGACATTGTAAATGAATCTGAGGATGCTCTTAGAAAATGGAGAACTAGACTCTAGATCACATTGACAGCAGGAAGTAGGGAGATTTTTGCAATCATCACCAGGTACAGGGAATACAAATCCAGAATGAAAGCATGGGAAAAGTTGTTGCAACAAGAAGTGGCCGAGGAACCAGAAGCTGAAGAGGTTGAAGTGGGAGGGACCGATGCATAGTTTATTTTTTAGAATTTTAAGTATTTTCTTTTAATTGGGCTCTTTAAGTTAAAGAATTTTTCTAATTTTTGGTATGGTTACTTTCAATAAACCGTTACCAGAGACATTTTCTATGTTTAAATATGGTTTGATTGATGTGATACGGATCTTTTGGGAAAACTTTATTTTTTCTCATTAGAAAAAACTCTATTATTTTGGCTATTATCTATTATTCTAATATAGAAGACATTGGTGAAGTTTATGCATATGTAATCTTTGAATTATGGTGTATGGATTCATTCTATTTATTCTGAGTATTTTACAGTGTGTTATTAGTTATTGGGATGATAGATGATATTTTATGATATATTGCTATGGTAATTATTATCTGTGAATAAGGATTCTGTAGTGATATTTGTTTCGTCTTTATCTTTCTCAAGTAGTTTTAATTCTTGTTATATGAAGTTGATAGATACCTTTGAAGCTTTCTAGTTAAAACCAACCTCAGTTGAAAATCATTCATTGAATATCAAATAAAGGTAGCTACAACCTTTTAAAACAAGCAAAGAATCAGGTTGGAGATCGTATTATTACCGATTCAACTGTAGTTACATTTGTCACCTTTTGTGGGCGTGAGAATATAGGGTTAGGTGATAATTTTTTTAACTAACATGGTGAGATGCCATCGTGTTGGTATTAAGGTTGTATGTTGGATTTGAATTAGGATTGGCGCTTTGTGATATGGGACCTTGTTTGGCATATGGGTGTGTGTTGTTTTGATTTGGAATGAAATTGGTATTCAGATTTGTTCCAAAGGTCATGTTTGCATTTGGTATGGTGTTTTGGAATTGAGGTATGGACCCTTGATTCATGTTTTGGTTTTGAAAATTTAATCCTTGGTTTGCAAATGGGGGTGTGGAACCTTGATTGATGTTTTGACATGAAGGTGTAGGCCCTTGATTGATGTTTTGATGTGAAAGATTTTTTTCTTGGTTGACTTTTTGAAATGAAGGGTCCCTTGATTGACATTTTGAAATGAGTGTGTAGGTCCTTGGTTAACATTTTGACATGTGGGTGTAGGTACTTGAATAGAGTTTTGGAATGATGGTAGGGACACCTGATTTGCATTTTGACAGGATGGAATAGACCCTTGATTATGGTTTTGATTTGGTAACTTCCATGAGATGATGTGCACCTTTCTAGGATTATTTGGTGGAAGCTAATTTGATGAAGGTGTACTTTGGAATTGGAATAAGGGCCCTTGATTTGTGTTTTGGGATGTAGGTAAAGAACCTTGGTTTAGACTTTGGATCAAAGGTGTAGGACCATGTGATGTGCAACCTTGAGTTGTGTTTTGAAAAAGGGGGTTCATGAAGGTTTTACCCATGGTGTTTGAGGAATTTCCAAGTGTGAAGGTTTATCCTTGTGTAGTGGTATGGGTTACCTTGTTTCCAATTTTTGGAATGTGTGTGGTGGTGGTAGTCATGTATGTAGTTGTCCCAAGGGGTATGTTTGAAATTTGTTGTGATGAGGGCATGACAAATGTATTTTTAATTTCTTCTTCTATAATGGTTGATACATCAAAAACTTGAGGTATCTTGGCACCCTTTTTAGCTAGTGCATAGAAAAATTCATTTGGATTGGCACTAACAAGTTGTTCAACTATGCTTAAAACTCTTGGGTCTTGATAAGCCCTTTCAATTTCTTGAGGGATCAATTGCTTGTTGACTTCTTCTAGGTTTAGGTCTTCACAAGGGTCAATTTGTTCTCTTTGTCATGTGTTCTTTCGAGGTGTAGAGTGATTTGAATCTATGGTATTTTCATGAAAAGTGTCACTTAGGAGATCCATGTCCTTTCATTTGGTTTTTGACCTTGTTCAACCATGTGAGAATTTTTCAAGTTGAAGGGAAATGCAAGATGGTGATGAACTAAACTCTAATTTTGGATTTTCTTGAGTATAAGGATAATGAGGCTAATGCAAGATGAGGATGAAGCTAATGGATGCTAGTGATCAAGGATGATGATAAGGTGACTAAATGATGCTAATTGAATATTAAGGTAATAATGAAACTAAGGTTAATATGAAGATAAACTATGTTTATTTTTTTTATTTTTGAGGTATAAAAATGTAAGGACAATGAGGCTAATGGATGAAAGGTTGACTAATTGATATGATGCTAAGGTAAAATGAGATATTTTTTGTTTTGTATTTTTGAGATAAGGATGCAATCTAGATGCAAAGGAGTCATAAAATAAAGGATGGAAATCAAGCCAATGTGAACCCAAGGTAACAATTCCAAGTGTCATTGACCGTTTATGGTAACCAAGGAGATAATTTTGAGAAGGTTGAGTCAACGCTAGGATGAAAGCTTAAGACTCAAATGTGACAAGGGTGATAATGACAAGGATTGATAATATGAAGGATAGTGGTCAATGACAAATAAAATATGTAACCAAGAATTTTTGAAAAGGTCAAAGGTCTTCCTATGTTCAAAATCTAAAGGCCTAAATGCAATCTAAGGATCAAAGTTTGGTCAATGCAATGAAAAAGAAGGAGGGAGGTAATCTATAATGCAATGTATTCCTAATGGAAATACTAGAATGGGAAAATGAATCTTTTAAGTCTCTGGTTTATCAGTCAAAGGTCACTGTAAGTTGTTTTGATTGGATTTTGGACATAGATTTCATGAATTTTTGTTTAGCGGACAATTGTGGCTTAGTTTTTAGCAAATGTGTCACACAGTTGCAGTTCAAGTTATCAGATGCGGCTCTATTTTCAACAATTGTATTTCAGAAGGTCAGCTGCAGTTTTCTAGGTCTCAATTGCAGTTCACAGTAATAGTTGCAACTCTGTGTCCATCTATTATGGTTTTCCAAAATGTTGTTTTGATAGGTTTGATGTTTTTGGAATGGTTTTGATCTAGATTTTGATTTTTTCTGAAGAAATATGATTGGAAAACACAACAGATAGTATCAAGCACTTTGTTTTGGTCTAGTTTTGATGTTTGATTTCAAGAAAACAAGCACGAATCCTATGGTTGGAAATGACAATATTTGTTGAGTTCCCACTTGGATTTATCCAACCACACTTATTCGGAGTGGGTAGCTTAGGAACTTGGTATCATAGGCTCCCCCTTATAGTGCACTCACTTCTCGGGCATACCAAGTTTCAAATTCTCCAAAGAGGAATTTTCTATCTCTACTAAGAACCACAAGTATGTGGGATGGCTTTAGAGGTCTGACCACCTGCACCAGAAAATAGAAGGATTTTGGCTTCTAAAAATAAGAGGTATCTAGTAAAGGCATCCATTCAAGGTGGCCATACATGCAACAAGATTAGCTCAAGACTAGATTGTAGTCAAGAGGCCTCCTAGTCCTTTCCCTAAAGAAGGATTTTTACATATCTCACAGGGCTACTAAGGGTGGCACTTTTCAATATGAAACATTCGCACCTATTGCTAATTGACTTTAGAAAAGAAGCACATTTATTTATAGTGGCTTGGAAGGGCTTGGCTTTAGCCTATTACCACTTTGGGTCATTCCCTTGGGGTGAGTACTTTTTCCCACCAAGGTAGGCCCTCTAATGGGTGAACACAAAACAAATGGTTCTGGATTTTTGATCACTAAGTTTGCACAAGGTGAGAGCATAATACCTACTATCCTTCAAACACTAAAACAGTGGTTCATTACCCCCTAATTAAATTAAAATATTGTCTAAACTAAAGCAAACAAGATTGTCATTTCAAAATAAAGCCTTGGATGTTTGAACCTACAAAACCATGTATTAGTAGTTTCACAAAAGATATCTTGGACCAATGAAAAACCTACAAAACCCTAGTTAGCACAAAAGGTTAAAAGCCAGACTAAAAATCTAGAAGTTAACAACTAAACTAAACTAGAAAAATAAAGAAATGAAACTGAACTAAAAAGCTTAAGAGCTCAATTTTTTTTTTTGCTTCAAAAGAAATAGTTTTGGGAGCTCCACTTCAAAGCCACATGTTGCAAATAGAAAATTAGTAACCTAAAAACTCTACTCTACTTTCACAAACCAAAAGAAAAATAAAAAGATGCTAAAACTGAAACTTTATACCAAGTAGACAAATGTGTCATTCCTTTCAGCAATTGCGTTGTTGCATTACATCACACTAAATCGATTGCGTCACATTTTTTAATTCAAATTTTCTCACCCATAGATTCCTCATGTAGCCATTTCTTGTCAAATGCGTCATTACATTTATCAAATGCATCACTTCCTGGAAAATGTGTCTCTGCTCCTATCAATTGTGTCGTTCTATACCTAAAATCTGCAAAAACAAGCCAAAAACCATACGAAAAATTTGCAAAACTAGTGTTCAAGTCAAGTTCACCAATGTAAGATGGGGTTAGATCATTCCTAGCCTAGATAAAGTGACATCCAACACTTCTAATCTATAAAACCACATCCAACAAGAGAAAATAAAAAATAAGGAATCAAAATGAAAACATTCATAAGTAAACACTCCCCATTGTAGTTGCTTCATTTCCCTTGTCTCTCCTTCTTCTTATGCCAATATTTCCCTCAAATTTGTTGCTAAATTTCTGCAAATACCTACAAATAGTAAGCAAAAAATTTAGAGATAATGGTTGTTAAGTTGAAAATGGGAGAGGAAGGATTCTTTTGTAGACAAACATTCGAATAGAGGACCAAGATCGACCTTCTAGAAAGATTCCAAGATCGACAGATGAGGATTAATGAGAGGGAGGTTATGAAATGGAAGTCCAAGATTGAAATTCTAGAAAGATGTCAAGATCAATGGTTGAGAATTGATGCAACCAGAATATGCCATTCATGGAAGAGCTATGATGTTGACGGCTATGACATAATTCAAGGCCATGACAAAGATTAATGACAGGGTATCTTTGACCAAAAGAGGTGCATAAATGATTTATTTTTAAATTATTTATTCAAAAAATAGAGGGAATGGACAAATGAAAAATAAATAATTCATCCAAATTATATATTTGGAGAAAATAAAAAAGGATCATTTAATTAAATTAATTTGTGAAATCAACATGGATAATTGATTTGAATTATTTATTGAAAAGGGGAGAAGAATGACACATAATTAAATAATTTTAATAATTATTTAATTATAGAAGAATAAAAAGGTCAAATAATAATTATATTATTACCGAACTATAGATAGGTGATGAAAGATAAATAATTAAATAAATAATGATTTATTTAATTATTGAACAAAGGGGGTGTTAGTGACACAATTAATTTAGTTTAATTGATCAGGATAGAATAGAGATTAGAAAGTGAATTAATTAAATAATTAAAAATTATTTAATTAATAGAGGAATATGATCAAGCATAATTGAATAATTAAATTATTCAATTATCGAAGGATGACGACTAAGAAAAATGATGCTTGTAGAATTAGGACATTTTTCAGTGTCTACATTTAGATTAGACACTTCAACTATCAAATATTCAATATTTGTAAAACAAATGTGTAGATGGGAGATTAACCATTTGAATGAAATCAAACAACTGGAAGAGATCTCTATGAATTAAGTGTACTCACATTTCATTTCATTTTAGATCCTAATGTGACTAAGAGAACTTCTATTTGAATATATGGCTATGGTTCAACATAATTAATACAATGAATAACCAAAAAAATCATTTTTACCTTATTTATGTGGACCTCCTCAAAATTACAATTACCTTTGTATAGAGGAAGTGACTCCATTTCTTTTTCTTTGATACTTCCTCTCTTCGTATATTTATTATTTGTTTTGGTCTATTAAAATTAAACATAAGTTGAAAGACGTTGATTTCCAATTCTTACTGTTTTATTCAAGTTCTTGAAAATGACCTTTAAAAATGTCCATTATAGTTGGTTGGATTAAAATAAAATAAAAAAATTCATAGGATGATTTAGTCAAACTTCTAAATACAACAAAACCTACATAAGAATTTATTTATTTCTATAAACATACTGAACCTATGAAAATGTAGTTTAGTGGGATTAAACTAACCCCCCTAAAAAGAAATATATTACCGCTCATGTGATGAGTAACAACTAAATCGATATTATTAATATCTTAAGTTATCGATATTATCGCACATGTGATAAATAGTGAACACCAAGAAATAGGGGTTCTATCCTTTTAAAAGATGGAACACAAGGGGTAAGGGATCCCTCCTATCCTATTTTGCTATAGTTCATTCAAGGAAACCCTAGAGATGTCAATCTAGAAATGGAATTAGGGAAAGAGATTTGTAATAGGGTGTCCTAGGGTGTGATTAAAGATAAAAAAAGGGTTCACAACTAAGAAAAAGGCTTAGAAAGACAAGAAATGAAAGTTACATGCAAAACCTAACTAAAATGAACTCAAATCAGAATAACAAATTGGAGATAAACAGAGGTGCACCTGGAAAGCTAAAAATTCTTGAAACAAGGTCTACAATCCCAAAATTATGACTTTTGATGCACACTGGGACTCATATGCTAGTAGGGCGAATTAGTCCTAGTTTAGTTCAAGCTGAAACCAAAATTTGTAACTGCTAAACTAGGATCTACAATAAATAAAATTAAATGGGTATATTGGGACTTATATGCCACAAGTGGCAATTTAGTCCTAGTATCAGGGTTGATTTGAAACTCTGATATCCTCTAGTGATCTCTTGCAGCTTCTCTCCATTCTGATCTTTGAGTCTGAAACACTAATTCTGACCTATAGGTGACTTTCTGTGATCTTGCAAGAAAGATGACAACTTTCCCCACTCTCGGTCTTCAATGGATCTTCAAATTAAATCTACAAATCACACATCAAAGAGGGAAAAATGTTGTTTTGTTAGTGGATAGGGGTTTTCCTTGGCCAAACCCCATTTTGGTAATCAAACCTTGAAATGAATAGAAATAGAATGAAGGAATGATGAATTAAAAAATATGAAATGTTGCAACTCACCAAACCCTTGTAATGAAGGTGGCAATCTTGCATGAAATGGCTAGCATGATTGTAGATCTTGAAACTTGATTGTATGTTATGGATCTTCACTTGAATTCTTTCTTGAACCATAAGAACTTACATCTCAAATGTTAGCTCAAAAATAAGCATGATGCTTGAATCTTGAATATAGCTCCAAAATGCTTGATAATCAACTTTTGAATGCTCTTGTAAACTCTTGTGTAAGTGCTCTTGATTTCTTATGAAGTTCCAGGATGAAATTATGTGAAATAACCTTGTATTTATACTTGTTTATGACAATTTTCCCAAAATTACATCACTACAAGCTAACATCAGATCTAGGAGAATAAAATCCTATAAAGAATTTGAACTTAAAATAGGTCCGAGCTAAGCGGGACTCATATGTGGTACCATTTGGGGTGTATGAGTCCCAATAGGCTAAGCTCGAGACAAATTTTAAGAAATTTTAACTTCAATGCTAAATTTAGGAATAGGCCCCAAAACTTAGGAGGGACCCATACACCCAAGACTTGGCGTATGAGTCCCAGATCACTAAATCTAGGCCATACAATCCAAAATCACTAAATTTGATTGGTTATTAGATATGTGTTAGGATCATCCTTAGAAAGATGCATTAAATAAGGCTTGTGGATGCAAAATAGGACCAAATAAGGCATAAAGAATCCCAATTTTAGTAGGGAGGAACCAAAAAAGTTTGAAAATGTAAAGGGATACATTTTTCTACACTACATTTAGCCCCCACTTTAGTGAGAGGAGGAAATTACTTCAAAATCATACTAAAGTAGACAAACTCACATCAAGAGGGGTCCAAGTGTACCAATGCTAGTGATATAGGATGACAACAATCAAGAGGGATGATCAAGACCCCAGGATCAAGATCCTATGGAAAAATAACATAGCCACAAAATAACACACATGAAAATGATGTAAGGATTAACAACAAGATACATGCATAAATTTCCATAGACAAAAAGAAGAGAGAAAAAATAAATAAAAGGTGGGTGGATCAAGCCTCGATTTTTTGTCCCTCATGATGTGGAACAAATATAAGTTGTTTGTCCAGAAAAATTTACAAGTGGAACATGATGTCCACTATGCAAACCAATGCATGCTCACAAGGGCTAGTGGAACCCCAAGTCATCCGCTAGGTGAGCCCCTAGCTAGACACATATGCACGTGACCAATATGTGCTCAAATAGACAAGCAAGTGGCTATGGGAAAGTCACACCTAAGTTTAGATCCCATACGGTAACCATACCAAATCTATACCTTTTGATAACTTTGATAAGGCGCCACACAACATGACAGTACGATTCATGAGGCAAGCAAAACTTTGTATGCTTGACACCCATGAATAGACAGGATGGCTCCACATGCAAGAAAAGTGTGTTATGCAAGGTGGCCATATAATAGATATTGTAAATGAAAAATAGTGTAAGGTATGTTCAAAGGAATTTTGATTAGTTCATGTACTTGATCTTAACTTAGGGAACATTGTGCCTGATGTCTCCAAGAGAGGACCAATCAAAAAATAGAAGATTCACAACTTAGGGGATGCAGTGTATTGCATCATGCCACTAAGAGGAATATAATATGCTAAGAGAGATCACTCTCTTGAAGTACACCACACCCAATGTCACCACAAAGAAAAAGACTCATCACATGAAGTAAGAAGACTACCCGATGAAACATGAGTTGTAAAAGAATAATGCCAATGTATGCCCCACTTTAAATAAATTGCTAAACACCATGCTGTGAGAAATTACTTTAAAGTAGAAAATGATAGATCTAACAATAAAAAGGACGTGAGAGATTATTTGGAAATCCCTATGCCAAGTCATATGTTTCCAAATAAAGCTGTCATGAAAATGGATTTCCCCCAAAATAAAATCCCAAAAATCACATAGGGGATCCACATATTCAAGGTCAGTATGTCTTCAAATGCTACAATGTTTTTATAGCGATCGAAACTATCGTCATTCCCCAAATACTCATGGAATAGGAAGAATTACACAAAGAGAGCAAAAACAAAGAAAAAACCTTTGGGTCAACATGGAAGAGACCTAAATGTCTCAATGCCTTGCATCATCCCCAAAAGGAAAACACAAGACAAATGAAAGGATAAAGGAAAAACTTTATGACATAGAGAAGAATATAAGTACAAATCAAGGAAAGCACAAAGAAAGAGATACATCAAATAGAATAGTAGGAGGGATCACATTATGCACATACAATCACACACATAACATGAAAAAGAAAACAAAGAAAAGAATAGTAAGGCACATGCGAGTCAACCTATTAGTAGGTCGTCTACATCCTAATCTTGTTCATCATATACGAAAGGTGAGAAACTAGCCAAAGGGACAACAACAAGAGCCGAACTAGAGGTATCACCAAGTTCAACACATTTCTTAGGAGAATTTTCATTTAAGCTCATCGAAGAGGAAAACAATGTATTCAATTTATTATGCACCTCTTCATCAATTTTAGCAACCTCATCCTTGTCATCCAAGCTAATCACAATAGGCGATTGATCATAATGTCCAAAGAAGGATTTGGCTCTTGTTGTGGTTGTGATATAGGATCTTTTTTGTTGCGGAAAAGAGGGAGACTCATCATGTATTGCTTCAGTCAAGTTTGGATGTTGATTTTCTTTTTTTTTCCTCTTCATTCAACCTTTCAGCAAGAGTATGACATCTACGCCTACGCTCTCTAGTATCTTTGTTTCTTTTGGTATTACTTTCAAGTTGTGTTTGTGTAGGAGTGGGTCTATCAACTATAGGTTTATTTTCTTCCATAAGAGGAGGAAAGAAAGGGACCATGGGAGGTTCTTCAACCACTTTATCTTTAGCTTTGTAAACTTGTTTTATCTTATGAGGCATGGTAGGATTGTTTTAATTTTCTCTTGTTCTTTTGTAGGATATAGGAAAAGTATCTGTCATGGGTTGGTCTTGGTTATTTGGACTGGCTTTAGGTTCAATCATAGTTTCTTCAAGGATAGGAGTCTCAATCATGGGTTGAGGCATGTTTCTAAGGGGTGGTTTTGCTATGCATTTTTCCTAAAAATTTTGATAGGATTTGAAAAAGAAGTCCTCACAAGGTTTAATAGGTTCCATAGGCTCAGGCCAAAACAAATCTAATGAAAAATTCCCATGGGAAGACACAGGATTAAAGCCACTATGGTACATAGTAAAGATTTCAATGTCAAAGGGAAACTTTAAACATTTATGCATAATCGACGAGATGACTTCCATGGAGCGTAACCATGGATAAGCAAGCTTCACATGGAATTGATCTAACATCAGGATGATGGAGAATGGGACATCTAATTGTGTTGGTCCTATTTTTAGAGGAAGGGTGATTGATCTCATTGTAGCGAAAGTGAAACAATTATGCATTTTTATCCATGCTTTCAATTGATCAACTATTTGGGTATGTGCAGGATCATCATGGAAAAAACAGGAGCTTAAGTGGCAAAAAAATAAAAAAAATCAGAGTTAGGCAACTTCATGTAAAATTTTGAATAAGTTATCTATATTATTTCAAAAATATGTGAGAATAGAATCTGTAGGAAATTGAATGTAGTTTCTAAACTACTAGGATTATTTTATTTTTTTAAAATCTATTTGGGGAAAATTTGAAATTTCAAAGCAGTAGTACTTAAATTTCAAGGAAAAATAAGAAGTAGGTGTCTGTCTGACCACCCCAACCACAATAAAATGATAATATTTTTTACAATATTTTAGACATAAGTAGAGGACTCATGTCCAGATGTGATGCATATTTTTTTGTAATTTTTTTCCAAGTAAATAATTAATTATGATTTTTTATTACAACTTTTAAAAAATATAAAAACTCATATGTCTAACCACCTTAACTTGGTCAAAACTTCATGAAATTCAATTTTTCTTTTTAATCCTATAGTATGCAAAGCATAGAATGTGATGCATGTTTTGGATTCAAAAATGTGATACCGCTTGAAAGCTATAGATGTTTTTCAATTAGCCTATCAATCAACACTTTAGTCATAATTTAAATAGAAAATGAATAATAATTATTTATTAAATTCAAAGTAAAGCATAATTTATATTGGTGGAAAGCTGGGAATCTCCTTTAAAAACCCTTTTCATTTCATCAATTTTGGGTAAAAAGTCAGCCAAATACCCTACAAATACCCATCGTATTGCCACTTTTTGGCCCATCATGATCCTGCACATACACATTTCTTGATAGAGCTCATGCACAAGTAATAATTCTTCAATGATCACATTCTCTCCACAAATTGGATCAATTAATATCCCATTAGTGGGCTTGTCATTGATTCAGTTGACTATGTAAATATGACCATCAGGCACTTTCTAATAATATATTTAGATGAGAAATCAATATCAAGAGGCTTTTTAGTTTAGCCCTTACAAGGTTGAGTTTCGATAATGTAATCAAACCATCAATAGGATTTTTTCATTAGTATATATGTTATCATCTTTCATGCCAACATTCATCACATCATTCTTCTTAGTTTCACTAGCTTTGACAAATGAAATATTATGATTAGGAATAGGGTTGGTAAATATTTGCAAGTATTGGTTAGGAGGGGCAACATACTTATTTCCTTGATCATTAACACCTCCAATTTGAAGTTGACAAGAATTAATGAGGTCTTGCACAATATGTTTAAGACACTTAGAATGCTCTATGTCATGTCCATTTTGTAAGTGAAAATGACAATAATAATTGGATCTAAAGTTCAGAGGTAAAGGCTTATTAGGATCGGGAGTTTTAACAAGAGGTAAGGTGATCATATTTTTTTCTAGATCTAAGTTGTAACATTGTGTTATGGAGGGTATCATGTAAGGGAGAAAATAGCTTAGCCGAATCCCGAAATGTGAAAGGAGTTGTCATCTTTATTGCAGCCACTTGGATATCAACCTATTGAGTTGATTGAGGGGGATTGAGTTGAAGGAATCTTTTATTATGTTTCCTAAAAGGTTGTTAATTGTTTTGATTTTGCAAATTCAAACTTCTCAGGTTGGCTAGAGGTGGGTTTTGTTTCACGACTACTAACCAAATTTTAATAATCGTAAAGGGTAGTGCACAAGTGTATGAAGGAAGGAAACTTCATCATGCTAAGCTTATCTTGTATCTTATTTTGCAAGTTCTCAATGAACATTCATTGAAGGTGAGGATCAAGAATCTTTACATCGATTTGGGAATAAAGCATTTGGTAGTGTGAAATGCAATCAGTAAATTTTTCATCATCTTTTTGCTTACATCTCATAAAATTAGCTAAGGTCATTTTAGGAGTCATTTGTAATTGGAAATGGTTTATAAAGGCCTCAACAAGTTAATTGAATGAACGAATTGAGTTATTCAGTAATGAGAAAAACCATTCTAAAGCAGTATCTCTCAAGGACCTAGGGAAAAAGTGTTGAATACACTAGATACTAAGAGGGGGGTGAATCAATATTCTACTAACATAATTAATTTCTAACCGTCCAATTATTAACACATCTAACTGCAACTATAAACCAAAATATGAAAGGAATCATAGCTACTCATAACACATTGACACTAGGATTTTTACGTGGAAAACCCAAAATGGGAAAAACCATGGTGAGGATTAACTCACAATATATTATAACCAATTACAAGATATTACATGGCTCACTTCCAGGATACACTGTACTGGAAAGGCTCATAGGGTAAAGTGAGTACAAAATGGCTTACCACCAAGATACAAAGAGTATGGCTCACTGTCAAAAGATGAACTAAAGAAGTACACCTTCAAAGTGTTGAGTTCAATTTTGGTTAAGCTACGAAAAACCAAAATCTCACTCCAATTGTAGGTATACAATAACTATTAACAACTTCGCACTATAACACTTGTCGAATAGCTTGCAACATCGTTCACACACACACACACTTTCTCATCTCCCTATTTTTATATAAGTATGTTCCACATACTCATATATAGCTACATCTTCATACATCAATTAGGTCGGCCTAATTGGATGTGAACATATAAAATTCAAAGGGACTTGTCAGCCCAATTCAAAAATATTTTTGGTGCACAAAACAAAATCTATCAAACACAAATTAGGTCGGCCCGAACCTAATAAGGAACACTTTAAACATTCACAAGACAAGCAGTTCTTAACTCTGTCGGCTAAAAGAATGTCGAACTTCTGACATTTAGATATCACAGTCGGATCAACTAAAGTTGTTGAAAGCTTGTTCGTAGTTGTAACTGACACTCTTGAGCAACATATTAGTGGATAGGGGTTTTCCTTGGTCAAACCGTGTTTTGGTAATCAAACCTTGAAATGAATAGAAATAGAATGATGGAATGATGAATGAACAAATATGCAATGTTGCAATTCACCAAACCCTTGTAACAAAGGCTGCAATGTAGCATGAAATGGCTAGCATGAATGTAGATCTTGACACTTGATTGTATGTTATGGATCTTGACTTGAATGCTTGCTTGAATCTTAAGAACCTACATCACAAATGTTAGCTCAAAAATAAACATGATGCATGATGAATTTGACATGATGCTTGAATCTTGAATGCTCTTGTAAACTCTCGTGTAAGTGCTCTTGATTGCTTATAAATTTTTAGGATGAAATTATGTGAATAGCCTTGTATTTATAGTTGTTTATGCCAAATTTCTTGAAATTACAACACTACAAGCTGACATTAGATCTAGGAGAATAAAATCCTACCAAGAATTTGAATTTAAAATAGGTCCAAACTAAGCTAGACTCATATGCCAGTTGGGGCATATGAGTCCTAATAGGCTAAGCTCGGGACACAAATTTCAAGAAATTTTAACTTCTATGCCAAATTCAGGACTAGGCCCCGAAACTTAGGAGGGACCCATAAGCCCAAGGTGCGTGTATGAGTCCCAGATCACTAAATCTGGGCCATACAATCCAAAATCACTAAATTATGATTGGTTATTAGATATGTGTCATGATCATCCTCGAAAAGATGCATTAAATAAGCCTTGTGGATGCAAAATAGGACTAGATAAGGAATAAAGAAACCTAATTTTAGCAGGGAGGGCCCAAACGAGTGTGAAAATGTAAAGGGATAAATTTTTCTACACTACAAAGAGTTACATTCTTCAAGAAGTTCCTTGATCCTATATATGGCAGAACATTGTGGATCTTTAGGGAGAAGATTACCAATTGTACTCTCTCTCTCTATCCATCCTTACATACATATTCTTTCCTATAGCACTTGTCATTCAAGAGTTCTTCTAAGATATTTGCAAGATTATCAAACTTTGCAATGTTATCATGTCACTTGCTATAATATGACTTCTTTCTTCAATTTCAATAATATGTTCTTCATCATATAATGAATATCTATTATTTGTATATAATATGCATTCACTACAACTACATGAAAAATTTATTTCCAAGAATTCAGTATTTTTTACAAGAGCCAAAATATTCTTCATATTCGATTATTTCGGATTGTAGACTTGTAACGAAACTCATGAATGAATGTCTTTAGAAGATTAAGGGATCAACAAGGGATATAATCCAACAACAACAACAAACTTTAAAAGATGATTGATAACATGCATGATAGAGATCAATTAGATCTCACAAGAGATTCCCCATAAAACATAGAATTCTCCATGAATTATTTGAATCAAACTTTCTTATAATGATAGAATACTAAAATATTTGGGGTTTCAATACCATTTAATATCTAGAGGTAATGCTACTAAGGAGTAGATGGGAAAACAATGGTGAAAGCTAACAACTGAGGGACAATGGCTTTTGATATTAACTAAATAACAAATTATTGAACAAGATATAAATTGTTTTTCGACTCTCAAGATTGCACTATTATGCAGGAAAAGATAATATTAATGCTTGCAAAATCACACACTATACTTGACCGTACCAAATTACTTTGGAAATAATTTATTTATAACCTTACGATATGTGATAGATCCAAATAACACCAAATCTTAATTATACTACCAAATAAACTACTTTATTAAAACAAAGGAGGAATATCATATCAAAATGATCAATCCTTTGATTTATCAAGGACATATAATTTATTGAAGTCGCTGTCAAGAAGATTTACAACTTCTTCACACGTACAAATGACAATTTCGTATAAATATTCCACTACTATAATATTAACTACTTAACTATTGCAATACTTGAATACTACGAAGTTTAGGACATGGGTAACATCCAATCTTCAAAAGACAAACAACCAAAGCTTAACAACAATTATATAATAAAAAGCTTATAGCAATCACTTGTGGTTCGAGGCACTCGGAAAGCTAACCTCATGATCAGAGAACGTAAACAGGCCTTGTCAATTCTACGAGGGGATACATAACAGGAAATTGCAGCGGATAATCTATCGCATAAGCCCATTGCGCCCACTGCACATACCAAGCCAGTGAGGCAACTCCTGTTCTATACCAGAGAACCACTTCTCCATACTATGTTTCTAAAACAAAATGAATGTAAAGTCGATGATATTATTGCCTTTAAAATAGGCCAGACAACACTCTTCTAGGAGGGGAGCTTTGAAAGCAATGAAAGTACAATTACCCTTGTACAAGGCGCGTATAGAGGAAGTGACTCCATTTCTTTTGGTTTGAAACTTCTTCTCTTCGTATGTTTATTATTTGTTTTTTTATTTACTGAAATTAAACATGTGTTGCAAGACATGGATTCACGTTCTATTCACGTTCTTGAAAACGGCCTTTGAAAATGTCCATTGCAGTTGGTTGGATTAAAATAAACAAAACCCATTTCATAAGATAGTTTAGTTTTCCTTTATTTTTACTACCGATCCTAAACATGCGGAGCCAAATGAAAATGCAGTTTAGTGGGATTAAACTAAAATAGAACGAAAAAAACTATTTAACGGGAGGGAATATCTCTCAATTATATAAGTAGTTGACCATGTTTAAATACAATCTTACAAGTAGTTTGTCCATACAAAACCAATTTTTTTTGTAAAATCGTCATATATTTTCTATTTAATAGATAATAAATGTTTAAATTGGACACTTCAACTATCAAATATTTAATAGATGTAGTAAATATGTAAATGTGAGCCTAACCATTTGAATGAAATCAAACAATTGATAAAGATCTCTATGAATTAAGTACACACACATTTCATTTCATTCTACATCCCAATGTGGCTAAAGGTGGGGTCTCATGGAGGGGGGCTTCCTAAAAATTTTCATGCGTGCTGCTGAGATTTTTAAGGATTATTTTAAAGTGGGTGGTCCCATGAATTTTGTATCATAGTTTAAGCTCCTATATTTATGGATGTTGGTGGTCTCATGAAGTTTATTATTTTGCATATTCAATTCAGCAGCTTAAATAAATAAAAATAATAAAAAAATAAATTGGTGAGAACTTTAAAACTTCATATGATTGACAAATGGCATAAGCTGGTGGGGCAATTTCCAGCCCCACCCCTTCTCTACCTCTTAAGTTTTTGAGCTAAAAAGTAAGGGTTGCTATTGTTGAGGAAGAGATTCTAATTAATCTTGTATCATTTTTTTTTTAGCTTCATGGGACCCCTTGCTCCTTCAAAATAGATCCTAAGCCCCCCATGAGACCTCAACCTAAGATGGATTCACCACCACTATGAAAAATTCAAAAATTCACCACCAACAATTCAAGAAAATTAATTAATTGCATTAAAAAAATTTAATATATATTTCCATGACTTTGAAATTTTATATAATTGTCATATATAGTTGTCATGTATAATTGATTATAGATGACTTATATTGTTGTATAATTGATTTATTAGAATAAAATAAAATATATTAAAAAATATTTTTTTTTTACTATCACATATCGATTTTTTTAATACAACTAAAATCATGAAATTCTTCCCTTATTCATGTGAACCTCCTCAAAATTATAATTACCTTTGTACAACACGTGTATAGAAAAAGTGAATCAATTTCTTTTGCTTTGAAACTTCTTCTCTTTGTATGTTTATTATTTGTTTTGATCTACTGAAATTTAACATAAATTGGAAGATGTAGATTCCATTCTCGCTAATTTATTCACGTTCTCAAAAACGACCTTTGAAAATTTCCATTGTACTTGGTTGGATTAAAATAAACAAAAACCATTTCATAGGATAGTTTAGTATTTAGTTATTTCTACAACCTATCATAAACATACGGAGCCTATGAAAATGCAGTTTAGTGTGATTAAACTAAAAAGAACAAAAAAAAAAAGAACTATTTCTAACGGGAGGGTATATCTCATCTTTCAATTATAAAAAGATTAAAGTAGTTGACCATTTTTAAATAGTTCTTATAATTTGATTTATGAATTTTGAACTTTAAAATATCAATAAATATGATACAATTAATCCTTTTAAATTTACTTTACATAATAATTTGTGCATTATTCATTAGTCAAATATAAAAAGAATAAATATTTATGATTCATTGCATATTTCATATGACACAAAATACAATAATATTAATAACAAATAACCTTACTTATGAACATATGGCAAATTTATAATAATTATTTATTAGTTCCGCTCAAGGAACTATAGGTACCACTTGTCCTTTAACTAGCAATTAAATGTACCACTTGTCCTTTAACTAGTGATTAAATGTTTTGCTTGCACGAATCAAAATTCAGTATTTTCTTTCTCATACATTATATTTCAAATTTAATACATTATATTTTAATTTTGTTAAAGTTAAATGCACGATTTTTAACTTTTTAAATTCTGAAAATTATTTTTTTTCAATTTTATTGGCTAAAAAATTTGTCAAAATTAAAATTAGAAATTGTTAATTTTTAATAGTTACAAAATTATTCATAAATATATTTCTAAGTATGCCACAATAAAGACAATTTTGTTAAAGTTAATGTTAATATTTTTAAATTAATTTAAGTATTTTTATAAATCATTATATATTTAATGTTAATATTTTAAATTTAATTTAAATAATTTATAAATGGTTATATGTTTAAATTTTATATTTTTAAGTATTTATATTTTAATTAAAAAACATTAAATTTTATAATTATTAAAATTATATGTAATAAATATATGTTGCATGTTGATTGGCAAAAATTTTGTAGCTTAAACATTTTTTTTGCATGATTATTTTCTTTAACAAAGTAAATTTACTCTTGCATATAGTAGACTTATTTTTAAATCTTATTTACATTTGTATTCTAATAAGCATTAAAAAATAGTTTTTTAGGTTAAATACATCATATACAATAAAGATATGTTTAACAAAAAATAACTTATAATTACAAAACACTATTTTACACCAAAAATAATTATTAAAAATTTTAGATGTGATTTTTCCACATTCATTGAATTCAATTGAAGATTTTGGTGTACATTAAGGATTAAACTACTTTCATTCGAAGAATAAAAACCACATCTAAAAAATTAAATTCTAAATTCTTGAAAATTTTGTTGGTTAAGTTACTCAAAACTATAGGAGTTGATAATTGAATAATTTTAAGTTGCATTTTAATTTTCTCATATGTTGTTTAATAATTTATTTAGAGGATATTTTATAAGTGGTTCAACTTATGTCATTAAATATTTTATAGAATATATTTATTTTTTATCTTAGAATATATTTATTTTTTTATCTTTAAATATAATTTTTTAAAAATAAGGTAGAAAGATTAATTAAATAGAAAAAATTAAAAACAAATATTTCTCCAAATTATGAAATAAGCTAAAACATATTTAATAAAAAAGTTTATATATCATTTGTTTCAATAATGAAATAGGGAGTATGATTTATATATACTTTTCATTCAAATAACATAAGTGATAAATTGAAGTGGGAAAATTTTAAAAATATTTATTATATTTTGAAGATCAAGATTTATAGCATGAGATTCATCTAATATTTATATAAAAATATAGTAAAAAAATAGACATAATTGAATGGGGAAGTATATGTTGGAATATGTGCCTCAATCCATACTGACATGGAACTCCTGAAAGGCAAAGTCATTGTGACATTATTCATGTTTGGTCCACTAACTGTTCTGAATCCTTTGAAATGTTTCATGTCGCCGAGACAGAGCTGATGTCTTGCCGAATGATGTTATCGCTGTAACTAGAAGTATTCACTATGACCTTTTGTCGAGTGGAGACCTCTGATCGATAGTATAGTCTTATTGGGTCTTCAGGGTGACTTGATCGCTTCGGTAAGATGTCCCAGCGAGTATGAAATGTCTTGCCGATAAAGGTGGCTATCGGGGTAACACAAGGGCTCAGGGACAAGTCTCAGCAAGAATGGAAAGTCTCGCCGACAGTGGAGGTTTCGGTGAGATGTCCCAGTGATGAAGAAAGGTCTCGTCGATGGGAGTATTCACTTGGTGCCTTTGCGGTGACAAAAGACCTCGGTATAAGGTCTTGGCGAAGGCGATAAGTCTCGCCTACTCTTGGGCACTTTGGTATGACATTTTCGGCCGGTGTAAGTTCTTAGCGAAGGTCAAATGTCTTGCCAACTTGGTAAGACATGGGCGCTCAGTGAAAGGTCTCGGCGAAGGACATAAGTCTTACCAACTCGATAAGACTTGGTTGTGTTCAGAGTGAAGTCTCGGCGAATGACGAATGTCTTGCCGACTATCAGGTGCTTCGGTAAAACTTGAGGAGACTCGATGAGAACTCTTGGCGAACGGTAAAGCCTTGCCGATGGAAAAGTTGAAATCGATATGACTTTTGAGCATTGGTAAAACATCTTGCCGATGGAGGAACCTCTTTCTGATAGAAACGAAATGGATGTCTATGGATTCGGTATGACTCATGGCATTCGTTATAACGTCTTGCCGACTGTTAGGACCTATGACAATATCGATATAAAGACTTTGTGGCATCAGGGAGACACTGTTAGTGTCTCACCGATATGCCAACAAAGTTTGAATTCCTTTGACCATCTAACCATCCTATGTGGAGCCTCGTGGACCAATTAGAGGAAGCTAATTTCAAATCGATGGCAATTAGATATTTGCAATAGTGCGACGTTGGAGCTGAACTGCATGCAAGGAAAAATCAATTGCTCGAAAAGAAATTGTCTATGCTGGGTAATGGCGGATAAGGATGAACAGAAGGTAAAAATTAGAATGTGATAAGATAAAAGGAGATCAATTCTGAGATTGAGTAGAGTTCAAATTGTTGAGAGATTTTCTGAAAGAGATTGAACAGTGAATGTAGTAGCTACTGTGAACTGATACCAGAGAGTTGTATCTTTGGATTGTATGTAATTGTTGTTACTGTAATACAAAGAGATTCAACTTGGTGTGGTGGGTTTTTTCCCGAAAGGGTTTCCCACGTAAATATGTTGTTCATTGTTTTTGAGTATCTTCTCTGTTTCTGTAAATCTTTCATGTGTGTCTTAATTGGTTTGTAACTAGAAAAATTAAAAGTATTGTATGCATTCTTCCCTGTGGTTTTGACGTTAGGAAAGTTGCTTCCGCACCTCTGCTTTCCTTACAAGTGGTATCAGAGCATGGCCAGTTGTGTTATCCTTGTGAGTGGGTTGGGTTTTTTGTGTCAATTCTTTTTCAATGGGAGTTTGTTAGAGGTCTGATAATTTAATTACAGATTAAGATTTTGAGCACATCCAGAAAGATGGAAATAGAGAAATTCAATGGTAGTAATTTTGAGTTGTGGAAACTCAAAATGGAAGATATGTTAGTGGATCATGATCTATGGCTTGCTATGTCTGGAATGATGCCTCAAGGCATGAAGCAAGAAGATTGGGATCTTGCAGATAGAAAGTCTAAGGGGCTGATAAGGCTCTGTTTGGCAGACTTTGTTCTTCTGAACGTGCATGAAGAAAAGACTGCATCTTCCTTGTGGAAAATACTGGCATCTATTTATCAAGGCAAGTCCTTGGTGAACAAACTTTTCTTGAGGAAGAAGTTGTACTCTTTGAGAATGCAGGAGGGAGGATCAGTTGCTGATCACTTGAATGCTTTCAACATGTTGATTGCTCAGTTAACATTTGTTGGTGTAAAGATTGAAGATGAAGATCGCTGCATGTTACTACAATGTTCATTGCCAGATTCTTGGGATCATCTGGTGATGGCTATTGGGAGTACAACATCCACATTCAAGATGAAAGATGTTGTTGCTTCTCTGTTATTAGAAGAAATGAGAAGGAAATCTTCTGAGATGGCAAAGGAGGCTCTGGCTATCAGAGGTAGATCGAAGGAGAAAGGCAAGAAGAAGGATAAGAAATCCAGATCAAAATCAGAAGGGAGATCAAAGTCTCATGGCAAGAAGTCCAAGGTGAAGTGTTGGAATTGTGGGAAACCTGGTCATTCTGAAAGGATTGCAAGAGGAGAAAAAGAAGAAGAATAATTTTGATAATGATTCTTTCTTAGAGATTCTTTCATTGACCTTGGCGCATTGATTCTGGCACAAAGTCTCATAGAGAATGTAAAGAATATGATGGTGGAAACGTGTACTTGGCAAGTGATTCATCTTTGGAGATTGTTACCGTGGAAGAGTCAATTCAATTCCACGATGGAAGATTGAAGGGAATCAATGATGTGATGCATATACGAGGTTTGGCCTTAAAATTTACTTTCTATAAGTAGTGAATGATATTGGAGTGCATGTCACGTTATCTAGAAATGGTTGCAAGATGACTCGAGGCTCTATGGTGCTAGCTAGGTGTGCTCGAATTGGTACCTTGTACAAGCTAGATGCACAAGCTATTCAATGCAATAGTGTCTCTGTGAAATCACATAAAGCTGCTCATGGAGAAAATGAGGGAAACATTCCTGATGGCGTGAACTCCATGGAGGTTAAACTTCTAGCGAGAAAATACTATGCTCGGCATCATAGGCTAGAGCCACATTGGTGAGAAAGGTTTAAAACCTTGAAAAATAAAAACCTGGTAGAAGGGCTTGAAGATTGTAACCTTGAGTTTGAATTTTGTGAACATTGCATTTATGGAAAACAACACCATGTTTCATTTTATTCCGGTTCTCACAAATCTTCTAGTTTGCTTGATTATATACATTATGATGTGTTTGGTCCATGAATGTTTCTTCTTTATCTAAATCAAGATACTATGTGTCATTTATTGATGATTATCTCAAGAACATTTGTATATTTTCGAAAGTAAATCGAAGTGTTTAGTCGGTTTAAAGGAATTTAAAAACCTTGTTGAAAATCGACCGTAGGAAAATAAAATGCTTAAGGATCGACAAATGGAGGTGAGTTTGTTCAAATGAATTCAAAAGGTATTGTAAAGATCATGGGATTAAAAGACATAAGACTACACCTTACACTCCACAACAAAATGGAGTTGTTGAAAGGTTCAACAGGATAGTAATGGAAAAAGCACGAAGTATGCTAGCAGTGCTGGCTTGGAGGAGAAGTTTTGGGCTGAAGAGTCTCTACAGCATGTTACTTGGTAAATCGTTCTCCTAACTCTACTCTTGTTGAGAAGACACCTTTGGAAGCATGGTCTAGAAAGAAGCCCTCTCTAAACATACATTCATGTCTTTGGCCGTGAGGCATATGCATATGTGTCGTTTGAAAATAGATCTAAGTTGGAAAACAAAGTTGTAAAGTGTATTTTTATTGGCTATAGTTGTTGGCATAAAAGGATACAAGCTTTGGAACCCTGAGACTGAAAAGGTTTTGTACACAGAAGCATTATCTTTCGTGAGCTAAAGCCTTCTACATTGGATCTGAGTCAGAGAAGAAATTAGAAAATGAAAAGGATGTAGCAAAAATTCCTCCTCACACCATAAAGAGGAATTTGAAATCAAAAATACCCGGAATCGAGGAGAGCTCAAGAAGTTCTGAGAAGTTTTGAAGAGAGAAAACCTCGACCCAGCTTGTGAGGAGATCAACACGTGAAAGAAAGCAACCTGATAGGTATGGGTTTTTCTTTGTTAGATTCTACTTGTGCCTATGCTTTAATTTCTAGCGATGAACCTAGGACTATGAAAGAGGCATTTAAATGTTGATTCAAACTCTTGGTTGGAAGCCGATGAATGAAGAAATAGCATCATTAGAAAGAATGATACCGAGTTTGGTGCCATTCCCTAAAGGCAAAACTTGTGGGCTGTGCAAATGGGTATTTAAAAAGAAAATAGGTATGGATGGAAATGCGAAAAAATATAAGCGAGGCTGGTTGCAAAAGTTATTTCGCGAGGAAATCAGGATGAAAATATTTTCCTATATTAAGCGACATCTATTAATTTCTTTTTTTACCTTGCACCTATGACTTAGAAATTGAGCAGATGGATGTGAAGACAACATTTCTTCATGGTGATCTTGAAGAAGAAAATTTATATGTCCCACCTGGAGCACTTTGTGGAAAAAGGTAAAGAAAGACTGGTTTGCAAGTTGAAGAAATCTGCAGTATGGGTTAAAACAAATCTCCTAGAATGGTAATTAGAAATTTGACACTTTTGTTTTTTCATTGGGATTTGTAAGATCAAAATTGATCATTGTGTGTATTTCAAAGCTAAAAAATGATCATATTCTTATTATTGCTGCTCTATGTTGATGATATGTTTTCATAGGCAATAGTAAGCTAATGATTTTGATCTTAACTTTATGTCCCGCCTGCAAAGTTCAAAATAAAAGATCTTGCAGCAAGGATATATTCTAGGAATGGAAATAACCAGGGATGAAAAATAGAAAACTTTGGCTACCGAGTAAGGTACATCATGACTGCTCTAAATAGATTTTGTATGGACGGTTGCAAGCAGCTAGTTGTTCCAGTCAGCAGGAACAAAGCTATCTATTGAAATGTCCAAAATCTCCTACTGAGATGGAGGACATGACCATGTACCATATGCTAGTGGGTTGGTAGCCTTATGTATGCAATAGTCTATACAAGGCGGACATTGCCCAAGCAGTGGGAGTACTTAGTCGGTTTATGGCTAATCCTGAAGGACACATTGGGATGTTGTGAAGAGAGTGTTTAGATATCTGAAGGGCACTTCAGACTATGCTCTGTGTTACCATGGGAACTTGGTTGAATCACAGAGAACCCTCAACATTCAAGGTTATGTGGATTCGATTGGGCAGGGGACATTGATAGCGAAGATCCACTAGTGGATATATGGTCATGATGAATGGTGGTGCAGTGAGTTGGATGAGCAAGTGACAAGCAGTCGCTTTGTCCACTATAGAGGCAGAATACATGGCAGCTACACATGCCTATAAAGAAGCAATCTGGCTAAAAATTTGTGTTCTAACATTTTTTTTGATGCAGGAAAGATTACTATCTACTGTGACAGTCATAGTGCTATATGTTTGGCAAAGAATCCTACTTTCCATGCCAGGACAAAACATATAGATGTATAGTATCACTTTGTACGAGATATGGTGGAGGATGGGAAGGTCTCTTTGGAGAAAGTGGATACTCTGAAGAATGTTGCAGATGCATTAATGAAGCCAGTGAGCACAGACAAATTCATATGGTGTGCCAGTTCGATGGGACTCTTGGCCCATGAATTCTAGTATTTTTATTGTGCCCTAGAGTTGTCAGTAAGGTCTTCGTCAAGTGGGAGATTGTTGGAATATGTGCCTCAATCCATACTAACATGGAACTCCTAAAAGGAAAAGTCACTATGACATTATTCATGTCTGGCCGACTAACTGTTATGAATCCTTTGAAATGTTTCATGTCGTCAAGACAGAGCTAATGTCTTGCCGAATGATGTTATCACTGTGACTAGAAGTATTCGCTATGACCTTTTGTCGAGTGGAGACCTCTGACTGACAGTATAGTCTTATCAGGTCTTCGGGGTGACTTGATCGCTTCGGTAAGATGTCCCAGTGAGTATGAAATGTCTCACCGACAAAGGTGGCTATCAGGGTAACACAAGGGCTCGGGGAGAAGTCTCAGCGAGAATGGAAAGTCTCGCCGACGGTGGAGGTTTCGGTGAGATGTCCCAGCGATGAAGAAAGGTCTCGCCGATGGGAGTATTCACTTGGTGCTTTCGCGATGAAAAAAGACCTCGGTATAAGGTCTTGGCGAAGGCGATAAGTCTCGTCGACTCTTGGGCGCTTCAGTATGACATGTTTGGCTAGTGTAAGGTCTTGGCGAAGGTCAAATGTCTTGTCGACTCGGTAAGACATGGGTGCTCAGTGAAAGGTCTCGGTGAAGGACATAAGTCTTGCCAACTCGGTAAGACTTGGTTGTGTTCGGAGTGAATTCTCGGCAAATGACAAATGTCTTGCCGACTGTCAGGTGCTTCGGTGAAACTTGAGGAGACTCGATGAGAACTGTTGGAACAATAACGTCTTGCCGATGGAAAAGTTGAAATCAATACATGACTTGTGAGCATTGGTAAAACGTCTTGCTGATAGAAACAAAATGGATGTCTATTGATTTAGTATGACTCATGGCGTTCGTTATAACGTCTTGCCGACTGTTGGGACCTATGACGATATCGATATAAAGACTTTGTGGCATCGGAGAGACACTGTTAGTGTCTCACCGATATGCCAACAAAGTTTGAATTCCTTTGACCATCTGACCATCCTATGTGGAGCCTCGTGGACCAATCAGAGGAAGCTAATTTCAAATCGATGGCAATTAAATTTTTGCAATAGTGTGACGTTGGAGCTGAACTGCATGCAAGGAAAAATCAATTGCTCGAAAGGAAATTGTCTATGCTGGGTAATGGCGGATAAGGATGAACAAAAGGTAAAAATCAGAATGTGATAAGATAAAAGGAGATCAATTATGAGATTGAGTAGAGTTTGAATTGTTGAGAGATTTTTTGAAAGAGATTGAACAGTGAATGTAGTAGCTACTGTGAACTGATACCAGAGAGTTGTATCTCTGCATTGTATGTAATTGTTGTTACTGTAATACAAAGAGATTCAGCTTGGTGTGGTGGGTTTTTTCCTGAAAGGGTTTCCCACGTAAATCTGTTGTTCATTGTCTTTGAGTATCTTCTCTGTTTCTATAAATCTTTCATGTGTGTCTTAATTGGTTTGTAATTAGAAAAATTAAAAGTACTGTATGCATTCTTCCCTGTGGTTTTGACGTTAGGAAAGTTGCTTCCGCACCTCTGCTTTCCTTACAGAATATGTATATGTGTACACATGAATAAGATAAGATCTAATAAATTTAAAAGATGTACCTAATAATAAAGTAACCTATTAAATAATTATTTACATGGAGGTGAAAGCAAAAACATGTTTCAAGAAAAACTTTTTGCATTTAAATTGACATCCTTGTTGGCTGGTTAGTGCTCATTTTATGTTTAAATAATTATTAATGAATCGTCGCCGTAAAAATATTTGTAGCCACTTTTTAAAAAAAATAATGTAAAGAACATGAATGGCGGATAAACATAAACTTTAATAAAGCAAATTTGTTGTTTTTGGGTATCAAGGCAGCTTTGTTCGTAAACGTGATAATGTGAATAAAATAGTTTTGTATCCATTTTTTGCATGGATAGTAACACCTCTTTTTTATCCAATAAAGTGCCTATAATGGGAATTGCTTCTATTATTTGTTATTTCTTTTCTATTTTCTAATATACTTTCCAAAAGAAATGATGTTTTTTCAGTTACAAATGAATTTGCCAAATATTTTTGGTGCAGTAGTCGTTTGATAACATAGCCATGGTTGGTGAAAACACAATGATCTGCACAGATGTTGAAATGGAAATGGTAGAGGAGTATGTAGAATTTTTAAAAAAAATCATACCCATAAGCATTAGACAAGCTCTTCAGGAATGTGATAAATAATTGAAGTAGTCATTATGGTTATTTTTTGCTAAAACAAGCCAATGCTAGCAACGATTTGTTGGGATTTCCCATTAATCAAACCTTGGCTATGTCACTTCCCTCCACCTGCAATATTCTATATCCATGTGAAATTGACCGGTGCATAGGTATGTATGTAATTACAAGTTGCCTACATCTCATTAACCGGATTGCCTTAAATTAAGATCTCCTTTGTAGTTCTATTGTTTCTAAATCTTTTGAGATCTTTGGGTATACCCACCTAAGCTTGGAAAAGCTCAAAGTGCAGAGGACTTTAATCTTTTCCCAAGGTTGAATCCTATTAATTGGCTTTTCTCACCTTCAACTTGAATATAGGTCTCTTCCCTTTATTTAGGCTTTGTTGATCCTTGGAGCCTTGGTAATGTTGTGAATATATTAGAGCTGAAGGAGTGCAAGAAAAATCTCCAACACTTGGTATAGAGAAAGTTGCATGATCGGTTTTGGGTTCCCGTGAAGCATTTAATTCCTAGCAAACATCTAGTCTTTCCCATGTTGACTAAGTATCATTTTCACAAATGCTCTTCAATATTAGGCTTCTATCAAGATATTTTATGTTGCCTCCTTGTTGTTAACCATCCTTCACCTCAATTTATTCTTATAGAGGTAGAGATTCTTTGATTACCTCTGACACGAGGAGTCCCTTGTCCTTTTTTTGTGCACTCTTTTTAAGAAGAGGAAGCCATGGTGCATTCATTGAATTTTCCCTTGAGCCATTTTTCTATTTTCTTTGAAATTAAGGAAGAGTGATCCTTTATATCCATGATTTATTTTACAGAAAACACAATCTATGGTAGTGGTTTAGTAGCAACATAGAAAAAATCTTCATCAATGAGGTTTGAATTATCATCCACACCATCTAGAACTTCTAGTGAAACATTGAAAACACGTATCTGGTCGAGAGTCAATCTCATCCAATCTCACCTTTGTACTTCTCTCTCATTCGTGCAATCTTCCCAATAATCCTCAAGATGAGGTTGATGCTCATATAAACTCCCACCATATAAATTCTCTTTCACAAAGTTTTTACTATCAAAGGATGGTTTGGGATTAAGAGGATGGAAGTTATACCCGAAGAGAGTTCTCTTGAAATCCTTTGCATTTTCATTTGTTACACATGTAAAATGTGATAAGGTCATGGGGAAAGAGTAGCCTTTCTTTTTCATACCATGATAATTTTTGTTTAATAGACATTTGTCTACAAATTTAAAGAAGAAAATAAACTCATTGGAAAACCTAGGAAATTTCAATGAGGCATGTTTGAAGCCATGAATTCTTAAGTCATAATCAACTCTATTGCCTCTGGAGATATTCTCACTTCTCGATTACCTTCATTTTTTCTTACATTGAATATAAAAAAGGCATTTGACAGACATGTAATCCTTATTACCTATTTCTCCTTGTAGCTACAAGAATTATTCATGAAAAGGCATAGTCTTTGTTAAAATACCACAAGTTTTTAGCCCTGGCTATACAACTTTTGTACTCGTCAAATAGAATAAATATGAAAAATTTCAAAATCTAAAACTTAGCACACAACAAATTAAAATAGAACTATTCTTGAACATTTTGGAAAAACTGCACTGGTCTACAGCTCTTGTTAGTACTTGCTTCAACAATACTATTGCAATGAGTTATTCAACTCATTTTGTTAATTAATTATTAGTAAATTAGTTTGGAACCAATTAAAAACTAAAATTTTATGCTCTTTAAGTATAATTTATTTTTTAAAAGTGAACATGTAAAATATTTAACTTTAAAAATAGTAAAAATTATTTTGTTAAACATGATTGACTAAGAAGTTTGGGGTGTTATAGGTGAATTTGTAGGGAAAACAAGATAGACTATTATTTTTACATTTAAGAATTTTTCACTTTTAGTCATTTCATTAAATCTTTCTAAAGTAAATAAATGTTACTTTGATAGTTTAATAGGGTATATATATAAAAACAACTTGTAATAAGTAAACATTTTAATATATAAAAAAATTAAATAATTAATAATAAGAGAAGAAACATTATAACATGTAATATCTAACTTTTAATTATTTTTAATATATAAAAAAAAAAAATCAATTTATGTCATGGTTGCATGCTATAAGTTAAGGGTGCAACATGTCCTAATTTTTTTATTGTTCTAGCTGCGTAGATTGTTAGATGGCAGAGCAGCGGAGAAACCAGGGTTTTCGCAGGCACCATGGCTTGCAATACGAGGGAGGGCAAGCTCATTGGCCTTTCAATCGGAAGAAAAGGGGGAGTTCTAATCATGAAGGGAGGCATAATGGTTATGCTAAGGCTTGGCAAGCTCCGGGTAATCAGCATGACAGTTTTGGGGGATCTAGTGTTTTTTCTCGCTCATGTATGGTGGTGGCGGGTAGAGGCGAAAGGTTTCGCTCCACATACTCGAAGGGGCGTGTGGATTTCAAAACGTTGGAAAAAAAATTCTGGCAGCCAAAGAACCAGACAAAAAAAGGAGAGCCAAGCCAGGTATTAAAAAACTTTCTTCACACTACTATGGTTACTCTTTTGATAGATAACAATGAATGGAATGACACTGTGAGTATGTTTAAAGCATGTGCTTTCTTTGTACGTTGGGGAGGACATTGGCCGGCACTCACAAAAATGAAGGAGTGGTGTGATGCAAACTGGGGTAAAGGGTGTGATGTTAAAACTTTGGAAAATGGTTTTTACTTGGTAGTGTGCCAAACTGATCAGGATAAAGACTGGATTTTAAGAAGTGGCCCTTTCTCAATGGATGGTAGAGGTCTGTATATTTTAGACTGGACCCCAAATTTCAATCCAAACAAGGAAAAGTCTGTGGATTCTGAAGTTTGGATTAGCCTGAAAAATCTTCTGCAAGAATATTGGGATCAGGAAACCCTAAGAAAAATTGGTAACAAACTGGGAATCTTTGTAAAATCGGAGATAGCGGTAGAAAAAGCAGATTGTAGTATGTTCCCAAGGATCTATATTCTAAGACAGATAATTCACCCTTTACCAAAAATGATAGAGCTGAAATCTGGTGAAGGTATGTGGTGTCAGAATCTAGTGGTGGAGGATCATAGTCTGGCTGTTGGGAGTGGGGTAGGTGATGGGTGCATTGAGGTCCCGAGTTGGCAGGCTTTAAAAGGGAAAGGTGTTGTTCAAAATCTGCCTGCGGAGGAGGTGATTGCTCTCACAGAGGCTGTGGTTGATGAAAAGTGGTGAACCTCAAAGGAATGGGGCTCTCTAGAGATTCTAATGAAAGGTTTAAGTCAAGAATCGGAAGAGGACTCCCTTTCATGGGATATTAGGAGAAAATAGGAAATTGTTTTTTGTCATGAAAATGAATGTGTTTTGAGTTCTCAAAATCTAGCTTATGTTGGATTGATTCTAAGAGAGGTTAAAAGGTTTGGTGAGGGTGTGGAAACAGAGTTAACTCTTCAAACCCCAAATAGAATCACTATGGTCTCAAACAAAATGAGGAGTACTGAGGTGGAGGTTTCTGCTAAAACTCTTTCATCTCTGTATGGGGAAGAACTAGGCAAGCCTTAAGATCAGGTCACTTCGAATGGCAGTGGGCTTGACCGTATTGAAAAACCTATTGATGGGTGTCCTCAACATTTTTTAGTCAATGGAAACATGGATCAGATGGTTGGTGTGCTATAGGGTGAAGGTGAGAGTCCAGGTGATTCAGATGGGGTGGTGTTTAAGGACATTCCAATCTCTCCTATTCAAAATTTAGACAGTTCTTTTGAAGGTGTCAAAGATAGTGGGGGATCGCTGGAAGGTTCGGGCTCAGTATCAGCATCAAATTCAGAGGAGGATGGAGAAGATTTATTGGGCTTTAATGATCAAATTGGGTTAGTGGAGAAGAGGTCGCTAGACCAATCCTCTGCACAGAATAGTAAGGTAATGGTTGGTGAGAAGTGTAGACATGGCCCTAAAACTAATAAGATGTGCCTTGAAATGGCTGGGAATGCAATAGGTCAAAGCAAATTGAGATCGGGAAAAGGCTATGTCTTTTCCCGACAGCCATGAAAATCCTATCGTGGAATGTCAAGGGCTGCAATGCCCCTAACAAAATTCATTTGATCAAGCATTGTTTTGATCAAACGAGGCCGAGTATTATTTTTCTTCAAGAAACGAAAATAAAGGAAAAGGATTTTGATAGCTTCCTAAAATGTTTTGGAAGGTGGAAAGGGTGTCTCTCTGGGGCTGTTGGGGCCTCTGGTGGCCTTGGGATTTTGTGGGAGGATGCTCTAGTTAATGTCAGAGTGGAGAGGCAAGAACGGTGCTAGCAATGGGACAGTGTTGTTTCAAAACAACTAAGAGCCAACTTTGATATTATTAATGTTTATGGCCCTTCTGGTGGTGTTCAGAAGTATCAGTTATGGCAGGAGCTCTCTAATGTTTTGAATGTTGAAAGGGATAGAATCTTCCTCTTAGGGGGTGACTTTAATGCCATCCTTCAACCGTCTGACAAGCTTGGTGGAGTTTGTTGGGCTAGTCAAAGCCAGAAGGATTTTAGTGCTTTTGTACTGCAGAATGGGCTTTTTGAACTCCCATTCAAAAATGGGGCTTTCACATGGACGAATAGGCAAAGTGGTTTTCTAAACATAGCAGAGAAGCTTGATCGCTTCTTTCTGGCTGGGGACTGGGCAGCGCAACAATGGTTATGTGAAGCGGAGGTAACTCCCATAACAAGATCGGATCATTATCCGATAGGATTGAGAATTCAAGAGGAGTTAAAACCGGACAAGATGTCCTTTCAAGTTTGAGGCAATGTGGATGTGGCAGGAGGGGTTCCAGGAGCTAGTGGAAAATTGGTGGGAAAATTCCCCTGTAAGGTTTGGAACCAAAGCCTATGTCTTTTTTAAGAAGCTACAATTTTCAAAAGAACAATTAAAAAAGTGGAATAGGGAATCTTTTAAAAATATTTTTTCTGAGAAGTTAAGGCTAGAAGAGGAGTTAAAGATTCTTCATTCGAGAATATAGAAAATGGGATGTTTGAAGAATATTTTGAAATGGAAAATTCTTTAAACAAAGATTATTCTGAAATCTTAGCCCATGAAGAGGTTTTTTGGAAGCAGAAATCTAGGGAATGCTGGTTAAAAGCGGGGGACAGGAACACAAAGTTTTTTCACAATTCAGTGAAAGTGCGCAGAGCTAGCAATAAGATTTTTGAAATCAAGGATAGTGAAGGAGGTATACTATCAAATAATACTCTAATAGCCAAAGAAGCAGTAAATTTTTTCTCAGGGCTATGCAAGGAGAACAGTAGGGAAGAAAATCTTGAATGGAAGATTTTGGAGAACATTCCTAATATGGTTTCTGATGCACAAAATGCCATGTTAATGGAAAAAGTTTCTTTAAAAGAAGTAAAAAAGGCTGTGTTTGGGCTGGGGGGAGACAAGGCTCCAGGGCCGGATGGCTTCCCTACCTTTTTCTTCCAGAAATTCTGGAAATTTTTAGCACAAGATGTCTGGGAAGTGGTGGAAGAATCAAGGAGGAGTGGGTTTGTTTTGAAGGACCTGAATAATACTTTTATTGCTTTGGTTCCAAAAAGAACCGACTGTGTCATTTGAATGATTTCCGTCCTATCTCGTTGTATCTCACTATGTAACACAATTTACAAAATCATTTCTAAGGTGATAGCCAACAGACTTAAAAAAGTTTTACCCTCGGTGATCTCGGTAGAGCAGAGTGGTTTCTCTCCAAACAGGTCTATTTTTGAAGGGGTTATAGTTGTTCATGAGGCTATTCATTCGGTAAGGATGGCAAAAGTGGAGAAATTTATGGTGAAATTGGATATCAAACGGGCTTATGATGAAGTTAACAGGAGTTTTCTCTTAAAGGTCCTTGAGAAGTTTGGCTTTTGCAGTGAGTGGGTGGCATGGATTCGGAGTTGTATCAGCACTCCTCGGTTCTCAGTGTTGTTAAATGGGAGCCCCCAGGGTTTTTTTGAATCCAGTAAAGGGATCAGACAAGGAGACCCCATCTCTCCTTTCCTTTTTATTATTCTAGCTGAATCTTTAGGGCGGTTGATAGTAAAGAAAAGATGTTGTGGGCAGTGGAAAGGCATTGCTGTGCGGATGGGGTTGATCCGATTTCGCATCTACAATTTGCTGATGACACCTTTCTCATGGGGGATGCAACCATTAGAGAAGCTCGGGTGATGAAAGCCTCTCTAGATGAGTATGGGGAGGCATCTGGACAATGTATTAATTGGCAGAAATCTGAGATTTTCTTCTTTCAAGTTCCCATAGCAAAACAGGTTGAAATTTGTAGGACTTTGGGTATGCGGGTAGGCTCACTACCAAGTAAATTTTTAGGTATTCCTCTTTTTGGGGGATCTAATAAAGCTGGTATTTGGAAGGATTTGGTGGACAGCTGCTTAAACAGAATGGGTGGGTGGAAAAGTAAATGGCTAACGGCTGTTGGGCGCTTACTTTTGTTAAAAAGTGTGATCTCGGCCATTCCAGTATTTTCCATGATGTGTTTGAAAATTCCGAAGAAGGTGGTGAATTCAATAGGGCAGAGAATGCGGAAATTTTTCTGGAATGGTGCAAATGATCAAGATAAAATACCTTTGTTAGCTTGGGAGAAAATTTGTAGATCAAAAGCAAAGGGAGGGGCTGGGTTGAGAGATTGGCACTTAATGAATGAAGCTTTAGGTGTGAAGCTGGTCTAGAGTATCTACACAAACCCTGATCTCTTATGGGTTAAAATCCTAAAAGCAAAATATTTGGATTCGATGGCGGATAATCGGATCTTCACCATTAGAAATCCAGTAAAGGGATCAGCTATCTGGAACTTTATTGTCTCTTGTAGGCCGATGATAGTTAATCACATTACTTGGCAAATTGGGGATGGGTTACATGCGAATTTTTGGGATGACTCATGGAATGGGTATCCAATTCTAAAGGATG
Source organism: Sequoia sempervirens (assembly GCA_007258455.2). Lineage (NCBI taxonomy): Eukaryota > Viridiplantae > Streptophyta > Pinopsida > Cupressales > Cupressaceae > Sequoia > Sequoia sempervirens. Next base: position 563,245,015 of record VDFB02270651.1, on the reverse strand, counting down.
TTGAAGGGTCATAGGATCTAAGACAGTTTTTTATCCAAAAATGGGGTGACAAAGTAAGTAACTATTTAGAACTTAAGCGGGGCCCTTTGGGCCAGGAATGGGGTTGGAAAGATGTTTGCTGTGATGAGCTTTCAGGAGTCCAAAGTCAAAAAATGAAGGAATTTTTGAGGGGGCATCAAGTACTCCCAACAAACACTACAGGCAAAGTGGTTTGGTGTGGGTCTGTTAATGGGAATTACTCAGTTAAGGTAGGATACCAGCTTTTGGACTCCGATGAGGGTGAGGTTTTTGGGCAAAAAATTTGTGTTGGAGTAAGGAATGTCTACCCAAGGCTGGTGCCTTTGCTTGGTTGGCAGTGAAGGGAAGAATTCTATCAAGAGAAAGGAGGAAGCGTTTGGGTTTAGTTGGACCAACTAAGTGTGTTCTTTGTGAAGTGGCTGAGGAATCTACTGATCACCTACTTTTACATTGCAAAGTTGCAACTTCTTTTTGGGATTCCCTTCGGTTAAAACTTGGTTGGCATGGTACCTGGAAAAATTCAGTGAAGGGTATTTTTGAAGGATGGCCACACCCTTCTGGCACGTCCCTCTTCTCAAGTGTCTAGATTGTAAGCCCATCACTTGTGATCTGGGAACTATGGAAGGAGTGAAACAAAAGGATTTTTGAGGATAAAAAAGAAACAATTCCTAGAATCAAAAACAGAATTGACAATGCAATCACAGAAGTGGTGAATGCTTCGGTTGCACAATTTCATCGTCAAAAGTATTCATTGTCAGTGGAGGATAGCAAGTTTCAAAGGATGTGGCCAGGGCTAAAGGTAAATTTTGGGAATATGGCAGCGGGGTTAGGAGGGGCTCAGTTGTCTCAAAAATTGGTAGTGTGGGAAAAACCGAAGGAAGGCTGGCACAAGGCAAATTTTGATGGAGCTGCAAAAGATAACCCTGGGCCCTCAGGAGCAGGGGCTATTATTCGTGACATTCATGGAAATCTAGTTGCTTTTGGAGCTCAAAAGTTGGAAGATGGGTCAAATAATGTTGCGGAAGCAAAGGCAGCCCTTCTGGCTGTAGGATTAGCGAAATCGTTGGGGGTCAAAAATTTGCATTTAGAGGGTGACTCTCAGATAATAATCCAGGCAATAATCAATGGTGGTGCTTTGGCTTGGCATTTGCAAGCTTTTATCCGAGCTATCATAGGGGTTCTAAACACATTTGATAAGTTTGAAGTAAGTCACATACGTCGTGCGGGTAATGGAGAAGCTGACGTTCTTTCCAAATAGGCGGCGTCTTTTGATGTGATTGGGGAAACAAGGAAGGAGGACTTCCGTCAGGTGGATGTGTCAGGGTTTTAGCTCTAATTTTAATTTATTCTTTCATTGGTAGTTGTCATCGCGGGCGCCGTCATCGCGAGTGTTGCGTGCGGTGTAGGAGGACGAAATGCTAGTTGAATGGCTTAATGAGGAGTACTTTCGGAGGACAAACAGTTACTATGAAGATAGATGGGTCTTCATTAATGAAGCAGGTTGATATGCGTTGGAAGTGACAACCGGGTTTATCTTCGCCGGGCTTTGTGATGGCCAGACGAGCCAATTTGTAATGAAAGTGTTGGAAGTAGTAATCTTTAATGATGTCTAGGCTCGCACAACTGGTGTTGACGTCACATGGTTAAATGCTTCAACAGGAGAAGGACGAGCAGGAGGTATTGCCAGTTGGTCGAGGTGATGGCTTTTTAATACAAGCAAGTGTAGTATTTTTCTTTCATTTCAAGTTTTTATCCGGTGAAAGTCTTAGTGCGGGGTGCGGGGAAGACTGGTGTGCCGGTTTTTCTGAAAGCAGAGGAAATGGAAGCTATGTATGGTTTTTCAACAAAACTCCAGCAGCAAGGTTTCTTCGGTCCAGTGTCGAAGTTCAGACTGAAGTACCTGTTGAAAAATCCACATGATGAGGTGGTAGAAGCGGTGTTGGAGACACTGGGACCGCATTTTATGGAAGCCACTCATAGAGGGCGCTTGAACTCTGATATAGCCTTGATACTGTTTGCGTGGGGCATGGAATTGAATGAAGAAATCGGGGTGATAAAATGGGTAATGAGATCCCTGTTTGTGGAGGAACTGCTTGGGAAAATGGAATCTTTGGTAGAATGGGCAGTTTCGGGGAAAGGATATGACGTCTGAGAAGGCATAGAGGATGTAGATGAAGCCATAGAAGAAGGTCTGATTCCGTTCGTGAGGTGGCAGAGGCGTGTGGACAGGGATGAATATAAATTGGAAATTCTCATGGCTTGGGAGAATCTAAACATGTGCTTCGGCAGCAAGAAGAAGCAGAGCGGCGGGAGGGAGTTGACCTGTCGAATAGGCTACCAAGGCAAAGACGGTTTGCGAGCAGGGGAAGAGCAAGGGATGGGAGTTCTGCTAGGCATGGTGTTTAGTTTGTAAGGTGCTTGATGTTAAAGTTGGAACAGAAACTTTTGTTGAAAGGTGACGTGCAGTAGGGTGGAAATGTGGGGGATTGGAGGGAAAGGCTGTAAGGAAATAGGCGTGCACAAAGGTAGCAGGAAGCCGAGCGATGCTGGATGGTGATGGTTTTTTGGTGTGCAGGTGGCGGATCATTCAACAGTAAACTGATGTTATCTCAGCCTTTTGAAAATAGGTGCCTTTTGAATTGTTGATATAGCTAAATTCGAAAAGTTTTGTATGAATCATGGGTAAAATGGGGTATTTTGGAAGTGTCAGGGTAGCACTCTCCGATTTACTGGATTGAGCATTAGATATATCATGCTAAATGGCCCTGTATTTTGGACTGTAATTTCTGAAGCTTATCTCTATTATTAATAAAATACTAATATTTACCGACCAAAAAAAAAATAAAAATTAATATATATTAATTTTTTTTATTTATAAAATTTATTTAATATATAATAATTAGTAATATAAAATTTATTAAATATAATATTTATTTAAATTTAATGATTAAATTAATATTTTAATATGAAACACAAAATCAAATTAATTATAATAATAAAAAATAATTCAATGTTGTTTCTGAATTAGATTGTGTTGAGATTAATTATAAAAAGGGAAGCAAATTAAAATGGATAATCTGTCAAATCGCATAAGCCCATTGCACCCACTGCACCTGTTGGTGAGCAAGCTAGTGGGCAACCCCTGTTCTATACTAGAGAACCACTTCTCCATACTATGTTTTTAAAACAAAATGAAATGAATGCATAGTCGATGATAGGGCAAATAACACTCTTCTAGGAGGGGAACTTTGAAAGCACTAAAATTACAATTACCTTTGTACAAGGCGCGTATAGAGGAAGTCACTCCATTTGTTTTGCTTTGAAACTTCTTCTCTTCCTATGTTTATTATTCATTTTGATGTACTGAAATTAATCATTAGTTGAAAGACGTGGATTCCAATTCTTACTGTTCTATTCACGTTCTTGAAAACAGCCTTTGAAAATGTCACTTGTAGCTGTTGAAGAGTTAAAATAAACAAAAAAACATTTCATAGGATGATTTAGTCAAACTTGTAAATACAACTAAACATATAGAAGTATTTATTTATTTTTACCACCGACCATAAACATAGGGAACCTATGAAAATACAGTTTAGTGGGATTACACTAACCCCAAAAAAAACTGTGTAAAAGGATGGAATATCTCTGAATTATAAAAGTAGTTGAGCATGTTTAAAGTAGTTGTCGTAATTTAATTTATGAATTTTGAACATTAAATATGAATAAATATATGTTTTTTTTTTAAATTTATCATGTAATTAATTCTTTTAAATATATTTTATATATTATTGATACATAAAAATCTAAGTAATTATTCCTTAGTCAAATATCAAAAAAATAAATATTTTTGATTCATTACATATATCATACAAGACAAAATATAATAATATATCATAACCAATCAAAATACATTTAATTATCGTGTTCTCCAACTTCAACCTCTTCTCACTCAACACATGTGTATATGGCTTACAAAAAATACTCTGAGATGTCTCAATGAGGGTTTTTTACCAACCACACCTCCATATGTGTCTTCTCAACAAGTGCTGATATAGGAGATTTGTTAACCAAATAGCAAGTAGTGGAAATAACTTCCACCCAAAAAAATTATTTAAGGCTACCTCCACTATGCATACTCTTAGCCCTCTCCATCAATGTCCTATTCATCCTCTCTACAGTTCTATTGTATTGAGGGGTATATTGAGTTGTATTATGCTTCTCAATCTTGTGTTATTTAATAAAACTCACCACCATTGTCAACCATCAAACACTTAATATTTTTACTAGTTTGGTTTTCTACAAAAGCTTTAAAATCCTTAAGATGACTAAAGAATTTAGATTTTATTTGAGAAAATGAGCCCATGTCCTTCTACTATAATCATCAATAAATTATACAAAATAAATACATTTAGAAATTGAAGGAAAATTAACTAAACCAAAAACATTAGAATCAACTAGATCCAACACCCAAGAAGATTAATGAGAACTAGAATAAAATTGAACACAATTTTGCTTTCGATACAAACAATTTTCACAAAAATCAAACTTGATATTACAATAATCTAAACTGCTTATGAGGATAATTTTTTGATGCTTTAAAACCCTTCTCACTAATATGTCTAAGTATTAGGTGTCATAACTATTGAATGCACACAAGATAACTGAGAGGGGAGGTGAGTCAATTGTACATTAAAATATCCAAAACCTTCATAAACATTCAAATCCACATCAATGTAATTAACCCTTAATCTGTTAGAATGATTTAATATGAAAGAAAATAACAAAAATTGACACATATCAACACAATGCATAATAGAACACCATATTTATGTGGAAAACCCAAGAAGGGAAAAACCATGATGAAGATTAGCTCACAATATAAAGTAATTGCAAAATTGAATACAAAGGGCTCACTGTCAGAGGGATCACTACTAAAGGCTCATCACCAGATTACAAAAAAGAAGAAAGAAGAATGTTATAGTGAGAAATCCATCTCAATGCAACAGAAAAGATCCACCACAACATTACCAATGCATTCACAACCTCTCTAAAGATTGTAGAAACCTTCTACTCACCGCTTCCAATGGTCTAACTCATTAGGCTCGCACTACACTTCACAACTCTGCAAATCACATCACACACTTCACCACTTTTCCATCAACATAACACTTATTTATACCTTCTTCAAATTTGAAAAAAATCTCCAAGGTTGGCTATGCACCTCAGCCGTGCAAATTCAAATTAGGTTGGAACCAAGCATTCATGTGGTGGAAAGGAATGAAAGCGGACGACCTCACATCTTAACTCAGACCCAAAGCATACATATACACCATGCCATACTTCAATAATCATCAAAGTAAATCTACAATTAGTGTAAACACTCAAGGTCAACCGAACCTATGTAAACTCCATTAACATTTAAGCACACACTTCCTCAAATCTAAAGACAACTCATAGACCACACACAACACTTGAATACAATCTAGGATATTCCACAAACACCTTGAAATCCAACAAGTTCCTTCATAAAAACTTTTATCTAAGGAATGTACACACCCAATACACTCAAACAACCTTCCACACTTTGTGACTTATGAAACCAACTTCCGAAACACCAAACCAAAAAAAAAATTGACTAAAGGTAAATATGATCATTATCTTGACACACTTCTAGAACTGCAAGACCAAAAACCAAACTATGGAGAAATGTGAAGTAAAACCATTTCTCACAAACACCACTGCAACATAGTTCACAGACTGGTCAGCACAACTTCTTCTACACAATGATCCAGGCCAAGAAATTATGGATATAACACCTATTTACACCTCTGACCATCATATCCAAACCAAACAAGAAGATATTCAACACAAAAGAAATGTGGAGAAAAAACAAAACACCACACTATACACTAAAACACCTCTGCAACACATTATTTTCCTCTTTTATTCAAATTCTCTCAAAAGCACTTGGAAACCAAGCACCAAATACACATACTCATCATCTTCAACACTTCCTCATCACCACTAAATTGACAACATCTATCATAGAAACACTAAATGTTGACACTAGTACCACTTACTAATGACAACATAATGAAACTAATCAAAGCATCAACAGTTGGCGTCAATGACAACACAAAATCCTGTTGACATCAATGAAAATACCAAGTACTCATACTTACAACAATAACATTGTCTTCTCCATTGAAATTTTCATCTCCAAAGAATGAGAACCCTTAGGTACTTATAAAGCATGACCATTGAAAGTAGACGCAATATAATTATTTACTACCAATTCCAAAGGTGAGGATGAAGACTCTAAAGCTCTTTTCTTCAACTGATTAGAAAAACTATCACATTGAATAGTGTATGCATCTAGATGAAATAGAGTGCCTATTTAAACACCCTTAGTAAGAACCATAGCTCCTCTATTCATATTTTATCCTCCATTCAATAAAATAACATACACAATATATCATTTTATTTACTTACAAAAATAAGGTTTCGTGCCAAACCAAAGATGTGCATAACACCATTGATCTCCTTCACTCTACCATTATGGAGTATGATCAAGACTCTTCCACAACCAACTACACTCAGATGAGAGTCACCACCCAAGTACAACTCCCATCTTAAAACTCTACATACTACTAGAACCAACCCCAATGTGAGGTTATGTGGAAATATGCACTAGAGTCAATTAACCACACATCTTTAGATGCATGCATTACCAATGCTATGATAAAATCATACCACCATCATCCTAAGAGGATTTTTCAGAATCAAAATTGGAGGAATTCTTATTTTTATTCTTTGTATCCTCCTTACACTCCTTTCATATATGTCATAGTTTTCTCCATTTCCAACACTTCACCTTGGTCTTTCTAGAAGACTTAAATCTCCCACAAGAGTTGGATAGAAAAGTTTTTCTTGATTCTTATCCTTCTTTCCTTTTTCCTTTGATCTACCATGAATTGAAAGAGCCTCATTAGTCATTTTAGAATATTTCCCCCATATCTCTTCAAAAAGTAATGATGCAACCACCTCATCCATCTTGAACTTGGTGGTGGTACTCCCAATGTCCATCACAAGGTGGTCCTATGAGTCTATAAAATAATAAAGAAAATTCATGCAACGATCCTCCTCCTCCATCTTCACACCAATAGAACTCAACTATAAAAATCATATATTGAAGGCATTCATGTGATCAACTACAAATCCTCCTTCTTCCAACCGCAAACAATATAAATCCTTCCTGAAGAATAACTTATTTACTAAGAATTTATCCTGATAAATTTATCCAAGCTTCTTCCATGGTGTTTTTAGTAGTAGTATTTTCATGGAGATTCAATAGAATGGAGTGTACCAAACAGAGCCTTATTATACTATTGGACTCTTGATTCATGCTAGTTGGTTTTGTATCAAATGTTGTAGCCCATATATCTTGTTATATGAGCATTTCCTCCATCTTAAGCTTCCACAACTCAAAATTTCCATCATTAAACTTCTCCATATCAATCATTCTAGATTTACTAGACATCTCCTTCCTTCAACAATGTCACTAAATGCTCTACAAAAATCTCCCACTCAAATGAAGATCAATGCAAAATCTCTCTACCCAACAATAGAACCAAAACTAGCTAGGCTATGATACCAACTGAAAGGAAGCAAGATATAAGAACATGCCCTACACCAATTAAAAGTGAAGATAACAAAAAATTAAAACCCTTAAACAATTATAGTGAGAAGATACACAAATTAAAGCTTAAATAAGATCATAAATAAACCATAATAATAAATTTGCATGGATCATAAAACTATTTGGAGAGAAAAAAATACACACTCCAAAGAACAACCCAATGTATTGTCAATTAAAAAAATAGGTTACATTACAATATTAGAGACAAGCTCTTATAATAGTCTTCAACAATAGAATAGTACCTACAATCAACCTCTTACAAATCATTCCATAAGCACTTGTATATATAGATATTTTTAATAAATGACAATGATTTAAGATGGATTCCATAGAAGTCAACATGGTATATTTTGAGAGACTATATACATACAAAAACCATCCTTAACATGCAATGCACATGCATGCATACATAACACCCTTAGATGCATAGGCACCTATATTAACTATGTCTCACCTATCACAATCTATCATTCCTAACTTTACAACTTTCATAATTTGACACAAATGAAAAAACACCACTACAACGCTACTCAAACAACTTAACCATAACTTACAATAATAAGCAAGCAATACTCTACCCCAAAGATTACAACAACTAGATATTCCTTTATTTTGACTTCATGATTTTACAATCATATTAGAAGAATCCATAGTTTCACAATCAAGCAATCATTTGTATTGAAAATTTCATTTTTCTATCAAATTTGTTTTAATTTCATATTTACATAGAATAGAAACTCCGATCCATATTCTACTTTGTTCTCCCATCAACTATGTTGCCTTCAATCTCCACTTTTCAAATATTTTATATTTCCATCACTTATGTTGTCATTCTGCACATTGCAAATAACTTATTCTTCATTTCTCCAATATCATGTATATCCCTAGTTAGGAGTGTAGGTTGAAGTGATATTTTATCATTTTCAATTGAAAAAAAATTTCAGTTCAATTTCAATTTTTTAAATTGGATTATGTTGTGCAATTTCTCATTCTTTGGTTTACCATTTTTTCTCAATATGGACAAATAATGATATTTTATCATCATTGATCATTCAATCCAATTTATAAAAAATGGAAAATAAATTTAAGCGCAGATTAAAGAAGATATTTAGAGTCAGATGTTGGAAAATACAGAGCAACGCATAGCCAAAAGTTTATCAAGAAAAATTCATTTAAAATTTTGAAAAGACATAGGATATGAGGGGGTCGTGGCGTATGAAAAGGCAAGGAGGCAAAGTAAATGAGGGACCTAGTAAGTAAAATTGGAAGGAGATTGCATGACGGTGAAGGGGAATAGATTGTTGGATATTGTGGTTGTGTTGTTGATATGTGGTTGTCATTGATGTCAACACTATTATCATTGTTGTATTGAAGGTTGTATATGCCGAGGATATTGAGAAAATTGTTAAGAGAAAGCTGCAAGTTGCCAATGGAGCAGTGAAGGTCAAGAAGGTGTCTTGTTCAGTACGTTGAAGATCAGTTGTTGTGGACTAAAAGGTTTTTTATGAGAGTATCTAGTTCATCTACTAGAAGTTTCAGAGGTCCGCGTGAAGATTTGATCATGTTATGGATAGTTGTGTTCTGACAGTGTTTTTGTGCTCTTTGTCAGTGTTCCTGATTGAAGTTTATGTGATTCTAGTAATCTCAATTGTTGTAGATGCTTCTCTATTAATTCTTGTTGTTTTTGGATGCTTCTAGATCATTCTCTATCCTTGTTGTATGTACGTGTTAATTGGTGTGCTTGTGGTTGAAGTTTTTTTCTCATGTGTGTTTAGGTTTTCATGTTCTTGGCTAACATGATGGTTGTAACGTGTTGTGGATACTTGAAGATTGATATTTTAATGTTTAGAGTGCTTGAGGATATTATTTTGGGTCACATCATAATATTAGCCGACAGTGTTTGATTCACATTAAAAATTTATTTGTAAATTTGGTCCGACATTGTAAACATGTTTTATATTTTTGGTCGACAAAGTGGTTGATGTAATTCCATGTTACAGATATATAAGAGTGATTGTTTGTGTGAAGTTAGTGTGTGTGGTGTGAAGAAAATACAGAGAAGAGAAAGTGTGTGAACATTGATCTATTCATTTGATTGAAGAGCAGAAGTGTGAAGAAGTCTAAGCGAAGTGTGAAGGAGTGTATCTATGCTTAACTGGAACTATAATCAAGCTTTTGTAGAAGCTATTTTATCAGTTCATACCCTACAGATCTAATCCAAACTATTGCATATTCTTGGGTAGTCA
>VDFB02270651.1:563183221-563234952 GCA_007258455.2 Sequoia sempervirens | reverse complement strand
AATAAGGCTTTATGTCATGTTTCTAGATTCTCTACGTCTTATCATTCCTAGTCCCCATTCAAAGCCAATGTTACTCATAAATATACTATGTATCATTTGTTTCAATTATGTCCCCTTTCTACGCTTCCCGTTTAAACTTAAAAGCTTTCATATTCATTTTATTCCTTTGTCACAATTTTCCCTAAGTTTCTAACCCTTTGTCATGTGTTTTTCAAGTTTCAAAACTTAGTTCTTTGGTGCTCCTTGTTTGTATCCCTTGTTGTCGGGTTTGTGTTTTTCTTAACTTTCTAATGGCCTGATTTATTATCCTTTGTAGCGTCAAGTGTGTGGTCGGTAAGTCGGAGGTTCTCAAAGCTTTATAACTCTCGACTTTGTGTTATTAAGTTTTAGTTTACCACGACAAAGAGGTTCATTGTTTGTTCCACAGTTCTCGAGGTATCATTCTTGCATTTAATAAGATGTACGGTATAGTCTAATATGTCTTATCAAAGGTTTTTCTTAAGGAACGCATACCTTAGGGTTTCCATTACTACAAAACAAAATAAAGTGCAATATTAATTCAACACCAAATACACGTCTTGTCATTTTACATGGCATAAGGTGGTGGGAACTTATTTGTTAAAACTTTGGTTGTATTCCTACCCATTGCTATTATTTCTTTAGGAATTCAAACGTTCCTTTTAAGTGTGGTGAGCTCATGCAGTTTGAAATTGAAAATCACTAGCTCAGTGTGAGAGATACAGAGCTTGGAATTTTTAAGTTGGAAAAATTTTGGACACATTTGGAGAGAAAAGAAAAGTCTGCTATAGATGCAAAGGTGCTCGGAAGTGGATTAGCACATGTTGGAGGTTTTCCAGAAATCATGCTAAGTGTAGACCTAATTGTTGCATGTGCAAGAAGGTACATTCTAGAAACTCGAGAAATCAAGGCTATGGATGAGACCATTGTTGCTAAAATTTCCCCCTTTTTATCTAGTAGACCCTCAAATTCTCAAGGAGTTATTGATGAGTCTACAATGCAAAACTAATTAGAAAGAACTTAAACTATTCCAAGGTTGCCAGTGAATGGATTGATGAAACGGTTCAGGAAACTATGCTTTTTATTGGTAAATTTGTGATTTCTTACACTCATATTGTTGATAAGAGAAAAGAATTGATTGTAGAGCTACAACATCATAGGAAGGATCAAACCGGTCTTTATGTGCTTTTAGAAGAAATGAAGGAATTAATTTCCATTGATCGGCTGAAGTTAATTAATGAAAAAATTGTGAGTGATCCAAAGGAGTTAGATCCCTCATGGCCTAACTCACTTGAATGGAAATTAGACATATATGATAACTTGGAAAAATAAATTATTGAAGCATTGGAAAAGTATCTGGATATGTTAGCAGAAATCAAAGGGAATTTTCATGATTTACAAGTAAAGATAATTGATGAGTTCGACGAGAAGATTGCTCAAAATGCAAAGATGTGTTCAACAAAGAAATAGCAGATACTACTATAATGACTAAAGAATATTTCTCTAAACTTGGGAGATTGGAGCCTTATCTTAAAACCTTCAAAACTGAAGCTGATAGAAGGTTTGACATTGTAAATGAATCTGAGGATGCTCTTAGAAAATGGAGAACTAGACTCTAGATCACATTGACAGCAGGAAGTAGGGAGATTTTTGCAATCATCACCAGGTACAGGGAATACAAATCCAGAATGAAAGCATGGGAAAAGTTGTTGCAACAAGAAGTGGCCGAGGAACCAGAAGCTGAAGAGGTTGAAGTGGGAGGGACCGATGCATAGTTTATTTTTTAGAATTTTAAGTATTTTCTTTTAATTGGGCTCTTTAAGTTAAAGAATTTTTCTAATTTTTGGTATGGTTACTTTCAATAAACCGTTACCAGAGACATTTTCTATGTTTAAATATGGTTTGATTGATGTGATACGGATCTTTTGGGAAAACTTTATTTTTTCTCATTAGAAAAAACTCTATTATTTTGGCTATTATCTATTATTCTAATATAGAAGACATTGGTGAAGTTTATGCATATGTAATCTTTGAATTATGGTGTATGGATTCATTCTATTTATTCTGAGTATTTTACAGTGTGTTATTAGTTATTGGGATGATAGATGATATTTTATGATATATTGCTATGGTAATTATTATCTGTGAATAAGGATTCTGTAGTGATATTTGTTTCGTCTTTATCTTTCTCAAGTAGTTTTAATTCTTGTTATATGAAGTTGATAGATACCTTTGAAGCTTTCTAGTTAAAACCAACCTCAGTTGAAAATCATTCATTGAATATCAAATAAAGGTAGCTACAACCTTTTAAAACAAGCAAAGAATCAGGTTGGAGATCGTATTATTACCGATTCAACTGTAGTTACATTTGTCACCTTTTGTGGGCGTGAGAATATAGGGTTAGGTGATAATTTTTTTAACTAACATGGTGAGATGCCATCGTGTTGGTATTAAGGTTGTATGTTGGATTTGAATTAGGATTGGCGCTTTGTGATATGGGACCTTGTTTGGCATATGGGTGTGTGTTGTTTTGATTTGGAATGAAATTGGTATTCAGATTTGTTCCAAAGGTCATGTTTGCATTTGGTATGGTGTTTTGGAATTGAGGTATGGACCCTTGATTCATGTTTTGGTTTTGAAAATTTAATCCTTGGTTTGCAAATGGGGGTGTGGAACCTTGATTGATGTTTTGACATGAAGGTGTAGGCCCTTGATTGATGTTTTGATGTGAAAGATTTTTTTCTTGGTTGACTTTTTGAAATGAAGGGTCCCTTGATTGACATTTTGAAATGAGTGTGTAGGTCCTTGGTTAACATTTTGACATGTGGGTGTAGGTACTTGAATAGAGTTTTGGAATGATGGTAGGGACACCTGATTTGCATTTTGACAGGATGGAATAGACCCTTGATTATGGTTTTGATTTGGTAACTTCCATGAGATGATGTGCACCTTTCTAGGATTATTTGGTGGAAGCTAATTTGATGAAGGTGTACTTTGGAATTGGAATAAGGGCCCTTGATTTGTGTTTTGGGATGTAGGTAAAGAACCTTGGTTTAGACTTTGGATCAAAGGTGTAGGACCATGTGATGTGCAACCTTGAGTTGTGTTTTGAAAAAGGGGGTTCATGAAGGTTTTACCCATGGTGTTTGAGGAATTTCCAAGTGTGAAGGTTTATCCTTGTGTAGTGGTATGGGTTACCTTGTTTCCAATTTTTGGAATGTGTGTGGTGGTGGTAGTCATGTATGTAGTTGTCCCAAGGGGTATGTTTGAAATTTGTTGTGATGAGGGCATGACAAATGTATTTTTAATTTCTTCTTCTATAATGGTTGATACATCAAAAACTTGAGGTATCTTGGCACCCTTTTTAGCTAGTGCATAGAAAAATTCATTTGGATTGGCACTAACAAGTTGTTCAACTATGCTTAAAACTCTTGGGTCTTGATAAGCCCTTTCAATTTCTTGAGGGATCAATTGCTTGTTGACTTCTTCTAGGTTTAGGTCTTCACAAGGGTCAATTTGTTCTCTTTGTCATGTGTTCTTTCGAGGTGTAGAGTGATTTGAATCTATGGTATTTTCATGAAAAGTGTCACTTAGGAGATCCATGTCCTTTCATTTGGTTTTTGACCTTGTTCAACCATGTGAGAATTTTTCAAGTTGAAGGGAAATGCAAGATGGTGATGAACTAAACTCTAATTTTGGATTTTCTTGAGTATAAGGATAATGAGGCTAATGCAAGATGAGGATGAAGCTAATGGATGCTAGTGATCAAGGATGATGATAAGGTGACTAAATGATGCTAATTGAATATTAAGGTAATAATGAAACTAAGGTTAATATGAAGATAAACTATGTTTATTTTTTTTATTTTTGAGGTATAAAAATGTAAGGACAATGAGGCTAATGGATGAAAGGTTGACTAATTGATATGATGCTAAGGTAAAATGAGATATTTTTTGTTTTGTATTTTTGAGATAAGGATGCAATCTAGATGCAAAGGAGTCATAAAATAAAGGATGGAAATCAAGCCAATGTGAACCCAAGGTAACAATTCCAAGTGTCATTGACCGTTTATGGTAACCAAGGAGATAATTTTGAGAAGGTTGAGTCAACGCTAGGATGAAAGCTTAAGACTCAAATGTGACAAGGGTGATAATGACAAGGATTGATAATATGAAGGATAGTGGTCAATGACAAATAAAATATGTAACCAAGAATTTTTGAAAAGGTCAAAGGTCTTCCTATGTTCAAAATCTAAAGGCCTAAATGCAATCTAAGGATCAAAGTTTGGTCAATGCAATGAAAAAGAAGGAGGGAGGTAATCTATAATGCAATGTATTCCTAATGGAAATACTAGAATGGGAAAATGAATCTTTTAAGTCTCTGGTTTATCAGTCAAAGGTCACTGTAAGTTGTTTTGATTGGATTTTGGACATAGATTTCATGAATTTTTGTTTAGCGGACAATTGTGGCTTAGTTTTTAGCAAATGTGTCACACAGTTGCAGTTCAAGTTATCAGATGCGGCTCTATTTTCAACAATTGTATTTCAGAAGGTCAGCTGCAGTTTTCTAGGTCTCAATTGCAGTTCACAGTAATAGTTGCAACTCTGTGTCCATCTATTATGGTTTTCCAAAATGTTGTTTTGATAGGTTTGATGTTTTTGGAATGGTTTTGATCTAGATTTTGATTTTTTCTGAAGAAATATGATTGGAAAACACAACAGATAGTATCAAGCACTTTGTTTTGGTCTAGTTTTGATGTTTGATTTCAAGAAAACAAGCACGAATCCTATGGTTGGAAATGACAATATTTGTTGAGTTCCCACTTGGATTTATCCAACCACACTTATTCGGAGTGGGTAGCTTAGGAACTTGGTATCATAGGCTCCCCCTTATAGTGCACTCACTTCTCGGGCATACCAAGTTTCAAATTCTCCAAAGAGGAATTTTCTATCTCTACTAAGAACCACAAGTATGTGGGATGGCTTTAGAGGTCTGACCACCTGCACCAGAAAATAGAAGGATTTTGGCTTCTAAAAATAAGAGGTATCTAGTAAAGGCATCCATTCAAGGTGGCCATACATGCAACAAGATTAGCTCAAGACTAGATTGTAGTCAAGAGGCCTCCTAGTCCTTTCCCTAAAGAAGGATTTTTACATATCTCACAGGGCTACTAAGGGTGGCACTTTTCAATATGAAACATTCGCACCTATTGCTAATTGACTTTAGAAAAGAAGCACATTTATTTATAGTGGCTTGGAAGGGCTTGGCTTTAGCCTATTACCACTTTGGGTCATTCCCTTGGGGTGAGTACTTTTTCCCACCAAGGTAGGCCCTCTAATGGGTGAACACAAAACAAATGGTTCTGGATTTTTGATCACTAAGTTTGCACAAGGTGAGAGCATAATACCTACTATCCTTCAAACACTAAAACAGTGGTTCATTACCCCCTAATTAAATTAAAATATTGTCTAAACTAAAGCAAACAAGATTGTCATTTCAAAATAAAGCCTTGGATGTTTGAACCTACAAAACCATGTATTAGTAGTTTCACAAAAGATATCTTGGACCAATGAAAAACCTACAAAACCCTAGTTAGCACAAAAGGTTAAAAGCCAGACTAAAAATCTAGAAGTTAACAACTAAACTAAACTAGAAAAATAAAGAAATGAAACTGAACTAAAAAGCTTAAGAGCTCAATTTTTTTTTTTGCTTCAAAAGAAATAGTTTTGGGAGCTCCACTTCAAAGCCACATGTTGCAAATAGAAAATTAGTAACCTAAAAACTCTACTCTACTTTCACAAACCAAAAGAAAAATAAAAAGATGCTAAAACTGAAACTTTATACCAAGTAGACAAATGTGTCATTCCTTTCAGCAATTGCGTTGTTGCATTACATCACACTAAATCGATTGCGTCACATTTTTTAATTCAAATTTTCTCACCCATAGATTCCTCATGTAGCCATTTCTTGTCAAATGCGTCATTACATTTATCAAATGCATCACTTCCTGGAAAATGTGTCTCTGCTCCTATCAATTGTGTCGTTCTATACCTAAAATCTGCAAAAACAAGCCAAAAACCATACGAAAAATTTGCAAAACTAGTGTTCAAGTCAAGTTCACCAATGTAAGATGGGGTTAGATCATTCCTAGCCTAGATAAAGTGACATCCAACACTTCTAATCTATAAAACCACATCCAACAAGAGAAAATAAAAAATAAGGAATCAAAATGAAAACATTCATAAGTAAACACTCCCCATTGTAGTTGCTTCATTTCCCTTGTCTCTCCTTCTTCTTATGCCAATATTTCCCTCAAATTTGTTGCTAAATTTCTGCAAATACCTACAAATAGTAAGCAAAAAATTTAGAGATAATGGTTGTTAAGTTGAAAATGGGAGAGGAAGGATTCTTTTGTAGACAAACATTCGAATAGAGGACCAAGATCGACCTTCTAGAAAGATTCCAAGATCGACAGATGAGGATTAATGAGAGGGAGGTTATGAAATGGAAGTCCAAGATTGAAATTCTAGAAAGATGTCAAGATCAATGGTTGAGAATTGATGCAACCAGAATATGCCATTCATGGAAGAGCTATGATGTTGACGGCTATGACATAATTCAAGGCCATGACAAAGATTAATGACAGGGTATCTTTGACCAAAAGAGGTGCATAAATGATTTATTTTTAAATTATTTATTCAAAAAATAGAGGGAATGGACAAATGAAAAATAAATAATTCATCCAAATTATATATTTGGAGAAAATAAAAAAGGATCATTTAATTAAATTAATTTGTGAAATCAACATGGATAATTGATTTGAATTATTTATTGAAAAGGGGAGAAGAATGACACATAATTAAATAATTTTAATAATTATTTAATTATAGAAGAATAAAAAGGTCAAATAATAATTATATTATTACCGAACTATAGATAGGTGATGAAAGATAAATAATTAAATAAATAATGATTTATTTAATTATTGAACAAAGGGGGTGTTAGTGACACAATTAATTTAGTTTAATTGATCAGGATAGAATAGAGATTAGAAAGTGAATTAATTAAATAATTAAAAATTATTTAATTAATAGAGGAATATGATCAAGCATAATTGAATAATTAAATTATTCAATTATCGAAGGATGACGACTAAGAAAAATGATGCTTGTAGAATTAGGACATTTTTCAGTGTCTACATTTAGATTAGACACTTCAACTATCAAATATTCAATATTTGTAAAACAAATGTGTAGATGGGAGATTAACCATTTGAATGAAATCAAACAACTGGAAGAGATCTCTATGAATTAAGTGTACTCACATTTCATTTCATTTTAGATCCTAATGTGACTAAGAGAACTTCTATTTGAATATATGGCTATGGTTCAACATAATTAATACAATGAATAACCAAAAAAATCATTTTTACCTTATTTATGTGGACCTCCTCAAAATTACAATTACCTTTGTATAGAGGAAGTGACTCCATTTCTTTTTCTTTGATACTTCCTCTCTTCGTATATTTATTATTTGTTTTGGTCTATTAAAATTAAACATAAGTTGAAAGACGTTGATTTCCAATTCTTACTGTTTTATTCAAGTTCTTGAAAATGACCTTTAAAAATGTCCATTATAGTTGGTTGGATTAAAATAAAATAAAAAAATTCATAGGATGATTTAGTCAAACTTCTAAATACAACAAAACCTACATAAGAATTTATTTATTTCTATAAACATACTGAACCTATGAAAATGTAGTTTAGTGGGATTAAACTAACCCCCCTAAAAAGAAATATATTACCGCTCATGTGATGAGTAACAACTAAATCGATATTATTAATATCTTAAGTTATCGATATTATCGCACATGTGATAAATAGTGAACACCAAGAAATAGGGGTTCTATCCTTTTAAAAGATGGAACACAAGGGGTAAGGGATCCCTCCTATCCTATTTTGCTATAGTTCATTCAAGGAAACCCTAGAGATGTCAATCTAGAAATGGAATTAGGGAAAGAGATTTGTAATAGGGTGTCCTAGGGTGTGATTAAAGATAAAAAAAGGGTTCACAACTAAGAAAAAGGCTTAGAAAGACAAGAAATGAAAGTTACATGCAAAACCTAACTAAAATGAACTCAAATCAGAATAACAAATTGGAGATAAACAGAGGTGCACCTGGAAAGCTAAAAATTCTTGAAACAAGGTCTACAATCCCAAAATTATGACTTTTGATGCACACTGGGACTCATATGCTAGTAGGGCGAATTAGTCCTAGTTTAGTTCAAGCTGAAACCAAAATTTGTAACTGCTAAACTAGGATCTACAATAAATAAAATTAAATGGGTATATTGGGACTTATATGCCACAAGTGGCAATTTAGTCCTAGTATCAGGGTTGATTTGAAACTCTGATATCCTCTAGTGATCTCTTGCAGCTTCTCTCCATTCTGATCTTTGAGTCTGAAACACTAATTCTGACCTATAGGTGACTTTCTGTGATCTTGCAAGAAAGATGACAACTTTCCCCACTCTCGGTCTTCAATGGATCTTCAAATTAAATCTACAAATCACACATCAAAGAGGGAAAAATGTTGTTTTGTTAGTGGATAGGGGTTTTCCTTGGCCAAACCCCATTTTGGTAATCAAACCTTGAAATGAATAGAAATAGAATGAAGGAATGATGAATTAAAAAATATGAAATGTTGCAACTCACCAAACCCTTGTAATGAAGGTGGCAATCTTGCATGAAATGGCTAGCATGATTGTAGATCTTGAAACTTGATTGTATGTTATGGATCTTCACTTGAATTCTTTCTTGAACCATAAGAACTTACATCTCAAATGTTAGCTCAAAAATAAGCATGATGCTTGAATCTTGAATATAGCTCCAAAATGCTTGATAATCAACTTTTGAATGCTCTTGTAAACTCTTGTGTAAGTGCTCTTGATTTCTTATGAAGTTCCAGGATGAAATTATGTGAAATAACCTTGTATTTATACTTGTTTATGACAATTTTCCCAAAATTACATCACTACAAGCTAACATCAGATCTAGGAGAATAAAATCCTATAAAGAATTTGAACTTAAAATAGGTCCGAGCTAAGCGGGACTCATATGTGGTACCATTTGGGGTGTATGAGTCCCAATAGGCTAAGCTCGAGACAAATTTTAAGAAATTTTAACTTCAATGCTAAATTTAGGAATAGGCCCCAAAACTTAGGAGGGACCCATACACCCAAGACTTGGCGTATGAGTCCCAGATCACTAAATCTAGGCCATACAATCCAAAATCACTAAATTTGATTGGTTATTAGATATGTGTTAGGATCATCCTTAGAAAGATGCATTAAATAAGGCTTGTGGATGCAAAATAGGACCAAATAAGGCATAAAGAATCCCAATTTTAGTAGGGAGGAACCAAAAAAGTTTGAAAATGTAAAGGGATACATTTTTCTACACTACATTTAGCCCCCACTTTAGTGAGAGGAGGAAATTACTTCAAAATCATACTAAAGTAGACAAACTCACATCAAGAGGGGTCCAAGTGTACCAATGCTAGTGATATAGGATGACAACAATCAAGAGGGATGATCAAGACCCCAGGATCAAGATCCTATGGAAAAATAACATAGCCACAAAATAACACACATGAAAATGATGTAAGGATTAACAACAAGATACATGCATAAATTTCCATAGACAAAAAGAAGAGAGAAAAAATAAATAAAAGGTGGGTGGATCAAGCCTCGATTTTTTGTCCCTCATGATGTGGAACAAATATAAGTTGTTTGTCCAGAAAAATTTACAAGTGGAACATGATGTCCACTATGCAAACCAATGCATGCTCACAAGGGCTAGTGGAACCCCAAGTCATCCGCTAGGTGAGCCCCTAGCTAGACACATATGCACGTGACCAATATGTGCTCAAATAGACAAGCAAGTGGCTATGGGAAAGTCACACCTAAGTTTAGATCCCATACGGTAACCATACCAAATCTATACCTTTTGATAACTTTGATAAGGCGCCACACAACATGACAGTACGATTCATGAGGCAAGCAAAACTTTGTATGCTTGACACCCATGAATAGACAGGATGGCTCCACATGCAAGAAAAGTGTGTTATGCAAGGTGGCCATATAATAGATATTGTAAATGAAAAATAGTGTAAGGTATGTTCAAAGGAATTTTGATTAGTTCATGTACTTGATCTTAACTTAGGGAACATTGTGCCTGATGTCTCCAAGAGAGGACCAATCAAAAAATAGAAGATTCACAACTTAGGGGATGCAGTGTATTGCATCATGCCACTAAGAGGAATATAATATGCTAAGAGAGATCACTCTCTTGAAGTACACCACACCCAATGTCACCACAAAGAAAAAGACTCATCACATGAAGTAAGAAGACTACCCGATGAAACATGAGTTGTAAAAGAATAATGCCAATGTATGCCCCACTTTAAATAAATTGCTAAACACCATGCTGTGAGAAATTACTTTAAAGTAGAAAATGATAGATCTAACAATAAAAAGGACGTGAGAGATTATTTGGAAATCCCTATGCCAAGTCATATGTTTCCAAATAAAGCTGTCATGAAAATGGATTTCCCCCAAAATAAAATCCCAAAAATCACATAGGGGATCCACATATTCAAGGTCAGTATGTCTTCAAATGCTACAATGTTTTTATAGCGATCGAAACTATCGTCATTCCCCAAATACTCATGGAATAGGAAGAATTACACAAAGAGAGCAAAAACAAAGAAAAAACCTTTGGGTCAACATGGAAGAGACCTAAATGTCTCAATGCCTTGCATCATCCCCAAAAGGAAAACACAAGACAAATGAAAGGATAAAGGAAAAACTTTATGACATAGAGAAGAATATAAGTACAAATCAAGGAAAGCACAAAGAAAGAGATACATCAAATAGAATAGTAGGAGGGATCACATTATGCACATACAATCACACACATAACATGAAAAAGAAAACAAAGAAAAGAATAGTAAGGCACATGCGAGTCAACCTATTAGTAGGTCGTCTACATCCTAATCTTGTTCATCATATACGAAAGGTGAGAAACTAGCCAAAGGGACAACAACAAGAGCCGAACTAGAGGTATCACCAAGTTCAACACATTTCTTAGGAGAATTTTCATTTAAGCTCATCGAAGAGGAAAACAATGTATTCAATTTATTATGCACCTCTTCATCAATTTTAGCAACCTCATCCTTGTCATCCAAGCTAATCACAATAGGCGATTGATCATAATGTCCAAAGAAGGATTTGGCTCTTGTTGTGGTTGTGATATAGGATCTTTTTTGTTGCGGAAAAGAGGGAGACTCATCATGTATTGCTTCAGTCAAGTTTGGATGTTGATTTTCTTTTTTTTTCCTCTTCATTCAACCTTTCAGCAAGAGTATGACATCTACGCCTACGCTCTCTAGTATCTTTGTTTCTTTTGGTATTACTTTCAAGTTGTGTTTGTGTAGGAGTGGGTCTATCAACTATAGGTTTATTTTCTTCCATAAGAGGAGGAAAGAAAGGGACCATGGGAGGTTCTTCAACCACTTTATCTTTAGCTTTGTAAACTTGTTTTATCTTATGAGGCATGGTAGGATTGTTTTAATTTTCTCTTGTTCTTTTGTAGGATATAGGAAAAGTATCTGTCATGGGTTGGTCTTGGTTATTTGGACTGGCTTTAGGTTCAATCATAGTTTCTTCAAGGATAGGAGTCTCAATCATGGGTTGAGGCATGTTTCTAAGGGGTGGTTTTGCTATGCATTTTTCCTAAAAATTTTGATAGGATTTGAAAAAGAAGTCCTCACAAGGTTTAATAGGTTCCATAGGCTCAGGCCAAAACAAATCTAATGAAAAATTCCCATGGGAAGACACAGGATTAAAGCCACTATGGTACATAGTAAAGATTTCAATGTCAAAGGGAAACTTTAAACATTTATGCATAATCGACGAGATGACTTCCATGGAGCGTAACCATGGATAAGCAAGCTTCACATGGAATTGATCTAACATCAGGATGATGGAGAATGGGACATCTAATTGTGTTGGTCCTATTTTTAGAGGAAGGGTGATTGATCTCATTGTAGCGAAAGTGAAACAATTATGCATTTTTATCCATGCTTTCAATTGATCAACTATTTGGGTATGTGCAGGATCATCATGGAAAAAACAGGAGCTTAAGTGGCAAAAAAATAAAAAAAATCAGAGTTAGGCAACTTCATGTAAAATTTTGAATAAGTTATCTATATTATTTCAAAAATATGTGAGAATAGAATCTGTAGGAAATTGAATGTAGTTTCTAAACTACTAGGATTATTTTATTTTTTTAAAATCTATTTGGGGAAAATTTGAAATTTCAAAGCAGTAGTACTTAAATTTCAAGGAAAAAAATAAGAAGTAGTTAAATTAGACCACCCCAACCACAATAAAATGATATTTTTTACAATATTTTTTAGACATAAGTAGAGGACTCATGTCAGATGTGATGCATATTTTTTTGTAATTTTTTCCAAGTAAATAATTAATTATGATTTTTATTACAACTTTAAAATATAAAACTTCGTATGTCTAACCACCTTAACTTGGTCAAAACTTCATGAAATTCAATTTTCTTTTTTAATCCTATAATTATCCGAGAAGCATAGAATGTGATGCATGTTTTGGATTCAAAAAATGTGATACCGTTTGAAAGCTATAGATGTTTTCAATTAGCCTATCAATCAACACTTTAGTAAGTAATTTAAATAGAAAATGAATAATAATTATTTATTAAATTCAAAGTAAAGCATAATTTATATATTGGTGGAAAGCTGGGAATCTCCTTTAAAAAACCCTTTTCATTTCATCAATTTTGGGTAAAAAAAAAAGTCGTCAGCCAAATACCCTACAAATACCCATCGTATTGCCACTTTTTGGCCCATCATGATCCTGCACATACACATTTCTTGATAGAGCTCATGCACAAGTAATAATTCTTCAATGATCACATTCTCTCCACAAATTGGATCAATTAATATCCCATTAGTGGGCTTGTCATTGATTCAGTTGACTATGTAAATATGACCATCAGGCACTTTCTAATAATATATTTAGATGAGAAATCAATATCAAGAGGCTTTTTAGTTTAGCCCTTACAAGGTTGAGTTTCGATAATGTAATCAAACCATCAATAGGATTTTTTCATTAGTATATATGTTATCATCTTTCATGCCAACATTCATCACATCATTCTTCTTAGTTTCACTAGCTTTGACAAATGAAATATTATGATTAGGAATAGGGTTGGTAAATATTTGCAAGTATTGGTTAGGAGGGGCAACATACTTATTTCCTTGATCATTAACACCTCCAATTTGAAGTTGACAAGAATTAATGAGGTCTTGCACAATATGTTTAAGACACTTAGAATGCTCTATGTCATGTCCATTTTGTAAGTGAAAATGACAATAATAATTGGATCTAAAGTTCAGAGGTAAAGGCTTATTAGGATCGGGAGTTTTAACAAGAGGTAAGGTGATCATATTTTTTTCTAGATCTAAGTTGTAACATTGTGTTATGGAGGGTATCATGTAAGGGAGAAAATAGCTTAGCCGAATCCCGAAATGTGAAAGGAGTTGTCATCTTTATTGCAGCCACTTGGATATCAACCTATTGAGTTGATTGAGGGGGATTGAGTTGAAGGAATCTTTTATTATGTTTCCTAAAAGGTTGTTAATTGTTTTGATTTTGCAAATTCAAACTTCTCAGGTTGGCTAGAGGTGGGTTTTGTTTCACGACTACTAACCAAATTTTAATAATCGTAAAGGGTAGTGCACAAGTGTATGAAGGAAGGAAACTTCATCATGCTAAGCTTATCTTGTATCTTATTTTGCAAGTTCTCAATGAACATTCATTGAAGGTGAGGATCAAGAATCTTTACATCGATTTGGGAATAAAGCATTTGGTAGTGTGAAATGCAATCAGTAAATTTTTCATCATCTTTTTGCTTACATCTCATAAAATTAGCTAAGGTCATTTTAGGAGTCATTTGTAATTGGAAATGGTTTATAAAGGCCTCAACAAGTTAATTGAATGAACGAATTGAGTTATTCAGTAATGAGAAAAACCATTCTAAAGCAGTATCTCTCAAGGACCTAGGGAAAAAGTGTTGAATACACTAGATACTAAGAGGGGGGTGAATCAATATTCTACTAACATAATTAATTTCTAACCGTCCAATTATTAACACATCTAACTGCAACTATAAACCAAAATATGAAAGGAATCATAGCTACTCATAACACATTGACACTAGGATTTTTACGTGGAAAACCCAAAATGGGAAAAACCATGGTGAGGATTAACTCACAATATATTATAACCAATTACAAGATATTACATGGCTCACTTCCAGGATACACTGTACTGGAAAGGCTCATAGGGTAAAGTGAGTACAAAATGGCTTACCACCAAGATACAAAGAGTATGGCTCACTGTCAAAAGATGAACTAAAGAAGTACACCTTCAAAGTGTTGAGTTCAATTTTGGTTAAGCTACGAAAAACCAAAATCTCACTCCAATTGTAGGTATACAATAACTATTAACAACTTCGCACTATAACACTTGTCGAATAGCTTGCAACATCGTTCACACACACACACACTTTCTCATCTCCCTATTTTTATATAAGTATGTTCCACATACTCATATATAGCTACATCTTCATACATCAATTAGGTCGGCCTAATTGGATGTGAACATATAAAATTCAAAGGGACTTGTCAGCCCAATTCAAAAATATTTTTGGTGCACAAAACAAAATCTATCAAACACAAATTAGGTCGGCCCGAACCTAATAAGGAACACTTTAAACATTCACAAGACAAGCAGTTCTTAACTCTGTCGGCTAAAAGAATGTCGAACTTCTGACATTTAGATATCACAGTCGGATCAACTAAAGTTGTTGAAAGCTTGTTCGTAGTTGTAACTGACACTCTTGAGCAACATATTAGTGGATAGGGGTTTTCCTTGGTCAAACCGTGTTTTGGTAATCAAACCTTGAAATGAATAGAAATAGAATGATGGAATGATGAATGAACAAATATGCAATGTTGCAATTCACCAAACCCTTGTAACAAAGGCTGCAATGTAGCATGAAATGGCTAGCATGAATGTAGATCTTGACACTTGATTGTATGTTATGGATCTTGACTTGAATGCTTGCTTGAATCTTAAGAACCTACATCACAAATGTTAGCTCAAAAATAAACATGATGCATGATGAATTTGACATGATGCTTGAATCTTGAATGCTCTTGTAAACTCTCGTGTAAGTGCTCTTGATTGCTTATAAATTTTTAGGATGAAATTATGTGAATAGCCTTGTATTTATAGTTGTTTATGCCAAATTTCTTGAAATTACAACACTACAAGCTGACATTAGATCTAGGAGAATAAAATCCTACCAAGAATTTGAATTTAAAATAGGTCCAAACTAAGCTAGACTCATATGCCAGTTGGGGCATATGAGTCCTAATAGGCTAAGCTCGGGACACAAATTTCAAGAAATTTTAACTTCTATGCCAAATTCAGGACTAGGCCCCGAAACTTAGGAGGGACCCATAAGCCCAAGGTGCGTGTATGAGTCCCAGATCACTAAATCTGGGCCATACAATCCAAAATCACTAAATTATGATTGGTTATTAGATATGTGTCATGATCATCCTCGAAAAGATGCATTAAATAAGCCTTGTGGATGCAAAATAGGACTAGATAAGGAATAAAGAAACCTAATTTTAGCAGGGAGGGCCCAAACGAGTGTGAAAATGTAAAGGGATAAATTTTTCTACACTACAAAGAGTTACATTCTTCAAGAAGTTCCTTGATCCTATATATGGCAGAACATTGTGGATCTTTAGGGAGAAGATTACCAATTGTACTCTCTCTCTCTATCCATCCTTACATACATATTCTTTCCTATAGCACTTGTCATTCAAGAGTTCTTCTAAGATATTTGCAAGATTATCAAACTTTGCAATGTTATCATGTCACTTGCTATAATATGACTTCTTTCTTCAATTTCAATAATATGTTCTTCATCATATAATGAATATCTATTATTTGTATATAATATGCATTCACTACAACTACATGAAAAATTTATTTCCAAGAATTCAGTATTTTTTACAAGAGCCAAAATATTCTTCATATTCGATTATTTCGGATTGTAGACTTGTAACGAAACTCATGAATGAATGTCTTTAGAAGATTAAGGGATCAACAAGGGATATAATCCAACAACAACAACAAACTTTAAAAGATGATTGATAACATGCATGATAGAGATCAATTAGATCTCACAAGAGATTCCCCATAAAACATAGAATTCTCCATGAATTATTTGAATCAAACTTTCTTATAATGATAGAATACTAAAATATTTGGGGTTTCAATACCATTTAATATCTAGAGGTAATGCTACTAAGGAGTAGATGGGAAAACAATGGTGAAAGCTAACAACTGAGGGACAATGGCTTTTGATATTAACTAAATAACAAATTATTGAACAAGATATAAATTGTTTTTCGACTCTCAAGATTGCACTATTATGCAGGAAAAGATAATATTAATGCTTGCAAAATCACACACTATACTTGACCGTACCAAATTACTTTGGAAATAATTTATTTATAACCTTACGATATGTGATAGATCCAAATAACACCAAATCTTAATTATACTACCAAATAAACTACTTTATTAAAACAAAGGAGGAATATCATATCAAAATGATCAATCCTTTGATTTATCAAGGACATATAATTTATTGAAGTCGCTGTCAAGAAGATTTACAACTTCTTCACACGTACAAATGACAATTTCGTATAAATATTCCACTACTATAATATTAACTACTTAACTATTGCAATACTTGAATACTACGAAGTTTAGGACATGGGTAACATCCAATCTTCAAAAGACAAACAACCAAAGCTTAACAACAATTATATAATAAAAAGCTTATAGCAATCACTTGTGGTTCGAGGCACTCGGAAAGCTAACCTCATGATCAGAGAACGTAAACAGGCCTTGTCAATTCTACGAGGGGATACATAACAGGAAATTGCATAAGGTTACAGTGAGCCTTATCCATGGCTATCTCCATGAATATATATTCTCATCACTAGGATCGTTATTGTATTCTTCCCATCCAACAATCTTTATGTCATTGGGCTTTTCCAATTTACTGTACCAACCTATGTGTAGTCTGTGGCCTGGTTGTGCTGCATAAGCATGCCTCTTAGCAGTGTCAGTGTATCCCCAGCGGTTGCTGAAGATGGAGAAGAAGTCATACAAGCCTGTTCTGTCCTTGAAGACGTTGATTTTAACAAAAGTGGCGAAGCCATTAAAAAAACCTGTCATAAAGCTTGTACAATCGAGTTCTATTTAAATCTAACAAAATAATCACAAGACTCGGTAAAGTTGAAAGCTTTACATAATTGTTTGCCTGAAGCAATATAGGAAGAGTACTTATCACCACCCAAAACTTACTGTTGAAATCAACATAGTTGAAGGTTGTAGGAACCACAAGATCAGCACCTTTACCGCAAAAGTAACGCTTTGTCAATATCTTTTCATAAGCCTCTGCTTGAGATAACTGCTTGTCGACTGTCAGTGAGGCAACTCCTGTTCTATACCAGAGAACCACTTCTCCATACTATGTTTCTAAAACAAAATGAATGTAGAGTCGATGATATTATTGCCTTTAAAATAGGCCAGACAACACTCTTCTAGGAGGGGAGCTTTGAAAGCAATGAAAGTACAATTACCCTTGTACAAGGCGCGTATAGAGGAAGTGACTCCATTTCTTTTGGTTTGAAACTTCTTCTCTTCGTATGTTTATTATTTGTTTTTTTATTTACTGAAATTAAACATGTGTTGCAAGACATGGATTCACGTTCTATTCACGTTCTTGAAAACGGCCTTTGAAAATGTCCATTGCAGTTGGTTGGATTAAAATAAACAAAACCCATTTCATAAGATAGTTTAGGTAGTATTCATTTATTTCTACTAGTTTAGGTAGTATTCATTTATTTCTACTACCGATCCTAAACATGCGGAGCCTATGAAAATGCAGTTTAGTGGGATTAAACTAAAATAGAACGAAAAAAACTATTTAACGGGAGGGAATATCTCTCAATTATATAAGTAGTTGACCATGTTTAAATACAATCTTACAAGTAGTTTGTCCATACAAAACCAATTTTTTTTGTAAAATCGTCATATATTTTCTATTTAATAGATAATAAATGTTTAAATTGGACACTTCAACTATCAAATATTTAATAGATGTAGTAAATATGTAAATGTGAGCCTAACCATTTGAATGAAATCAAACAATTGATAAAGATCTCTATGAATTAAGTGCACACACATTTCATTTCATTCTAGATCCCAATGTGACTAAAGGTGGGGTCTCATGGAGGGGGCTTCCTAAAAATTTTCATGGGTGGTGCTGAGATTTTTAAGGATTATTTTAAAGTGGGTGGTCCCATGAATTTTGTATCATAGTTTAAGCTCCTATATTTATGGATGCTAGTGGTCTCATGAAGTTTATTATTTTGCATATTCAATTCAGCAGCTTAAATAAATAAAAATAATAAAAAAAAAATTGGCGAGAACTTTAAAACTTCATATGATTGACAAATGGCATAAGCTGGTGGGGCAATTTCCAGCCCCAGCCCTTCTCTACCTCTTAAGTTTTTAAGCTAAAAAGTAGGGGTTGCTATCGTTGAGGAAGAGATTCTAATTAATCTTGTAGCATTTTTTTTTTTCGCTTCATGGGACCCCTTGCTCCTTCAAAATAGATCCTGAAGCCCCCCCATGAGACCTCACCCTAAGATGGATTCACCACTGCTAAATATAAAAAGAATAAACATTTATGATTCATTGCATATTTCATATGACACAAAATACAATAATATTAATAACAAATAATCTTATTTATGAACATATGACAAATTTATAATAATTATTTATTTATTAGTTCCTGCTCAAGGAACTATAGGTACCACTTGTCCTTTAACTAATGATTAAATGTTTTGCTTACACGAAGCAAAATTCAGTATTTTCTTTTTCATAGATTATATTTCAAATTTAATACATTATATTTTAATTTTGTTAAAGTTATATGTATGATTTTTAACTTTTTAAATTCTGAAAATTATTTTTCTTCAATTTTATTGGCTAAAAAATTTGTCAAAATTAAAGTTAGAAATTGTTAATTTTTAATAGTTACAAAATTATTCATAAGTATATTTCTACAGATGCCACAATAAAGGCGATTTTGTTAAAGTTAATGTTAATATTTTTAACTTAATTTAAGTATTTTTATAAATAATTATATATTTAATGTTAATATTTTAAATTTAATTTAAATAATTTATAAATGGTTATATGTTTAAATTTTATATTTTTAAGTATTTATATTTTAATTAAAAAACATTAAATTTTATAATTATCAAAATTATATGTAATAAATATATGTTGTATGTTGATTGACAAAATTTTGTAGCTTAAACATTTTTTTTGCATGATTATTTTCTTTAACAAAGTAAATTTACTCTTACATATAGTAGACTTATTTTCAAATCTTATTTACATTTGTATTCTAATAAGCATTAAAAAATAGTTGTTTAGGTTAAATACATCATATACAATAAAGATATGTTTAACAAAAAATAACTTATAATTACAAAACACTATTTTACACCAAAAATAATTATTAAAAAATTTTAATGTGATTTTTCCAGGCATTCATTGAATTCAATTGAAGATTTTGGTGTACATTGAGGATTAAACTACTTTAATTTGAAGAATAAAAATCACGTCTAAAAAAATAAATTCTTTAAATTCTTGAAAATTTTGTTGGTTAAGTTACTCAAAACTACAGGAGTTGATAATTGAATAATTTTAAGTTGCATTTTAATTTTCTCATATGTTGTTTAATAATTTATTTAAAGGATATTTTATAAGTGGTTCAATGTATGTCATTGAATATTTTATAGAATATATATATTTTTTATCTTTAAATATAAATTTTTAAAAATAAGGTAGAAAGATTAATTAAATAGAAAAAATTAAAAACTAATATTTCTACAAATTATGAAAATAAGCTGAAATGTATTTAATAAAAAAGTTTATATATCATTTTTTTTCAATAATGAAATAGGGAGTATGATTTATATATACTTTTCACTCAAATAACATAAGTGATAAATTGAAGTGGGCAAAATTTAAAAATATTTTTCATATTTTGAAGATCAAGATTTATAGCATGAGATTCATCTAATATTTATTTAAAAATATAGTAAAAAAATAGACATAATTGAATGGGGAAGTATATGTATATGTGTACACATGAATAAGATAAGATCTAATAAATTTAAAAGACATACCTAATAATAAAGTAACCTATTAAATAATTATTTACACAGAGGTGAAAGTAAAAACATGTTTCAAGAAAAACATTTTGCATTTAAATTGACATCCTTGTTGGCTCGTTAGTGCTCATTTTATGTTTAAATAATTATTAATGAATCGTGTAAAAATATTTGTAGCCACTTTTAAAAAAAAATTATTGTAAAGAACATGAATGATGGATAAACATAAACTTCAATAAAGCAAATTTGTTGTTTTTTGGGTATCAAGGTAGCTTTGTTCATAAACGTGATAATGTGAATAAAATAGTTTTGTAACCATTTTTTGCATGGATAGTAACGCCTCTTTTTTATCCAATAAAGTGCTTATAATGGGAATTGCTTCTATTATTTGTTATTTATTTTTGGTTTTTGTTTAAATAAATATTTGAGTAGTTCCCTTCGGGTTTATTTTTGCATTATGTGTGCGTCGTCCTATGCATCACCGAGTTTGCTCGGCTTTTTATCAAAGTTTTGATCTACCACTTTGCGTGCCTACTCTTCGCAGCTTCGGGTAACAACTTTCCTTTTGGGTCCTGAGGAACTGCACTGTGCGTCCACGTGTCGCGGTTGCAGGATGTTTTGTTTCTTATTTCCTTAGGGTCTCTTTGGGTTGCGAAAGGCTTCCACGAGGCCATCATTTCTAAAGAATGTCAGAGGGCCCCACATCTCACTACGTGTCGACCGATCACAAATATTCAATGCAGGGATGAAATAAACAACCACGGGCAGCGAAATGCTGCCACACATCTTTTACACCTGGCCGATGGAGCGTTCCCTCCACTACGATGAGGTCCTCAGCCCATTGGACACGTGTTGCATTTTTGCAAGCCCTCGGCAGCGATGGGAGAAAGTTTCATACGGGCAGCGAAAGGCTGCCACGTGCCTAAGGGTTGATCTGTAATGCGGGCAATAGGCTGGTTGAAGGAGATAATGTTGTTAGGTGCCGCTTGTCATAATCATTCGCAGCGATGGGTAACACTTGTCTGCTCGAGCCTAGCTGGGACCACCACCATCATTGCAAAGGATGCACCTGTGCCTGGGACGACTGGATGTTGTGTTCCGGCTCAATGCTGTTGTAACGGCCTTGGGAATATGTTGATTCAGGCATCATTGCAAGGGATTGCGAGATCTTTTCGGTTACTGTTCTCCGAAGCGGTGGGAGGTTTTTCCTGCTATATATACTTTCTTTATTGATTGGAAAGGGTCCAAAATTTGGGAAAAACACACTGGTTTTAGCAAAAGACACCAGGCCTCTATTACTGTTTTAATTAAATTGCAAAACTTTCAGACTATGCCAATTGTTTGGCCTTTCTATTTTTATGCTTTGATTAAACTATAAATTGTGCTTTATACTGTCTTACATTTCATTTGAATAACTTCTATATATGTTGGATACATGATTGCTTACCTAAATCATGTCTAATGACTCCTCTTAGTGGTGAGAATGTATGCAACATTAATTTATGTTAATAAATGAATTGTCTATGCTATAATCTTAAGTCTCTGACGTTTTGGAACACAACAACACCATTCAGGCTCTTAAATCTATGATTCATCGTGCCCATCAGTGGATCTTAGCGCATCGCCTTAGGTTAGACTTTACTTTATTATATCCACTTCTTTTTCCCTTTCCAAAACCCATTATAGAAGAAGCCAGCTTCTCTAAAATTCAGAGGTTACTCAGTTTAGCGCAAAAGGTCCCCCTTAAACTGTGTTTCCCATAAGACACTATTACGTCGTCAATTTTTGGTGTCAACAGTTTGTTCTTTTTCTGGCACGCCCGATGGGACCCAAACTTAATGAAATTGCATTAGAGAGGGGTGTATGAGCCATCGACCTGTAACTAGATCCCAAACTACAGGTAACACAGGTTTACTAGTGCCTCCGCTAGGGACAGTCCAGGCCGCAAATCAGTTGGTAACCGTTCCATTCCCACCACCTTTTCCTCTCACCATGTTGTTGGCCGCCAACAGAAACTACGTAGCATGGGATGCTGGAAGTCCCCTGGTAGCCCCGATAGCGCCCGCTATTTGGGGTGCTATCCCGGTTTCGGCCATGAAAGCTATCCCTAGATTTTTCGAAGACAACTCAAGAACGCCAGCAGAACACTTGCAAGATGTGGCGGGCGTATATTTTGTACATGGTATTACAACACAGAATGTAGCTCTAAGGCTCTTCACCGCATATTTCAAAGGCAAGGCTCTGGATTGGTACAGAACGCTAACTCCTAATTCAATTCGCACCTGGGATGAGCTTAGAGATCCATTCTATGAAAGGTTCTCTAATGATGGAGATCATTCTTCATTATATTATCAACTATCCATCATAAAATGAGCCCCCTAGGAGTCTTTGACAGACTTCAATGCTCGATTTCATGTGAATTGGCAGAGGATCCCTGTTACTATCTGCCCGACTCCCGAGTTGGCCTTTATATTTTATCTGAAGTCCATCAATTCGGACATTTTTGTAATGATCAAGTTTTTGGGAGGAGCTACTATATCGGATGCTTATGGTACCACTATCAAAGCTGAGAATCATTTGATAGATTGCAGAAAATTGCCTCCTTAACCTATTATGTTGATATTCCCTAAAATTTTGATCATCGCGCAAGAGGTCACGTCGACTAGTGCGCTCGCAACTACCCAATCAATGTACTCATATGCGGCCACACCTGAAAATGTAGCTTCTACGTCAGGATCTTCCAAAGATGAAATAAGCAACCTCAAAGAGATGTTGCGAACCATGGCAAATGATATAACCACGCTCAAGCAGAACCAAGCAATTCCTTCGAAGCCTGCATATCAAAACTATCAAGATGGGCGATCCTCCTATCAGCAAAACCAATACCAAGGTGTGACTCGCAACAATCCACCAACCCGAACAGAAAACCAAATGGTGTCGGTGCCTACTCCGCTGACAAGCGCATCGCCAAGCTCGAGCAGGGAGTTAACAATAGGGCAGAACAACCTTATTGATGATATCAATCCATGGTGTTTCCCTTGCAGCAATGTGCATATGCCCCGGAACTGTCCGTGTGGCAATCTACAACAGAAAGTGGCAGAGCAACGTAGTCAAGGGACAGCGAAGGAAAATGGAGGTTACATATATGCTTCGCCAATGGAGGGTGCAGTCCTAACCGTGCAAATGCAAGGAATGTCTTTAGAACAAGAGTCTGATATTGTTCCTGATCATGCGCTCTTCTCCTGGATGGAGGAAGAAGAAACAGTGTTTGCCAATGACGCATTCATATCTGAAACACGTCAAGTACAGTCTGATTACAACACGCGCTCAAAGAGGAGATTCACCGGTGAGCCAGTGGTTTCACATACAGACATCCCGCCACTCAAAGGTGTTTCTGATCAAATTCCCAGTGTTTTAACCGTCCCTTCATCTTCTCGACCACGGAAGAAAATTATTGTAGAAAGAGCCAAGGAGCATAAATCTCTGAGTTTTCCACCTTTTAATGTGGTAGAGCAATTGAAGAAATCATCCGCGAATGTGTCTTTGTGGGACATTATAGCTATCCTAGAACAAAAAACTATATTACAGAAGGCGCTTCAAGAAGAGATCAACCTCGCACCAACAGAGTCATTTGCTAATACAAAGGTTGTTTATCAAATACCACCAGCTAAGGTTCATACAGACAAGGTGAAGGAATCCCCTGCCGAAGATAAAAGTAGGTTGAAACCTCAACCCTTCTTCTTGACTCTCATTGTAGGAAAGAAGCTATTACACAATGCTATGATTGATTATGGTGCTAGTACGACGGTTATGCCTAAACAGATAGCTGAAGCTTTGGGACTCACCTATGAACCTATGAAAAGAGGAGTTATGCAGCTTGATGGGAACAAATTTGAGACCGTAGGTGTCATCAAAGCGCTTCCGTTAACTCTATTTTCTTGCCCTAGTATCACGGTCCCGCAAGATACAGTGATCATAGATGTTCCTCCTATGTTTGGTCTCTGTCTATCCTGATAATTTACTACAAAGGTGGGTGGATACCTATCATTGGATTGGTCACATCTGATACTTAGGACCAAGCATGGTGCAAAAGTGAAGATAGAATCAGAGGCTCTACATTCTAAACATGTGGCAGATGAGGCCTTGATCAATTTTGAAGTAGCACATACCTCTATCACCAATCAAGAAATGTATGGCGTGGAATTGCTAGAGGAGGAGAAAGTGAGTGGAGATCAGAATGATAAAGAAGATGCTTTGTTGAGTGAACACATAAACAATGACCCTTTCAAAAATTATCATGCTACAGGATTGGGCACATATGTAATTTAAGAAGAAGACCAGGTGCTTCTGAAGGTCGCCAAAGAATCCGACGGTAACCAAGCAAATGAGCTATGGACATTGTACTTTGACAGAGCAAGAAGCAAAGTAGGTGCTAGAGCAGGGGTATATCTAATATCCCCATAGAATGAAAAATTGTTGAGGTCTTTCCGCTTTCACTTCTCTTGTTCAAACAATGAGGCTGAATATGAAGGGTTAGTCCAAGGCCTAAGCCTTGCGGAATGAATGAGAATTAAGCAATTGATTGTGTTCAGAGATTCTGAACTAGTAGTTAACCAGGTCTGAGGAATTTCAGCAGCAAAGAACGTCCGCATGAGATCCTATCGGCACCGAGTATGGGACCTGATTGAGGGTTTTGAAGCTTTCAACATCCAGACTGTTCCTCAAAAAAAAATAGTGATGCAGATCGCATGGCTGCGATTGGTGCTCAGTTTGATCCTATTTCTGACCTACTTCATAACGAATGTGCAGTACGAGTACTAGTCTGACCAGCCATCCCTGACAATGATCAGAGTTGGCAAGTTTTTGAAAGTGATGAACACATCGCTTCATTTATCCAGCACTCAGGGGAGTTCACTGATCAGCTTCAACCAAAGATCACCGAGGCTTATTAAGGATAAATTATGCAGCTCAAATCTAATAAACTTCTGAAAGGATTGGTTGCTCTCCAAAAAAAATTCGATTGTAATGACGCCCGAAATGATAAACGGAAGTTTGTGGCAAACAAAAATGATTATGAAGATCTTCGGGTCTCCGATGGTAGAAATCTTTGAGTCAGAAAAATTTCCCGCACCATGATAAAGAAAGGCTCATCAATTTCTATGAAAAGTATGGAGTAGTGGCTTGGTCCTATGGTGATCTAGAGGGCTACGATCCTGGCATCATTCAGCACACTATTGAGTTAACAGAAGGTGCGAAACCAGTCCAACAAAAACAGAAGCCAGTCAACCCTAAAATTGAGGCCCTAATAGCACAGGAGCTAACCAAACTCATTGAATCACGCATTGTCTTCCCAATCAAACATAGTACTTGGGTATCGAATCTGGTCCTAGTCTGAAAGAAGAACGGGGATATCCGCTTATGTGTGGACTTTCGAGACCTAAACAAAGCATCTCTGAAGGACCACTATCCGTTGCCCTCTATGGAGTCTATCCTACAAACTATGGCAGGATCAGAAATATTCTCACTACTGGATGGTTTCTCTGGCTATAATCAGATTCATGTTAAAGAAGAGGATCAACACAAGACTACATTCACCACAAAGTGGGGAACATTTGCATATGCTAAAATGCCTTTTGGTTTATCCAATGCAGGGGCAACTTTCCAGCGGGCGATGGACATTACATTCAGCGAACTGATCAATAAGTTTATTCTAATCTATTTGGATGACCTTACTGTGTTCTCTAAATCTAAAGAGGATCATTTTGATCATTTGGAATTAGTTTTTCAAAAGTGCCAAGAGTTCGGGGTTTTCCTGAATCCAAATAAATGTGTATTTGGAGTGCCGCAGGGTAAGTTGTTGGGGCATGTTGTGTCCAGAGAAGGTGTTTCGATTGACCCTGAATGAGTGAAGACAATCAGAGAGCTTCCCCCCCTTCCGGTAAATAAGAAGGGTGTCCAGTCTTTCCTGGGCAAAGTAAATTTCGTCAGCAAGTTCATTTCTAATTTCGCAGAGATGATTAGGCCGATCACCCTAATGCTGAAGAAAGATCAAGCATTCAAGTGGATAACGGAAGCTCGGGAGGCTTTTGAAAGGGTCAAGGAAGCGATCTCCACAGCCCCAGTGCTGGTTAATCCAGATCAATCCAAAGATTTTATAATGTATGCTTTCAGTAGCAAGTCTAGTATCGCTACTTTTTTAACCCAAAAGGATAATGAAGGAAAGGGGGAACACCTAGTGGCATTCTATTCTTGGACCCTAAAGGAATATGAGGCAAATTATAACTTTGTCGAAAGACATGCCTTTACAATAGTAAAGGGACTTAAAAAATTCTGCCATCTAATTTCCTGCAACAAAGTTCTGGTATATGTCGCACATTCGAGTGTGTGTGAATACATCATGGAAGGGGAGATCACAGAAAAAAGGGCTAATTGGATCACCAAGATCCTTGAATATGACATCGAAGTCAAGCCTACTAAGACTATTAAAGGAAGATGAATGTGTGAGTATATGGCGCAGAACGAAGAGGTCCTGTCGCGGAGGAGCAGCTAGAGCTCATCTTGATAAATGAATCAGAATCGGAAGGCGGTTGGCTGACTGATAGAGTGAGCTTCATGCAAATCAAAAAGTATCCGCCAGGCCTCTCATCCCAAAAAATAAGGTATTATTAGCTTCAGAATTGCGGATATACGCTGATAGAAGGAGTCTTTTTCAAAAGGAATTTCAATGGTGTTCTCCTGTGATGCGTTACTTCAGAGCAGGCGAAGAGGATCCTCGACGCATTCCACAATAGTGCTGCAGGCAGACATTTCTCTGCCAAAACCATCACAATTAAAATCATGCTTGCTTGCTATTATTGGCCCACACTTTTCAATGACTCCCACTCTCTTGTGAGGGCTTGCAAAAAATGTCAGTTCTTCACTGACAAAAGGAAGAATTCTGCAATGCCCCTCAGACCTATAGTGGCAGACGAACCTTTTGCGCAATGGGGCCTAGACTTCATCGGAATGACCAACCCAGTTTCTAGTGCTAGACATAAGTGGATTCTAACCGCTACGGACTACTTCACAAGATGGACGAAAGTTGTTCTCCTTAAAGGTGCAACATAAACAGAGATTGTGGACTTCCTCGAGGAGCTGGTGACAAGCTTTGGCCTTCTGAAAACTATCATTTCGGACAACGCTAGAGCATTTCTAGGTGCAAAGGTGTCACTTTGCATTAAAGAATAGTATATTCCTTAAAACATCATCAAACTATTATCCACAAGGGAATGGTCTAGCTGAGTCAACGAACAAAAGTTTAGTTCGACTCCTTAAAAAGATTGGCTCAGAACACCAAAGGGAATGGCATAAAAACCTCCGAAAAGCGCTTTGGAAAAACTACATAACTCCTAAGCAAGTCCTTAAGACTTCACCTTATGAGTTGGTGTATGGGAAAGAAGCACTGTTACCTATCTCCATGGAGATCCTGGCAATACAATTGTTGAAATCTCTTGAGATAGAACAAAATGACACCATGGAGGTTCGGCTCGCCGAGCTGTTGGAAGTATAGGAAAAAAGGGAGAATTCCCTAATAGCAATGACAAGCCGTCAACAGGTGGTCAAATGATGGTTTGACAAGAAGGCTTCTGACCAAGGTCTAAAATGTGGAGACTTAGTGCTAAAGTATGACAGCAAGGCTGCAAAGCCAGGTCAGCATGGTAAATTTGATAGCCTATGGGAGGGACCCTTTAAAATCATTCGGTGCAAACAACACAACACTTTTGTGCTAGAGAATATGGAACAGGAACCGGTAGGAATCCCGGTCAATGGGATTCATCTTAAGTTGTTCCATTAGGCATTAAGCTCTACTTTGTACATATGTAAATATCGCTTTTATTTTTATTTTCATTTCTTTAGCCGGTCTTTTTTTAAATCAGTTTGTATTTCTACGGAATTAACCCATTATTATTGACGGGTGGAATACCAAAGTTGCTTTACACAAAATACACCCATGTGTGGAGAAATAGCATATAAAACTTGCAAACCCATAAAAGCTTAAACACAGAACGAAAGAAAGAGCATGGATTTTCTTTAAACGATAAGATCTATTTATATATGTTCTTTTCGTTACAAAATGGTTGGGAAGCCATTTTTCAAATTTACAGGCATATTGAAGTATATTATATTCGATAGCCTTTTATCAGGCTTATAGACATTGGCAGGGAAACATATTTTTGAGCAGCAGGAGGGACACGTTTTGAGCAAGTGGCAGGGGTTTGTTATCCAAAGGCATGGCTGGCAGCAATTGATGCATTCACTGTAGCGTCCACTTTTTCCTCGTCCACAAGTTCCTCGGCAGCACTAGTAGCATCATTTGGCACGACCGCCATTGGCGGGGGGAACACCAGGTTCCTGAAGTCAATATACCAGTCTACGTCATAGAAAGGTATCACGTTGTAGCTGTGAAACAGGAAGTGCAGGGCCTGGGTAACCCTCTGTTGGTGCTGGTCATGAGTTTGTAGGTGGAATCCACTGAGGAATGGTAGCCAAACAACAACAGCTTCTTCCTCAATGAAGCGATGCAGGTCGCTGGCTGATGGCAGACCTACCCCATAAGCAGCATGCACAACGACCTCACCGAGACTATTTAGGTATTTTTTCGGGAAGATTTCTTTAACCAGCTTTAGGATAAGTGGTCTGGGAACACAAATGTCCAGCATGGACGCTACAAAGTGGGAGCATATATGTCGGTATTCACCTGATACTTATCCTCATATTCTATGCAATCTTTGCCTAAAACCCACTTTATGGCTACCATGACCAGAGAATGCTTATTCTTCGTCATCCTTTTCAGTCTCCTAGTTGAAATCTCTCCTAGGAATGTTGTCTGTGACTTATACAAAGTCAGGCGAACTGGGGTATCCATTGCTCTGACACTATCCCTAGGCTTCTGAGTTATCTACCACCTAACCTATGAGAGGGCTTGCTTAAAACTCTGTTAGTGGCCTATCACTTCTCAAATGCTAAGTATATTTTTCTCACTACTTACTGGCCTATTTATAGAAAATAGACAAGACGCATGTTGATCCTCTTCAGAAAATGTGATGTTATGCTAAGTTGTTTTGAAGGGAGAGCCTGCATTTGCTCACATTTTCGGGCCAGTTACATTTGTGATAGCACAACTCGATGCGTGCTTAATTAAATGAAGCTGATTAATTAGCTTTAAAAAGGTGGCGCTTGTTGGTAGTGAGACATATGGCTGTAGGCTATTGTGTCATCTCTCAAGCGCGTCCCGAAACCCAAGGCGATATTCATATCTTTTCAGGCTATGATTGTTTGCTTGGCGTAATCATTCCGGCCAGGATATTAATTGCCAGTGCATGCTAATGCAGGGTTGGCAAGCCAATTGCCAGCTCAAGTTCCAAGGAGATTAGAGCGTATCACATGATCGCCCAAATGCAATAATGAACTCTAGCTGCCTCGAAATAGTAATCAGTTCATTTTACACAATTTGCAAGGTTAACGGTATATACCGAATTAAATGCAAAAGGCTTGCTCTCGCCTACCACCTTGGTAAAGGTTGCTATTATTGCATGAAAAGGCTTAATATTTCAAAGTCTTTTTATAAATGCCAAGGATAAGTGTAGAGTTATTTTTTGTCTGTCTATCTAGAGCTGAGCATAGTCACAGTCAATCAGGAACTTGCAGGAATCTTCAGAGAGGGAAAATGTCAAAATCTTCAACTTAGCCAATGCAGGAGGAAATTAGCCAGGAGCTATTCACGGCTATTCGTTCTTCAGTAGAGGTATATGTCTATAAGGATGTGGCATACGCTACGCCTGGTATTCCCCAAAAGACAAGGAGAGCCCACACAGAAGAGCTGAATAAACCCAAGAAATGGAGAGACCAGAAAAAAGTTGAGGAAAAATGGGAAAATATCTACGACCCAAAGCTCGCAAAAAACCCTAAGTCCCTCAGAGAAGCAACTTGTGCAAGGTTATCGGGACCAAAGGCAGAGCAATCTATGACACAAAGAGTTTGGTATAGTGGTCTTCCTCAATACATGATCCCACTGGTGTACTATTGCTTAGAGATTGTTGATGCTGCTATCTAGTGTTATAATCCTGATACCCACTACATTGAAGGTCGTAACTTAAGAGTACATATCTCTGCAGAGGCCATCTGGCACATTTTATGTATCCCGGACCCAAGTAAGAGAAAGGAGAATATCGAGCCTTTTCACCTGAACAAAGGAGAGAAAATATGGAAGAAGATGAAAACTAGCTCAGAGTTCTTGGTATAGGAGACTAGTAAGAAAGACATCTCAGCCACTAAGGCACCAAGTGTTCTGTTGTCACGCGATTCGTTCCATGACGATCTACACGATGCTATGTCCATGCTAGCCTTTGTATGCGGTCGAGACTCCGATGAGAAGATAGAGACTTGCCAGAGCCACATATGAGAATTACCCATGTTTTCTGACCATACTGGGAGAAGCGGCGTAACCCGCAAATGGACAGAGATGAGGATTTTGTTGAATTGGCACAAATCCCTACGCTGGACACCAAGGGCCCATGGAACAAATTCTACTTTCTTGTGGTTGTGGCCCAAGATAATATCCCCATGGAGCGTGACATGTACAATAGGTTAAAGAATGATGAAGAATGGAGTGAGGAGAAAATAAAGGCTTTCTGGAAATATCGTTAGGAAGTTGCACAATTAGATGCTCCTTACAATCAACTACAAGATGACCAGGAATTTGAGAAGTGGTGGAAAGAGGGCCATCCCAGCCCAAGCTCTAGTATTGATAGGAGCAAAGAGAGTGATGAATCCGAAGAGCAGGAGGAGGAGGTGGCAACATCGGCTTCCCCTACGCAAAAGGAAAAGGTCTCTAGATAGCCCGCTTATGTGGCCACAAACATACGTTTTAATATATCAAGGGGCTCGCATACACTGACTTGGGCTACTAAACCAGCGAGGCTATCACTTCAGCAAAAGGAGATGACTGCCGAAGCTAGGGAGGCTCCAC
Organism: Sequoia sempervirens; assembly: GCA_007258455.2. NCBI lineage: Eukaryota > Viridiplantae > Streptophyta > Pinopsida > Cupressales > Cupressaceae > Sequoia > Sequoia sempervirens. The sequence continues at coordinate 563,203,481 of VDFB02270651.1, read as the reverse complement.
CCGCGAAACAACAACGCACACAAAATATTATCAGGGAGGGTTCGCAAGGACCCACCGGAGGAAGACCTGATGCTAGCTAGGTACCTGAGGCTGAAGAGGAGTCGCCGACAATTCTGGAACCACCATCAACCAGTCAATAGGTACATTTCGCTCCTTCTTCTCTTGCATCTTCCTTGGTATCTGCCTCTGCCTCACTGGCGACCCCTACCATAGGTCCTAACCCTCTACCTTCTACTTTTGGTTTGACTTATTCAGTTGGATTTGCCCAATTCTCGCAGGCCCACCTGCTTGTAATTACTCCTCTAAGTATACTAACGCTTGCCACTGCCACTCAGACTTTCCTTACCTCACTTTTGGAATGCATTCCCCCTGTCGGTGCCCATTCTTTTTCTGTTATGCTTATGGATCCTCTTCCATTGCAACAAGCTAACACCCCGTTAGCAACTCCCCTTTCCCGGTCAATCATCCTTACGGTTGATTCCCTGATTTAGCCGCTACAAATGCCTAGCACTACTATTAGTGCCCAAACCAAACTATGGAACGTGTCACACTTCTCTCCATAAATAGTCATTCTCCAGAAGAAGCAAATGCCTGCGCCTATGAAGGTTACCTATCCCTATGCCCTGCCTTTCGGTGCTCCTTTCGCAGGTGGGCTAGTTTCATCACTAGCCGAATTCATAGCATGGATAGATTTCGGAAAGGAGGCACGCGCAAATAGAATGAGGAAACACAAGGCAAAGGATGACAGTGATTCTATCGAGCCAAGAGTAAAAGCTCTGTATGATGAGGCCTGACAAGAATTAAAGTTCGCAACTATGTATCCAAGGGTAAGCAAGCCTCAGGGAGAAATGTAACCAGAAGACTATGAGATATATGTGGTCAGATTCGACATGAAGGTAGCCCGACCATAGGATAAGGTTGAAATCATGGAGGAAACACAACGGGTCGTCACTTCCGATTTCCTCAAAACTGGCTGCCAGCTAAAGAAGAAAGATGAGCAGCTCAAGGCAGCTAGGGAAGGGGTGAGTTTTCTGGAAAGGAAGGAGAAATCCTTAGAGGCAGATATTGCCCGAATGACTGAAAGGGTGCTGGCAGTGGAGGATGAGAGGAACAAGCTTCAAGGTGAAATTGCGAAGACCCAGGTTGCTGACCCATGCATAATAAAGGAGCTACAAAGCAAGAACCAGGAGGCGCAACAAAACCTATAGTTAAAAGATGAAGAGCTTCAGTGCCTCTGCCTTGAGCATAGTTAGGGAATGACACAAAAGGGTGAGGAATTGGAATGCCTAAAGGCTCAACTGGAGGAAGAGCTCTGAGAGACAAAGGCTTCTTTAGAGGAGCAATTAGCAAACCACTCCCGAGCTGAGCATAATTGGAATAAAGAAATGAACAACTATGCGGAGTATCTGGCGTCCGAGAAAAGGAAAAAGATAGAATTAGCTGAGGCCCTTATTTCAAGGGACGTGGAGATTGCTTCACTTAAATCTTCTCTATTGCCTTCCCTTGCACAACCTGATATCATTCCACTAATTAGGCAATTATACATTTCTCACTGGGAGAAAATCAAAACCTTTTGCCTAACTCTACAACCTACCCTCTGATTTATCAACAAGGCATCAAGGCTCAACCAGGAGGCCCATGATATAATTGAGCAGTTCCCACGATTCATCTTGGAGAAGGTTTCCGAGGTGAAAGACTTGCTCAACAAGCTATACTTCGTCTCTGATGAAATCTTTGCTGGAGCGGGTATTGAAAATCGGGACACTGCTACTCAAACAGCAAACAAATTCATTCATTGCCACTTCGCTTTCCAGTGCACTAAGGTAGCCATGACTTTTCTAAGTAAGACACTAGATGGCATACGGGGAAATTTCTCTGAGTTAGGAAAGATGGGGCTGCCGTCCCCATTCCTTGAGGATGGCTCTATTGCCACAACTGCACAGATTGCAGAAATCATTGAAGAGAAGGAAAACAACCCCGAGGTTTTCTGGGAGGTCAGCCATTCCCCAACAGTAGCCGACATTGAGGCATTCATTCATCCGCTCTCACAGCTGTTATTTCATATACAAGCAGGGGCTTGTTTACCCGATGTGTTGCCTCACAAAGAAGCTATTGATCTACGTGGAGCACAGGATAATTTGTGCAACATAATGAAGCCATCTGAAGCTAAATGGTCGCCTTTGCAGTCGGCCCTTTCAAATTTCTGACTCCACTAGCCCTATGGATAAGGCTTTGGTCTGCAAAACTAGAGAAATTTTGGGTTCTCCATTCCTTTGTCGAAACGCCCCTGATAGTCGCCAAAAGTTGTTAAAATAAATATTTGAGCAGCTCCCTTCGGGTTTATTTTTGCATTATGTGTGTGCTGGCCTATGCATCGCCAAGTTTTCTCAGCTTTTTATCAAAGTTTTGATCAACCACTTTGTGTGCCTACCCTTCACAGCTTCGGGTAACGACTTTCCTTTCGGGTCTTGAGGAACTGCACTTTGCGTCCACGTGTTGTGGTTGTGGGATGCTTTGTTTCTTATTTCGTTGGGGTCTCTTCGGGTTGCGAAAGGCTTCCATGAGGCTGTCATTTCTAAAGAATGTCAGAGGGCCCCACATCTCGCTATGTGTCGACCAATCACAAATATCTCAATGTAGGGATGAAATAAACAACCGCGGGCAGCGAAATGCTGCCATGTGTCTTTTACACCCAGCTGATGGAGCATTCCCTCCACTACGATGAGGTCCTTAGCCCATTGGACACGTGTTGCATTTTTCGCAAACCCTCGGCAGTGATGGGAGAAAGTTTCATACGGGCAGCGAAAGGCTGCCATGTGCCTAACGACTGATTTGTAATGCAAGCAATAGGCTGGTTGAAGGAGATAATGCTATTAGGTGTCGCTTTTCATAATCATTCACAGCGATGGGTAACACTTGTCTACTCGAGCCTGGCTAGGACCACCGCCATCATTGCAAAGGATGCACCTGTGCCTGGGACGACTGGATGCTGTGTTCCAGCTCAATGTTGTTGTAACGGCCTTGGGAATATGTTGATTTAGGCATCATTGCAAGGGATTGCGAGATCTTTTCAGTTATTGTTCTCCGAAGCAGTGGGAGGTTTTTCCTGCTATATATACTTTCTCTGTTGATAAGAAAGGGTCCAAAATTTGGGAAAAAAATGTTGGTTTTTGCAAAATACACTAGGCCTCTATTACTGTTTTAATTTAAATTGCAAAACTTTCAGGCTATGCCAATTGTTCGGCCTTTTTGTTTTTCATACTTTGATTAAACTGTAAACTGTGCTTTATACTATCTTACATTTCATTTGAAGAAATTTTATATATGTTGGATACAGGATTGCTTACCTAAATTATGTCTAATGACTCCTCTTAATGGTGAGAATGTATGCAACATTATTTTATGTTAAATGAATTGTCTATACTATAATCTTAAGTCTCTGACGTTTTGGAACACAACAACACTATTCAGGCCCTTAAATCTATGATTCATCATGCCCATCAGCATATCTTGGCGCATCGCCTTAGGTTAGACTTTGCTTTATTATATCCTCTTCCTTTTCCCTTTCCAAAACCCATTATAGAAGAAGCCGACTTCTCTAAAATCTGGAGGTTACTCAGTTTAGTGCAAAAGGTCCCCCTTAAACTGAGTTTTCCGTAAGACACGGGTTCTGAGGTTAGACTTTGCTTTATTATATCTGCTTCCTTTTCCCTTTCCAAAACCCATTATAGAAGAAGTTGGCTTCTCTAAAATCTGGAGGTCACTCAGTTTAGCGCAAAAGGTCCCCCTTAAACTGAGTTTTCCATAACACACTGTTACCTCATCAATTTTTGGCGTCAACAGTTTTCTAATATACTTTCCAAAAGAAATGAAGATTTTTCAGTTACAAATGATTTTGCCAAATGTTTTTGGTGCAGTAGTCATTTGATAACATAGCCATGGTTGGTGAAAACACAATGATCTGCACAGATGTTGAAATGGAAATGGTAGAGGAGTATGCATAAGTTGTTTAAGAAATCATACCCATAAGCATTAGACAAGCTCTTCAGGAATGTGATAAATAATTGAAGTAGTCATTATGGTTATTTTTTGCTAAAACAAGCCAATGCTAGCAACGATTTGTTGGGCTTTCCCATTAATCAAACCCTGGCTATGTCACTTCCCTCTGCCTGCAATATTCTATATCCATGTGAAATTGACTGGTGCATAGGTATGTATGTAATTACAAGTTTCCTACATCTCATTAACCAGATTGCCTTAAATTAAGATCTCCTTTGTAGTTCCGTTGTTTCTAAATATTTTGAGATCTTTGGGTATACCTACCCGAGCTTGGAAAAGCTCAAAGTGTAGAGGACTTTAATCTTTTCCTAAGGTTCAATCTTGTTAGTTGGCTTTTCTCACCTTCAACTCGAATATAGGTCTCTTCCCTTTATTTAGGCTTTGTTGATCCTTGGAGCCTTGGTAATGTTGTGAATATCTTAGAGCTGAAGGAGTGCAAGAAAAATCTCCAACACTTGGTATAGAGAAAGTTGCATGATCGGTTTTGGGTTCCCGTGAAGCATCTAATTCCTAGCAAACATCTAGTCTTTCCCATGTTGAATGAGTATCACTTTCACAAATTCTCTTCGATATTAGGCTTCTATCAAGATATTCTATGTTGCCTCCTTGTTGTTAACCATCCTCCACCTCAATTTATTCTTATAGAGGTAGAGGTTCTTTGATTACCCGTGACATGAGGAGTCCCTTGTCCTTTTGTTGTGCACTCTTTCTAAGAAGAGGAAGCCATGGTGCATTCATGTAATTTTCCCTTGAGCCATTTTTCTATTTTCTTTGAAATGAAGGAAGAGTGATCCTTTATATCCATGATTTATTTTTTAGAAAACACAATCTATGGTAGTGGTTTAGTAGCAACATAGAAAAACTCTTAATCAATGAGGTCTGAATTATCATCCACACCATCTAGAACTTCTAGTGAAACATTGAAAACACGTATTTGGTCGAGAGTCAATCTCATCCAATCTCTCCTTTGTACTTCTCTCTCATTTGTGCAATCTTCCCAATAATCCTCAAGATGAGGTGATGCTCATATAAACTCCCACCATATAAATTCTCTTTCACAATTTTTTTACTATAAAAGGATGGTTTGGGATTAAGAGGATGGAAGTTATACCCGAAGAGAGTTCTCTTGACATCCTTTGCATTTTCATTTGTTACACATGTAAAATGTGATAAGGTCATGGGGAAAGAGTAGCCTTTCTTTTTCATACCATGATATTTTTTGTTTAATAGACATTTGTCTACAAATTTAAAGAAGAAAATAAACTCATTGGAAAACTTGGGCAATTTCAATGAGGCATGTTTGAAGCCATGAATTCTCAAGTCATAATCAACTCTGTTGCCTCTAAAGATATTCTCACTTCTGGATTACCTTCAATTTTTCTTACATTGAATATCAAAAAGGCATTTGACAGACATGTAATCCTTATTACCTATTTCTCCTTGTAGCTACAAGAATTATTCATGAAAAGGCATAGTCTTTGTTAAAATACCATGACTTTTTAGCCCTGGCTATACAACTTTTGTACTCGTCAAATAGAATAAATATGACAAATTTCAAAATCTAAAACTTAGCACACAAAAAATTAAAATAGAACTATTCTTGAACATTTTGGCAGGAACTTCACTGGTCTATAGCTCTTGTTAGTACTTGCTTCAACAATACTATTGCAATGAGTTCTTCAACTCATTTTGTTAATTAATTATTAGTACATTGGTTTGGAACCAATTAAAAACTAAAATTTTATGCTCTTTAAATATAGTTTATTTTTTTAAAGTGACCATGTAAAATATTTAACTTTAAAAATAATAAAAATTATTTTGTTAAACATAATTGACTAAGAAGTTTCGGGTGTTATAGGTGAATTTGCAGGGAAAACAAGATAGACTATTATTTTTACATTTTAAGAATTTTTCACTTTTAGTCATTTCATTAAATCTTTCTAAAGTAAATAAATGTTACTTTGATAATTTAATAGGGTATATATATATAATCAACTTGTAATAAATAAACATTTTAATTTATAAATTTTTTAAATAATTAATAATAAGAGAAGAAACATTATAACATATAATATCTAAGTTTTAATTATTTTTAATATATATTAATTTTTTTTTTTTACAAAATTTATTTAATATATAATAATTAGTAATATAAAATTTATTAAATATAATATTTATTTAAATTTAATAATTAAATTAATATTTTAATATGAAACACAAAATCAAATTAATTATAATAATAAAAAAATAATTCAGTGTTGTTTCTAAATTAGATTGTGTTGAGATTAATTATAAAAGGGGAAGCATATTAAAACGGATAATCTGTCAAATCGCACAAGCCCATTGCACCCATTGGACGTGTTGGTTAGCAAGCTAGTGGGCAACCCCTATTCTATACCAGAGAACCACTTCTCCATACTATGTTTCTAAAACAAAATGAAATGAATGTAGAGTCGATGGTAGGCCAGATAACACTCTTCTAGGAGGGGAGCTTTCAAAGTAGTGAAATTACAATTACCTTTGTACAAGGCGCGTATAGAGGAAGTCACTCCATTTGTTTTGCTTTGAAACTTCTTCTCTTCCTATGTTTATTATTCATTTTGATCTACTAAAATTAATCATTTGTTGAAAGACGTGGATTCCAATTCTTACTATTCTTTTCAAGTTCTTGAAAACGGCCTTTGAAAATGTCACTTGTAGTTGTTGAGGAGTTAAAATAGACAAAAAAAAAAAAAAAAAACATTTCATATGATGATTTAATCAAACTTGTAAATACAACTAAACATATAAAAGTATTTATTTATTTCTACCACCGACCATAAACATAGGGAACCTATGAAAATGCAGTTTAGTGGGATTATACTAGCCCCAAAAAAAATTGTGTAAAAGGAGGGAATATCTTTGAATTATAAAAGTAATTGAGCATGTTTAAAGTAGTTGTCATAATTTAATTTATGAATTTTGAACATTAAATATGAATAAATATATGTTTATTTAAAAAAGTTATCATGTGATTAATTCTTTTAAATATATTTTATATATTATTGATACATAAAAATCTAAGTAATTATTCATTAGTCAAATATCAAACAAATAAATATTTTTGATTCATTACATATTTCATACAAGAAAAAATACAATAATATATCATAACCAATAAAAATACATTTAATTATCTTGTTCTCCAACTTCAACCTCTTCTCACTCAACACATGTGTATATGGCTAAAAAAAATACTCTGAGATGTCTCAATGAGGGATTTTTACCAACCACACCTCCATATGTGTCTTCTCAACAAGTGTTGATATAGGAGATTTGTTAACCAAATAGCAAGTAGTGGAAATAACTTCCACCCAAAAAAATTATTTAAGGCTAGCTCCACTAAGCATACTCTTAGCCCTCTCCATCAATGTCCTATTCATCCTCTCTACAGTTCTATTGTATTGAGGGGTATATTGAGTTGTATTATGCTTCTCAATCTTGTGTTATTTAATAAAACTCGCCACCATTGTCAATCCTTAAACACTTAATATTTATACTAGTTTGGTTTTCTACAAAAGCTTTAAAATCCTTAAATTGACTAAAGAATTTAGATTTTATTTTGAGAAAATGAACCCATGTCCTTCTTCTATAATCATCAATAAATGATAAAAATAAATAGATTTAGAAATTGAATGAGAATTAACTAAACCAAAAACATTAGAATCAACTAGATCCAACACCCAAGAAGATTAATGAGAACTAGAATAAAATTGAACACAATTTTTCTTTCGATATAGACAATTTTCACAAAAATAAAACTTGATATTACAATAATCTAAACTACTTATGAGGATAAATTTGTAATGCTTTAATACCTTTCTCACTAATATGTCTAAGTATTAGGTGTCATAACTATTGAATGCACTCAAGACAACTGAGAGGGGAGGTGAATCAATTGTACATTAAAATATCCAAAACCTTAATAAACATTCAAATCCACATCAATGCAATTAACCCTTAATCTGTTAGAATGATTTAACATGAAAGAAAATAACAAAAATTGAGACATATCAACACAATGCACAATAGACACCATATTTATGTGGAAAACCCAAGAAGGGAAAAACCAAGATGAGGATTAGCTCACAATATAAAGTAATTGCAAAATTGAATACAAAGGGCTCACTATCAAAGGGCTCACTACCCAAAAGAAAGAAGGGCTCACTACCAAAGGCTCATCACCAGATTACAAAAAAGAAGAAAGAAGAATGTTACAGTGAGAAATCCATCTCAATGCAACAAAAAAGATCCACCACAACATTACCAACGCATTCACAACCTCTCTAAAGATTGTAGAAACCTTCTACTCACTACTTCCAATGGTTTAACTCATTAGGCTTGCACTACACTTCACAACTCTGCAAATCACATCACACACTTCACCAATTTTCCATCAACATAACATTTATTTATACCTTCTTCAAATTTGAAAAAAATCTCCAAGGTTGGCTATGCACCTCAACCGTGCAAATTCAAATTAGGTTGGAACCAAGCATTCATGTGGTGGAAAGGAATGAAATCGGACGACATCACATCTTAACTCAGACCCAAAGCATACATATACACCATGCCACACTTCCATAATCATCAAAGAAAATTTACAATTAGTGTAAACACTCAAGGTCAACCAAACCTATGTAAACACCATTAACATTTAAGTACACGCTTCCTCAAATATACAGAAAACTTGTAGACCACACACAACACTTGAATATAATCTACGATATTCCACAAACACCTTGAAATCTAACAAGTTCCTTCATAGAAACTTTTATCTAAGGAATGTACACACCTAATACACTCAAACAACCTTCCATACTTTGTGACTATTGAAACCAACTTTTGAAACACTAAACCACAAACAAATTTGACTAAAGGTAAATATGATCATTATCTTGACACACTTGTAGAACTGCAAGACCAAAAACCAATCTATGGAGAAATGTGAAGCAAAACCATTTCTCCCAGACACCACTGCAACATAGTTCACACCTTGGTCAACACAACTTCTTCTACATAATGATCCAGGCCAAGAAATTATGGATATAACACCTATTGACACCTCTAACCATCATATCCAAACCAAACAAGAAGATATTCAACACAAAATAAATGTGGAGAAAAAAAAAAACACCACACTATACACCAAAACACCTCTGCAACACATTGTTTTCCTCTTTTATTTAAATTCTCTCAAAAGCACTTGGAAACCAAGCACCAAATACACATACTCATCATCTTCAACACTTCCTCATCACCACTAAACTGACAACATCCACAAACATAGGCTTATCAAAGAAACATTAAACGTTGACATTAGTACCACTTACTAATGACAACATAATGAAACTAATCAAAGCATCAATAGTTGGTGTCAATGGCAACACAAAAATCCTATTGACATCAATGAAAAGACCAAGTACTCATACTTACAACAATAACATTGTCTTCTCCATTGGAATTTTCATCTCCAAAGAATGAGAACCCTTAGGTACTTATAAAGCATGACCATTGAAAGTAGATGAAATATAATTATTTACTGCCAATTCCAATGGTGAGGATGAAGACTCTAAAGCTCTTTTCTTCAACTTATTATATGAACTATCACATTGAATAGTGTATGCATCTAGATGAAATAGAGTGCCTATTTAAACACCCTTAGTAAGAACCATAGCTCCTCTATTCATATTTTATCCTCCATTCAAGAAAATAACATACACAATATATCATTTCATTTACTTACAAAAATAAGGTTTCATGCCAAACCAAAGATATGCATAACACCATTGATCTCCTTCACTCTACCATTGTGGAATATGATCAAGACTCATCCACAACCAACTACACTCATATGAGATTCATCACCCAAGTACAATTCCCATCTTAAAACTCTCCATACTGTTAGAACCAACCCCAATGTGAGGCTATGTGGAAATATGCACTAGAGTCAATTACCACACATCTTTAGATACATGCATTATCAATGCTATGATAAAAGCAGACCACCATCATCCTAAGAGGATTTGTCAGAATCAAAATTTGAGGAATTCTTATTTTTATTCTTTGTATCCTCCTTACACTCCTTTCATATATGTCATAGTTTTCTCCATTTCCAACACTTCACCTTGGTCTTTCTAGAAGACTTAAATCTCCCACAAGAGTTGGATAGAAAAGTTTTTCTTGATTCTTATCCTTCTTTCCTTTTTCCTTTGATCTACCATGAAGTGCAAGAGCCTCATTAGTCATTTTAGAATATTTACCCCATATCTCTTCAAAAATTAATGATGCAACCACCTCATCCATCTTGAACTTGGTGGTGGTACTCCCAATGTCCATCACAAGGTGGTCCTATGAGTCTATAAAATAAAATAAAAAAATTCATGCAGCGACCCTCCTCCATCTTTACACCAATATAACTCAACTATAAAAAGCATATATTGAAGGCGTTCATGTGATAAACTACAAATACTCTTTCTTCCAACCTCAAAGAATACAAATCCTTCCTTAAGAATAACTTATTTACTAAGAATTTATCTTGATAAATTTATCCAAGCTTCTTCCATGGTGTTTTTAGAAGTAGTATTTTCATTGAGATTCAATAGAATGGAGTGTACCAAATAGAGCCTTATGATACTATTGGACTCTTGATTCATGCTAGCTGATTTTGTATCAAATGTTGTAGCCCATAAATCTTGTTCTATGAGCATTTCCTCCATCTTAAGCTTCCACAACTCAAAATTTCCATCATTAAACTTCTCCATATCAATCCTTCTAGATGTACTAGCCATCTCCTTCCTTCAACAATGTCACTAAATGCTCTACAAAAAGCTCCCACTCAAATGAAGGTCAATACAAAATCTGTCTACCCAACAATAGAACCAAAACTAGCTAGGCTATGATACCAACTAAAAGGAAGCAAGATATAAGAACATGTCCTAAACCAATTAAAAGTGAAGATAACAAAAATTTTAAACCCTTAAACAATTATAGTGAGAAGATACACAAATTAAATCTTAAATAAGATCATAAATAAACCATAATAATAGATTTGCATGGATCATAAAACTATTTGGAGAGAAAAAAATACACACTCCAAAGCACAACCCAATGTATTTTCAATTAAAAAAATAGGTTACATTACAATATTAGAGACAAGCTCTTATAAGAGTCTTCAGCAATAGAATTTCTAGAGCAATTCAAACAATAGAATAGTACCTACAATCAACCTCTTACAAATCATTCCATAAGCACTTGTATATATATATATTTTTAATAAATGACAATGATTTGAGATGGATTCCATAGAAGTCAACATGGTATATTTTGAGAGACTATATACATACAAAAACCCTCCTTAACATGCAATGCACATGCATGCATACATAACACCCTTAGATGCATAGGCACCTAAATTAACTATGTCTCACCTATCACAATCTATCATTCCTAACTTTACAACTTTCATAATTTGACACAAATGAAAAAACACCACTACAACATTGCTCAAACAACTTAACCATAACTTACAATAATAACCAAGCAATACTTTACCCCAAAGATTACAACAACTAGATATTCCTTTATTTCGATTTCATGATTTTACAATCATATTAGAAGAATCCATAGTTTCACAATCAAGCAATCATTTGTATTGAAATTTTCATTTTTCTATCAAATTTGTTTTAATTTCATATTTACATAGAATAGAAACTTTGATCTATATTCTGCTCTATTCTCCCATCAACTATGTTGCCTTCAATCTCCACTTTTCAAATATTTTATATTTCCATCACTTATGCTATTGTCATTCTACACATTGCAAATAAATTATTCTTCATTTCTCCAATATCATGTATATCCTTAGTTAGGAGTGTAGGTTGAAGTGATATTTTATCATTTTCAATTGAAAAAATATTTCAGTTCAATTTCAATTTTTTAAATTGGATTATGTTGTGCAATTTATCATTCTTTGGTTTACCATTTTTTCTCAATATGGACAAATGATGATATTTTATTATCATTCATCATTTAATCCAATTTATAAAAAAGGGAAAATAAATTTAAGTGCAAATCAAAGAAGATACTTAGAGGCAGATGTTGGAAAATACAGAGCAGCATATAACCAAAAGTTTATCAAGAAAAATTCATTTAAAATTTTGAAAAGACATAGGATATGAGGGGGTCGTGGCATATGAAAAGGCAAGGAGGCAAAGTAAATAAGGGGCCTAGTAAGTAAAATCAGAAGGAGGTTGCATGAGAGTGAAAGGGAATAGATTGTTGGATACTGTGGTTGTGTTGCTGATATGTGGTTGCCATTGATGTCAACACTATTAACATCATTGTATTGAAGGTTGTATATGTCAAGGATATTGAGAATTTAATTGTTAAGAGAAAGTTGCAAGTTGCCAGTGGAGCAGTGAAGGTCAAGAAGGTGTCTTGTTCATTACATTGAAGATTAGTTGTTGTGGACTAAAGGGTTTATTTCTACGAGTATCTAGTTCATCTACCAGAAGTTTTAGAGGGCCACATGAAGATTTGATTGTGTTATGGACAGTTGTGTTCTGACAGTGTTTCTGTGGTCTATGTCAGTGTTCCTGATTGAAGTTTATGTGATACTGGTAATCTCAATTGTTGTAGATACTTCTATGTTAGTTCTTGTTATTTTTGGATGCTTTTGGATGCTTCTAGATCATTCTCTATCCTTGTTGTACGTCTGTGTTAATTGGTGTGCTTGTGGTTGAAGTTTTTTCTCATGTGTGTTCAGGTTTTCATGTTCTTGGCTGACATGATGGTTGTAATGTGTTGCGGATCCTTGAAGATTGAAATTTTAATGTTTGGCACGCTCGAGGATATTATTTTGGGTCACATCATAATATTAGCTAATGGTGTTTGATTCACATTAAAAATTTATTTGTAAATTTGGGCTAACATTGTAAACATGTTTTATATTTTTGGTCGATGAAGTTGTTGATGTAATTCCATGTTACGAATATATAAGAGTGATTGTTTGTGTGAAGTTAGTGTGTGTGGTGTGAAGAAAAGCTAGAGAAGAGAAAGTGTGCGAACATTGATCTATTCATTTGATTCAAGAGCAGAAGTGTGAAGAATTCTAAGCGAAGTGTGAAGGAGTGTATCTGTGCTTAACTGGAACTATAATCAAGCTTTTGTAGAAGCTATTTTCTTAGTTCATACCCTATGGATCTAATCCAAATTGTTGTATATTCTTGGGTAGTGAGCCCTCTTGTATTTGAGCAGTGAGCTGCAGTGTGCCTAAATGCATGTGCATTCCCATTATTTTTCATTATAATTTTAACAGGACCGTATAATATTGTGGACTAACATCGACTGTGGTTTTTCCCCTAATAGGGTTTCCACGTAAAAATTATTGGTGTTCTCTGTGTTTTTGATGTGTTGATTGTTTATGGTTTATTCTTCATCAAATCTGAGATTAAGTTACTTTAAGTTAAGTTGAAAAGTTTAAATATTCTGTGACAACTGATTCACCCCCCCTCTTAGTTGTTTGTCCTTGTTTTTCCAACAATTGGTATCAGAGAAGGTTCCTCTAAAGAATTTTCAAAGCTTGAGGTGATCCAAGATGGCATCATACAAGAAGGATAGTCCTAGATTTGATGGAACAAACTACTCACTATGGAAATCCAATATGGAGTGTCATTTGAGGTGTATTGGTGAACCCTTCTAGAAGATTACAAAGAATCCATATGTTATTCCTCAGAATGGTCCTTCCACTACTGATGAGGTTAAAGAGGTTGAGAATAACATCAGGGCTATTGAATCTTTGTTGAGTGCTCTGACAGATTTAGAAATGACAAATTTGATAGGTCTAAAGATAGGTCATGAGATTTGGATGAAGCTGGAAAATTTGTATGAAAGAGATGCACATGTGAAGATGGCTAAGCTATAGAGTTTGAAAGGAAAGTATGAAAATTTGAAGATGGGTGAAGATGAAAATATTTCTTCTTTTATGCAAAAAGTAAATGAACTAGTGATGGCTATTAGATGTGTCGATGGTACCCTAGAAGAGGAAGAAATTGTAGCTAAAGTGTTTAGATCATTTCCTCCCTCTTACAAAAAAAAGACTCATTCTATTGAAGAAATCATACCAGTGACAAATGTGACAAGAGATACATTGATTGGTAAATTTGCTACTTTTGAGTTGAGTGAATTTGGTGAATCTGTTCCCAAGACTGAATCTGAATTTAAGGCTACTGTATCTAGAAGAAACAAGCAAAGATATGATCTAGGAGAGTGTTCTAGAAAGTCATTCAAGTATGAGAAAGAAATCAAACAGCTTGAAGATGAAGAAAGAGAGGTACGAGAGTTGGAAGCACTGATTGTAAAGAAAGAAGGTAGAGGACAAGGTAAGTATAAAGGAATGTTTCCTATCAAATGTTTCTCTTGTAATAAAATAGGTCATTTTGCATCAAGGTGTCCTGAAAGAGTTCCTAAGTCTAAGCCCAAATCTAGATTTCAAAAGAAATGTTACTATGTTGAAGGAGTGACTAATGAAGAATCTGATAAAGAAAATGGAAATGAACATGAATGAGTGTTCCTTGCTATCAAGGAAAATGATGTTCCTTTCCAAAATTGAAGAAAAGGATGATTGGGTTATTGATAGTGGATGCTCACATCATATGATTGGTGAAAAAAGCAAATTTGTAAGTCTAGAGAAATATGACGGGGGGGTTGTAAGATTCAGAGATAACAATGTTGGTGTGATTCATGGCAGAGGATCTATTTGTCTTGGTGGTAAGCATAACACTAATGATGTACTTTATGTTGAAGGATTGAAGCACAACCTATTGAGTGTTGGATAAATGGTGTACAAGGTTTATGATCTTCAGTTAAAAGGTGGAAGATGCAAGATACTTGGAAGTTCTGAAAATGTAATTGCTTCAGGTAAAAAGACGAAAGGTAATATTTTTCACCTGAATGTTGCTAGTGAAAGTTGTTTAATTTCTCAAGTAGATGAAAGTTGGTTATGGAATAGGAGGTTGTATCATGTGAACTTTGATAACATTGTCAAGGTAAGCTCCACTCAAGCAGTAAGAGATCTACCTAAGCTAGTGAAGCCTGCTAACACAATTTGCAAGGAATGTTAGATGGGAAAATAGACTAGAGTTTCTTTTTGGATCAAACAACATCATTCTAATGGATTACTGGAGCTGGCGCATACTGATCTATGTGGTCCCTCCGGAGTCAAAATTCTTCATGGAGAAAGGTACTTTATGTTGCTTATTGATGATTACTCTAGGATGATATGGGTTGATTTCTTAAGAGAAAAATGTGAAGCATTAGAGAAGTTCAAAATTTTCAAAGATATGGCAGAGAATGAGAAAGTTCTGAAAATCAAATGCTTAAGGTCAGATAGAGGTGGTGATTTCACCTCTAGGGAGTTTAATTCTTTTTTTAAAGAGAATGGAATCAAAAGACAGTTATCTGCTCCTCGAACCCCTCAACAAAATGGAATTACAGAGAGAAAGAATAGAACAATTCTGGATGCTGCTAGAACAATGATGATAGAAGGAAATGTGCCTCACATGTATTGGATTGAAGTTGTAAGCAATGTTGTGTACACTTTAAACCGAGTAAATGTTAATGGTAATTCTAGTAAGACTCCTTTTAAACTATTGTTTGGTTATAAGCCTACTATTAAATATTTCAAGATCTTTGGAAGCAAGTGTTATATCAAGAGAGATGATGACATAGGAAAATTTGATGCAAGAAGCGATGAAGAAATATTTCTAGGTTACTCTACTAAAAGCAAGGCCTATCAGTGCTATAACAGAAGATTGAGAAAAATGGTTGAGAGTGCAAATGTTAGAGTTGATGAGGACTCTACTAGATCATCTAGATACTGTGGATATGATTCAAATGACCAGGAAGATAGTAAAAACAAAGGGAAGGATGCTCAGACACAAAATCGACTTCAAATTGTTTCGGTAAATCAAGAAAGTCAAGAAGGAGAAACAAGTACAAGTGTAGAAGAAATAAAAGAATAACTAGAAGTTCGAGAGAGTCCCAAGGTTCCAAGTTATGTAAAGCTAAATCATTCTAAAAATAAAATTATAGGAGACAAGAATAAAGGTGTGCAAACTAGAAGAAATATTGTAGAAGAGTATTTCCTAATTTCCAAGATTGAGCCTAAAGATGTCAATGAAGCTTGCAATGATGAACAATGGATGGAAGCTATGAAGGAAGAACTGATGCAGATTGAAAATAATGATACATGTATACTTGTTCCTAGACCTAAAGACAAAAATGTGATTGGTACTAAATGGGTCTTTCAGAATAAGTTTAATGAACAACGTGAAGTGGTCCAGAATAAAGCAAGACTGGTATGTAAAGGGTATTCACAAATGGAAGGTATTGATTTTGAAGAAACCTTTGTCCCTATTGCCAAAATTGAAGCAGTAAGATTATTTCTTGCTTATGCTACATATAAGAACTATAAAGTCTATCAAATGGATGTGAAGTTAGCTTTTCTGAATGGTGAGCTAGAAGAAGAAGTATATATTGAATAGTCAGATGGATTTCAACTGACTGATAAGGAAAACATGGTTTTCCGATTGAAGAAAGCTCTGTATAGACTCAAGCAAGCCCCCAGATCTTGGTATGCTAGACTAGATAAATATTGATTAAAGCTTGGATTCAATAAAGGTACTGCTGACAACAACTTGTATTTCAAGTCAAATCATGACAAAGAATTGATTATTGAGGTATTTGTTGATGACATTATTTTTGGAGGAGATGATAATCTATGCATGAAGTTTGATGATGAAATGAAGAGTGAATTTGAGATGAGTATGATTGGAGAGATTTTCTTTCTAGGTTTGCAAGTTACTCAGCTAGACAATGGGATTTTCATATCTCAGTCCAAATATGTGAGAGAGTTGTTGAAGAAGTTTGGCATGGAAGAATCAAAGCCAGTTGGTACTCCCATGGAAATTGGATGTAAGTTAACACAAAATGATGATTCTCCTAAGGTGAATCAAACAAGATACAGGTCAATGATTAGTGGATTTCTCTATTTAACTCAGACCAAACCATACATTATGAATGTTATATGTATGATTGCTAGATTTCAGAGTAATCCAAAAGAATCACATGTGACTGTTGTAAAGAGAATCTCTAGATATCTGAAAGAAATAGTTGACTTTAGGCTTTGGTATCCTAAGGATGATGATCTTACTTTGAATGCATACACTAATGCAGATTGGGTAGGAGATGTAGATGACAGGAAGAGTACTAGTGGTGGTGCCTTCTTCTTAGGGGAAAAGCTAGTATCTTGGTTGAGTTACTAGCATAATTCCATTTCACTATCTACTGCTGAGGAAGAGTATATTGCTATTGCTAACAACTATACTCAAGTGATGTGGATGAAATAGATGCTGAAAGATATCAAAGTAGTATATGATGAGCCTATTATCATATACTGTGACAACTTAAGTGAAATTAACATATCAAAGAATCTAGTGCGACACTCTAAGACCAAGCATATATCAATCAAGTTTCACTTCTTAAGGGAGAAAGGGAATGAGAAAGAAGTCAGACTAGAGTATGTGCCTACCAAAGAATAGGTTGCAGACATTTTCACCAAGCCATTTCTGAAGGATAATTTTGAGTATCTCAAAGGGATGCTAGGGGTGATTACCCCTCCTAATATGAACTAGAGATGCATTTACTTGCATCAATCCATGTGCTTCATATATATTTCCTTTTATTTGGTACCAATTTATTCTTCCTTTTATTTGGTACAAATTCCTTTCATATTGGTAATTGAAAGTGGTAAATTAAATGGCATGGAATCAAGAGAGGTGTTGAATTGAGTTACAGGATTCCATAGTGGAGTGAAGGTTAAATAAACACTTGAAAATTTGTATTCTTGGCAGTGGGCTTTTGAAATAAATTGTCTTTAAAATATTGTGTTGTCAGGGAATGTTGAATTGGTATATTTAATTCACAAATAAAATTTTCAAGTTAAATTTTGTATCGTTTGCATAATTGTTTGTTGTGATTGGAAATTTGTGGCTAAGTGTATGCGGACTAATGAGAAATAAACAGGTCCAATACCAATTGTTGGGAAATTCAATCT
Source organism: Sequoia sempervirens (assembly GCA_007258455.2). Lineage (NCBI taxonomy): Eukaryota > Viridiplantae > Streptophyta > Pinopsida > Cupressales > Cupressaceae > Sequoia > Sequoia sempervirens. Next base: position 563,185,267 of record VDFB02270651.1, on the reverse strand, counting down.
TTATCCAAAAATGACTTCAATGGATGAGATACAAGGCTTGGACAACAACAACATGAAAATCTAAAACTTATATGCAAATCTGAAAATTAAGTCACATTAATAAGAAATTTTGACACTTATAGTGCTTGGTGAGATTTCTTGTCAAATTCTTCTTGCCTGTGAACATCTATGATATGTCTTACTACAATTATATTGATAATGGAGAGAAGGTTGATAAAAGAAAAATGATTTCATTTGATGATTTCATCCTTTGTAATTGTCACCACCAGTAAACTTCATATATATATGGTACTTGCACTATATTATTTTCCATGTTAAGTGATTTTTTAAAATTTAAAATTAAAAAATACTAGGCCACCAAAAAGTTATTCCCAATTTTATATTATATTAAGACATCTCGTCAAAAAAAAAAAATCCACAACTCATGGAAGTAGAGTGAGAGTGAGCGTGGGAGCACCCCCCCCCCCCCAATGGGTATTTTTTCAAAATTTAACCCTAGAAATTATCAATAGAAACACTCCTTTCCATGGTTCCAAGGAAATTAACGGGTTGTGAATCCTCATAAAGGTATTGAAAATTCAAGGCAAAAAAGGGATTGGTGGCTTTTACAAGGAGGTAGATGTGACTGGGATCTATAATAATCCTTGAGAGGGTAAAATCCAATCATTGCTCATGGGTGGCCTACAATTTTCCCATGGCTTGGTGGGCCTCCTTTGAGTTTCCCTCATGCTCCCCTTTCCCGAAAACTCTTTGTCACCCTAGTTTTCTCTTAGCACTGATGATAAAACTATATCACCACTTTACCTAACACACTATCATTGGGAACAAAACCCCTCAGTCATGGTCTATGGAAAGGAAAAAACAAAATCCCTTGGTGTATGTCCCACTTTATGCCTCGAAAACCAAAAAGAGGGGTCTCCAAAGTAGCTTGGCTCCCTAAGCACCCTCCAAAGTCTGCATTGCCATACTCCTCCTCTCAACTAGAGTACCAAGTGCACATATCTAAAGACTTGTTGATTCCCTTTATGTCTATCCTCAAAATTCATGTGTGTTGCAAGTATAAGCAAGTTTGGTGGTGTTGTCGCTAATGTTGTCATTGATGTCAACATAGTTTAGTATGTTGTAGATTTTACATGTATAATTGAGATGTTGTGAGTACATGGAGCTATCCTTATGATGTTGTAGATGCGCTAAAATGATTAGTTTCTAAGTTATTTTGAGAAAAGTAATCAAGAGAGAAGTCAGAGTGATGAATGAGTTCAGAATGTGCTTCAGTATGTGCTCTACGTTTCTTCTGTGTTGATCCTATGCTTGTACAGATCTGAAGGTTTGTTAATGGTGATCTAGTGGTGATATCTCCTAAGTTGAAGTTTGTAGTTTGATGGGCTATGAAAGTTACATTCACCGGTGTGTGAACTGTTCTGGCAGAATTGGTGTTTTGTGGACTGGGAGAAATGTTTGTACTCTACAGTCCTCTATTGTTCTATTTTAGATGTTGTGGATCTATAATGTATCTTGTAATGGTATTCTCTTGGTTGTGGATTTTTTTTTTTTGATTTGGGGATCCAAAAGTCAAGTTTCTGAGTTGTTGTATGTGTTTTCATAGTCCAGATGGATTGTTGGAAGAAGTTCGGTGTTCGAAGATCATTTCACTTGTTGCGGATGTATCTGAAGGAACTTGAGATGTGTTCTCGTGCATAATGAAGCGTTGTGCATTGTCTACATGTTATCTTATTTTGGGAAGTGTGTACATCAATGTTCATTTTTTTTTTCATTAGGTTTGGCTGACCTAGTGCTTACACTTCATTTGAAGAATTAAATTTAATTAAGAAAGTGTTTGGTTGATGGGTATGTGCAGGATTATCATGGAAAAAATAGGCCCTTAAGTGGCAATGAAAATTCAGAAAAATCAAAGTTAGGAAACTTGACATAAAAATTTGAATAAGTTATCTATATTATTTCAAAAATATGTAAGAATAGAATCTGTGGAAAATTGAATGTATTTTCTAAACTACTAAGTTTATTTTATTTTTTTAAAAGTCTATT
>VDFB02270651.1:563007421-563183121 GCA_007258455.2 Sequoia sempervirens | reverse complement strand
ACTTTTTACAACTTTACATTGCTTGTATCTGCAACTTTTCCACCTAGTAAAAGTCATCACCAATGTGAAAACGCCCGAGATAGTAAAACCGAAAGAGAGTTTTGTAGTGGTCCCAACACAATCCCGTAGCCTCAAAACAGTAGATTCTGTAAGCATCACTGGCCTCTGAGAAATAGACCTTCAAATATTGTTGTCTTTTAGCACTTTGGACTCTTAAGGGAAACTAGTGGGCAACATAGTTAACTTCTTCACAAACTTGGTTTGAAGTAATTTCATTCTTTTTTGTGCATTTAAAATGGATTTTTAAGCCTTCCACCCTAAAAGTGACCTCTAAATAACTTCAAACACCTTAACTAACTCATTCTTATTCATTTGTTTTGCAAACAAGCATTTTCATTTGAAGAGGCTGAGCTTTGATTTTTGCTTGTTGGATTGAATGCGGACCATGACAGAACTTTCTTTTTTCTAAAATTGTTCAACTGCTATGTTACTTGCATCATCTTAACTTTCTTGGCTTAGGACAGCTCCTACTGCTATGTTACTTGCATCACATTCTACTATGAATGGTTTGTCAAAACTTGGTAAAACTAAGATAGGTTGGGTAGCTATCTCCCTCTTCAACCTTTCAAATACTTCATTGGATTCTTTGCTCCACACAAACTTTGTTTGCAGTCCTCCTTTGATGGTGTCAAGAACTGGTGCACAAATTTCACTAAACCTTCTCACAAATTTCCTTTAGAACTGAGCTAATCCATGGAAACTCCTAACTTATGTCCCTATCTTTGGAGTAGGCCAACTGAGAATGGGGTATCTTGATGAGTTTCAACTTTTGTACTACCTCCTCTGAGATGACATTATCAGTTGATCCTGAGTCTATGATGACCTTGCAAACCTTACCTTGTATCTTGCACTTGACTCTAAGAAGATCTCTCCTTTGTTTGTGTTCATCCTCGGTAGGTGCTTTGATCAAAATCCTTCTTAACATGAGTTGTTCTCCCTTCTCTGAGTTGTCCACCTCTAGAGTCTCTACCTCTTCCTTTACCAATTTGATGGGGAGACTTACCTTTCAAGAGCACTCTTGCTCTTCCCAAGACCTATTACATGGTCTTCCTAGGGCATTCCTCTCTACCCTATTCAGGGATCTCTCCTAAACCCCTCTCACCTCATAAGACTCTCCACCAATTTCAAATTCTTCTCCATTACTCTCAATTTGCCACTAGGCTTCCCTGGGCTCCAAACTGATCCAAAGTGTCCTAACCACTCCAAGGGCTAGGAAAGGTTATTCTACTATCTCTTTGTTAATTTGACACCTCACTGATCCATCTCATTGGATTATTTCATCATTCTCCCATCGCTTTCTTGAAAAACTCCATTTTAGGCCTTGTAGCCTTTAGCACCAACTAGGCCTCCTAGAACCTGTTTTCTTGGCTTTTCTCAAAAACGGTCTTAACAACCCCAAAATATTTTTTGATATTATTTCTAGTGGTACCCTAGGCTTCAATATTTACCAGGTGTAAGGTCTCCCAAGTGGCCGTTCATATGACTATCCTCATACCTCCCTAATTTCAAGGGTTTCAAGGGTTTTAGCTCCTTTTTCCAACTTTGAGGGCTTCAATGACCTCCTCAACTCTCTTCCTTGCACACACATGTCTAGAATACATGTTCCCACACTCCCATGCTCTTGATTGGCACAAACCAATCCATTTAGCATCTTTCTTTACTACTGTCCTCTCCAAGCCACTAGCCAGAATGCACTTGCACTCGCCTAGTGCTTGATAGTTTCTTCACTTCCCTTGCAAATAAAGACTCCTAAACCTATATGTACATTATTTACATAGTCCCCAGCTTTATTCCAAGTTTCCATGAGAGGAAAGTGGTGCAGGAGCACCTATGAAACATTAGGCATTTAGGAAGTCTAGGATGCATTTCTTTTATTTTTGATGTTTATCATGAAGGTCATGTTGAACATTAAGTAGAGAAGATAGTTTAGGGATGTGGTTGATCTTTATGATAGAGGTTGAGGAAGGGTGAATGGGTTTAAAAACTTATTTTACTTAGTTTTCAAGAAAATTGGCAAAAGATGCAAAATGGTACACTTTGCAACTTTGCCACATGATAACTTACATGTTCGACCAAGGGAGCATAACTGATTGAGGAACCCTATATAAGGTGTGCCTCGACTTGAGAGCAGGGTTGGAAGTATTGGTATTGTGGGAAAGTTTTGTGAATTGAAAGAAAAATAGTGTTTTTGTGTGTTATTATTGATTTTTGCTTCAAAGTAGAGCTTTAATGGATTGAAATTGTTACTGTGTTATGTGGAGGATGTAGTTTAGTGTTTTCTCAAGCTTAGTGTGCCATATTTTAGTCTTTTTTATTCGATTTCAATCATTGTTTGTAAATAGTTTGCTTTAACCCTGTTCCTAGTCTAAACCAGACAATTTTGTAGAAATGGGGTGTTAGTTCACTTTCCCACTGTACAAATTGTATGGCCCTTTGGGAATAGTGACTAGACTCCATGTGTGTACATATGGTAGGTTTTAGGGTTGGTGTGAGCACAGGAGCTGTTGGAAAAGTCTTTCCCTAGGCGAGCCAAGGAAGAGTCTGGCTAGGGAAGACAAGGAGTGCAAAGCACATAACTTGCAGGGGTGATTGAATTTTGTTGAATTTCCTTTTTGTGAAGGTAGATGTGAGTCTTGCCAAGACTTGGTTTTCAAGAGGAAACTCCATCAGTCCATCTAGTGTGAGAAACACTTAGCAGATTGAAAGCAGCCAGAAAAGGCTTAAAAACCATAGTTTTTGCCCATTTTTAAGTGGAGGCATTGTACGGGCAGTTAAGACCCAAAACCTCAAAAATCCTTGAGAGGTGTCCATTTGAAGCAAGAACCTCAAAGAAATATTGGGGGTTCTTTGGAGAAATTGAGAGAGTCAACCAGTTTTCTTGGAGAAGGAGACCTAATTGGGGCTTTTAGGCTAGTATCCTTTTTAAGACCTAAACAAGGGTTTGTTGAAAGCGACCAAGAAATGGAGCTAGGAGGATACTCAAGAACCAAAATTGGATGGATTGCAATGAATTGAAACTCCTCCACACCCCTACAAATCAACGTTCAATCTTTGGAGGTATTGTTAGTCTTTAGGGCAGATTAAAGGCTAAGGAAGAGTTAGAGCTATGGCACCAAGATTGACTCGGTTGGTTGAATGGTGATGGTAGTGGGGTTGGCCAAGAGAATCAGGGGTACCTAAACATGAGAAGGGACCTATAGGTTAAGGTGGTGAAGCAAAACACCAAGCAGGTCTTGCAAGCAAGATCTTAGAGTAGGAATCTATGATTGATTCCTCCGACCCCTCCCTATCAGAAAGCCACGGGAACTCAAGTGGGACTCATTATTCACAAAACTGGCCCAAACCGACAGTGAGTCCACAAACCCAAAAACTTGCAAAACCTTAACCAGTTGGTCTAAATGACTAATCTAATGCTAGGTACAGTAAGTAAATGAAACAAATGAAACACTCAAAGCATCAGGTTAATCCTTTCAATCCATTCTTGACTGGATGAAGGCTCAAACACAAAAATGCACTCAAAAGTTGTTGAATTCCGATCACACAAAAATGCTCTCCAAGTCTCAATTCATGAAATTGAACTTCCAACCCAGGTATTATGGTTTGGATGACCTTATATACCTTTCTCCCAGGTTCTAGGACCCTTGGGTCGAACTTAGAACAACATTAATGCTATTTTTCAACTTTTAGGCCAAATTGCCAAGGCAACATTGCCAAAATGCTTAAATTGCCAAGATTTGTCTAGGAACTCATAAAGTTCAAGACTCTAAGCCAAACCTACCCTAACACACTCTTAAAAACAACCTAGGGACTTTATATCATAGTCCTTATTCCCTTGGTGGTTGGCTAGAACCACCTACAAGCCAAAAATCACTAAGATCTTCCAAAAGACCTTAAGGTGCTCCTGCACCAGTTTGGAGGATGAAACTTGTTTGGATTTGTGAGGGAAATTTCACATAAAGGTTGCATCTGTATGCCAAGCATAGTGGATTTTAGCATCCCAATATTTTTCTAAATTTTTTTTTGATCATTGTAATCTTGGTTATGAGCAAACAATTGACGCAAAAAAATTGGAATCATCAAGTGAGTTATTTGAATTAAATACTCTATTCCAACCAACTTATATGTGTAGATCTATTTATCATATGTGAATGTTTTAGATCTAAATATCTTGTTTAAATGTTTTGGCTGATTTTCATTGAATTATTCCAAATCTAAGAAATTTGTATGAATAATTTAGTTAAGGATCATTGAATTATTTGAAATGTATGAAATTTTTAGGGTTAATCATATGAGTATCTAGTTGTTACTTATGCAATGTGAAATAATGATTTGAGTTTGAAAGATGTGCAATGCAATGTAATCAACAATATGAATATAAACTACATAATATTTAACCATTCTTTTTATGCTATTGTACATTGATATTTAACCATTGCTTCAAAGAGTTTAATCATGCACATGAGGAGGAAACTAAATTTCGATTTTCATCTTCTATATATATCAAATTATCCAATAATCAAGTGTATGTCCATATACAAAAATGGCATCAACGCCAACTCAAACAAAGTCTTACAATATGTGGCATATGCCATCTCGGTATCTATTCAAAATTTACATGCCAAAATGTCTATCTCATCCTAAACTACTGGTGGATCATCAAAATGGAGCCTCTTTGAAGCACTCGTTGGCTCTGAAGGTAGCTGCACAAGAAAAAGTCAAACCACAATTGAGATTAGATATACTATATAATTTAAAATTGAATAATTAACATAAAAATCAATACACATTGAATTATAATTGAACTCTAAAATTGAAATCTTGATTACCTGAAATATACATCTCTTTGAAGGGTCAGGAGTCCTAGAATATACCCCTCTCAAAGAACTAACCAAACCAACTTTTGTAACGGCCAATCTATATATGTGAAAAAAACATGAAATTGATCCAAGTTAGCATAGAATTGTCAGTAATAAGAACATATTTACCAAGCACAAAATAAAATAAACACATACCTCTTTAGGTTGATCTTTTTCGTATCTCCTTAGGTGTTTCAACACCTCCTCCTTGAGGTGTTTCAACACCTCCTCCTTAGGTGTTGAATACCTACTCCTTGGTGTTGTGGCACTTATCAACAATGATGTATAGCTCACAACCACCTGTACATAAAATGACAAGTACATATGAAACTACGAATCTATGTCAATGTATGCATAATCAATAAAAGATCTTATAAATTTTAATTCAATCAAATTTGAGTTCAATTACCTTTCCCTTATCCAACACTATGCCTCCATAGTCTAGAGAGCATCACACCTCACTTGCACTAGGTGTTTGCTACAAGCAGAGAGTAAGACAAAAACATAAGTTAATATATAATTTCATTATTGACAATTCAAATGACAAGCAAATATACAGTAAAAAAATGTAAATGAGTGAGTGAGAAAATACATACTGTGTGTGTCGAGGCCAAATGAAATGGCCCTAAGGGTGCTATCTGTCACCTGTGTGAGCTCCTCCTCAGACATTAACTGTTAAATAGACCATGTAAATAAATATTAGTACTTGATACTATCTCTTATTAATATTCATTTTTAAAAAAATGCAAGTTATGAATTGACACCTTAAATGTTACCTGTGTAACTACTCCAATGTCCACCTCTCTAGCAGGAGAGGACTCTATAGGGTGTGCTCCACTCCCCTACGTGTGATCTACTATAATCTCCACATCCTGGATGTCATAATCAGAAGTGTCTAATGGATGCTTAGGGGCTGTACAATAGGACCCAAACATATTTGTTGGCACGTATTGAAAATATGTGGAAAATATGTGGCTCACAAATATGTGGACCCGAAGGAGGATGATGCAATAGCACTGGATCCATCACCAAGATCACCAGACTATGGCTGAGCTACTAAAGAAGCATGGGAAACCAAAAAACCACTCAAAGAGTGAATGGCCTGGATAGTTTGTGTGGCTGCATCCTCCGTAATATCTGGATGTTGTACTGGAGGTGGTAGAGGAAGGGGAGGACAGGGGAACATGTGGCGCCTAACTACTCTAGCTGCCCCTGGCCTATCCTGAGGCATACCTCTACCAACGCCCTGGAAGGGTTTAATGTCAAAGTAATTGACATGATGCCCTAACAAAAACTCAGCATATAATTTTTTAATAAAGTAAAAAGGGTACATCAAGATTATTGTTGGGTGGTTTATCAAAAACTATACACCAATGATCCCAAAATTTATCTACTATGCCCCTATGCATGCACCATTTTATAGAAAGTTTTGGCTTGTTAACATTAACTGGCAAACCATTGCTGGGGTTAATAAATAAAGAGGCTATTTGGGATTTTGTTATTTGGAGATCTTTCACATCATCATAAGACATTCCACATGCATAATATTGCCTCATGGTTTCTCGCCACGAATGAAATGCATTATGTTGGGTGGAGAGGGTTTCTACATTTGTAATTATTCCTGTCAATGTGGTTGACATATGGGATAATCGAGGGATTTTCCTATAAACATCACAAATGCCCCTCAATTGCTCCAATTTTTCATGAATTAACTATTCAATTGATGGCTGTAGGTGGTGGAGCATTTGGAATTTCTGCATTTTGATTCTCAGCTGGTGGATTTTCATTTTCAACTGGTGGAATTTGTGCATTTTCATTCTCGGCAGCCATAATGCTTGATTAAAGTTAAAAAATAATTAATCTAAAATTAGACAATATAAATGAAACACTATTTTTAAATCAAAATCCATTAAAAACATTCATTTTTTATCAAAATCTATTTTGAACTCAATTGTTTCATAAAAATTCAATCAAAAACCCTATTTTGAAAAAAAATCCACAAAAAACATTCATTTTTTTTATCAAAATCCATTCTCAATTCAATTTTTTCATAAAAATTCAATCAAAAACCCTATTGTGAAAAAAAATCCACAAAAAACATTCATTTTTTTATCAAAATCTATTCTAAACTCAATTTTTTCACAAAAACTCAATCAAAACCCTATTTTTAAAAAAAATCAACAAAAACCATATGAAATTATTCAAATCTAAATCAAAATTGAATCAAATCAAATGAAAATAAATAAACTTACCTTTCCAAATCAAATTTAGCCTATATCGGATATCCGTTACGCGAACAATGGATGAACAGTGCACCCGCGGGTTCTTCTCAGCCAGTTCTTCTCAGCCGAATGAGTTCAAAAAAGAGACAGAAGTGTTTAATATATAATTTTTACAAATCGGATATCCGATCCAAATCGGATATATCCGATGTGTAAAAGTAGCTTTGGTGTTTGGTATGGTGACACCCGAGCCTACAAAAAGTCAACATGTTCTTTTCACGTTTTCTCGGTCGATGAAAGACGTGTTTTTTTCCTCATTGCCACTTTTTGGCCCACCATTAACCTACACATACCCTAATCTAAGACATTATTTTTGGTCTTGGTTAAGTATTTTTATTGGTCCACTCTCATTCTTTTCCACTGCGAGAATATTGAGATTCTGACCTAATCTGAATTTATGAAATGAAGTGTATGTGGCTGACCTTGGAGAAAGTTTCTAAGGTTGAAGATGGTATAAATGCAAGTAAAATTTTGAAGATTTAGATGTAGATGTAAAGTGATGAATTAAGCCACAAATCAAAAAGGAGAAGTGTGTGAAAGTGAGTTGAGGTATCAGTACTTCATTGTGTTAGATTCCCGAAGGTAGTGAGCTAAAGGTTTCTACAATCTTTTGATCAAGGTTGTGGATGTTTGTTTATTGTTGTGGTGGATTTTTTTTTCTCTTTTGTATCAGTAGGTAGTGAGCCTCCCTATTGGATAGTGATTCCTTTTTGTAGGCAGTGAGCTTCCCTTATAAGCAGTGAGCTTTTGTATTTGGACAGTAAGTCCTCTTTTGGGCAGTTAGCCCTTGGTAGTGAGCCTCTGTATTTGGTTTTATAATCTCTTTATATTGTGAGTTAATCCTCACTGTGGTTTTTCCCTCATTAGGTTTTTCATGTAAAAATCTGGTGTTCATTATGTTGATTTTACTTTTTGTTATCTACATTTCATGTTCATACTTAATAATAGAATAGTGTGGTTGTGGGATTGATAAGTGTTAAAGTTTTGAATTTGAATTTGTGTGACAACTGATTCACCCCCCTCTTAGTTGTCTTGTTCCTTTTAACAATTGGTATCCGAGCTTTGGTTCCTTGGTGTAGAGATTAACCGCTTAAGGAAGATCTAATGGTGCATAAGTTGTCGATCCCTATGTTCAATGGATTTGATTATAGTGATTGGAAAGTACAGATGAGAGGATATATTGTTTCTCTTGGTTACAAGACCTAGAAGGTTGCTGAGACAAAGAATGTGCTCTAGTGAGTGGTCCTTCTTCTGCAGATGAGGTTTCTACTTATGAGGAGAATGAGAAAGTGAGGTATGCTATTTACAGTGCTTTATCTAAAACTGAGTAAACTAAGGTTCTTTCTTTAGATACCGCTTATGAAGTCTAGAAGAAGTTGGAAGAACTATATGAAGGAAATGAAAGAGTAAAGTTGAAAAAGAAGCTAGTGACAAAGTGCATATATGATCATTTGAAAATGTAAGAAGGTGAAGAGTTTACAAGCTATTTCAGGTTGAGATGATAGCAAATGAAGTTAAGAATCAAAGGGGAAAGTTGACCAATGAAGATATAATTGAGAAGATCCTGATCACCCTACCAGATTGCTACAGTGATAAGATCTCAATTATCGAAGAGATGTATGATCCTAAGAAGTATACTAGGGTATGTGTAGGATCATGATGGGCCAAAAAGTGGTGATATGATGGGTATGTGTAGGGTATGTGGTAGACGACTTTTTTTTAGCCAAAATTGATGAAATGAAAAGGGTTTTTAAAGGAGATTCTCAACTTTCCACCAATATAAATTATGCTTTACTTTGAGTTTAATAAATAATTATTATTTATTTTCTATTTGAATTATGACTAAAATCCTGATTGATAGGCTGGTTGAAAAACATCTATAGCTTTCAAACGGTATCACATTTTTTGAATCTAAAACATGCATCATATTCTATGCTTCACACTAAAGGATTAAAAAAAATGAATTTCATGAATTTTTGACCAAGTTAAGGTGGTCAGACATATACGTTTTTATATTTTTTAAAATTTGTAATAAAATTCATAATTAATTATTTACTTGAAAATTACAAAAATATCATCACATTGGGACATGAGTCTCATTTATATCTGTAATATTAGAAATATTATCATTTTATTATAGCCAGGGTGGTCAAATAGACATTTCTTATTTTTTCCCTTAAAATTTAAGTATACTACATTGAAATTAAATTTCACCAAATAGATTTTTTTAAAATAAACCTAGTAACTTAGAAACTACATTCAATTTGCTACAAATTATATTCTTACATATTTTTGAAATAATATAGATAACTTATTCAAATTTTTATGTCAAGTTTCCTAACTCTTATTTTTCCGAATTTTCACCACTTAAGGGCAGGGATCATCATGGAAAAATAGGCCCTTAAGTGGCGAAAAATTCAAAATATTAGAGTTAGACAACTCAAGACAAAAAATTTGAATAAGTTATCTATATTATTTCAAAAATATTTAAGAATAGAATCTGTAGAAAATTGAATGTAGTTCTAAACTAATAGGTTTATTTAAAAAAAAAATCTATTTGGTGAAAATTTGACCCCAATGCGAGTACTTAAATTCAGGGAAAAAATAAGTAGGTGTTTGTCCTGACCACCCTAGCCACAAAATGATAATATTTTTTATGATATTTTAGATATAAATAGAGGACTCATGTCTCGATGTGATGCATATTTTTTTGTAATTTTTTTCTAAGTAAATAATTAATTAATTTTTTTATTACAACTTTTAAAAAATATAAAAACTTGTATGTTTGACCACCTTAACTTGGTCAAAAATTCATGAAATTCATTTTTAAATCTATAGTATGTGATACAAGAATGTGACGCATGTTTCAAATTCAAAAAATGTGATACCATTTGGAAGCTATAGATATTTTCCAATCAACTTATCAATCAAGACTTTAGTCATAATTCAAATAGAAAATGAATAATAATTATTTATTAAATTAAAAGTAAAGCATAATTTATATTGGTGGAAAGCTGAGAATCTCCTTTAAAAACCCTTTTTGTTTCATCAATTTTGGGTAAAAAAAGTTGTTAGCCACATACCCTACACATACCCATCATATCGCCACTTTTTGGCCCATCATGATCCTGCACATACCCAAAGATAGAAACAACATTTAAGGCAATGAAGATTGAAGATGATCCAGAGAGTGGTGGTTCTAATGAGTTGGAAACGAATTTCACCAGAAAGTTGAAGGTACCAGAAAGTATAAAGGTATGTTTCCCTTTAAATGTTTCAGTTGTGGTAATATTGGTCATTATGCTTCAAGATGTCCAAATAGAGTTGTACATAAGAAGAATAGGGATTATAAAGATAAGGATAGAAAGGAAAAGAAATAAAAGAAACTATATTATATAAAAGAAGAAGCCAAAATATCTGATGATGAATTTGATTATGAAGGTGATGATAACGAATGCTTATTTTTAGTTTTGGAGAATAAATTTGTGTCTACTAACCTAAGAAAATGTGTAAGAAAGAATCATCTGGAGGAATAGATAATTGGAGATAAGAGTGAAGGTGTAAAGATAAGAAGTAAAGTAGCAGCTGAGGTAAATATGTGTTTATTCTCTAAAATTGAACCTAAGACTATGAGTGAAGCATGTGAAGATGAGAGTTGGATGAAAGCGATGAAAGAAGAGTTGCAACAAATAGAAAATAATTAGACATGGGAATTAGTTCCTAGACTCATGAATAAGAATTTAATTGGTTCAAAATGGGTGTTTTAGAATAAGCTAAATGAAAATGGTGAAGTTATAAGGAATAAAGCAAGACTAGTATGCAATGGATACTCACAAGTTGAAGGCATAGACTTTGAAGAAACATTTTCCCCTATGGATAGAATGGAAGCTATTAGAATGTTTTTGGAATTTTCTACCCACAAGGATTTCAAAGTGTATTAGATGGATGTCAAGTCAGAATTTCTGAATGGTGAATTGGAGGAAGAAGTATACATGGAATAACCTAAAGAATTTTAGTTATCTAAAAAATGAGACATGGTTTGTGTTGGTTCTTTTCTAGTACATCTGAGGAATCTCTAAGGGATAGCCAATTCCTATAATCAAGATCCCTAAAATGACTGGCCAACTAATAAGATTCAGTCAAAGACTAAGATCTTTTGCACTTTAGGCTCTGTGGGACCAAGGAGGGTGTTCCTATTTATGTTTATTTTGAAATATACTTTATAAAACATATCACTTTCACAGATCAATTTGAATGAAGGATAATTACGCAATAGTTACTACGAAATTGTCTTATCTCTAAGTAACCTGCTACCCATTCATCAAAGAAAACATTCCTCTTGGTAATTGATATGAACATGTATTAATATTAATGAATTTCAAAGTGAATTTGAATTTTGACCTTGAATCGGTTATTGGACAAACATTTGATTAACCCTTTAGGTCAATCTAAAAGAAAATAGATATAGTGCCTTGTAAATTGGGCATTGGAGTCACATAATAACATAGAAATAACTTTAAAATATGAGGGAATGAACTACTCTCACAGTAACTTTGCACTATGTAGTTCACTCTTTCTGATACATAACTGCTTATCAAATCCTGTGCAAATAATGGCAAATTTATGGCCCCATTTAAGAATTTTAATTGATTACTTGAACCAAAGCAGTAATGGAAACATACATTCAAACAAATGTTCAAGGATGAATGAAAGCATCATTAATGGGAATTGCAGGATCATCATGGAAAAAATAGGCCCTTAAGTGGCAAAAAATTCAAAAAAATCAAAGTTAGGCAACTTGACATAAAAATTTGAATAAGTTATCTATATTATTTCAAAAATATGTAAGAATAAAATTTGTAGCAAATTGAATGTAGTTTCTAAACTACTAGGTTTATTTTTTATGAAAAAAAATCTATTTGGTGAAAATTTGAAATTACAAATGCACTAGTACTTAAATTTAGGGAAAAAATAAGAAGTAGGTTTTTGTCTAACCACCCTAACCACAATAAAATGATAATATTTTTCTATAATATTTTAGATATAAGTAGAGGACTCATGTCTGGATGTGATGCATATTTTTTTGTAATTTTTTTCCAAGTAAATAATTAATTATGAATTTTTTATTACAACTTTTAAAAAATATAAAAACTCGTATGTCTAACCACCTTAACTTGGTCAAAGCTTCATGAAATTCATTTTTTTTTAATGTGACACATGTTTTAGATTCAAAAAATGTGATACCATTTGAAAGCTATAGATGTTTTTCACTAAGCCCATTAATCAGGAATTTAGTCGTAATTCAAATAGAAAATGAATAATAATTATTTATTAAATTCAAAGTAAAGCATAATTTATATTGGTGGAAAGCTGAAAATATCCTTTAAAAAACCTTTTTGTTTCTTCAATTTTGGGATAAAAAAAGTCATCAACCACGTACCCTACACATACCCATCATATCGCCACTTTTTGGCCCATCATGATCCTGCACATACCCTAACATTTCATTCAAAATTCACAAAAATTCACATCAGGAGAGTATATGTATCAAAATTATACGTCTACTTATATTTATCAATCATATCTATAAGACAATTTAAGAGATTTGCATATGTTCTTCAAGACTCAAAGATAAAACAACTGCTCTCTTCATTATCTTCTATACCTAATGTTCTACCCATGTATATACTCAACTCAAAACTTGACCGAAATTTTCATGCATCTGCAAATGAGCTTTGAATTCCCTTTTATAAGATAAGAGAGAAAACAAGCCACCAACTCAAATGAAAATTTAATACCAAAATTTCATTTCAAAATCCCCATATGATGATTACATTGAGCATGAGGGAGACCAGAATTACCAAAACCACCATGAGGAGAGAATAAAGTGCGACCAAAAACCTCCTCCACTGCCCAACAAGCCACGATGGCAATACCCATATCACCATGAGGGTATATAGTCACCCTTCCACACCCCAAATTTGTGCCACACACACAAGGAGGGAAAACGAAAACCCAAAAAATATTTATTAACACAATTTTATTGCTCTCCACCTTCATTTCACATACTAGAAGACTTTTTGTTAGCCACACACTCACCTCGGTACACACAGCTACTCCAAGTAACAACAAGGGTTAGAGATGAGACCTCCACCCCTTCTTTGACCTTCTCTTCATTCACCATAGTAGCAGCCCTTCCCCTTGGAGTTCAAACAACTAGAGGAGGGATAGATAGTACCTACGCCCTAGGTGACACAACTTAGCTCATAGTTTCCAGATACCAACGATAGCTAGAGTTAGTTTTTGTCTTGGCTTCTGATGAGTTATCAACAAGGTCGATAGGAGAATGTTGTCAACAAAATGACCCACAACCATAATAAAGCTTTCATCGTGTTCGGCTAGAAGCCCCGACAACTTCTCCTTTCTTTTTTTCCACCTCTATCGAGCTTCTGGCATGATCTTTCACTTTATGGCCACATTTGAAAATCACTGGAAATTACTCCTTTTCTCTGACATCCTCATGAATGCTCTGCTCCTATGCAGGGTCTTCATCACTGGGCTTTTGAGACTATAGCTGAGAATACCTTCGTAGTAGGATCGAGGTGGAACTAAACTTGGTCATTTTGCAATCAAGAAATGCACACCCTCAATCTCTACTTTCTAGAACAGTTCAAATACTTGGCTAATTAATTGCTATGATGAGAATATTAACTCATTCACTTCTATTTATTGAGTGATCTGATGCTATTGATTATCAATACAGAGTGAGAAAAAGCACACACGCATAGAAAGCAATTTGTTGGCAGGCGTATTGTCACTGTTTAATTTTCAAGTGCATGGGAGTCTGCATATTGCATTTCATGATTTCCTACAATTAAATCTTCACATGCACCGAGATCAATTTGATCACTCCTACAAAAATCTGGCCATTAATGCACATTGATTGCAAAGTGAAAATGGTTGTCACGTGTCATTTATTAGCTTTGAATATAGACCATTGATTTGCTACCTAGATGGTGAATCAAGTGGCTTACATTGGGTTGACCATCTTTGAATTCTAGTAGTGCTTCGTTGAGGTGTCTTCGGCCAATGGTGGTTATCCATATCAGATAATAACTTCTCTATCAGTGGGCTCCACCCATCTCAAAAACTAAGTAGATTGGGCTACATGTCGAAACCTTGTTGATCTCATTGGTTTTAACTGGCATTCATCTTCTCCTAGCGAACCAGTGGGGAACAGTAGAGATCATTCCAAAAAGTTGATCTCATCCATTCATTGAATGCATTAGACAATGGGGATGAGAGTGGGGACTGGGCCCCACAATCATATAAGGACATACATCCTTATTTTTCTAGCCTCGCTGCTTTTAACCTGCCATCATTTACCACCCGCGACCTGGTGGGGTACGACCAATATTTTCTCCCATATCCCCAAATTTTCAAACCTGCACACTAGGTAAAGTTAGCATTTAATAAGAGGCCTTGGTTAGGCCGACAGAGACATGACCCTTGTGGTTAGATGACTTAGGCTTAAGTCACCAAGGAGAATTTAAGACCTAACTAAAGGAAAGGCTAAGGTCGATAGAATAATAATGTAACTGGTGTTGCCGACCAAAGGGGCCAATAAACCAACATGCAGTGAGGCTTAAGGGATGACTTAAGGAACCAATCATTGGTAGAGCAGGTCAACATGAGGTTATAACATTGACATATATTTGCAAGAAAAACCCTACTCACTTATGGGGATAAGGGTTTAAAATACAAACTGGCCTCATGAGGAAAATGAGAAAAATTTTCAGAATTTTAGAAGCTCCATCAGTTTGTAAGTTGAAGAAGGCATTGTATGGATTGAAGTAAGCTCCTAGAGCTTGGTATGCAATATTGGATGGATACCTGACAAAGCAATGATTCAGCAAAGGCTCTACTAACAACAATCTTTACTTCAAAGTGCAAGGTAACAAAATGTTGATAGTAGTTGTATATGTTGATGATATCATCTTTGGTGTAAATGAAGGCATGTGTAGGAGATTTGTTGAAGAAATGCAAAAGGAATTTGAAATATCCATGATTAGTGAGTTGAACTTCTTTCTTTGGTCTTCAAGTAAATAAAACTGATAAAGGGATATTCATCTCACAATCTAAGTATATGAAAGATTTGTTGAAGAAGTTTGGAATGGATGATTCCAAACCAGTTAGTACTCCTATGGTAACCAGATGTAAGATGAGTAAAGATGATGAATCTACTAAAATTGATCAGAGCAAATATATATCTATGATTTGTGGACTGTTGTATCTTACTGCTACCAGATCGGATATTATGCATGCAGTATGTTTAGTTTCCATATTTCAAGCAGATCCTAAAGAGGCACATGTTACAACTGTAAAGAGGATATTTAGATAACTTATTAAAGGGACACTAGATTATGGCTTATGGTATCTTAAGGGTGTTGATTTCACCTTGAGTGCTTATACTAATGCAGATTGGGCTAGTTGTGTGGATGTCGAAAGAGTACCAATGGAGGTTCTTTCTTTCTTGGTGGTAGATTGGTTTCTTGGTTGAGTAAGAAACAAGACTCAGTTTCTTTATCCATTATAGAGGTAGAATATATTATTGTAGTATCCTGCTACACACAGGTTTTGTGGATGAAGCAAACATTGAAAGACATTGGAGTAATATGTGATGAGCCTATTCCTATTTTTTGTGACAACACAAGTGCTATAAAAATTTCAAATAGTTTTGTTATGCATTCAAGAACAAAACATATATCTATCAAATATCATTTCTTGAGAGAAAAGTTGTTGGAGAATGAAGTCAGATTGAAGTATGTGACAACAAAGGAACAAATTGCAAATATATTTTTACTAAGGCTCTTCTGATGGATACTTTTGAGCATCTTAGGGAGAGGTTGGGGGTCATTGGCCCTCCAAACTAGGTGCACATGAAGGTGCATCAGTCCAATGAATTCATAGATTCTTCATTTATTTGAACTGATGAATGGGTCTACTCCACAGGGGGAGTAGAAAAGGTTTTCATTATTGCAGTATGAGTTGAATGGGTGCACTCCCAAGAGGGAGAAATCAAAGTATTTGATCATTTCCATTGATGTCAAAGGGGGAGATAAATTCATGTGAAATATAGTAGTAGAGGAAGAGAAGGTGATCTCCTGAAATATTGTGTAGGATGTTGTCTTTGATGGTTTTTCACATCATGTGTTGCCATCAATGACAAAAGGGGGAGATTGTTGCAAGTATGAGAAATTTTGGTGGTGTTGTTATTAATGTTGTCATTGATGTCAACACAATTCAATATGTTGTAGATTGTACATGTGTCATTGAGATGCTATGAGTACATGGAGCTATCCTTATGATGTTGCAGATGTGCTGAAATGATTAGTTTCCAAGTGATTTTGAGAAAATTAATAAAGAGAGAAGTTAGAGTGATGAATGTGTTCAGAATGTGCTCTAGTATGTGCTCCACATTTCTTCTGTGTTGATCCTATGCTTGTGTGGATATGAAGGTTTTCTAATGGTAATATAGTGGTGACATCTCTTGAGTTGAAGTTTTTGGTTTGATGGGGTATGAAAGTTACATTCACTAGTGTATGAATTGTTTTGGTAGAATTGGTCTTTTGTGGACTGGGAGAAATGTTTTTGCTTCGCATTCCTCCACTGCTCTGTTTCAGATCTTGTGGATCTGGAATGTATCTTATAATGGTGTTCTCTTGGTTCTAGAAAAGAATTTTTTGGTTTGTTGATCTGGAAGTCAAGTTTTTGAGTTGTATGTGTTTGCATAGTCCGGATGGATTGTTGGAAGGAGTTCAGTGTTTGAAGATCATTTCACTTGTTGCAGATATATCTGAAGGAACCTGAGATTTTCTCTTGTACATAATGAAGTGTTTTACATTATCCATGTGTTATCTTCTTGTTGGGAAGCATGCACATGAATGTTCATTTGTGTTTTCATTAGGCTTGGTTGACCTAGTGTTTACACTTCATTTGAATAATTAAATTTAATCAAGAGAGCATGTGGTTGATCTGAGACATTATTTTTGGTATTGGTTAATTATTTTTATTGGTTCACTCTCATTCTTTTCGACCGCAGGAATGTTGATTTGTTGACCTAATTTTAATTTATGAAGTGAAGTTTATGTGGCTAACCTTGGAGAAAGTTTCAAAGGTTGAAGATGGTATAAATGCAAGTTGAATTGCAAATATTTAGATGTATATGCAAAGTGACAAAGTAAGCCACAAATCAAAAAGAAAAAGAGGGTGACAGTGAGTTGAGGTAGCAATACTTCATTGTGTTAGATTTCTGAAGGCAGTGAGCTAAAGGTTTCTACAATCTTCCAATCAAGGTTGTGGATGTGGATCTTTTGTTCTCTTTTAGATCAATACGCAATGAGCCTCCTTTTTGGACAATGATTCCTTTTTGTAGGCAGTGAGCCTCCCTTGTAGGCATTGAGCTTTTGTATTTGGAAAATGAGTCCTCTTCTGGGTAGTGAACCCTTGGCAATGAGCCTCTATATTCAATTTTATAATCTCTTTATATTGTGAGTTAATCCTCACCATGGTTTTTCCACATACAAATTTGGTGTTCATTGTGTTGATTTTACTTTTTGTTATCTGTATTTCATGTTCATACTTTATAAAAGAATAGTGTGGTTGTGGGATTGATAAGTGTTGAAGTTTTGAATTTGAATTTGTATGATTACTGATTCACCCCCCCTCATAGTTGTCTTGTGCCTTTTAACAATGTGCATATAGGTAATATTTTTAAATGCATCCCTTCCATTAATACTCTAGAAAATGGGTTGATGATTAGTGGTTGGGAGCTTCAGAGCTTTTCTACACCCATGAGGAAATGGGTTACTTCGTTGTCAAATTTAACTTTAGAGAAGAATGTGATAAATCTCTTAAATAATATTCTTGGTTTTTTAATGGGAAAGGTTTATACCTCCAACCCTGGACTCTCCACTTAAACCCTAGCCTTGCATCAATTCAATATACCATTCTTGATCCAGCTATAAAATCTACCCCTTGAATACATGGAGCCCTAAATCCTAGAACTCCTAGGAAACTCCTTTAGCATCTTCTAGAGCATTGATTCATATTTTATCAAATACTCCTACAAGTTGATCAAT
Organism: Sequoia sempervirens; assembly: GCA_007258455.2. NCBI lineage: Eukaryota > Viridiplantae > Streptophyta > Pinopsida > Cupressales > Cupressaceae > Sequoia > Sequoia sempervirens. Next base: position 563,164,782 of record VDFB02270651.1, on the reverse strand, counting down.
TTTTTTGTCCTTTTAAATGCTAAAAAATCACTCCCCAATGTCTTGTCCATCCACTCCAGGCACATAATCTAGAAACTGTAGATTAAGCTTGAAAATCCTGCTACTTGTTTTTCTTCATGTCACTCCCTTGACCATTCAGCCTCACAATGCCCCTCAAAATTCTCAGTTTGTGAGGATCCAGAATTAAGTTGTGCAACTCATGGTCCTCCTCCCAAAAATGCAATATTGTAAACCTCTACTCTGACCAAAATCAAAACCCAAACCCCACCCCAACATCGTATTCTCCAAAATTCCCACACACCTAATGTTCCTCATCCCTCTTGTCAAAATTTGTTTGGGAAGTCAGCGAAAGTGCTACTACTTGATTAGCATAACAAAATAAAAGGAAACATGAATACTTGCATGGAACTTTTTACCTTCCACATCAAAGGTTTTTGTTTAGATCTAGATCTAGGTCCAACAAAGAGGAAACAACAAACATCTAAACCTTTCCCCTCCTTGGACTTAGGAACTGCATTAGAAGCTTTTATAGCTAATACAACAAATGGAAAGCATTGTATTGTAGGTGACATCCATGTTGAAAAAGTAGGGAAACAACAAAATATACATAACATTGGTCAAGGCCCCATTAGTTAGTCTTCTCCACTCGGGAGATCACCAACATTTATCAATACCCTAAACAAATCTATGCAAGGTATGTAGGATTTTTCATTTGTTGAGGAAAATATTCTTCATAAAAGTGGTAGTAATAATACACAAAACCTTAGCAGTTCGACTAAGAGTGTGATTTTTGATGTAGAAATTTTCCTAGGGTTAGTCCATTTAAATTATTTATAATTGTCTCCAATAGAGAAAGGCATCTCTAAGTCCCCTCCTCATGAATTAGATGATTTGTAAATTCCTTCAGCAGAGGAATGCCCATCTAAGCCTCCTTCTCAGCATCAAACACCCATAACAGGTGATATCAATCATGAAAAATCCCTACCAAAGGAAAATAATACAAGATTTCAAGAAGCCCAAGAGATAATGACAAAAGAACAAATGATAAAAATGGTAAACCACCTTGTTCCACAAGAAGGATCAAAACTATTTGATCAACTAGCAAAGGAAGCACTAAATAAGAATTTGGAATATGTTTTTCCCAAACCCTTTAAATTCTGTAATTAGATAGAACACTGTCTTAGATGCCAACTACAACACCATTGACTAGAGGCAAGTTCCCCAAAAGAAAGAAAAACTGAAATGAAATAGTTGTTGGTATCTAATCTACTTTGGAAAAATAATTAGACTAAGGAGGACCTATTGCTCTCCTTGAGGGAAATGAGAGTCCAATCTTGGAATGTTAGGGGCCTAAACACCCCTAAAAAAATATGCTTGATAAAGTGTTAGCTAGACTCAAGTGAAGGAAACATCATTATGTTGCAAGAAATAAAATCCACTAATGATCATGCACAAGAAGTCCTTAACAAATGGAAGAAATGGAAATTCTTACATTTGCCACCACAAGGAACCTCACCTGAGGCATAGTTGTGCAATTGAATGATAGAAATACCCAAGTTGAACTAATCCCATCAATGGAACAACAAATTCTCATGAAGGTAACTTCCTTTTCAACCTATGTTTTTGGTTGTTTAAAGTTTATGCCCCCACAACAATATTTGGGAAAAAGATTCTTTGGGATTCCATATCCCCAGTCTTATCAAACCTAATAGAGGAGAAAGTCCTTTAGGGGGAAAATATCAATTCAATTTTGCACCATAACAAAAAAAGGGTTGCATAATCCACCCAAAGGTAATGGAAGATTTCAAGAATTCATAATATACAATGATCTAGTAGATTTCCCTCCTCAAAATGGTATGTTTACATGGAAAAACAAGAGAAAATACTATTACTTAATTATATAATGACAAGATAGATTCCTAATTTCTATAGAATGGTCTATGGAAATAGCTCCTTTTAAGTCATTTGTCCTTTCATTCTCAATCTCATATCACTTTCCCATATAATTGGCCTTAGCTTCACAAACACCCCACCCAAAGTCATCCTTCAAGTTTCAAGAAACGTGGTTCAAAGATCCTCATTTCCTACCTCAACTCAAGTATTTTTGGGAAAATATTCCTTTTATTGTTGGTTCTAGAATGTTTATGTATCGTGTGAATTGTGTAACGTGAGTAAATGAGAAATAAAAAACACACAATCAATGAAACATTTACATTAAGGAAATTGAAATAACAATTAAACTTGATAAAACTATTCCTCAAAACTGTTCCATTGTTCTCTATTCTCAAGGATCCTCTAAATCATTAGTGCTCTCAAATTTGTAAATGCACTAGACTCTTTGGATGACAACCCAAGAAATAAGATGCTATCTAACATGCAAGAAATCTATTCCTACATTTACATGTTTGATCTACAAATGATATGATGCTAAGATTATGATGTTGTTGTGTTCAAAATGATGTTAAGATGATTGTATGATGAAATGCAAGACTAATTAAAATGCTGCATGAAAATGCAATAAAACTAATGCAACAATTAGGATTCTAGAAATGAAATTTCCATGGTAACATTACTTTAAACCAAATAAAAAATGCTAAAATAAAATGATATGCTAAGCTCACAAATGTTGATATGATTTTTGTAGAGTAAGTTTTCTCAAAGATGGGATATCAAATGTTGGAGAATGATGTTGTATTTATAGGATTTCCAAGGCATATAGTGATGTGGCAACAACCAATGGTCAATATTTCAGCTGGAGAGATGAACGGTGGAGAACGAAGAAGTTAGAGGGAATATGGAGATTGTTCCCTTTAAAAGAGTACTTTGCCAAGTGTTTAGAAGAATAAATGAAATGGAAGAGCCAAGTGCCTAAGGTTGTTTCAATTTTTTTTGAGGATAATTCCAATTTAAATATTAAGCATATTTAAATTCATGAGACACTTGATGATGTGGCAAGAGGAAAAGTTGGAGACATGGGACTAAATTTGAATTTGGAATTATTCAAATTTAGTGAGAAGATATTAATTAAATAAAACAAACTATTTGGAATTTTTTTATTTAATTAAAATTAGAAGAATGTGATTTAAGATAAGAAGAATTAGAAAATGTAAACTATATAAACAAATTTAGAATTTATTTATAAGTAGATGGAACAAGAGGTTTATTAATTAAATACCTTGTATTTAATTAATTATCTTGACCAATTTCAGGTGTATACATTTTTCCCCTCTTTTAAGTGATGTGTTTACACATTGCTTCAAAGAAAAAATTGTTGGTGATGTTGACAAAAAAAATTTGATATACCCCAAACACTGATTTGCGAGTGATTAAGGATATATGCCCCCTTGGGAGATAAATCGATGAATTTTTTATTTTTAAATTTTTTTTTATTTTTTTAATTTTTTTTATGATTTTCTAATGATGTGATGATGATTTTAAAATTTTATGATGCAAAGACGATTTATCTCTCGAAATACGATGTTGAACCTACTAGGTGATGAATTGATTAATTAAAGCCCCTTTGAAAAAAAAAATCAACCCCATTAAAAATCCCACTTAATCACCCATTAAAAGGTTAAAACAATGTGATTTAAACTCATTTGAGCATTTTGATTTTGAAAATTTAGAGTGATTGAGTGATTGAGCAACTTTTGAGCAAGATGGTGATTCCAATTCAGACCCACCGATTCAAGCGCGTGCGACATCACAACCACTCAGCCACATATGGACCTCTAGTACTTACCCCAAAAAAACCTCCTCATGATTTTTGAATGACGTTTTTCCCTCATTTTTTAGGTTTAAAATTTGAATTTGAATTTTTTAGTGTATAGGGTACCCGATGTAGCGCATCGGGTTACTATTTTGGCATATTGGGTAGATAAGCGCATAGGATATCTGATGTAGTGCATCAGGTTACTGTTTTGGTGCATTGGTTAGATTAGTGCATAGGGCTAGATTTTTAGTGCATCCATGCAAATTTGTAGTGCGTACAGTAAAATAACACATCTAGGTATAATTTTAGCACATCAGATGAATGTAGTGGCACAACCAGTTGTTTAGCACATAGGTGATGTTTTGTAGCACATTAGGTAAATGTTTTAGCACATTGCATTATTTAGCACATTGATAGAGGGAAATAGCACATTGATGAAATTTGATGGCGCATATGGTAATTTAGCACATAGAGACCCTGTAATGGCACGTTGATAGGATTCTCTAGTACATCCATGTTTTAGTGCTTTGAGACACTATTTTAGCACATCTAAGGAAAAATGATAAATTTAGATTAGACTCCTTGATTTTGATGAGCGTTGATCGTGTCAGCCTTTGATTTGATGATGTTCGATGATATTGATAGATTAGATGATGATTGATCTTATGATAGGTGAGAATCAATGATAGGATGATGATGATTGACCTCATGATAGGTGAGGATCAATGATAGATTGATGATGATTGACTTCATGATAGGTGAGGTTCAATGATAAACACTCACGAGATTTGATTAAAGATTCATTAGAGTTTATTAAGTTGATAGGTTGATTGATGTTGATTGATTGATTTGTTGATTTGCGATATGTTATGATGATAGGAGCCTTCGATAGTCCTACAGATTCAGGAGCACTTCCTGAGGACTTAGGATTTGATTCCACATCTAGAACAGGATGAGCTTAATGTGATTGGATGATGCAGATTGACTTCTTTGCTAGACATACCCTAGCATAGGATTAACAGGGGACTTCTGACCACTTTAGCAAAGAGGTGGCACAACGACCACAAAACCTTCCACTTACCCACTAGTGAGATGATAGTGACACTAGAGGACGTTTATTGGATCTTGAGGATTCCAGTTGTTAGAGAGCTAGTTGTGTATGATTCCACTGAGTAGGGAGGCATTGATGCACTAAGGAGAGTGTTTGAGGATGATTAGATTTATGGCTATGAGATTCCATGGCAAGAGATGGTTGATGCATATGCTACATTGCCATGTGTTCTTGTTGGATTTATTGGAGGATTCTTATGTCCCGACCGTAGGTGGAAGGGACTCTCAGTCAATTGGGGTTAGATTTTGGAGAGCATGATTACGTAGGTGACCAAATATGCATGGGGATCCTGCATGCTTGCACATTTGTACCATGATCTACAATAGGTTGTGTATCTCAGAGGGGCCAATTTATTAGCTAGAGTTACACTATTATAGATATGGGCATGGGAGCACATAGGTGTCACCCATCAAGTGGCAAAGAGACAGTGTCCAGCAGGAAGACCATATTTGCTCAGATATACAGGCCCAGTTGTCCAACATAAGCTGGGAAAACTAGAGTACTAGTTGAGGGTTCTAGATGACCTGGAGATAGTGACATGGCGGTCATACTTGGGTTGTGAGCAGTGGCCAGAGGATGATACTGAGATGCTATATGCATGCTCATCAATGTACTTGTTTGGGAGGACACCATTTTTTATTGAGAGATTCCTTCTCAGGAGAGTGTTGTGAAAGTATGGTAGGGTACAAGGCATACCCTAGGGAGTGGCTCTATATGTGTGGAAATGATAGGATATACCAGAGTGTGGGCCCACTTTATCATATGATGCAGCAGTTGAGGAGTACCAGGGTTTATAGGTGATTATTTAGGATTATCATCCAGAGGTCATAGAGGCTTCTATGTCAGAGGAGTATTCATAGTACTTCTTGGTACATTCTTTCCCATGGATATCCAGTCCAAATGAGTTGGCACCTATATTGGACAATGATGAGAGGGCACCACCACATGGACGTAGGTGGAGGAGAGATGGAGGAGATGATGAGGAGGAGGAGAGAGCAGTGATGATGGAGATGGGGATGGAGATGGAGGAGGCGATAGAGATAGTGATGGTGATGGTGGTGGAGATGATGGTGGTGGTGGGCCAGTATTGGATGTGTGGGACTTTAGAGTACTACAGAGGAGGAGATCACTAGTGGCTACAACATAGCATGGTGTAGGAGCACCTACACCTTAGTGATAAAATTTGAATGCTTGAAGGTTGTTAGGAAGTGTCAAGGGTAGATTAAGGTATTTTGAGTATTTTCATGTTGAATAAGGTCTTTGAAGACCATCTCTTATGTAATAAGTTGATGTTTATGTCTTAGGTATCAATTAGGGAAAATAATTGCAAGAGTGCAAATAAAATGTCAATCAAAGTTGTTAAAATCAGATTAGGGAGTGATAATGGGTTAAGTATTCAAAAATAAGTTAGAGACATTTGGGGTAGGTTTTTTTTGGATTGAAAATGTATTTTAAGGCCTCTTCATGGTGTTTGTAAGGTGGTTGAATAGATTAAGAAGGAATTCCATCAGTTTCATATGCACAAACTTGTTGTTTTTCTATTTTTCCTGATTTTCTTGTGTCTGTACTAATCTGTATAGGTGTGGCATGGCTTAACAACTTCAGTGATTGTAATTTGTATTTGTTTACTCACTTTTTCATTTTATTTGGAGGTTTAGTTCATTGTTTGGAGGGAGAAATCTTCAAAACATTATGACTTCCCTATTTTGTCCCATTAAGGGTTTTGAGGGAAACAACATAATGTTTTAACCAATCCACCTACTATTTAGTCATGTTGCTCAATGGATTGGCTTGTATGATGTTAGTTTAGATGTTTCAATGCTTTGGGAATTAATCAAGTGAAGAAATTTGATGATGGTGTGAAGCCCTAGGACTGGGTAGTGATATTTCACCATAAAAATGAGAAACCATGATAGCGTTTTGACAAATTGATGAAATAAGTGGTCTTGTGAAGGTTTGGTGAGTTTGTGTAGGTGATTTGGAAGGTGCTTGAATCATTTTTTTGATTGGGTAAGCCCTAGAGGTGTGATTTCCTATAAACCCTATGCCTTTACATGGTAAAGTGATGGTTTTCTAGAACAATGTTAGATAGGCCTTAAATGGGAAAACTAATCATGAAATCTATGGTTTTGTGACATAATAAAAGGATGTACAAGGTGATTGATTGAAGAACAGGTGAATAGGTGGCACTCTCTTTGTAAAAGAGGGCTAATTCACTAGCCTAAGATAGGTATGTTATTGGTTCTCAAATTTGGTCCAAAAGAGTCAATGAAAGTTCTCATATATGGTGTGTAACTCTAAAAGGGTTATCTATATCACTGATTAGTTTGTGAAGTGCTTTGGGAGTTTTGGTTGAAAAATAACTTAAACTAGGTTGTATATGCTACAAGGAAAAGCATAGTTAAAAGTTGAATTTTTGAGGAAATCATCTGATTTGGTTTGAGGTCTAGTTGATAAAAAATTTATTTACATATTGAATGGTTTGTCACCCCTATACTGCATTAGAGTGGTATCAGAGCAAGGGATTAGGTCTCTCAAGAAAGAAGGTTAAGAGTTTGTGTGCAAGGAGAAGGTGTACTTGGAGGAATCAAAATGCCTCCTAAGGGAAGTGTTGTTTCAAAAAAGGTTGACAACCAAGCTAAGAAAATAGAAGCCTTGGAGAGGGAAATTGTTGTGTTGATGGTTAAAGGTAGGACTCTCTTGGAGGAGAGTGAAATAGAGAAATAATCCACTAGTGATGAAGAGGAGATGGATCCAGAAGATGTAAGAATGATGAAGCTTTTGAAAGCTGTGAAGAAGGATGGACATGATAAAATGAATGTGCCTATGTATGGGGGAAAATTAGATGGAGAAGAGCTATTGGATTGGATAGGAGATTTGGAGAACTATTTTGAAAGTGAGGAGGTAGGTGAAAAAGGAAAAAACCAAGTTGAAGGGACATGCCTTGTTGCGGTGGAATTTTGTGCAAGATGAGAGGGAGAAACAAGGAAAGAAAAAGATCACTTCTTGTGAGAGAATGAAGAAAAAAGTAAAGGTAAGTTCCTTCCTAAAGATTATAATGTTCAATTGCTTAAAATACTCCAAAATCTTAGGAAAAAGGATCTAGATGTGCAAACATATATTGAAGAGCTTTATCGGTTATGTATAAGAGAAAAACATGAAGAAGATGAAGAAGATAAGGTGGCGAGGTATCTTAATGGTCTGAGATATAATATTCAAGATGAGATCAATGTGTTGGATCCAAAAATAGTGGAGGAATGATTTCAAATGGTTGTTAAGATTGAAGAAAAACTCAAGAGGAGACAAGAGAAGGTAGCAAGAGGAAGAGGAAGCACTTCTAGGGGTAGAGGTACAACTTCAACATAAAAACAAACCAAGAAAGACCTTGAAGATGCTAATAGGACTAAAGAACAAGCACTTGAAGTAAGAGGAGGATGGAGAGGTGAAAGGACAAACTTCAGAAAAAGGAGAAATTTCAGTGAGTTTTTAGGTAGGTGTATAGATGCAATGAATTTGGAAACCCATCTTTCAAGTGTCCTCAAAACCAAGGTTCAACATCAAGTGGTGATAGGAAGAGTGAAAAAAGAAAACAACTGGTCCAAGAGGAAGAATGTGAAAGTTTAAGTACTCCTACATACCCAGAGGTGGGAGAACCACTTATGATAAGAAGAACTTTGTTGCAGGCACTTAAGGAGGAAGACATGAGTCATAGAAGGAGTCTATTTGGAACTTCATACAAGTGTAGAGGTAAGGTATTTCAAATGGTCATTTATTCAGGTTCTCAAGATAACATGGTGTCTAGGGAGATGGTCAATAAGTTGAAACTAGAGAAAATACCTCATGTAGCACCATATAAAGCCTCTTAGGTAAATGATAGTCAAACTCTAGTAGTAAATGAACAAGCATATGCAGATTTTAAGAGTGGGGAGTACAAGGATAGGGTTTTATGTGATGTGCTACCAATGGATTGTTGCCATTTTCTATTGGAAAGACCATGGTAATTTGACAGAAGGTCTATGTATGATGGTAAAGAAAAAACCTATACTATCAAGAAGGATAACAAGAGCTTTAAGCTAACTCCTTTGCAAGGAAGTGGAAGAGATAAGGGTAAGTCTAAGGTTGTCATTTTTGGCAAAAGAGAGCCTTTAAGGCCTAAAGATAGAAAGCCTGGTGTATTTGCAGGTATGGAGCAGGTTAATGTTGTTGGGATAGTAGGAAAGGAACCAATGAATGATGCAAGAACAACTAGGATTTTAAAGGTAGAGGAAGAACTCATGCCTAAATTTGAAATAGTCAAAGTGAATGATGGTAAGATAGTAAATAAGCATGAAAAACAGGGTGCAATCCTTGAGGGAAGGTTTGTGAAGTGGGATGAGGTTATTGTTGGGACAATTATGTGTCCTATAACCATGAACAATGTTGCAAGGCATGCGAGAATTGCAAGTATAGGGGTTGATAAGTTTGATAATACAATGGTACATGGCAATGATAGTGCACAAGGTTTGATAACAATGAGAAAAGGAGAGTGTGAGCAAAGGGACAAAATTCTAATGACAATAATGAGAGGGCAGAGTATACAAGTGAATGCAGATGGATACAAGTGTGCAGTTGAAGCCAAGAATAAGGTAGAGAAAGGTATTGTTTGTTTGGAGGTATAGGGACTAGGACAACATCAAGTTTTGACCTAGGTATAAGGATGGGGCAGACATTAGGTTTGAGCATGAAGTTGCAGACACATTTCAACATGAACTCAGTCAAGAGGGTGGAGTAGATCAAGAGAACTCCAAGTTTGAACTAGTTGAAGGAGGTTTCTGATTATAGGATGCATGGAGCAATGTTAAGGAACGGAACACATTTTAACTCTTATGACAAGAGTCTTTTCTCTGTGGCGGTGTATGGTGCAGAAGCACCTACACCTTAGAGATAAAATTTGAATGCTTGAAGGTTGTTAGGAAGTTTCACACGTAGATTAAGGTATTTTGAGTCTTTTCATGTTAAATAAGGTGTTTGGAGACCATCTCTTATGTAATAAGTTGATGTTTATGTCTTAGGTTTCAATTAGGGAAAATAATTGCAAGAGTGCCAATAAAATGTCAATCAAAGTTGTTAAAAGCATATTAGGGAGTGATAAGGGGTTAAGTATTCAAAAATTAGTTAGAGACATTGGGGCTAGGTTTTTTTTGGATTTAAAATGTATTTAAAGGCCTCTCCATGGCATTTGTAAGCTGGTTAAACAAATTAAGTAGGAATTCCATCAGTTTCATACATTCAAACTTGTTATTTTTCTATTTTTCTTGAGTTTCTTGTGACTGTACTGATCTGTACAGGTGTGCAATGCCTTAAAAAATTTAGTGATTTTAAGTTGTATGTGTTTACTCACTTTTTCATTTGATTTGGAGGTTTAATTCATTGTTTGGAGGGAGAAATCTTCAAAACATTGTGACTACCCTATTTTGCTGGGTTAAGGGTTTTGAGGGAAATAACATAATGTTTTAACCAATCCACCTACTGTTTTGTCCTGTTGCTCGGTGGAGATGTTAGTTTAGATGTTTCAATGCTTTGGGAATTAAGAGAGTGAAGAAATTTGATGATGGTGTGAATCCCTAGGGCTAGGTAGTGATATTTCACCATGAAAATGAGGAACCATGATAGGGTTTTGACAAATTGATGAAAGAACTAGTCTTGTGAAGGTTTGGTGAGTTTGTGCAGGTGATTTGGAAGGTGTTTGAAGCATTTTTTTGATTGGGTAAGCCCTAGAGGTGTGATTTCCTATAAACCCTATGCCTTTACATGGTAAAGTGAGGGTTTTCTAGAACAACGTTAGAAAGGCCTTAAATGGGAAAACTAATCTTGAAATATATGGTTTGGTGACATAATAAAATACTGTCGAAGGTGATTGGATGAAGAATGGGTGAATAGGTGGCACTCTCTTTGTAAAAGAGGGCTAATTCACTAGCCTAGGATAGAGGTATGTTATTGGTTCTGAAATTTGGTCCAAAAGAGTCAATGGAAGTTCTCATATATGTTGTGTAACTCTAAAAAGGGTATCTATATCACTGATTAGTTTGTGAAGTGCTTTGGGAGTTTTGGTTGAAAAATCCCTTAAACTGGGTTGCATATGCTACAAGGAAAAGCATAGTTAAAAGTTGAATCTTTCAGGAAATCATCTGATTTGTTTTGAGGTTTGGTTGATAACAACTTGATTTACATATTGAATGGTTTTTCACCCCTATACTACATCACAACATGTTCAAATTTCATTTTCTTCTTAGCATCAACTGGCTCAGATAGTTGCCTTGTAGTCATAGGTACAAGCCTTACAGAGTTAGTTGGCTTAGATATAGGGACAACTACAGGCACAGGAACAGGCCCAGGCTCAAGAACAAGTACAGATTGCCACCCTTACCACAGAGATAGATAGCCTAAGATTGTGGTGTGAGCAGGTAGAGGGCATGGCCGAGCAATTGCAGAGAGTAGCTAAGGGAACATCTATAAAAGATTACCTCAGAGAGGTACGGTGCTCCGCTAGAGAGGCTAAGTACTACAAAGGGCGATATCATGAGGTAGTGCCTCCAGAGCATCGGGTCATTTATGCCCTATCTAACAGTGCTTGCACCCATGCCAGGACTACCAACAGGGGTGTTACTAGACTACCACACAAAGATTTAGGGGCACAACCATTAGGTGCAACAGGAGGTACAGGGCCAACACTGTTTGGGGATAGCAACACATAGCCCTTGTTATGATCACCTTCAATGTATTTTAGACATTTGATGATGTATACACTGATTTAGTTGAGACATTGATTCACTGCCATTTTGATGTTGTATCTCTCTACTTTCCCAGAAAACATTCTATACTTGACATTATGATTTTGAGATTTATATGATATGCAGCGATGATTAGTGATCTATATGATGTCTATATGCTTGTGTTTATGATGGATGCATTTTAATTTCTACGTTATATATTCTATGTAATGTTTATATGATTCTTATACGATTATAACATGATTATGTATGGATGCAATGATGATATGATGTTGTATGGATGATGATTCTATATATTCTTATGCATGATGTTTGTTATGAGATGGATGCAAATGAAATGTGATGCCCCTTATGTTTTTGTATTTTCCTAGTGCAAATATATGATACTTCTATACTATATGGGATGAATTTTATTATGCAAGCGAGATGAAATGCATTCCTTTTTGTGTTTTCTAATGCAAATATTATGATGTAATGCATGGATGGATGAATGGTGTAATGATTTTTGATATTGCAAGTTAACACAAGCATCTAGATATAATTAAACTGAGATGACCTGAGTAATACTTGTGTAAACAAACAAGAGTTAATCATTTTCCTACGCGAATTTGGAATGTCATCAGTGATACTTTGTAGAGCACATCTCACAACAATTTGCACAGTAATAATGAATAACTCACAGACAATAGACAAATAAAAAATACAATTCTCTATCATAGCTCCTCTAGTCAAGGACATCATCAAGTTGCTTCAGAGATATGATAACAAAAATCGAAGTATGGCAGTTGAACATTCATGCCAATGTGATAAAACCATGATTCAGACATCATCCATTTAGATTTGTTTTGATTTGATTGATTTAGCTATTTGATATGGATGGTTGGTTTGTATAGTTTGATGATTGATGTTCAATGTTGATTTACGCTATGATCGTTGTGTTTGTGATGTTATGTTACTACTATTTTCTTGTCTGTTGGTTTAAGCTCAAAGTTTATTGCCCCTAGTGAGTTCAGGATTTTTCCCCCAATCTAGGGTGAGACACGTCCGCAATGTCAAGATATGTATATGAGGTTTTCCGATGATAGGCATAATGATGGAAAAAATGAATGGTCAAAACATGCTCAAATAGATGGAAAATCTAATCTAGCACAAATAGCGCATGTTACCAGGTTTTCATTACTTGTTTTTATTGTACATTTTTTCAGATTTTATGATTTTTTTGATATTTTATGATTTTTTAGTTTTTTTGTATTTTCAATTTTTTGATTTTTTTCCTTTTTTACTATTTTTTTTTGTTTTCACCAAGATGCCTGTTTGTCAGGTTTTCATGAAGATGACCATTTTTTTTAGGACATTTTCTGATTTTGTTGTATTTTTTCAAGACTTTTTCCATGCATTGGATGAACTAGGTATAGAAATTCTTGAGATGTAGGTTGTTGATGGGTTCTTCAAATAGATCACCTTTAGGTGTAGACAACTAATAGGCTCCAGAAACGTAGACTGATACAACGAAAAAGGGACCTAGCCAATTTGGTTCAAACTTTCCTTTATTTTTCTCAATCCTATTCATTATGAGGATTTTCTTTTAGGACCAAGTCACCAACCTGAAATGTTCTTGGTTTTACTCTGTGATTGTAACTTCATGAAATCCTCTACTGATAGAATTTTAGGTGATCAACTGCATGCTAACGATGCTCATCCAATAGTTCCAACTCTTGTAGTCGAGATGCCCGAGAATCTTCATCTAAAATGATCCCCTTTAGTGACACTCATAGGGATGGTAGCTCAACCTCAATAGGTAAAATGGCCTTTGATCCATAGATAAGAGTGTATGGTGTAGCTCCTATTGGGTTGTGGATACTAGTATGATAAGCCCACAGAGTAGGGTTCAATTGAACATGCCAATCACGTCCAACATCACTATGGTTTTCTTCAGGATTTTTAGGATGGTTTTGTTTGAGGCCTCTACCTAGCCATTTCCTTGAGGATAGTAAGGTGTAGAAAATTGATGTTGGATATGAAACCTTTCACAAAGTTCTTGGATGTCCTGATTCTTGAAAATTCTATCGTTTTCAGTGACCATGGATTGAGGAATGTCATATCTACAGATAATATAATTTAGGATGAAGGAGGGAAATTTTTTTCTAGTGACATTGGTTAAGGGAACAACTTCAATCCACTTCATAAAGTACTTTGTGGCTATAATGATGAACTTGTGTCTGTTGAACCCCAATCCTAGTACCTGCAAAACAAAGAGAATAAACACCTCAAGTTAGATATTGCAAGCATGAACAAGGATTCCCCATGAAATCCATTTAAAAACTTCAAAATAGGAAAGAAAACAATGAAGAACACCAAGAAACAAGAAAATATAGATTCAATCCTAATTTAAATGTGCAAACTCATGATCCCATGGGGGAATTGGTGCCAATTTGATGTGAAAATTGGCCCTTTCCCAATTCCTAAGATGCAAACTTGATATGTTGAAGATAATTGATCCACTTTTGTTGATGAAGGATGAGAGAGCTCCAAGCCAAAAATCTGCAAAAACCTAGCTAAGAACTCAATGGTGATGGATGAAAATGGCTAAATATTTTAGCATAATAACTTTGCATAATTTGTGGATGATCAAATGAGGATATGAGCTCTTTATTTATAGAATGCCAAGATGGATGAATGTCCAAATTTGAGCAATGTGGGACTAACATTCATCCAATGGTATGATGCCACTTGTCAATCTATGAGTGGATGGAGGATGTGCAAGATTTGGGGATTGTGCCAATAAATGCATAATTTTGAATTTCAAATTTGTTGAAATAACTTGCAAGAGGGAAGGAAGAATGCAATAAATGCCACTTGGCTCAAGGAAAAGGACATGTAAGATGAAGTTATTTCCTTGTTGGATGTACATGTTGACTTGGAATTTTTGAATTCAAATTGAGAGAATATTCCAAAAGATTCCTTGTGAGGAAAATAGATATTTAATAAATGAATTAAATCTATTTTCATGTGCAACTTGCATTATCTAGAGGATGGGACATGAGATGAGATTAAATTAATCAAGGGTTAATTTATTTAATGAGAGAGGTTAGATGATGTGACCTATTTGACTCAAATTTATGGATTTATTTAAATCAAATAAGAGAGGAATATGATAAGAGATTAATTAAATAAGGATTTTGATTTATTTAATTAAAAGAGATGGTGTCAGATTAAATCAAATAAGGTTTTAATTTATTTAATTTAATGGATAGACTTTAGAGATTTAATCAAATAAAGTTAATTATTTAATTAAATAGGGATAATTATATTAGATGGATTGATTTAATTAACAAAAGAGAGTGACTTAATTAGATAACTGATTTATTTAATTAAGGGAGGAATATTGATGAATTTAATTAGATAAGGATATTTGATTAAATGGTTAGACCAAGGGATGATTCAAGAAGAAATGATGTTAGTAGGTCGGGATCAAGTGCACAATGTCAATCAGTATATTTTACGTGTCTACATTGTCCATTTGATGAAGGTGGATGAATTTTACCTACAAGATTCAGTCCCCACTGGCAGAAAGACCATGTTGATGCAAATGGTTGAAGTTCTTGTGTTGGTGTATGTATCAAGTTTCCATGGACTCAAAATTTTTGGCACTTCTTGACAAATTGAAAAGACTCCTTTTCTATATTCGGTTAGTAATACCCCAAGAATAGGTGTTTTTTAGCGAGTTAGACCACTTGAATGAGTTCCATAGATACGTTCATGAACCTTGTGTAAAGCAGTTTTAGCTTTGTTATGTTCAAGAGACCGAAGGAGAGTACCATCAAGAACTCATCGATAAAGTACATTGGTTATCAAGGTATGTTGAGCTTCTTATCAAATTAAGTTACATTTCTAGTTTCGAGATAAATCTGGTGGTAGGGTATTGTCTCTTAGATAGGTGTAGATCTTCTCATAGATAGAAGTTTCAGCCTCAACTAGATGGTATATTACTTGGGATTCGGGGTTATCATAGTCAGGGTTAAATAGTTGTTCTACCATGAACTCATAATAGCTTTGTTTCTCAAGTATATATAGGAGAGAGGCAATGGTCACCATAGCATCAAAAACTTTGTTGTCCCCCCTTGGAATCTGCTCAAACTTGATCTCCACAAAGTACTTGAAATCATCCACCATTCTTTTATATGGCATCAATTTATCATCTTTTTTTTGGTAATCATCAGTCACCTGATTTATGACTAGTTGGGAATCACCATAGACTTGCAACTTCATAATCTTCCATTCGACTGTTGTCTTGATTCCAATTATCAATGCTTCATACTCAACTATGTTGTTAGTACAAGGAAACATTAATCTATAGGACTTTGGAATGGTATGTCCTTGAGGTGTGAAAAATAAGATTCCTGCACTTGAACCATGTTGTCTATAAGATCCATCAAAATATAACATTCACTATTGTGTTGACATTGTTAGGACATCTGCATCTAGAAACTCAATGTTCATGGGATGATCATCTTGTAGTGGTGCTTCAACTAGTTGATTCGCTATGGATTGACCCTTGATTGCTTTCTTGTCCACATACTGGATGTCAAACTCGCTCAATATCATTACCCACTTGGCTAATCTTCCTATTAGAGTAGCTTTTCTGAGTAGATACTTCAATGGATCAATTTTTACTATGAGTTTGATGGTTTGGGTTAACGTGTAGTGTCTTATTTGTTGAGTAGCAAATACTACTGCTAGACAAGATTTTTCAATAAATGTGTAGTTGATCTCATAGCCATTCAAGGTTCTATTGATGAAATAAATAGCCCTTTCCTTTCCCGTATAATCTTCCTGTGCCAATAGAGGGCTCGAAGATACCTCTATTGTTTCTATGTAGAGTAATAATGGTTTTCCTTCAATTGGCGGTACCAGTATGGGTGGTGACATTAGATACTATTTCATTTGATTAAAAGTTGCTTCACATTTTTCATCCCATTTAAAAGAAACATTCTTGCATAGCAAGTGATTAAAAGGATGAGTTTTATCTACCAGTTGTGTGATGAACCTCCTAATAGATTGGAACCATCCCTGTAAAGATCAAAGTTGGCTCATATTCTTAGGTGGAGGCATCTCCATGATGGCTTTGACTTTCGCAGGATCCACTTCAATGCCTTTAACTGATACTATGTATCTCGAAAGTTTAGTTGATCGTCACACCAAATACACATTTCTTAGGGTTTAACTGCACATTGAATTTCTCCAAACTGGTGAAGATTTTGTCTAGAATTTCTAGATGTCCCTCTCTAGTGAATTATTTTTCCAATAATTCATCTACATAGTCTTCCATAAAAGTATGCATCATGTCATGGAAGATGGTGGTCATCGCTCATTGATATGTGGCTCTAGCATTTTTCAATCCAAATGGCATGATATTCTAACAAAATGTACCCCAAGGACATGTGAAGGCTATCTTATCATGATCTTCGAGTGCTATCTTAATCTAATTATAACTTGAAAAGTAGTCCATAAGTGATAACATGGCATGTCTAGCTATTAGATCTACAATGATGTCAATGTTTGGCAAAGGAAAGTCATCTTTCAGGAAAGCCCTATTAAGATCTCTGAAATCTATACATGTCCTGATGTTGTGATTGGGTTTAGAAATTAGTACAATATTTGATATCCACTTAGCATAATCAATAGGTCGGATAAATATAGCATCCAATAGTTTCTTCAATTCAACTTTCACCAAAAGGGAAATGTATAGATGCATTTTTCTCAACTTTTGCTTCACTAGCTTTACTCCAAGTGGAAGAGATAAATGATGCATGATAAGCTCTGGATCCATGTGTAACATGTCAGTGTAGGACCAAGTAAAGTTTATTTTTCTCTCTTCAAAGAACTTAGTGAAGCTTGGTTTTTCTTCCTATGTCACATGGATGCTACTAGATGTAGAGTCTTGACTAATTCAATTGTACCAATGTTGATAGAATGTGTAGGCTCAGTCAACACTGAATATCTCTCATGATAGTGCTCTGGAAGAGTGTCAAATCTCCCATATTTTGGTGCCTCAGAGAGGTTTTCACCGTTAGATGCACTCTTTATTTTTTACTTTTTCTTGATCCAATACTACCATTAAATCAATTTTTGATATTCATTGTTTTGCAACTGAGAGATTTGGAACTCCCCTTGTCTTAAGCTTCATTAAGAGATTCAATGATGCAACATGTTTTTGGATTATCAGAGCAAAGGAAGTTCACAATGGAATCATCGTTTGGAAAGATAGGTATGTCAAGTAGCTCGGTTTGGTCCTAGTCAATTAGTTTGGGGTGTACCAATGGAAAGGAATCATTAGATTTGCTAAGGTCAAAAGGGGTGAGTGTCATGATGGAAATTTTGTCAAATTTTTTGATAGAAATATCGAAGTCTATGATGTTACTCTCTTCCAAAGGATCTATCTCGCTCGAATTATGATCCTCTTCACTTGAGTCATCAATATGTTGTGATCCAAATTCAAGAGATCTAGAACTTGAGCTTTGTCCCTTCATACGTCTTGGTGCATGCCTTTGTATCACATCAATTTCTTTGTCATGAAAATATTTTTCAAAGAGCGAGTCCCATTCATACTCATTGGAATTTGTTGTAGAACTATCTTGCAATTGAAGGATTTGCTCAATAATCTACTGCCTAGTTTCTTCTTTTGATTATTCTTTGTATCCTAGCCCTTTTTTATCCTTGGAATTCATTGTGATAGGTTATATTGGCTCAAAAACTACTTCTTTTCTTTTGTTGATAGGCCCTATTCAATCATATCCCATCTTCTCTAGGATTTTAAACCATTTACCATATGGTTCAGTTAGAACATTGGAAGTTGATGCTTGTGATGCTTCTTCATATTTGTATAGCCAGTTTAAAAAATCCTTGTCTTTTGATTCATCCACAAAAGTGCTTGATTTTCTAAATTTCCCATCAAAGAGCATGGTTGGTTGTGAGGATTGTTGTCTTGATGTGGATGGCTTCCCATATGACTTAGGAGAAGATAACAACTATGAAAGACATAAGGATTGCTCAAATGAATATTCCCCCAGGCCTTTGTCTTTTAACTAGATCTTTTTCTCAAATTGTTTTGATAAGGAATTGAGTTGACTTTCATGATTTGATGGAGTAGAATCACCAACACCTTTGTCTTTTGACTAAACCTTTTCCTCAAGATAATTTGACAGAGAATTTGATTGACTTTTGTTACTTAATGGAGTAAAATCATTGACACCCTTATCTTTTGACTAATCATTTTTCTCAACCCACTTTCATAAAGAATTTAGTTTTTGTGAACACTACAAATCTGCAAAATAGCTTAAACTTCACAACACATTAGCATGTTAGTTCAAACTATGCAAATACCATAGTGCTCCTATGAAATAATGCATCATGCCTTCATAAACAAGATAATAACACAAACTAATTGAGAGCATAAAAGAAAGATACATATCTATCCCATAGTGGATTGGTGCTTCTTTGATGTGGAAAGAAGCCCTTTCCCAATGCTTGATAATTCCAGTGATGAAGATGTAATGGACAAAATTAGCTCTCAATGTGAAGAGAGTAACTTTGCATGAGATTGTAGATTTGTGGAGTCAAGATCTAAAGATTGTGGAGGATTGATACAATAGAGAAGCTCTCTATTTATAGTCAAGAAGGATTAAAGAATGCCAAATATGGAGGATGTGGGACTAAAGATCCACCAATGAGAAGAGGCCACTTGTCAACTTGTGATAGGTTGAGGAATGAGCACATTTTGGTCAATGTGCCAAAGAGAGGGAGATTTGAAATTTGAAATTGAGAGTTAAATGCTGAGTGGGGGACATGTAAGAAAGAAGTTATTGCCATGTTGGATGTACATGTCAACTTGCTTTTCAAATTCAAACTTGGAGAATATTCCATTTTTATGCCAAGTTGATGGAAAATGAGGATTTATAAATGAATTAAAATGCTTTATTGGTGCAAGTGGGAAAAGTTAGAGGATGTGATGGGTGGTTGGATTAGATTAATCAGGATTAGCTTAGTTAAGATGATGATTAGATGCTTTGACCCATTTGACTTAGATTTATGGATTTAAATTAAATCAAAGGGAGTTGAAAGGTGATTTCAGATTTAATTAAATACAAGCTTGATTTATTTAATTAAAAGGATGATGATAGGCTTAAATTAAATAAAGTTAATTTATTCAATTTAAATACCTTGGTTTATTTAATTGATGAGCAAATATGACTAGTTAAATATGCATGATGCTAGTTACACGTGTCTACATTTTGCCCCTCTTTGAAGCAATGTACTTGTTGCGTTGGTTCAAAGAATAATGTTACCATGATCAAATTTCAAAAAAAATCTAATTTTTCGGATGCCCCAGTGGAAAGAAGTACACTGGTACATTGCCCCCTTAAGAGATCAAGTGAAAAGATTTGATTTGAGGGTCGATCTCGTGATAAAGAAGTTCAAAATGGATGGTTATGGATGATGATGCAAATGAGATGATTTAAGATGCTTAGAATAACCAATCTATATTATCCTAAACAACTTAAATGATGATATGATGTGAGATGGATGAGATGGATGATGTGATATGCTATGATTATGCAAATGTATGATTTTATAAGATCCTTAGACTAACAGATCTATATTATGATGATGATTATGTATGTGAGATGATATGTCGACTATTGATGGTTTGTGGATGCAGGATGGATGCACTGGTGATGATGATGTTAGCGCGGAGAGAAGAAAGAAGAAATGAGATGATGACAAAAGGATCCAACAAGTCCATGATCTGATGAGACTTTATTAGAGATGATGATGATGATAGATGATGTTTCGCTTATCAAGGATTGGGATTTTAAAAGGGCTACTTACCTTATGCTTGATAATACACATAAGCACGATGCATCAAGGTATAAAGAACCAGGATGGTGTTGTACCTAGTGCGATGGAATTTGACTCGACAAATAGATAGGAGTATTCTTGTTCACACTTGGCATACAGAAACCTTGATAGGACGTACCTAACAAGGCAAGTATTCACCAAGTTATTTTACAAGAATGTCCAACAAGCACAACAGTCAAAAGATAATGATCATTGCCCCATTCCTTTCTCTCTAAATCGTTTTGAGTAGACATCATCGAGAGGTCATTGGAATGAGTGCAATACGATAAATCAAAAGAAAAGATCAAGTACGCAAACAAGCCAATGTTCTTCATACCTTGAGCCAAAGGGAGTTGTTTTGATAGGATAAGAATCCAAGTGATATCCAAAATGATGCCCATTGTCAGAACGATATATCCTAGGACATGCATTGTATAGGATGATGATGGTTTGATCAGTTGATTGATAGGTTGTTGATATAAGGTTGATTGACATGTTTGAAAATGATCAAGAGTTTGATTTTGTTTTAAAGATTTGTTGTTTGCTTTTGATTTTACGATTGAAGCTTTCTCTTACTGATTGTTGTGGTTTTTTCTATTTATGTTGCCAAAGGATGAAGGTGATGATCAATTTATGATGGATGATGTTTATTACGAGTGCAAGCGAGAAGAAACGGATGGATTTTTTCAAATATTTGGATGTTTTTGGAAATTTTTCAATGTTTTGAGGCTGTTTTTGGTATTTTTGAGATTTTGCAAATGTTTTGATTTTCCAAATTTTCCAATGTTTTTGGATTTTGATGTGATTTTGGATGTTTTTGGATTTTTGTGTCTTGAGGGCTTATCAAAGATCAACCTTGCCTACGTTTAAGCTTAGAGACCATGTAGTTTGGATGCCATGTTTTTGATATTTTTCTATTTATGGATGTTTTTGGATTTTTCTATTTTTTGAATGTTTTTGGAGTTTTCGCACAATTTTGACAATTTGGATATGGACATGTGTGATGATATCAGTGCTCTATTTTTGGATTTTGTTAAAAACCGAGCTAAGGTTGACTGATCAAATTGATGGATTGATGACGATGACATTGTTGAGGATACACAACAATGCAAGGACAGTGTTAAGCAACACGAGGATTTAGGATGGATATCCCAAGATGATGCAGGATTGATGATGATAACATTGTCGAGGATACACAACAATGCAAGGATAGTGTTAAGCAACACAAGGATTAGGAAGGATATCCCGAGATGATGATGGATTGATTGGATTTGGTTTTATAAAGATTGATGAAGCTTGGTTTGGAACAAAATATGTTTTGGATGATTTGATATGACGTTGAAGCACACATTAGATGTGACCGATAGTGATTATTTGGATTGATGTTCGATGAAAGATGAAGTGTGATAAGGAATGTCTTTTCGTCAAAATGTGCCATGGGCTAGTGATTTGGATTTCCTCTAAGTGGTGGACCAATTTGATTTCATATTTTCCAATGTTCAGATCACCACATAAGTTGGAGGATATAGATCAAGATTTATTCCCAAAGCAAGATGTAAATATCCACCCCCATTTTCTAGCAATGTATGGAATGCCATGGATGGATGCTTGGATAGGTGTATGGATGGATGGATATGGTAAGCACACAAAGGATGCCAAGGATTATCTTGCAATAAGATAAGGTGTTCAAATAAAGAATGCTCATTTGGATAATGTTCCATGGCTCAGATAATGTTGGAAAGGATATGATCAATAAAAATGACCCATGTCAAGATGTTTACCATAAGCAAGTGTAAAGTGTGCACCAAAATTTTTCAAGATCAAGATAACTTGGATGATTGATGCAGATGGATGAAAATGGATTGGATAAATGGTTCATGGATGAATGGATTTATTATGGATAAGATGGATGGAATGCTAGATTTATTACGGATGGGATGAGATGCTTTCACCTGAACTAGTGCACATAGATGCTCGATTCTACACATGATGCTTGTTTGCCAGGTTTTCATCATGGTACTTGCCCAAAGTGCCACCGAAGTGGTTTTCACTAGAGGACAATTTTTTCTCTTTATTGTTTTCAATCCTTTTTCTGATTTTTTGTTTTTGGATTTTCCTTTTTTTTTTCTTTTTTTTTTCCGAAAGATTTTAAGCTCATGCTGAACCACAAGGTGTTTCTGATGTAGATGCTTTTGTCATGATGTGCCATTTATAGCCTGCTTGAAGAAGTTGCTTTGCTAAGATATGTGCACTTGAATGCAACTTTTGGGATTCTTGATCTGCTTTAATGATATCAGGGTTAACTTTGTCTCTGTGCGTACATTGCGATAGAGTGCCTTCAAAATCCTTATGATGAAGGGTCGTTGCCAATACATGGTCAATATGAGAATTGGATATCATGCATAGAGGCATGGATGGAGTGTGTTTAGGGATAAGAAATGGTTTGGTTGACAGTTTGGAAATTTTGACTCTCCAAACTTGGGAAGATGAGCAATGATGGGTGGATACGAAAGTGTGCGTAGAATTAGGACCAACTACTTGATATACTTTGTACATTGCTTGAAAAGCCTACTTTTTCTTTTGTGAACATCTTTGATGGATACTTTTCCATTTTTTATTTTTCCCCATAGTTTCTTTGACTGATGGAGTTTGATAGGGATAATCTTTCTTTGTATTCTTTGGTATCCATGTGTATTTGATTTGTCCATTATGTTTCTCAGCTTCTTTTTCTTTGATAACATTCTTCGTACTTTGATTCAAATCTTTCTTTTGAAGTTGGTCCCAATTTGTGGATGGGGTGATGGGTGGATGAAGATTCATGATGTGGTTGGTTGTAGTATTGGCATTGGTTTCATCATAAGGACTCTTCGTGCTCCCTATGTTGATGTTTGCTTGAGACATAGTTGCCCCCAGTATTGTGGAAGTAGTAACTTTATGCTTTGATTCTGCCTATTTTGAGAGCTCTTGTTTAGAATGCATTCTCTGATAAATGACCACCATAGATGATGTTATTGGAATTTTCTACTTTGTTGACTTTGAAATATCTTGTTCTATCTGACATGTTTCCTTGAGTGGATAATGTTGGATATCCTCATACATGATGTCCTCAGTCTGAATTTGAGATATATCTGGTCCTGATGTTGACAACCGAGTTTGACTGTAGGAATTAATAATCTACTCTTTTTGTGTAACAAAATATTGTTCTAGATGAAGATCATCTACGTGTCCATCCACATAAAGCATCTCATGGGTAGATGGAGGAGTATGTGTTTTATGGATACGATCATTATCTGTGACATCATGTATAGATAGGAGAGTGTCCATTAAATCATTATAGTATCTTGAAGATACAAATTATTGATCTTGAATGATTTCAGAGTTGCTTTCAACATGCTTTGGATCAAGATCTTGACATGGGTCAGTTTCAAAGGATGGATTGTTTACAAAGGGTTCTTGGATGTTGTCATTAGACATGGTAAGTGGTTCAATATCCTGAAGTGTCAAGTTCAGGGTTCCTTCAATATTTGTAACCATGAGGTCGAAGGATGTCAATATGTCTTGGAAAGGACCATTGCTAGACTTTGGTGAAATATTTTGATCATGCTTTGAAATAAATTCTTGAGATATGTCCTCTAACTCATAAGGCAATGTAGAGACATTCTCAATATGATCATAGGTCAATGGATCATGCATTATGTCAATAGGATCAAACCATCCTAACACTCCTTGAAATAGATCACTAAAAAGTGGCTCTTGATTTATGGTGAGTTGATCATCAAATTGGGTGGAAACATCTTCAAGGTGCTCATCGATGGAGAGATCTTGATCATTGTTTTCAACAATTGTGGTGGAGGGATTTTCAATGTTTTCAACCATAGGGTCAAATGATGTTGGATCATTGTTGGGATTTGTTGGTGGATTTTGATCATGATTCAAAAGTGACTCTTGACCTATGTTGATTTGATCTTCGGATGAGATAGAAACATCTTTAGTGTGCTCTTTGATGGATAGGTCTTGATTATGTGATCGTTGACTTGGATTGATACATGGAGTCATTATCATTTTGTTGGGATTTTGAACAACATTTTCTTGTTGGGCTTGGTATTGGGCTTTAGCTTGCGCTTGCACTTGAGCCTAGGCTTGTAGTGTGGCTTGGGCAACTTGAGCAGCTTATGCAGCTTGTCGGTTTTGGTTTTGTTGGTGTGCCTTCTGATAAGCAACCTGTTGAGCGGCTTGAAATGTAATGCTATATTGGTTTGATGTGTTTGGTTTGGGTGGTGGTGGTGGCGGAGGTGGTTTTGGAATAGTGCTTGTTGTGGTGATAAGAGGTGTCATCGTATTGATGATTGGTATTTGAGTGGTGGATGGTGTAATTGATGTGATTGGTCCTTGAGAGACCATGTTTTGAGATATTATGGGGGTGGTTGATGATATTGTGATTTCTTGTATATTTGTCCTTTGTTGTTGCGATGTCAACGAAAAGTTCTGAAAGTTTGGCATGATGTTTTGATTGATGTTCAGGATGTTGGTTTGATTGATACTTGGTAAAGGGGGAATCCCTAAGCCAAGGAGTGGTGTGGGTGATGATGGCAATGGCAGTTTTGGAATCGTGTTGGATGTAGTGACAAGTCATTGAGATACATTTGGAGTGATCGTGAGGGTTTGAGATATGATGGGTGTGATACGGGTGGTTGGAGTGATCAAGGTGATAGGAATGGTCAGAATGACTGAGGTGATAGATCCTTGGGAGACCATTTTTTGATTTGTCAGGATTGATGTTGTCATTTAATTAGATACAATCTATTGGTGCGATGTCGATGGTATATTCAAAGGATTTGATGTGATGGCTTGATTGGTGTTAGGTGGATTGATTTGGATGGAGTGATTGGTGCTAGGTAAAGGGGGAAGCCCTAAACCACAAAATGATGTTGATGTGGGTAATGGTGGTGGAGATGTCTCTTGGCGCAATGACTCAACTATTTTGGTAAGTGTAGCAATTTGATCTCGCCAAATTTGATCTTGATTTTGATCTTGACTCCCTTGATATAGTTGATTTGGTTTTTGTTCAAGCAGATTTGGGATGCATACTTGTGGTTTTTGAATGGGATCATGGAAAAATTGATTTTGGACAATGTTCTGATTTGGGATGATGTTTAGATTTGGCACGATAGGTTGAAATTGAACATTGTTGGTGTTGGGAATTGCATTGCCCTGATTTGGGTAACTTTTATTTTGCATGGTGTTACCTTGACTTGGATTAATATACAGAGTCATTAACATCTTGTTTGAACTTTGAACAATATTCATATGATTTGCAAACATACCCATCCCAAAGTTTACCAAGTTTGGATTCAAAATGTTCATGTTTTGTAAAGTTGTAGTTGGTACATTCACATTTGGCATGTTGGGATTTGATGGGATGGCGTTGTTCATTTGAAGGCTCATGCATTGAGTATTTGGTTGATAGATTTGTAATGTTGTACTTGGATTTAAATCTACCATCGGAAAATGTGTTCCAAGATTTAGATTGGGTAGACTCACATTTGTTGTACCATTGAGGTTTGTAGGAGATAATGATCCCATGTATGGATTGTATAAATGTGAGTTTTGAAAATCAATTGGCAATGTAAGGCTTTGATAGTTTGGTTGAATTGGATTGATCATGATGTATGGATCAAGTTTATATTCCATGTTCCTCTTGTGTTTTGACCTTGTTACAAAAGTGACCTCTAAGGTTCTTAGGACCAATGATGACATGAAGGATGAAAGGGGTGAATGATATGGGTGTTGTTTTTCTTAGGAAGTTTGGATCAATGCTAGACTTAAGGATTTGATTTTGATTGGATAATGAACTTGTAAACCCTAAGATGTTGGATGCAATCTTAGGATGAAGTTGTTCAAAGGGGTGCTAATTTAACTAGAGGTATGAGAAAGGATGCATTCCCATACTCCTAACTAAACAAGTTGATTTTGATTTTGATGATTTACCCAAGTCTAGAATGATGTTTTCAAAGCTCTAAAGTTGTTTATGAGATGGAGATGATAAATGTTTGAAATGGATGAAGTGTTTGATTTTGATCTTAAATGAATCTAGGAAGGACTTTTTTACTAGACCAAGATAGTGAAGAACATTTTTTTCTCTAAGAGTAGTTCAAACCAAAAGACCAATGTTCGCTTGAAATATGATAAAAATATAAACAAGCACATGTGTGGGGTTCAATTTGAGTTAATTTTGGTTAATGACTTGCTTTTACCACAAACACACTTCTTGCTTAGTTTTCAAACTGAATGTCTATGTCTTAATTCCTTTTCATTCCACAAGGTCCATTATGTGAAAATTAAGGTTTCAAGAGCATAGTTTCCTATTGTTGACTTTGGAATGAAAAAATTGAGATGTAGGTCTCAATATTTAGAATCCTTCTAGGAATAAGAACCCCTAGGGACAAGCAGTAACACGAGGACTTTTCAAAGGCATTTGTTCCTCTCAAAGAGTTTGAAATTCTGATGATTTGTTTAATGTTTGTCTCAATGTTTTGGACCCAAGCACTATGTTTTCAAATTGACTCATAAGCAATATAACATCCTAGCTCAATTGGTACATTTTTCTTGGTGGGCTTGCCTCATGCCCTTCATAGTAGAAGAGATGATTTTACATGCAACCAAGGAAAAAACATAAAAGGTATGTTAAGAATGAAGTCTTAACCTCTATATTTTAACCAAGATCGGACATGGCAAGGAACTTCTTGGAATCTAAGTTCAAATGCACCACTTTGATAAACTCATTGGATGGACTAGTTGGCTACTACAAACAAGGGTTTTAGTTTGGACTTTCCATTCATGGAGATTGACCCATACGGGGAGAGTCCCTTTTTAGATCCATCTCATTGGAGTCAATTGCATGATACTGGCGTTTACTCCAGTACCCACATTTATATCCCGGCTGGAAATACTCTTAGGTTCAGAGTGTTACCAGTTGAGTCATTCCCTTGGGTGAGTACTTTTTCCCCAAGGCAGGCCCTCTAAGATAGAAAAAAGCAAGTAAACATATTCATAGTTTGATCAACCTTCATTTAGAAATAAAGGGAGAATACATGCAATAGGTGTACTCACACTCGCACAATGTTCTGTTCAATTTTTAAACCCAAATTGAAGTGTGGAGGTGATTACTTTATCTCAACCTAAGATCACAAAAAGGCCTTTTGATTCTCAAGATCGCTGTAAAGCTCGAGAGAAGCACATACATCCTTTTCAATGATGTTAGTTTAAGTAAGCAATCACAAAAATAAAGCTGCACATGTTTGTTTTAAATCCACAAAGCAATGATTTTGATTTGTTTTAAAGCACCAAAATGAGATATGAGAGTTGCTTTGTTCAGTTTGTTAACCTTAAACCAAATCTAGTTAATTTTCCTAAAGTTCATTTTAACCCCTTTGCAATGATAATTGAAAGCTTTTGAAGTGTTCGTTTTAAAGCCCAAAACCAAAGATGAGTTAGCCTAAAATAGAAAATTAAGGCATAAGACAGAATCTCCAAGCATTAAAAAATGCTTTTAAGTTTCAAGTTTGAATGTCTGATTCTTAAACTCCAAGGTTTTTCCAAGATCGCCTCTTATCTTTCAATGTTGCAACTCCCTTATGCAAACGAAATCCCTCCTTGTCATTTTTCCTTCCTTTACCCCTTCCTCATTTTCCTATAAACATCATAAATAAAAGTTAGGCATGTATTGCAAATTGATAAAAAACATATACAAGATTTATCAATCATTTTAGGAATCCTTTTAAAGAAAGAAATGGAAAAATAAATTGACAAAACAATGTCAATATTATTTCAATTTGTACCTCCTTTCATATCTATGACATAATTGATGGTCAACACAAAAATATTTATATCTTGATCAATATGTATGAAAAATAATTAAACAAAATGGTTTTCAAATGTTTCTGTTAGATAATAGAAATCAAACCAATGGATCCAATAGTCACTTCCGATAGACAAAAACACCTATCAATGTAGAAACAAAAATATTAATGAGATATAAATGACCATGATAAAAATACCTTTCCTCTTTGTGCACAACTAGGCTTTAATAACATAAACAACCTATATTAATGACAAATCAAACCTTTTTTCTTTGCGTAGCCAAACTTTAGAAACAACAAGATCAAGCGAGATGTACCTTATTATCCTTCGGTGGCTCACAAAAAAAATCTGATTTTAAAGTCAAAATTCTCCACCGTACATTAGTCTTTAAAAAAAAATATTAAAAGTCATTGTCTAAAGAATATCCATGACTTTAATTTTCTCAGTAAGTTAAGATATTATCATCTTCATAGAGTCCTATGAGACATGATGTGACCTGTGCCCTAGTTAGTGTGCAAAATTCTTTAGCAGGACCCTTCCCACGGTTCAAATCCATCTTGACAAATTATAAAATTCATGCGCACAACAACTTAGATTTGCGTTAAGCAATTCAGATCTTCCTGTAAAGCAACGCATATGAATCTATTTCAAAATATCCTACAAAAATTACATTCCGTGAGATGACACAACCTTGAGAATATATGGGGTGTGCTCCATGATTTCTATTCAAAATAGATGGTTGTAGTTTAAAAAGACTTAATCCTCTTTATCTCGTAAATCTGGGTGGCCAAATGACCATGGTTACGCCTATTACAATGACGAGATTCTTTAAAATGATGTGTTGACTAGGCTGCAGCTTGCTAAACTGGAAGAAGTATAAGCATTCGGCTAAAAGATCTCCAATTGTGTCTGGCAGTATTGAATGAGTAAAAGAGATATTTGTTTGCTACGTGTGCTTGAGTATTTGCTCATTGCATGTGCTTGAGTAAATCTCTAGTTTCTACAATTTTCTTTTTGCAAAATATGATTGTTTTTCTACCTCATTAATACTACATTGATCGTTGTGCTTTGGTCTGTAATAGAAAGTCCAACTTTGAACTGCCAATTTTAGTCGTCAGTACAAAAATATAATCATAAACAAATGTTTAAGCATAAAGTGATATACCATGCATGATTTATGATTCAACGACTTCTTACCTACTTGGCACTTTTATAGCTTGAAATTGGGAGAACACATCAAATTGGAAAGATAGGGCACCTTCATGAGCAGATTTCAATGACAAAGAATAGCAATTATTGTGGGTAGATATTATTATGTACAGGAGGATGCCTTTATCAATATTGTTGCCAGGGGTGATACAAGTCAACAAGGCATTAAGATTCATCTACTTCACCAGCACACCGTTTGGTAAATCAATATCTTTGGTTGCTACGCATTAACACCTTTTTTTTCCTTTATATTTCTCACATGACGAGCTGGTTCTATAGCTTGTTAATTATGAAGAGAGGGGACATGAAGATTAGCAAGCATAAGTACATGGGAGAGATGTGTCTTGGGCGGATGAAACGACTGGAATAATTAAGTTCATATCTGATTTCATCCACAATCACCATAGCATCCACAACACTGTTCAAAGTCCCTCGTAGGTGTGAGAACCAAAACTATCCACTTTTGCAAACCAAGATAATGTGATTGGTAGGTGAAACATCACATCCCCGTCCCTTCTACCTGCGTGCAAGTGGGAGTTTTGGAAACAGATAAAGATATCAAAGCATAAGAAAAGATTTTTTCAGGTGTAAAAGACAGGCATGTTAACTTGTTGAAAAGGCTTTAGAAACTTTCGAGCTACTGCAACTGGCAGACGTAGGACCAAATTCCACTACCTTCATTTTTTGTAGGCCCTTTCAAACTTAAATGCAATTGGCAGAATGCGTAGCCAAGTCGCATGAACTAATTGTTAGACTACCTCATGATAAGCCATTTCTTGGGAATAAATAGAAATTTGCTTGGTGTAAGGATGTATAGACACATATAAAACCGATGCCCCTTATCAATGCACAACAAAACACCTTTTGTAGTGTACAAGTTTTCTGTCTTCCTACAAAATGCAGCGGTATAGTGGGTCGCACTCCAAATGACTCTAGTTGGTAGCATTTGGCATAAGGTTTACAATGTAGGACAACAACTTATGCATACCAAGCCATCTAAGATGTTCCTAAATTTCATTCCTAAAGAGACAACCAAGGTGGAAATTTTTTTCCTTCTAAGTCTAAATCCAAGACTAGTATACATAAGGTTATGCTATGTGGTCAACAATGGTGTTGCTTCTTGAAGGGGATTGTGATGGTGGGACAGCTTGGCACTACGCAATCTGAGCCGATGATTATGGTCATCCACCCCTGCATTACTTTTGAATACATTCAATGCAGGAGAACAGGACTTCTATGAAACTTTATATATACAAAGTCATTCTCAGTTTCACATACATCACAGCAGGAACACTACTTAACAATCATGCTCATATCTTTGATCTACTCAAATGGCTACGACATGAAGATGATCATCCAAATCTTGGTGATTTAATTCTAAAACCTTACAATCAAAACAATGGAAATAGTGCATATAATTTCTCTTTAAAAAAAATGACTGTGGTCTCTATCATGAGGAATCAAATGATCTCGTGAGTGCTATATGTAGGCATACATTCTTCAAAGGTTGTATAGAGGAACACATTTTTGTTATCAAACAGTCTTCATGCCCCTATTGCTTAGAACCTCTGACAATTGATTTGATTGGGAGAAATAATGCAGTGAATTCTGACCAATAATCATTAAATAGAAAAACAAGTGTGCATTTTTTCAATATGGAAAAATGTGAACAATACAGAGCAGCAACATTCATGCCAAATCTAAAGAGATCTACGCCCATACAATGAAAATGCAGATTTGAAATAAATGAATAATGTATGCCTAAAAGTAGATCAAAAGCGGATATAAGAGCACTTTAAAATATACAAAAATAGTTATATCTTAACAATATATGCTTAAAAGCAGATTGTAAGCCTATATCTGAGCTCAATGTGCATTTACCGGCCCTCCTTCTAGCACCATATGTGAACACCACAAATCTGCAAAATAGATTAAACTTCACAACACATTAGCATGTTATTTCAAACTATGCAAATACCATAGTGCTCCTATGAAATAATGCATCATGCCTTCATAAACAAGATAATATCACAAACTAATTGAGAGCATAAAAGAAAGATACATATCTATCCCATAGTGGATTGGTGCTTCTTTTATGTGGAAATAAGCCCTTTCCCAACCCTTGATAATGCCAATGATGAAGATGTAATGGACAAAATTAGCTCTCAATGTGAAGAGAGTAACTTTGCATGAGATTGTAGATTTTTGGAGTCAAGATCTAAATATTGTGGAGGATTGATACAATAGAGAAGCTCTCTATTTATAGCCAAGGATTAAAGAATTCCAAATATGGAGGATGTGGGACTAAAGATCCACCAATGAGAAGAGGCCACTTGTCAACTTGTGATAGGTTGAGGAATGAGCACATTTTGGTCAATGTGCCAAAGAGGGGGAGATTTGAAATTTAAAATTGAGAGTTAAATGCTGAGTGGGGGACATGTAAGAAAGAAGTTATTGCCATGTTGGATGTACATGTCAACTTGCTTTTCAAATTCAAACTTGGAGAATATTCCATTTTTATGCCAAGTTGATGGAAAATGAGGATTTATAAATGAATTAAAATGCTTTATTGGTGCAAGTGGGAAAAGCTAGAGGATGTGATGGGTGGTTGGATTAGATTAATCAGGATTAGCTTAGTTAAGATGATTAGATGCTTTGACCCATTTGACTTAGATTTAGGGATTTAAATTAAATCAAAGGGAGTTGAAAGGTGATTTCAGATTTAATTAAATAAAAGTTTGATTTATTTAATTAAAAGGATGATGATAGGCTTGAATTAAATAAAGTTAATTTATTCAATTTAAATACCTTGGTTTATTTAATTGACAAGCAAATATGATTAGTTAAATATGCATGATGTCAGTTTCACGTGTCTATAGTTGTCTTTCATTGTTTGATGAACAATGAGTGGGAGCTTCCCTGTTATGTGGCACAAAAGTATCTTGGGTTGTTTTGAGTGTGTTGCAATATTGGGGATTGTTGGAATCAATAGAAATGGTGATTTATTTCCCATTGAAAGGGAACTTCAAACACTGGTGATATGTTGATGACATTGCTTGCATCTCATGAATCCAAGGACGTTCCAAGAGTATGTTGTATTTCAACTCCTTGTCTAACACTTGGAAAATTATATCTTTTACAATCGGTCCCACTTGAATTGGTAACACAATTAATCCTTGGGAGGATCTTTCTTCATCATCATAGGTTTTGATAGTGATGTTTCTTCTAGCATGAATTGTATTTTCTAAATATCCAAGTGCACGGATAAGTTATAAAGTATAGATATTTAGGCCAACTCCACCATCTATTAGAACATGCTTGACCTGGTGTTTGTGAATTAAAACCTCAATGTGGAGGGAAACATTATGGGGATGTGTGAGTGATACATCATCATTTTTAGAAAATGATAGGAAATGAGGTGTGGTCAAGTGTCTCACCATAGCTTGAAATTGGAAAACTTGTAGATTATTTGGTATTGTGGTGGCTACTAGAGCTTGTTCTAGAATTTCTTTGTGAGCTAGTGATATTTTAAGGAGTTCTAATATGGATATTTGTGTTGGTATTTTCTGCAATTGGTCAACTATGTTATATTGAGTTGTACGGGCAACAAGTGTCCTAGATGCAGCTCCTTTCAATATCACTTTAGCCTGCCCTCTTGTGGTTGCGTTGACTAGTTGACATTCTTGTTTTTCTCTGATTTTAATGACATTAATCTGATTATCATTTGCAGCAAAGTTTGTGATCAGATTTATTGGTATGATTTCATTAATTTCATGTGATTTGGTGTTGATGTCATGAAGATTATTTTTAGCTGCAATAATGTCTTTTTAGCCCTTGATTTTGATGTACTTAGTTTAATCTTCAACTACCTCAATATGGAGAATGGTAGAATCATAAACATAGTTCACATGTTTCCCTTTAGTGTTGGATGAAGAGGACTCCCTCTTTTCGTAGTTTGGTAAAGGATTCTTGAATGCTCCATGATCATTGTTCATTTGGGGTCCTACAAATATTTCTTTTCTATCAATTAAATCTTGTACCAAATGTTTTAGTTGCATGCAATCATTTGTTTTATGGACCTTGTTTCTATGAAAGTCACAATAATGTGCATCATTCCACCATGAAGCCTTAAATTTTGGTTCCCAATCTTGTGCCTCTGGTAGTGTTATAACCTTGGCTGCAAGAAGTTTCTTTAATGTTGATTCGAGTGACTGTCCCAAAGGTGTGAATCTTCTTCAATTTGATGATGGTCGATATGGTGGTGGTTTAGCTTCAGCATTGCTTTGATTTATGTTTTTATTGGAATTTTAATTGGTGTTTTGGTTGGTGTTATGATTGGTCTTGGTGAAAACTATTGTCAAGTTAAATACTAGTTTTGCATTTTGTGTTTGAGCTGCACCATCATTGTTACCAAAATTCTTATTTCTTTGCAAAAACTTTGGTTTATCATTGTTGTTGTAATGATTAGAATAATTTGCTGAGTTGTTTCCTTCATTGTAAATTTTTAAGACTCCTCTCTTGACCAAAGATTCTTCGATTTTGATTCCATTTTCAATCATTTTCTCAAAGGTAGGTGGACAGTGCAATTCAAGTCTATAGCTCATCTCATCATTTAGATTGTCAATGAAGATTTCCATCTTTTCCTTTTCAGGTATGGGATGAGCATATCTTGAAAAAAACCTTCTCCATCTTTGTAAAAATATGATGAATGATTCACCCTTTTTCTTTTTTGTGTTGCAAAGATCTTTCATGGTTATCTCGTGTTGGATGTTGTAGGAGTATTGGTGATGAATTTATTAACCAGCTCTTCAAAGGTTTTTATTGGTGGTGCAAGTTTGGAGAATCATTTCATGCATTGGCCACCTAAGCTTCGTGGGAATAATCTAATCAAATAAATCTCTTCGTGTGCAAATTCAAGGCTCATGGTTTGAAATTTCATTACATGATCTATAGGATATATTTTACCATTGTATTTATCATACTTTGGAAATTCACAATGTTTGGGAAAAGGAATCATGTTAATAGTTTGATCAAAAGGATATGGGTAGATGTGTTGTGTCAAGTATCTTTTTGTGGTTCCTCTTTGCATGTCTTGAATTTGTTGTTGGAGATTTTTCATTTAATGAGTTAATATAGCCACTGGATCTATGTTTGGTGGATCAATTTCAATCTTTTTAGGAGCTCCTTTCAGTTGATTAACATCAAAGTCATGTGGAAGTTTGATACCTTGATTAGCCAGCACTAAGAAGTATTTTTCTCCATCTTTTTCAAAAATATTTTCCATGAATTTGTGGAATTTGGGATCTTGTTGTGTTGTTTGAATGTATTCCTTAGTAATTTCATCATTTTCAGGTTTGTGGAATCTATGTAATGGACTTTCTTCACCTTCAGCCATGGTATGTTGAGTTTCAATTTCTTTTTCCTTGAGTTTTTTTCTTTTGGGATCTTGTTTGAACAAGCATACACGTGTTATAATTTGACTAAACTTTGATCTTTGTTTGAAAAATGCCAAGGATAATAACTAAGTCAAATAGAATGAAAAAATATATTGATGATACTAAGTTTAATCTAATTATACAACGTTGTTTCGTGATGAAGGATGAAAAATCCTGATAATGAAACTTAGCTTAAGAATTAGAGGTATGATGGATGTTTAGGAACTTTAAGGTGTTGGATCTTGGTTTAGTTTGAAGGATTTCACTTGTAAAAGTCAATTTCAACAAGTTTAAGGCACTGGAGTGACTAAGGAATGTTTCTATTTTGGAAAAGATCCTGAATTCTGGTTTGAATTATCGAACAGATGGTGAAAATAGCTCTCTGGTGTTGAATTTACTAGATGCACTAAAATAGGGCTTGGATGCACTAAAAGATGGAATGGATGCACTAACAAACAACCTGGATGCACTAGAATGCACCCTAAATGTGCTAGAAAATGGACTCAATGCATTGAATAATGGACCAAATGCACTAGAGAGTACTAAATGCGCTAAAAGATGGATTGAATGCGCTTGAAAATGACTCAGATGCACCAGAAAATGGACTATATATGCCAGAAAAAGCCAATGATGCACTAGACTGCCCCTAAGTATGTGATTCAACTTAGTATTATGTAGGTGAATGCACTAAATGGATTTGCAAATGCCCTGGAAAATGAGACTAATGCACCATAAAGTGACCAAGATGCGCTAGAAGATGGACTATATGCACTAGAAAGTGACTCAGATGCGCTAGACTGTACTCTAGATGTGCTAGAAAATGCCCTAGATGCACTACTAGATAGACCAAATGCATTGTAAAATGATTCAGATGCACCAAAAAAAGTAGTTGATGCGCTAGAACAGGGAATCCATGCACTAAACTAGAAGTGTTCAGTGTTTTTGGAAAATTTGTCTAGTTATTTTTCTTTTAAATTAGTGAATCTGAATGTTTCTAGGGTATTATTTTCTGAACAGTGATTTTTGCTTGGTTTCTAGTTTGTGAATTATGTGAATTAGGTACTTTAAATGGATGATTTCTTGAATAATGACTTCAAACATAGCAACAAGTTGTAAAAAAATTATTTCCATCCTAGGAACTAAACATTGAGTGTGTATTCAAGAATCTGATTAGATTCCTTTAATTTCCATGGGTATAGCACAAGAGAAAATAGTTCAAGCACTTTTCTAATGTTAAGGGTCACTTACAATACCACATCCCACATCTTAGAACTATGTAAGAAAACACAATTCTATCACCCTCTAGAGGGCGCTCATGTTTTTTCCTTTCTTGGGTCTTAGCCAAAGTTGAATCCTCCACTTTTGGCCAGTAATCCCTGATAGTTATATGGTGAGTATCTTGGGGGAAAATTCTTCCCTCCCCTTGCACTGTGATATTAGAAGTGTTTAAAGACTGACTCAACTGGGTTCTAAACTTAAGGTTCATAGTAAGGGTTTTTTTTTGGTGTGGTAAAATGATAAACTCCTGTAGCATACCTCCCAACCTTTAGAAAAAAGGCTTTGGGGATGGCTATCAATGCACACTACTGTCGAATTGTGAGTTTCCTCAAATTCACTTTTGATTATAGTGGGTCAAAAAACTTGGCTTTAGTTCTTCCCACTTAGGTCATTCTCATAGGGTGAGTACTTTTTCCCACTATGGAATGCCTTCTAAAGGTGCTAACAAAGCATAAAATAGTGAGTCTAGCACTCTAGTCACCTAGTGAAGGGGAGAGCATAGGCCTATCACCTTACAAGCATACTAGATAAGGGGTTTGTTAACCTTCTAATTAAACTAGGTTCCTAATTTAATCAAAAGAAAGCATTAAAACAACTCCAGCCCCTACAAACGTCTGCAGTAGTTTGATATAATTTCCTTTGACCATCGTATTAAGCACCTACAACACAGAAAATATTGATTAGTTCTTAGAATTTTGAATTTCTACAAAATAAACCAGATGCTCTAAAATAGATATTAGATGTGCTAAAAGATCACTCCTATGCACTAAAAGAAATACCAAATGCATTAGGAAAACTACTGAATGTGCTAAAGTATAGACTAAATGTACTAAAAAACCCCCTGTATGCACTGAAATATGAGTTGTATTCGCCAAGAGATGCTCCTAATGTGTCGTATAGGAATTGGATGCACTAAAATATGTTTCGTATGTGTTGAAAGAAATCACGGATGTGCTACATAAGAGTTCACGTCCGGATTTGTAAAATGAATTTTCAAAAATTGTCAATAAAAAGGGGCTAGGCCCCATGGTGGGTGCCAAAATCTATCATGTGAATTGTGTAATGTGAGTAAATGAGAAATAAAAAACACACAATCAATGAAACATTTACATTAAGGAAATTGAAATAAAAAATAAACTTGATAAAACTATTCCTTAAAACTATTCCATTGTTATCTATTCTCAAGGATCCTCTAAATCATTACTACTCTTAGATTTGTAAATGCACTAGACTCTTTGGATGACAACCCAAGAAATGAGATGCTATCTAAGATGCAAGAAATCTATTCCTACATTTACATGTTTGATCTACAAATGATATGATGCTAAGATTGTGATGTTGTTGTGTTCAAAATAATGTTAAGATGATGCTATGATGAAATGAAAGACTAATTAAAATGCTGCATGAAAATGTAATAAAACTAATGCAACAATTAGGATTCTAGAACTAAATTTAACATGGTAACATTACTTTAAACTAAATGAAAAATGCTAAACTAAAATGATATGCTAAGCTCACAAATGCTAATATGATTTCTGCAAAGTAAGTTTTCTCAAAGATGGGATATCAAATGTTGGAGAATGATGTTGTATTTATAGGATTTCCAAAGCATATTGTGATGTGGCAACAACCAGTGGTCAAGATTTCAGCTAGAGAGATGAACGATGGAGAAGGAAGAAGTTAGAGGGAATCATGGAGATGGTTCCCTTTAAAAGAGAACTTTTCTAAGTGTTTAGAAGAATAAATGAAATGGAAGAGCCAAGTGTCCAAGGTTGTTTCAATTTTTTTTAAGGATAATTCCAATTTAAATATTAAGAATATTTAAATTCATGAGACACTTGATGATGTGGCAAGAGGAAAATTTGGAGACATGTGACTAAATTTGAATTTGGAATTATTCAGATTTAGTGAGAAGATATTAATTAAATAAAAGAAACTATTTGAAAAAAAAAATATTTAATTAAAATTAGAAGAATTTGATTTAAGATAAGAAGAATTGGAAAATGTGAACTATATAAATAAATTTAGAATTTATTTATTAGTAGATGAAACAAGAGGTTTATTAATTAAATACCTTGTATTTAATTAATTAAGTATCTTGACTAATTTTAGGTGTATACAGTTTCATCTAGCAAAAAAGTCAACATATATCAAACAACAAATCAAAGCTTGGAATGAGCAACAATTCAAGAACATTTTTTCATAGATAATAGCACTACAAGCCCAACTTGATGAGAACAATGATCAAATCATAAGGTGTGGTATGAAAAACACCTCTTTCAGCCTGCATAAAAAACTACAATCAGAACTACAAGAAATTTTGACAAGAGAAGAAATATATTGGAAGTAGAAATCTAAAGAGCTATGGCTCAAAGAAGGGGGCAAAATCACCAAATAGCAAGCAGGTAGAAATAGCAAGTAGGTAGAAATTTGAAGGTAGAAAAACTCATCAATCAAGAAGCAATGTGCTTCTTCTCAAACTTATTGAGTGCATTAGACCAACAAACTGTTGGGAGACTGTTGGATGCTATGGATGTGTTGTTGATATGTGGTTTTCATTGATGTCAACACTATTAGCATTTGGTATATCAGTTGTTGTATATGTCGAGGATATTGAGAAAATTGTGAGAGAAAGTGTTCTAGGTTCCCAGTGGAACTTTGTAGGTTATGAAGGAATTTTTTTTTGTATGTTAAAGATTAGATAATGTGGATTAAATGGTTTATTGTTGAGTATGTCTAGATGATCTACTAGAAGTTTCAAAGTTCCACGTTATTTTTTGTGTGAGTTGTGGTCTGACAGTAATTTTGTTGTCTTTGTCAATGTTCCTGAATGAAGATTGTATGATTCTAGTTATCTAAGTTGTTACAGATGCTTCTTTGTTGTTTCTTGGTGTTCTAAGATGTCTCTAGTTCATTCTCTATCTTTGTGGTACGTCTGCTTGATCTGATGAGCTCATGATTGAAGATCTTTTCTTATGCATGTTTGGTTTTTCATGTTCTTGGCTGACATGTTAATGATAGCATGTTGCGGATGTTTGAGGTGAAATTAATTAAAGTATTTTCATATTGGAGATGTTAATTTGGGTCTCCACTATGTTGTGGCTGACCTTGGGGGATTTGCATTAAAATTTTATTTATAAATCTGGGCCGACATTGCAAATATAATTTATTTTCTTGGCCGACGAAGTTGTGATGGAATCTCATGAAGTGGATATATAAGGGTGATTAGTTCATTGATGAAGATGATGCTTCGTGTGCTCCTATGTGTGTATATGTGAATATCATTTGATTTTAGAGAAAAGTGTGAAGAAGTGTTGAGCTTAATTGGAACTATAATCAAGCTTGAGAAAAAGCTATTCTCTCAGTTCATACCCTCCAGATTTTTAATCCTATCCTATTGGGCAGTGAGCCCCTTTTGTAATTGAGCAGTGAGCTCTAGGAAGTGTGCCTGAATGCATGTGCATTCCCCTTATTATTTCTCATTATACTTTTAGTAGAGTAAAATCTTGTGGACTAACATCCACCACGGTTTTTCCCCTAACAGGGTTTCCACGTAAAAAATCTTGGTGTTCTTTGTCTCTCTGATGTGTTAATTTCTTGTGGTTAATTTCTTATTCATCATATCTAATATTAGAGTTAAGTTAAGTTTGAAAAGTTTAAGTTTATGTGACATTTGATTCACCCCCCCTCTTAGTTGTCTATCCTTTTTTTTCCAACAATTGGTATTAGAGCTAGTTCCTCTAAAGAAATTTAATAGCTTGCGGTGATCTGAGATGACAAAATTCAGGAAGGACAGTCCTAGATTTGATGGCACCAACTACTCATTGTGGAAAGTCAGGATGCGATGTCACCTAAGATGTATTGGTGAAGCCTAGTAGAAGATTACAAAAGATCCATATGTTATTCCTCATAATGGTCCCTCTTCTACTGATGAAATCAAAGATGTTGAAAACAATGTTAGGGCTATTGAAGCTTTGTTGAGCACTCTGATAGATTCAGAGATGGATAATGTGTTAGGTCTACAGATAGCTTATGAGATTTGGATGAAACTGGAAACTTTGTATGAAGGTGATGCATAGGTGAAGATGGCTAAGCTACAAAGCTCGAAAGGTAAATATGAGAACTTGAAGATGGGAGAAGATGAAAATATCACTTCTTGTATGCAAAGAGTAAATGAGATAGTGATGGGTATTACATGTGTCAGTGGTTCTGTGGAAGAATATGAAATTGTGGCTAAGATACTTAGATCCTTGCCTCTTTCCTACAAATCAAAAGTTCATGCTATTGAAGAATTCATGTCAGTAAACAAGATTACAAGAGATACGCTGATAGGGAAGCTTGTTGCTTTTGAAATTAGTGATTTTGGTGAATCAACAACAAAGACTGAATTTGCATTCAAAGATACTATATCTGGAAGTTACAAGAAAAGATACAGTCCAGGAGAGAGCTCCAGAAAGATATCCAAATATGATGAAGAATTGAAACAACTTGAAGACAAAAGAAAGAGAAGTAGAAGAACTAGAAGCATTGATTGCAAAGCAAGAAGGAAAAGGAAAAGGTAAGTATGAAGATGTATTTCCTATTAAATGCTTTTCATGTCGTAAAATA
Source organism: Sequoia sempervirens (assembly GCA_007258455.2). Classification (NCBI taxonomy): domain Eukaryota; kingdom Viridiplantae; phylum Streptophyta; class Pinopsida; order Cupressales; family Cupressaceae; genus Sequoia; species Sequoia sempervirens. The sequence continues at coordinate 563,123,901 of VDFB02270651.1, read as the reverse complement.
GGTCATTTTGCATCAAGATGTCCTAAAAGAGTTCCTAGGTCTAAGCATAGAAATTCTAGATTCCAAAAGAGATGCTACTTTGTTGAAGAAGCAGTAACTGATGATAAGTCTGATAAAGATAATGGAAATGAAGATGAATGGGCTTTCATTGCTACCATTGAAAATAATCCTGCAACTACTGAATCTACTGGAGATGAGAAAGCTCTTGCAGCCCGAATTGAAGAAAAAGATGAGTAGGTCATTGATAGTGGATGCTCACATCACATGACCAGTGAAAAAAAGTAAGTTTGTGAGTCTAGAGAAGTATGACGGTGGGGTTGTAATTTTGGAGATAACAATGCTGGTGTGATTCATGGTAGAGGATCTATTAGCCTTGGTGGTAAAGATAATACTGATGATGTCCTATATGTTGAAGGTCTAAAGCACAACTTGTTGAGTGTTGGACAGATGGTACACAAGGGATATGATCTACAGTTCAAGAATGGAAAATGCAAGATTCGTGGGAGTTCTAGAAACATGATTGGTACTGGTGTGTAAACTAAAGGTAATATTTTTCACTTGAATACCTGCTATTGGAAGTTGCATAATTGCTCAAATAGATGAGATTTGGTTGTGGAATAGGAGGTTGTGTCATGTAAACTTCGAAAACATTATCAAGATAAGTTCTACTCAAGCAATAAGAGATCTGCCTAGGTTAGTGAAGCATGCTAATGTAATTTTCAAAGAATATCAGATGGGTAACATAATAGAGTCTCCTTTTGAAGCAAACAATTTCATTCAAATAATGTGTTGGAACTTCTACATATTGATCTTTGTGGTCCCTCTAGAGTTAGAAGTATTCATGGAGAAAGGTATTTTATGCTGATTATTGATGATTACTCTAGAATGATTTGGGTTTCCTTTTTGAGAGAAAAATCTGAAGCATTAGATAAGTTCAAAAGCTTTAAGGCTATGGTAGAAAATGAAAAAGGTTTGAGAATCAAGTGCCTGAGATCTGACAGAGGTGGTGAATTCATCTCCAAGGAGTTCAACTCTTATTGTGAAGAACATGGAATTAAAAGATAGTTATCTACTCCTCGAACCCCTCAACAGAATGGAGTTGTAGAAAGAAAGAATAGAAAAATTCTGGATGATGCCAGAAAAATGATGGAAGGAAATGTGTCTCATATGTACTAGAGTGAAGTGGTAAGCACTGTTGTGTATACTTTGAATTAGGTAAATGTGAATGGTAATTTTGTTAAGACCCCTTATGAATTATGGTTTGGTCACAAGCCTACTATTAAGTATTTTAATATCTTTGGGAGCAAATGTTATATCAAGAGAGATGATGATATGGGAAAGTTTGATGCTAGAAGCGATGAAGGAATCTTCCTAGGTTACTCCACTAAGAGCAAGGAATACTAGTTCTATAACAAAATACTGAGAAAGATTGTTGAGAATGCAAATGTCAGAGTTGATGAGTACTCTGTCATATCATCCTGACGATGCAGCTATGATTCACATGAAGAGAACACAAATCAAGGGAAGAAAACTCAGACACCGAATCTACTTCAGATTATTCCATATGTTCCAGTGAATCAACCACAAGTTGTTATGTTAAATCAAGTCAGTTAGGAAGCACATACAAGTGCAAGTGGAGAAGAAAGTTTAGAAGACACATAGGTCTGAGAAAGTCCCAAGACTCTAAGGTATGTAAAGCTAAATCAATCTGAAAGTCAAATCATAGGAGATAAGAGTAAAGGAGTGCAAACTAGAAGAAAAATTGTAGAAGAATATTGTCTAATTTCCAATATTGAACCTAAGAGTGCACTGAGGCTTGTCAAGATGAACACTGGTTGGAAGCCATGAAAGAGGAACTGACACATATTTAAAAGAATGACACATGAATACTAGTTCCTAGGCCAAAAGACAAGAATATGATTGGTACTAAGTAGGTATTTGAAAGCAAGCTGAATGAAGAAGGTAAAGTGGTCTGGAATAAAGCAAGACTGGTATGTAATGGGTACTCTCAAATGGAAGGTATTGATTTTGAAGAAACCTTTGCTCATGTTGCTAGAATTAAGCTATGAGATTATTTCTTGCTTATGTTGTACACAAGAACTATAAAGCCTATCAAATGGATGTAAATTTTGCATTTATGAATGGAGAACTAGAAGAAGAAGTGTACATTGAACAACCATATGGATTTCAGCTAACAGACAAAGGAGATATGGTTTGTAGGTTGAAGAAAGCTCTATATGGACTTAAACAAGCCCCCAGAGCCAAGTACGATAGATTGGAAAAATACCTACTGAAGCTTGGATTCACTAAAGGTATTGTTGATAGTAACTTATACCTCAAATTAGATCATGATAAGGAGTTAATCATAGAAGTCTTTGTTGATGATATCATTTTTAGAGATGATAATCTATGCATGAAGTTTGTTGATGAGATGAAGAGTGAATTTGAGATGAGCATGATTGGTGAAATGAATTTCTTTATGGGATTGCAAATTACTCAATTGGACCAAGGGATTTTCATATCTCAGTCTAAATATGTGAGAGAACTGTTGAAGAAGTTTTGAATGGAAGACTCCAAACTTGTTGGTACACCTATCGTGACTGGATGTAAGTTAACACAAAATGATGAATCTCCTAAGGTAAATCAAACTAGGTATAGGTCAATGATCGGTGGATTGCTCTACTTGACTTAGATTAGACCAGATATTATGAATGTTGTATGTATGGTTGCTAGATTTCAAACTGATCCAAAACAATCACATGTGACTATTGTCAAAAGAATCTTTAGATATCTGAAAGGAACAATTGACTTTTGGACATTGGTATCCAAAGGATGATGATCTCACTTTGTGTGCATACACTGATGCTGATTGGGCTAGTAATGTGGATGACAGAAAAAGTACTAGTGGTGGTGCTTTCTTCCTAGGGAAGAAGTTGGTGTCTTGGTTGAGCAAAACAAAGAGTTCCATTTCTCTATTTACTACTGAAGTAGAATATATTGTTGCTGCAAAAAATTGTACTCAAGTAATATGGATGAAACATATGTTGAGAGATATCATAGTGATATATGAAGGGAAATAAATATATCAAGGAATCCGGTGTTGCACTCTAATACTCAACATATATCAATCAAGTTTCACTTCCTAAGGGAAAAAGTGATTGAAAAAGAAGTTAGATTGGAGTATGTGCCTACCAAAGAACAAATTGCAGAGATATTTACTAAGCCATTGCTGAAGGATACTTTTGAGTATCTCAAAGGAATGCTAGGGGTAATTACCCCTCCTGATAAGAACTAAATGATGCATTTACTTGCATCAATCAGTGAGACTCATTGCTATATTATGATCTGGATTGATGTTTTTGTGGCTGCTAATCAGGGGGAGCAGTTAGATGTGCAAATATGTGGTTCAGAGTGTGTGTATGGAAAGGTCATGGTTACCTTTTCCATTGATGTCAAAAGGGGAGAAGAGTAATGTGAAAAATACATGTGGAGAGTTCAGTTGAGAGAAGTGCAGAAGAAGTCGGTGTGTTGGGTTGATGGTATTTTTCACATCATGTGTTGCCATCAATTCCAAAGGGAGAGATTGTTGGGAGATTGTTGGATGATGTAGATGTGTTGCTGATATGTGGTTGTCATTTATGTCAACACTATTAGAATTTAGAATATCAGTTGTTGTATATGTTGAGGATATTGAGAAAATTGTAAGAGAAAGTGTTCTAGGTTCCCAATGGAACTGTGCAGGTCATGAACAAATTTTGTTTTGTATGTTAAAGATTAGCTGATGTGGATTAAAGGGTTTATTTTTTAGTATGTCTAGATCATCTACCAAAAGTTTTAGAGGTTCACGTGAATTTTTGTGTGAGTTGTGGTCTGACAGTATTTCTATTGTCTCTGTCAGTGTTCCTGAGTGAAGATTATATGATTTTGGTTATCAAAGTTATTGCAGATGCTTCTCTATTGTTTCTTGGTGTTCTTAGATGTCTTTAGTTCATTATCTATCTTTGTGGCACATCCACTTGATCAAGTGAGCTCGTGATTGAAGATCTTTTCTTGTGCATGTTTGGTTTTTCATGTTCCTGGCTGACATGTTAATGACAATGTGTTGCAGATGTTCGAGGTGAAATTAATTAAAGTCTTTTCATATTGGAGATGTTATTTTGGGTCTCCACTATGTTGTGGCCAACCTTGGTGGATTTGTATTAAAATTTTATTTGTAAATCTGATCCAACATTGCAAATATAATTTATTTTCTTGGCCGACGAAGTTGTGATGGAATCTCATGAAGTGGATATATAAGGGTGATTAGTTCATTGATGAAGATGATGCTTCACGTGCTCCTATGTGCTCCTATGTGAATATCATTCAATTGCAGAGAAAAGTGTGAAGAAGAGTTGGGATTAATTGGAACTGTAATGAGGCTTGAGCAGAAGCTATTTTTTCAATTCATACCCTCTAGATTTTTAATCCTATCCTGTTGGGTAGTGAGCCCCTTTTGTAATTGAGCAATGAGCTCTAGGAAATGTGTCTGAATGCATGTGCATTCCCCTTATTATTTCTCATTATACTTTTAGCAGAGTAAAATATTATGTACTAACATCCACCGTGTTTTTTCCCCTAACAGGGATTCCATGTAAAAAATCTTGGTGTTCTTTGTCTCTCTGATGTGTTATTTGCTTGTTGTTAATTTCTTATTCATCGGATATGAGATTAGAGTTAAGTTAAGTTTGAAAATTTTGAGTTTCTATGACAACTCATTCAACCCCCCCTCTTAGTTATCTTTCCTTGTTTTTCCAACACAAACTACCCAAGCAAACAATGCCATATCAAATGATTTTGTTTAGTATATTCCCTTACTAGTTTCTAAGGAAGATAATGTGCTCCTGCTAAAACTATTTACTCTAGAATAAGTAAAAGAAGTGTTTTTTTCTATGCCACCAAAAAAATCCCCAATTCCATATGGGTTTACTACCATATTCTTCTAGAAAGGTTGGGAGTTCGTGTGGTGTGATTTATCTTGTTATATTTAGGGGAAACAAGGATAAATGTCAATATATTAAAGGAATCGAATAACACATTTATAGTGTTAATACCTAAAAAGTAGAACCCCTCTACCTTGATGATTTTAGGCCCATATCACTATGCAACACCATTTACAAAATCTTTCCAAGCAATCACTATGATACTTGCTAAGATCATTCCAAGAATTATCATGGATGAGCAAGGAGGCTTTGTTATAGAAAACGATATAGTTGAAGGGGCCTTAATAGCCCATTAAAATTTGCATTCCATCAAGGAAGATAGAATCCCAACAATGATTATCAAAATTGACATGTTGAAGGCCTATGGTAGAATAAATTGGGATTTCCTCCTAAAAGTGATACAAAATCTTGAATTTTCTCACAAATGTTTTTGATGGGTTACCTAATTTATAACATAGACCAAGTTCTCAGTATTGGTAAAAAATACTCCAATGGGATTCTTCAATTCTTCACAAGGTGCCAGACAAGGTGATCTTTTAACACCTTTCCTTTTCATTTTAATGGAAGAATCACCGAATTGGGAAATAACAAGGGAAAGAGCTCAAGGTGCATGGAAAGGTATAGATATCCCAAACTTAACCATCAATTTGAATCATTCATTATTTACAAATGATGCACTCTTATTTTCTAAATCTTCTATCCAAGAAGCAAGAGGCACTAAAAAGGTTTTAGAGGATTATTGCAGGGCATCAATCCAAAAAATAAATGAAAAAAAATCAAGTATTTTCTTTCTAAATGCCTCCCCAATGGTGTCAACACGTATCCTATCCATTCTTGATTTCAAATATCATGAATTGTCAAGAAAATACTTTGGTGTCCCATTCTTTTCAAGGCCAAATGAACTTGAGTTCTAAAACAAGATCTAACATCCAAATCAATACGTTCACACACCAACAAGATCACGCTGGAGGCACACATAGGATGAGGACCTTTCGACTGGCTTACCCCCTTGGTGCACCACATTTCTGGTGTGACTTGGTGCACTTTTTTTTAGGGGAGCGGCTTACGGACTATTACTAAGTCCATTCCAAGACATCCAACTCTGAGAATGGGACAACTAAGTAAGATGCTCATGAAGAGAATTCAACATACCTATCATCATTTCATGCAGGACATTAGATTCCTATGTGGAGTACCCAACAAAATCCCTTACTTGGACACAACATTGATGATTTTAGAGTAGCTACTAGTGTTTCTTGTGTTCCCAAGGTGCACCCAATGATGAGATCATTCTAGGACAGAGAGGGGCCACTGCATATCAATCTGATGTCCTACATGCATTCTAATTAGGTGACCTACGGGCCCCTCGAGCATGACCATGATGTTGCACAATTAAAACTAATAGCCAAATCCATACATTGGGACAACATCATGGTCACGCTTGAGGTGCATGTAGGGGGAAAGCTGAATGAAGCATGCCCCTGATTTCTTACTTTTCACCCAAGTTGTGGGCATTCAAAATTAGGTCATCCAAACCACCCAACTGCTAGGCGAGGGCTCTTGAGTCATCCCTTACTAGGTCTTGGCTAACAATGGAAAGAAAGCTCACACTAACCAGATCATTCCTTTCAGTTATTCCCAACTATGTTATATCATTCCTTAAGCTACCTATTGTGCAATTTTTGCACACACACCCCGCTGAGAGCTAGACCCTCTTTCGCTTTAGTTCGTTGATGCTTTGGCCCTTTGATTTTGATGATTCAATTTTCCTTGGCATGAGCTTAAATGTTTATCTTGCTTGCCTAAGTGATTTCCCTAAGTTACGCTTTGAAAATCTTAAGTTTTGAGCAAAGTTCAGGTTTTTAGCCCAGTTCAGGATTTTCCACCTCATCCGGATTTCCCTAAATCCTGCTCAAACTCTGGCAAAGTGCAGTGGTTTGGGAATTTCTGGTCTTCGCGGAATTCCGCCTGGACCGGATTTTTTCGAATTCTATTCTGCCATCGGGTTTTCGGATTTTCCTGAAATGTCTTATTGGTGGCAGTAATGCTCTTCGTACGATCTTTGAAGGATGTATTTCGTCGATTTCTTGTGGATATTTTTTCCATTCTTCTTTGTCATTTATGTTCTATTAAGCTGAGGAGTGTATTCTTTGAGTGTTGGACTTGATTTGGGGCGCTCGATTTGCGAATTATTGGTTTTGGCAGTGATTTCTTGCACGTTATTGTTGTTGTTCCTTGCTGGGTGCCATTAAACTCACATTTGTTACTCCTGAGATCAATTTCCACTTCATCAAATGGTATATATATGTCGCCTAGTTTTCGATTGATGAATGTAAGTTGTGCTTTGGCATTTTAGATTGGCTTGGTGTTTAAAATTTTGTGTATTTGGGCATCTAATGCTAGGGTTGCTTATATTGCTTTACTTATGGTCTCCCAAGTAATTTTTGAGCTTGATCATTCATTTGCATCGTGAGTTATCTTGCTTGTGAGCCATGAATAACCCCTAGTGAGGACCTAGTAATTACATCCTGAGCTTGCCTATGCATCAATGGCAGGGTTTGTAGGGTTTTACGCATAGGGCAACACCATTTCATCTTGATTTGCTTTCGAAATGAACCCAGAATTCAAAGAAAATCTGTAGAAGGTTCAAGCTAAACTTGTCGCAGGCCTTGATTCCTGAAATTTGTGATCGATCAATCAATTTGAGCGAAATCGTGAAAGAATGTTGATATTTAGGTTTTCCATCCATCTCGGGATTTTCATGCGCTGGCGGATTTCCCGATTTTCCCAGTCCTCTTCATTTTCCTCAAATTCGCAAGCTTTCCAGAGTTTTACCTTACCTGCAGATTTTTGTCTCACCCAGATTTTTCCAAAAATCCTTTGTTCTTTTGCTTTTCTGAAATCTTCAGACTGTCGCTCCGTTCGCGAAAATCAATCTAAAGCGGATTTTCCCATAATTTGGGTGGAAAATGATGAATTATGAAGTAGCATGATTTTTTAAATGAATGACTATGCATTTTATGATTAATTTGAGTTATTTTGAAATCTCATATGCTATTTATAGGTTGATAATGATCAGATTAAGTTACTAGTAGGTGTTTTCATGTTTATTCCTTTGGAATCCGTCTAGCTAGGAATTCTCTGAAATTCCTCTCTAGCTTGGATTCCGCGGGTGAACCTGAAACCCGAATTCTGATATGATCATTTTATATGAGATTCAATGGCACCTTGCTTATCTGGGATTCATTTTAATGATAATCTTGATTGATTAACCTTGGTTTCATGTGGTTTTTACTATGGTTTCTTTGTCAAGTGCAAGCTAAATCTAGCAAGGTAGTGGCTAGAAAAGCTAAGAGCGACATGGGGGGGTCTTCGGTATCTGAAGTAGAGAGAATCAAGATAGATATCTAGAGTAAGATCCTAGAGAGCAAGATTACCTCTATCTGGTCAGAAGTGACTGACACAAACGTTGGGCTGTGGGACTATGAAGAGTTCAAGGCTAGGATGGCAGTACAGGATCTTCCTTTGGTGGATAAAAGAATGATGGATTGAGGATTGACACATGTAGCTGGTTTTCCCTCTAAAGTGCAGTGTTATGAATTAGTTCTTAAGTGTGCCAGCCCTTATGACAGTGATACACAAAGAATAGTTGGTCCCCAAGGGAGGATTGTGGCAATTTTGAACCCTATCTCCATAGCTCAGACCTTTGACATGCCAGATAGATCTCATGTGGTGGCATTCAACATGGAAGCAGCTAAGAGGTACTATGAAGAAGAGACTATTAAATCACAGCATCTCATTAATTCCTGGTTGGAAAAGCACAAATCTCACTATTCAAAACTGCCCAAACAGCTATTCAGAGCAAAGTTCAAGGAGTATTATGATGCCATCACATTGCTCAGTAGGGTGGTTGGATTAAAGAGTGACAACATGTTTGAAAATTGGATGTGCCATGTCATTGCAAGGATGGAGCAAGAAAAGATCAAATATCATTGGGCAGGTGTCATAAGTAGGGTGATTCATGATCAATTGTGTAACGTGCTGCAAACCAAGACCTTCACCATGACTTCCTACCTATTCTACACACTTGCAAGATTTCACCCATACAAGGGACTAAGTACCAAGAGAATCTTTGGGCAGGATGTAATCTATGAGGTTTATCCACAATTGGGGAGCTCAAGTTATAGGAGGGTGAATGATGCATTCACCATGCATATCACCAGATTGCTTCAAGGTGCAGAACACATGAGAATTTTGGATCTAGCCAAAGAGCTCATCAAAAAATATGGGGCTTGGTTCATTCAGTTTCCCACCTTCTTATACATCAGAATTGATGGGTGTCAAAGGGCTACGTATCGACTTCCAAGATATCCCACTGATCATATTCTACTCCTGGAGGTAACTACGAAAATATGTGACTTTGATGCTATTGTAAAAAGGGACAGACATAAGACTGGGCTTAGTGGAGGCTTCCCTTTAAGGATAGGCACCGGAGAGGCATGCCCTTCTATTTGTTCAGCTTAGGCTTCAGAAGAGGAGATGAGTACTCTTGGTTTATCCTTTCATTCCAAGAGGTTTAGATTTGACATAACAAGTGAAGCACAAAAGAAGGCCAGTCGGGAATATAGCCACAAGGCTGATTTGGAGGACCACTGGGCCAATTGTAGTGATGAATATGAGGTAAGGAAGAAGAAGTTTTCCCAACTTCCGGTTGAATCTGTCAGATTGTATAATGTGAAGGCAGTTCCATATCAAATTGAAGATGATGGGGACTTGATTCAAGGCCATGCTTATGAGGCAGTAAAGGACGAGCCAATTGGTGAAATAGACTGGCTGGAAGAAGAAAACATAGAGCTAAAATAGTTAATGGATGTAGTCATTAAGCACACAAAGTTATGGTTGAAGCATAAAATATGGAAATTGGAAAATGAAGGTGTATAGTGCACCTATGATCTAATGAGAGATTTGGACCCTCATTCTACCACCGAGAAATCAAGTGAACAGGATCCCAAGGGTAAGGGAAAGGTGGAATCCCATTTTAAAATCAATATTAAGGATGTTCAAGTGGAGAAAGCTCAAGAATCAGAAAAATAGAAAAGGCCTATTGCCAAGAAAAGGGGGCATACTTCAAGGGCTAAGAGGCCTAAAAAAGAGGAAGCTAAAAAGCAAGATCCTAAGGTTGGTGCTTTTGTGCCTAAAAGGAGAAGGTTTGTAAGATTTTCACAGAAGAAAGGCTCCAAGGATGGAGAGGAAGTTGACCCACCTATGGTGAATGTGGAAAGTTTAGGAGAAAAGACACAGGTATATACAAGGAAATCAAGGACTCCTTCTCCTAAGGATAATGTGACAAAGAAAGATCCTCCTCTGGTTACTTCTCATGCAGAACAACATGTTGATATCCCTTCTCCCCATGAAGCTCACGAAGAACCAAGTGAATCTAAGGAAGTGGAAGATCACCAAGATACAGAGGGAGAAGAATTTCATGAGGGTGAGCTTTACAGTGCAGAGGCAGAAAAAGAAAAGGTGATGCAGTCTCCTTTGGTTGCATATGAGGATTCACCTATTAGAACTGAGGAAATTAGCTCCCCTCAAAGAGAAGAAGTGTCAGATAAAGTTCCATCACCTATAAACAGAGAGGAGCACATTGAAGAAAAGAAGGATAAGGCCGAGGAGATCCCAGAGAGGCAGGATTTGAATGAGGATACTCCTAAGGACCAGTAAGAGGAGGTAGAACAAAGTGAAGTGCAGTTAGCATCCACTGTTTTGGAGTGGTTGGATAAATAAATAAGGAGAAAACAGGTTGTTGTGGATGATACCCCACCCAATTGGGATGAATTACTGGCTAAAATAGGAAAGGATAAAGGGAAGAATAAGGCAAGGGTGATTTCCAAGATTGAGAGAGATGAGGCCAACAACAGGGTACTCCACATTACTACTCATACTCAGTATAAGAATAGGGATGAGGTAACTGGAAATGATTACAATCTGCTGACCATCAATTTAGGCTCCACCTCCATGGAGCAAGATATTGAGGAGTATGAGGATTCTAGTGCAGTCATCCTGGGGAGATTAAGAAAATAAGTCCAAACTAAACAGGAGCTGAAGAAAGAAAATGAAAGACTCAAGAAATGTTTATAGGATCTGATGAAACCCTTGTAGTCCATTGGCTCTTCATCCTCTGCTGCGAATCTCCTACCCCAAGAGACTATCACTAAGCTGGAAAGAATGAAAACTACTACTCTTGCTATAGAAAATTGGCTACAAGGGGTGCAAACCAAAGGAAATGATGCTATCAAGGACATTCTCTCAACTGGAGGAAATGCTATGAGGGCGATAGAATGGTTAAAAGAGGTATTAGCTCAAGATAAAGAAGATACAGGTTTCCTGCTGCAAAATACTAAAACTATCATGGAATATACTAAGGATAAGCATGTGAGTGATGGAATTCTCCCTTCCTCTAGACTTGCAGAACATTGGGAGTGGTTTGAGGCTTTGCAAATTAGGCAGAAGGTTCTGAAGAAGATCTACAAGCAGAGGAGGAAAATTGAAGATACCCTAACTGGTGTTTATAATGGATGTATTTCTTTCGTTGAGATAATGACAAGAAGGAAGATTGCACCTAAGCATTTGAGCTTAGAGCAGTTGAGAAAATGGTATCAAGATGTTTATTCTCTAGCTAGTGATGATCTTGTCACTGAACACCAGTTGGATGATGCGGCCACCTATATTGTTGTTATTGATAAATATCAAACATATAAAGTTGAGTGGGATAAATCAGTGGAATAGTCTAGGGAAAATAGTACATCAATTGAAATCTGACTTAGGGTTTTTCCTTTGCCACCCACAGCCAATCTTGACAAAATACTTTTGAAGGCACATGAAATGGTGGATCGAAATAAAGACAAAGGGGAAGGTAGTTAATGTTGAGCTACATCAAAATTTTTGCTTCCCTATTATTTTGAATGCATTGGTCTGAGCTACATTGGAGATCCTAGGCTGACCTGGATGAAGTTCATGCATTTAATGCATATTTTATTTCATTTTGAATTTCTCTTGGCCGACTTATTTTGTGGCCAATTATTATTATAAAACCTGACTAGGCCTACATGTTTTGGGGGTTTCTATTAATATGGCATTTTGCCTCATTTGTAAGAGCTAGATACATAGAAAAGAAAAGATAGATTTTGGAGGCTAGAGTGAATTAAGTAGAGCAAGAGTTAGAAAGTAGTTGTTCTCAAGCAAGTATTGTAACAAAAAACTAGAATTTTTGCTTCAGTGGATAATTCGATGCAAGTAATGACATTGTGATTTGGTGCCATACTTGTGTTCTTCTTATCTTGCACGGTTCTTGTTATTCTATCTTTAGAATTGCTTTGAGGAAAATTGATAGATTGATATTTAGGATTAGATTTGATTCAATGATGTTTATGGTTTAATATTTGAAGTGTTGCAGCTATCCCTGGTCCATACTTTTTGTAGCTAGCTGACTATTAGTTGCTTTGCAATGTTAGCCTGGACCATATATCTATTTGTGGTTAGTTCAATTGTGAAGGTTTATTCATTTTGATTGCCTTAGGGTTGTCTTTGATGAATGTTCATGATCTGAAAATCTTATTTCCTTAGAAGATTGCACTGTTCTTGTTAAATTGCAAATTCATCTGGGTTAAGCAGGAATTGGTTTATGAGGGATTGGTCCATTTCAAGTATTTCATCATTTGCATTGTTAATCTTAGGAGTAGTATTAATCTTAGTGATCTCTCTGGACTCCTAATCTTTTGTTTTTTTCTTTATCATTTTGGTTAGATTTAGGATTGAAGTATCATCATATTTCTAGATCTGATAAATTGAAGATTCAGTATTTGCTTGTAGTAAGGTCCCATTGTGATTACCAACATTTTCACATTTATCACTGAGTTGTTTATGCATTGTCAAGACCTGACATTAGAGACCTTGGGGTTATCTCTTGAGGCTTGTTTATAGAGATTTACGTTTCAAGAGAGATAGGATACTTGTATCTTGTCTGAGTTGTTGTTGTGCAAAAAACATCATCAACAGATTGGCGCTAGAAGGAGGGCCTGAATAAGTTAAGCTGGATCGATTTTTGTCTGCCATCTCTCCTGAAAGATTTAGAAGAAGAACCAGATCTACTCTAGGAGAAGAAGAATTTTAAGAATTCTCAGTCCCTATGAGGTCAAGAAGGACCAACAGAAAGCGTGAATCATCATTCATCCATTCAACTCCATCAGTTATATCATCCCCATCTTCATCAGGTTCATCTTCATCCAAGTTTGAGGACATTCCCATTCAACAACCTCAGTCGGCCATAAATCAGCCATTACCACCCCCACCTCCACCAATGGCTTTCCTTGCCAATAACCCATCTCCATTGATATTTGCTAATTACAATGTCATGCCCAAGAACCCAGAGCATTTTTGTTCTAAATTCCATGTTAATGACCCCAATAGAACTATTGAGGAACACATTAGGATCTTTCAGACTCGCCTTAACGACAGAGGAATTAATCGTGAAGATGTAGCATGTAGGATCTTTCCTTATTCCCTAGGAGAAGATGCATTCTATTAGTACAATCATTTACCTATTGGGTCTATTCAGGATTGGAATGAACTAGAGACTGCATTCTTGTAGAAGTTTAGGATTCCCATTAGTCCCAATGAGTTCTACCGTTAGTTCACTAATGTTAAGAGAGAATTCAATGAGCCTATAGGGTCCTTTAATAATAGGTTTCATCGTGCCTATACCAGACTATAGGCTCCTTATGTTGTTGATCAAGCCACTACTTTAGAGGTCTATTATGAAGGTCTTGACAGCTTGACAACCACCTTCATGAAATGGAGAAATAACCCTCCCACCACTTTTCTTGATGCATATGCAAAGGCTATGAAGGTTAGCATTTCCTTAAGACAACATTTGTCTGGACCTTTACCATCATTAGAACCCATTACTCATCCTGGACAGGTCCCAGCTCTCAACCAAGCTCTCACCAATCATACTCCAATCATGAATCTGGTTCCCCAGTTGCCTATGGTTCCCCACCCTGGGCCTCCAGTAAATCAACTTCCACCTGCAGTCAGCTATCCCTAGTAGAATGTGAATCAGCCTCTACATCCACAATCTCATGCTAGTTATCCCCCGTATCTGCAAAATTTTGAAGTTTTGAACCAATCACTGAATACCAGCACTGCAGTAGGATATCCTCAAAATAATGCAAATCAGCCTCCATATAGGAATCCTGACAAGGAAAGACTGGATGAGCTACCTAAGCAAGTGAAGAAATTGATTATGGAAGTGACTTACTTGAGGAACCAAAACAATCAGCTTCAAGCTGCTCAAAGAGGTATGCAGTCCAATTATGGTAGAGAAAACCGAGATACTCAACAAGGGCAGCATTTTGATAGAGGATATAACAACGAAAGAGGATATAATAATGATAGGGGAGAAAATTATGATAAAGGACAATCCTTAGGCCATAATTTTGATAGAGGTCAGGCTAGTGGACAAGGTTTTGATAGGAGACAGCCTCCCAGACAAAACATGACTTGGAATACAAGGCCCAACAATGGAGGAGTCCCCACCCCATTGGATCAACCAGTCAATCAAGAGAAGCCTCCTAGCTGTGTATATTTAGTTGAAGTTGCCCTATCAGGATGGTGTAGGCTCCGTAAAACAAGTCAACATTCTGAATTAGATTGTCAAGAGTTTCAAACAACTTCAATCTTTCAGTATGAAGTGGAAAACAATTCAAATAGTCAGGAAATGGTGCCATCTACTCCATATGATTCATCAGTCTTGGTGCTCAATCATGCTCCTCTTCCACAGAACAAGGAAAATGTGCTTGAAGAAGAATCAGACGAGCTGAAGGAAGAGGCAGATCAGGTGTGCAATGGAGATGAGATTACATAGTTGTTTGATGAGAATCCAGTGAATGACAATGCCACCTTCGATGAAGAAGAAGCTTAAGTTGAAGAAGTGCAGACATTCCAAAGGCCTACAAAGAAGTATGATCTGAGGGACTTGCCACATAGACGTCCACAGGATGGAAGCCCCTTCACCACTTCCATTCCACCAAACAACTTCACCACACCTCTAGATCCCAATGCTAGTAATAATCCATCTTATCCTCATGTGTCAAAGTAGTATCTATCAAAGGAAGGACAAACGCAGATGGACATGTCAAAAGGAAGGAATGTTGAAGCAAACAAAGATAAAGTGGTGGAGAACCCAATAGAGGCCCCTGCTAATCTGAGTGAAGAACAATTGGCCATGTATATTGTAGAAGAACTCAAGAAGCTAAAGGTAAGTCTTTCTGTATTTGAGTTATTGAGGGTTCCAACCATTAGGAATGTAGTTTTAGGAGCTTACAATGCAAATTCCATTTCACAAGATAAATCAGTTAGTGAAAGTGTCAATAAGGCATCCAGTTCTCAATCGATGGGAAGGAAAAATCATATTCATAATCAAGTCCACATGCCTCCTAGAGATAAGGGAAAAGAGAAAGATAGAACTCAAGTTGCTCAAGTGGATACTCCCTTAACTCTATTTCAAGGGAAAACAGACACCCCTCCATTCCTAATTTATGTTCGCATATTCGGTAAGAACTTGCACAATTGTTTGTTGGATTTAGGTGCTTCCACCAATGTTATGCCTTTTGGTGTTTGTAGAGATTTGGGTATTACTCCTGTTGATTCCCAAAAGAAAGTTACTTGATTGGATATAATTGAAGTTAATGTTGTAGTGGAATTAAACATGATTCATATGCAAGTTGCTTTTGACCCCAGAATTCAACAAGTTGTCAACATACAGGTGGCGGATATACCTGATGCTTATGGCCTGATTCTAGGAAGAGACTTTACTAGGGCCTTGAATGCATATGTCTCAACTGATCACTCTCACATGTGGCTTCCTTGGAAGGGAGTGCCAAACCAGATTAGAATTGAAAGAGAACCCAAAATGAAATACATCATCACAGAATATCAAAATACATCCAATGAAATTATGATATTGGAAGTAGGTATGGGTAATTGTGTTCTTGCAGCCCCTTTTGATGAGTCAGATGTTGAAGAATTCTTTATGCTGCATACAGTACCTACTAATCTCACCACAAAATCTAGTATAAATGAAGCTCTAGTAGAACTAGTTGAAAGTGATGAAGATCCTGAAGATAATCAGCTCATTTTGCTAAATAATTTCCAAGAGTTCATTCAGAAGTGATCGAGGATCAGATTCAGTTGGGTAGGGAAATGAATTTTGGAGAGTTTCTCTTGCCAAATTGGTGCAGAGTCCATAATGCCTCCCATTCTGAACTAGATTGTTGCTTATGCTAGACTACAGTGGAGCAAGTGCAGAAATGTATCAATCCCATCCTAGCAGTCAAAATTAATATCCAAAATATTCAAGAAGATCCTAAAGGGAAGAAAGTGATGTTTTCAGAGGAACCTTCCAATAGCAACAGTGTGAGAGATACAAGGAAGTCTTCAGTTACTGGTTGTTGAACTTTAACGTTCGATGGATCTAAATCAAAGCAAGGAGCTAGAGCAGGATTTGAGTTAATCAATCCAAGAGGTAAAACTTTCTTTGCTACTGATAGACTTCAATTCCATTGCACTAATAATGTAGCAGAATATGAGGCTTTGGTCCATGGGTTGTTAATGGCACTAAAGAAAAAGGTCAAGATTTTGCAAGTCTTTGGAGATTCTAAACTAGTAATTAAGCAAGTTAGGAGACAATACTCTTGTCATGACAAAAGAATGACCAATTATAGACACATATTATGGGACCTTATTGAAGGATTTGATGCCTTCAACATTCAGTTGATACCACGCAGTAAGAATCAAACAACAAATTCCCTTGCTTAGGCAGTCAGTACATTGCAACCTTTGTCCCTTTCTAGATTGAAGAATTTTACAGTGGAATTACCTCCAGTGCCTTCAGTGCCTGAAAATGTTACCAACTTCCAGGTATTTGAAGATGATAAGCATATTCTAGATTTTATCACAAGTACAAATGTTTTTTCTTCTCAGATTATTGATGAAACTAAACCTCAAGAAGAAGAGATGGATTTAGGAGTAATCAATTTGAAGACTAATACTATTCCCAGAGGAATGGTGCAGTTGGAAAGGATCTTTGATCTGGATAAGGTCAGATATCAAGAACAAGATGCCAAGAAGGAGTCCATCAGTGGACAGTGTGAAACATATAATATGGGGACTCATGAGGATGTCAAGAATGTCTTCATTGGAAAAGTATGTACTCTAGAAGAGAGGAAAGGAATAATTGATGCATTACATACATATCAGGATGTGATAACTTGGAGTTATGAAGATTTGAAGACTTATGACACATCAATTATAACTCACACTATCCCTCTGAAGCCAGGGGTGAAACCCTTCAGACAGAGACAAAGGCCCATCAATGCTCTACTGGAACCAGTAATTCAAAAGGAAGTGCAAAAGTTTCTATCTGCCAGAATCATATTTCCAATTAGACATTCAACCTGGGTAGCAAATTTGGTTCCTATAAGGAAAAAGAATGGTGAAATCAGACTCTGTGTAGATTCCAGGAACCTTAACAGAGCATCTGAAAAGGATAATTATCCAGTACCTTCACTGGATGAAGTACTTTAGATTGTTAATGGCTCTCAAATGATGTCCTTTTTGGATGGCTACTCTGGGTACAACTAGGTTATGGTACAGTATGAAGATAGGCATAAGACTGCCTTCACCACAAAATGGGGCACATTTTCCTACAGAAGAATGCCCTTCGGTTTGATTAATGTTGGTGCCACATTTTAGAGGGCTATGGACATTTCTTTTAAAGATATCATTGGCAAATGTATAATCATTTATATGGATGATCTAATAGTCTTTTCAAAGAAGAGAGGAGACCACATATCAAACTTATGCAAAGTGTTTTAGAAGTGCAAGGAATTTGGTATATCCCTCAATCCAAAGAAGTGCATCTTTGGGGTTACTAAGGGAAATTTACTAGGACATGTTATTTTAGAGAAAGGAATTGCCATTGATCCAAAACAAGTGGAAGCTATACTCAAGATCCAGCCACCTGCTAGCAAGAAGGAGATGAAATCATTTTTCAGAAAAATCAATTTTGTGAGGAAGTTTATCACTGTATTTGCTGAAATAGTCAAGCCACTGAATGCAATGTTGAAGGAGGAAGCCAAGGTTGAATGGAGTGCAGAAGCAAAAGAGGCATTTGCATAAATTAAAAGAGCTATTGTTGAGGCTCTAGTACTGGTAAGTCCTAATTATGAGAAGCCATTTTACATATATTCATTTGCTTCTGATCATTCCTATGCTGGCATGTTGACTCAAAATTTTGACCAAGGGAGTGAACACCCCATAGAATTTATGAGTGCAACATTGAAAGATGTAGAGTTAAGGTACCCAAGTGTGGAGAAACAGGCATATGCTTTGGTCAAAGCTATAAAAAAGTTTAGGCATTATATTCTTAGGAACAAGGTGTTTGCAATAGTTCCTGATCCTGTAGTTAAACTGCTATTGATGCAAAATAAATTGGGAGAACGCAGAGAAAAGTGGGTGACAATGTTGCAAAAATATGACATTGAAATTCAACCTATGAAGTTGGTAAGAGGAAAAGGGCTTACAAGAACAATGGCAGAAATGGGCCCTGACCTTATAGTCCAGCATTACAATATTGAAGATGTTTCTCCAGGGGGCTAGTATGATGATATTATTCATTATCTATTGAATCAGAGGTGTCCTGATCATCTTAATGTAGTAAAAAGGAGGGAATTACGTCTGAAGAGTGACAGTTTTATGCTGAAGGGAGTTGTTTTATATAAAAGAAATCATGAAGGCATATACTTAAGGTGTCTAGGACAACAAGAGGCTGAAAGAGTCATGGTTGAATTTCACGATAGATACGGTACTAGCCATGGTTTTGCACATTCCACCTCAAACCAGATCTTGAGGGCTAGTTATTATTGGCCTACATTGTTCAAGGATATGCACAGTCATGTCAAAACCTGCCATGTATGCCAGACTGCAGCAACCAGGAAGAAGTATGCAACTCTTCCACTTCAACCGGTCTTTGAGGTAAAAAATTTTGCACAGTGGGGGATGGACTTCATTTGCCCCATCAATCCACCTTCTTCTATAGGTCACAGGTATATTCTCACCATTACTAATTACTTTACACGATGGATTGAAGCCCTTGCATGCAAACAGTGTACTTCTGAAGTGGTAATTGAGTTCCTTGAATCATGTATTATCAATCGCTTTGGATGTCCTTTATCTTTAGTTAGTGATAATGGTCCTGTATTTGCATCATTGAAATTTTCCAGTTGGGCCTTTCATCATGGGATCATAATAAATTTTGCATCCAATTACTATCCGCAGAGTAACAGGTTGGCTAAGTCTTCCAACAAAAACCTTTTAACAGTCATCTGTAAGCTATTAGAGAAAAATCCCAAGGATTGGCACACTCAACTTAGATTTGCTCTGTGGGCAGACTACACCAGATAGAAAACTTCATTAGGGACCTCTCCTTATCACCTTGTGTATGTCCTGGAACCCATCTTTCCAATCCAATTGAGGATCCCTACTTTACAATTCATTAATGAGTATTATGATGAAGAAAAAAGGCGTAAGGATTGCCTGCAAGAGCTGTTACACCTTGAAGATAAAAGAGATGAAGCCCTAGAAAACTTTTCCAAACATCAGGGTGTAGTCAAAAGATGGTTTGATAGAAGAGACAAGGTAAAAGCCTTTAGGATTTCTGACTTGGTTCTCTACTGGGATAAAGCCCATGACCGTAAGGGAGAGTATGGTAAATTTGACAAACTTTGGCTTGGGCCTTATCAGATTTCAGAGATCCTGGGTGATAATGCTTTTCATTTGAAAAATCTCACTGGGGAGGATATCCCACTGCCTGTCAATGGGCATTACTTGAAGCATTATTTCCAGTCTTGAGTTGTTTCAGCTCTTTTCCTATACATAGTTAGACTAGGTTTTCTTCCTGTTTTGTTTGCTTTGCTTTGCTTTGGTTAGAGTAGGTTTTCCTTTCTGCTTTTCTTTTGTTTATTTTGGTTAGTTTAGGTTTGCTTTTAGTTTGGTGTTTTGCTCTACCTTTTCTTTGGGGGTCTTCCTATTTTTCTTCTAGATGTGTTGCACCTACATGGAAAATATCTTTTATCTGGGACTGTTCTGAGTTTTTTCGTTGATGAAATTTTATCAAGTGTCTTGAATAGATGGTTGAGATTTTTGTTATCATCAAGAAGTCTAAATGTTGGGTTTAGAGAGGATGGGTCACTGGTTCAATTTGAACCTGAAGTATTTTGAAATCTTATACCTTTTATACATCTTAAGAATCTCGAGGTTACTGTAGGATCTTTGTGAGGTCTTGTCAGGTGAAAAATCTTATTTCTGCTTCAGTGCCACTTTGGTTCTCAGCCCTGAGTGTGAACTTCATTGTTCAACGGTTGAAATAAAAAAAGTGAAAAGAAAAGAAATATCAAAAAAAAAAATATTGAAAATCAAAAGGCATTCAACTTATCAGGGGTATCCAAATATCTCTACCGGGGCTATGGACACCTGACTAGTAGTAGAGCTATGTTCGGGAGAATCATAGTGATAATCTCGTTGGGGCTATAGATTCCTGACTGGCAGTGAGGCTCTATCCAGGCTATTTTTGAAGTTAGAATCTTTACGTAGCTTGTCCTGACTAAGCCTAGTTTCTGCAGTAGCTCACGGAGGGAAATGAACTCATATGCACACACTTGGATTTTTAGTCTATGGAAGGTTTAGTCTACCTTTGGTTCTGATTCTTTAATCTATGCATTTTGATTTGTTTTCCTGATAGTGCGATCGAAACCAGAGATTATGGGTTCTTGATTCATGTTCATCATTGAAATGCTCTGGACAATTTCCCCAGCAGAGTCGCCATTTGTTGTGCAGTTTTTGCACACACACCCTGTTGAAAGATGGGACCCTCTTTTGCTTTGCTTCGTTGATGCTTTGGCCCTTCGATTTTGATGAATCACTTTGCCTTGGCATGAGCTTAAATGTTTATCTTGCTTGCCTAAGTGATTTCCCTAAGTTGCGCTTTGAAAATCTTAAGTTTTGAGCAAAGTTCGGGTTCTTACCCCAGTTCGGGATTTTCTACCTCATCTGGATTTCCCCGGATCCTGCTCAAACTCTAGCAAAGTGTGATGGTTCAGGAATTTTTGTTCTTCGCGAAATTTCGCATGGGCCATATTTTTTTGAATTTAGTTCTACCATTGGGTTTCTGGATTTTCCTAGATGTCTTGTTGACGGCATTAATGCTCTTCGTATGATCTTTCAAGGATGTATTTAGTCAATTTCTTAGGAAACCTTTTGCCATTATGCTTTGTGATTTTTGTTCTATTGAGCCGAGGAGTGTATTCTTTGAGTGTTGGACTTGATTTGGGGAGCTAGATTTTCGAATTATTGGTTTTGTTGGTGATTTCCTGTGCGTTATTGTTGTTGTTCTTTGCTGGGCGCCATTAAACTCACATTTGTTACTTCTGAGATCAATTTCCGCTTCATCAAATGGTATGTATATGTCACCTAGTTTTCAATTGATGAATGTAAGTGGTGCTTTGGCATTTTAGATTGGCTTGGCGTTCAAACTTCTGTGTATTTGGGCGACTGATGCTAGGGTTGCTTGTATTTCTTTACTTATGGTCTCCCAAGTAATTTTTGAGCTTGATCGTTCATTTGCATTGTGAGGTAGCTTGCTTGTGAGCCATGAATAACCCCTAGTGAGGACCTAGTAATTACATCCTGAGCTTTTTTGTGCATCAATGGCAGGGTCTGTAGGGTTTTATGCCTAGGGCATCACCATTTCATCTTGATTTGCTTTCAAAATGAACCCAGAATTAAAAGAAAATATGTAGAAGGTTCAAGCTAAACTTGTCGCAGGCCTTGATTCTTGAAATTTGTAATCGATCCATCAATTTGAGCGAAATCATGAAAGAACGCTGATATTCGGGTTTTTCGTCCATCTCGAGATTTTCATGCGCTGGTGGATTTCTCGATTTTCCCAGTCCTCTTCATTTTTCTGAAATTCACAAGCTTTTCGGAGTTTTACCTTACCCGCAGATTTCCGTCTCACCCAGATTTTTCCAAAAATCCTTTGTTCCTTTGTTTTTCTGAAATCTTCAGACTGTCACTCTGTTCACGGAAATCCATCGCAGGTGGATTTTCCCAGAATTTGGGCTAAAAACGATGAATTATGAAGCAACATGATCTGTTAAATGAATGACTATATATTTTATGATTAATTTGAGTTATTTTGAAATCTCCTATGTTGCTTCTAGGTTGATAATGATCGGATTAAGTTACTAGTAGGTGTTTTCATGTTTATTCTACTAGAATCCGTCTGGCTAGGAATTCTCTGAAATTCCTCTCTGGCTTGGACTCCACGGGTGAACCTGAAACCCGAATTCTGATATGATCATTTTATATGAGATTTAATGGCACCTTGCTTATCTGGGATTCATTTTAATGATAATATTGATTGATTAACCTTGGTTTCATGTGGTTTTTACTATGGTTACTTTGTCAAGTGCAGGCTGAATCTAGCAAGGTAGTGGCTGAAAAAGCTAAGAGTGACATGAAGGGGTCTTCAGTATCTGATGCAGAAAGAATCAAGATAGATATCTAGAGTAAGATCCCGAAGAGAAAGATTACCTCTATCTGGTCAGAAGTGACTGACACAAACGTTGGGCTATGGGACTATGAAGATTTCAAGGCTAGGATGGTAGTACAGGATCTTACTTTGGTGGCTAAAAGAATGATGGAGTCAGGATTGGCACATGTAGCTAGTTTTCCCTCTACAGTGCAGTGTTATGAATTAGTTCTTGAGTGGGCCAGCCATTATGACAGTGATACACAAAGAATAGTTGGTCCCCAAGGGAGGATTGTGGTGATTTTGAACCCTGTCTCCATAGCTCAGACCTTTGACATGCCAGATAGATCTCATGTGGTGGCATTCAACATGGAAGCAACTAAGAGGTACTATGAAGAAGAGACTGTTAAATCACAGCAACTCATTAATTCCTAGTTGGAAAAGCCCAAATCTCACTATTCAAAACTGCCCAAATAGCTATTCAGAGCAAAGTTCAAGAAGGAGTATTATGATTCCATCACATTGCTCAACAGGGTGGTTGGATTAAAGAGTGCAGGCATGTTTGAAAATTGGATGTGCCATGTCATTGCAAGGATGGAATAGGAAAAGATCAACTATCATTGGGCAGGTGTCATAATTAGGGTGATTCATGAGCAATTGTGTAATGTGCTACAAACCAAGACCTTCACCATGACTTCCTACCTAGTCTATGCACTTGCAAGATTTCATCCATAAAAGGGACTAAGTATTAAGGGCATCTTTGGGCAAGATGTAATCTATGAGGTTTATTCACAATTGCACTTAGGGAGCTCAAGTTACAGGAGGGTGAATGATGCATTCACCATGCATATCACCAGATTGCTTCAAGGTGTAGAACACATGAGAATTTCGGATCAAGCCAAAGAGCTCATCAAAAAATATGGGGCTTGGTTCATTCAGTTTCCCATCTTCTCATACATTAGGATTGATGGGTGTCAAAGGGCTCTATATCGACTTCCAAGATATCCCACTGATCATATTCTACTCCTGGAGGTCACTAGGAAAATATGTGACTTTGATGCTATTGTCAAAAGGGACAAAAATAAGACTGGGTTTGGTGGAAACTTCCCTTTAAGGATAGGCATGCCCTTCTATTACTTCAGCTCAGGCTTCAGAAGAGGAGATTAGTACTATTGGTTTATCCTTTCATTCCAAGAGGTCTAGATTTGACATAACAAGTGAAGCACAAAAGAAGGCCAGTCAAGAATATAGCCACAAGGTTGATTTGGAGGACCACTAGGCCAATTGTAGTAATGAATATGAGGTAAGGAAGAAGAAGTTTTCCCAGCTTCCAGTTGAATCAATCAGATTGTATAATGTGAAGGTAGTTCTAGGTCAAATTGAAGATGATGGGGACTTGATTCAAGGCCATGCTTATGAGGTAGTAAAGGACGGGCCAATTTGTGAAATAGACTGGCTAGAAGAAGAAAAAATAGAGCTAAAATAGTTAATGGATGTAGTCATTAAGCACACAAAGCTATGGCTAAAGCATAAAATATGGGAATTGGAAAATGAAGGTGTATAGTGCACCTATAATCTAATGGGAGATTTGGACCCTCATTCTACCTCTGAGGAGTCAATTGAACAGGATCCCAAGGGTAAGGGAAAGGTGGACTCCCATTTTAAAATCAAGATTAAGGATGTTCAAATTGTGAAAGCTCAAGAAATAGAAAAACAGAGAAGGACTATTGCCAAGAAAAGGGGGCATACTTCAAGGGATAAGAGGCCGAAAAAAGAGGAAGCTGAAAAGCAGGATCCTGAGGTTGGTTCTTTTGTGCCTAAAAGGAGAAGGATTGTAAGATTTTCACAGATTACAAGCTCCAAGGATGGAGAGGAAGTTGACCCATATGTGGTGAATGTGGAAAGTTTAGGAGAAAAGACACAGGTATATACAAGGAAATCAAGGACTCCTTCTGGTAAGGATAATGTGCCAAAGAAAGGTCCTCCTCTGATTACTTCTCATGCAGAACAACATGATGATATACCTTCTTCCCATGAAGCTCACGAAGAACCAAGTGAATCTAAGGAAGCGTAAGATCACCAATATACAGAGGGAGAAGAATTTCATGAGGGTGAGCTTTACAGTGCAGAGGCAAAAATAGAAAATGTGATGTAGTCTCCCCAGGTTGTATATAAGGATTCACCTGTTAGAACTGAGGAAATTAGCTCCCCTCAAATAGAAGAAGTATGAGATAAAGTTCCATCACCTGTACACAGAGAGGAGCACACTAAAGAAAAGAAGGATAAGGCCAAGGAGATCCTAGAGAGGTGGGATTTGAATGAGGATACTCCTAAGGACCAGCAAGAGGAGGTGGAACAAAGTGAAGTGCAGTTAGATTCCACTGTTCCAGAGTGGTTGGATAAAGAAATAAGGAGAAAATAGGTTGTTGTGGATGATACCCCACCCAATTGGGATGAATTACTGGCTAAAATAGGAAAGGATAAAGGAAAGAAGAATTCCAGGGTGATTTCCAAGATTGAGAGAGATGAGGCCAACAAAAGGGTAGTCCACATTGCTACTCCTACTCCAGATAAGAACAGGGATGAGGTAACTGGAAAAGATTACAATCTGCTGACCATCAATTTAGGCTCCACCTCCATGGAACAAGATATTGAGGAGTACGAGGGTTCTAATGCATTCACCTTGGGGAGATTAAGAAAAGAATTCCAAACTAAACAGGAGCTGAAGAAAGAAAATGAAAGACTCAGGAAATGTTTAGAGGATCTGATGAAACCCTTGCAATCCATTGGCTCTTCATCCTCTGCTGCAAATCTCCTACCCCAAGAGACTATCACTGAGTTGGAAAGAATGAAAGCTACTACTCTTGCTACAGAAAATTGGCTACAAGGGGTGAAAACCAAAGGAAATGATGCTATCAAGGACATTCTCTCAACTGGAGGAAATTCTATGACAGCGATAGAATGGTTAAAAGAGGTATTAGCTCAAGATAAAGAAGATACAAATCTCCTTCTACAAAAGACTAAAACCATCCTGGAATATACTAAGGATAAGCTTGTGAGTGATGGAATTCTCCCTTCCTCTAGAGTTGCAGAACCTTGGGAGTGGTTTGAGGCTTTGCAAATTAGGCAGAAGGTTCTAAAGAAGATCTACAAGTAGAGGAGGCAAATTGAAGATACCCTAACTGGTGTTTATAATGGATGTATTTCTTTCTTCGAGATAATGACAGGGAGAAGGAAGATTGCACCTAAGCATTTGAGCTTAGAGCAGTTGAGAAAATGGTGGCAAGATGTTTATTCTCCAACTAGTGATGATCCTATCACTGAACACCAGTTGGATGATGCGGCTGCCTATATTGTTGTTATTGATAAATATCAAACATATAAAGTTGAGTGGGATAAATTGGTGGAACAGTCCAGGGAAAATATTACATCAATTGAAAGTTGACTTAGGGTTTTTCCTTTACCACTCACAGCCGACCTTGACAAAATACTTTTGAAGGTACACGAAATGGTGGATCGAAATAAGGACAAAGTGGAAGGCAGTTAATGCTGAGCTACATCAAAATTTGTGCTTGCCTATTATTTTGAATGCATTGGTCCGAGCTAGATTGGAGATCCCAGGCCGACCTAGATGAAGTTCATGCATTTAATGCATATTTTATTTCATTTTGAATTTCTCTTGGCCGACTTGTTTTGTGGCCAATTATTATTGTAAAACCTGACTAGGCTGACATGTTTTGGGGGTTTCTATTAATATGACATTTTGCCTCATTTGTAAGGGCTAGATACATAGATAAGAAAATATAGATTTTGGAGGCTAGAGTGAATTAAGTAGAGCAAGAGTTAGAAAGTAGTTGTTCTCAATCAAGTATTGTAACAAAAAACTAGAATTATTGCTTCAATGGATAATTCGATGCAAGTAATGACATTGTGATTTGGTGCCATACTTGTGTTCTTCTTATCTTGCATGGTTCTTGTTATTCTATCTTTAGAATTGCTTTGAGGAAAATTGATATATTGATATTTAGGATTAGATTTGATTCAATGATGTTTATGGTTTAATATTTGAAGTGTTACAGTGATCCCTGGTCCATACTTTTTGCAGCTAGTAGTTGCTTTGCAAAGTTAGCCTGGACCATATATCTATTTGTGCTTAGTTCAATTGTGAAGGTTTATTCATTTTGATTTCCTTAGGGTTGTCTTGGATGAATGTTCATGATCTAAAAATCTTATTACCTTAGAAGATTTCACTGTTCTTGTGAAATTGCAGATTCATCTAGGTTAAGGAGGAATTAGTTTATGAGGGATTGGTCCATTTCAAGTATTCCATCATTTGCATTGTTAATCTTAGGAGTAGTATTAATCTTAGTGATCTCTTTGGAACCATAATATTTTGTTGTTTTCTTTCTCATTTGGGTTAGATTTAGGATTCGAGTATCATCATATTGCTAGATCTGATAAATTGAAGATTCAGTCTTTGCTTGTAGTAAGGTCCCATTGTGATTACCAACATTTTCACATTTATCACTGAGTTGTTTATGCATTGTCAAGACCTGACATTAGAGACCTTGGGGTTATCTCTTGAGGCTTGCTGTTCGAGATTTACGTTTCAAGAGAGATAGGATACTTGTATCTTATTTGAGTTGTTGTGTAGAAAACATCATCAACACTACCAAAAGTAGTGCAACTAAATTTAAAGCAATGCATTAGAAAGTTCCTCTAGCATGGGAACCTTGAAACAAGAAAAAGTGTAAGTGTGTCGTAGAATAAAGTGCCCTTTGCTTGACATGGGATTAATTCATTATAAACTAGACATAATGATGCCTTGATTCAAGTGGTGTCAGGTATTTTATGCATCCACACTAGGTCTTGGACCCTTGCAAATTGAATAACATGCTTTTATCGATGTCTTGTAAAGGTGTTGTAAAGTGTTGTAAGATACTCTCACACTTTTCTAGACTTAATGAACCCATTTATCCTTAATTCAACATTATAAAATTTGTTTAATAATATTATCACATCAATCTAGAAAGCTTTTAACTTAAACCTAATGTTAAACTAGTGTTGTAATGTGTCTTGCATATTCATATTGGTTCTTGTGCCTTCCTAGGCTATGTGGACCTCACTTTAGTGTTGTAAAGTGTATTTAATCACACTTTCACATTGAATTTTGCATCCCAAGCCCTAATTGATATTCACATAATCACTAATAGGCCCCTATTAACCCACATTGTGCATCTCGAGGCTTAAATTGATCAAATACCTAACAAAGTTGCATTTTAAACCTTATTTCCTTATCTCTTCGAATCTTTGTTGTCAAAATGGCCCCTATGGGACCCATTTTCCATGCATGGTGAATCAGTCCCATCCAAGTGGGACCCATTCACCATGTGTGGTGAATGAGTTTCATTTGGCCCAATTTTGACCTTGGTGAGCAGGAAAAAAATTGAAATTTAAGTTTATTATTTCTTCATGTCAGCCTATGATGAGGTATTAATGGGTAAAATAGGTGAATTTCCTATAAATATAAGTCTTTTAACTCATTGTTGCATCTCTCTTATCTCTTATCACTCATTCATCCATCATTCTTCTATCTCAAGTCAAGCAACTTAGGGTTTTATCATTGCAAGACCTCAAGAAAGCTCCTAAAGACATTCAAGGGCTGAATCTTCCTTAATTGTTGCAGAAATCAAAGATCAAACATCATGGAAAGGCAATAAATTCCATTATTGCATGTTTCATTCCATTCTTTCATCATTTTGGCTTAATTACCTAAAAGGGGTTTGACCAAGGCAAACCCCCATTCCCTAACATTCAACATCTCTCTCTCTTGTCATGCTTGTTTGTAGATTTAGGACTCTTGGAAGCTTGGAAATCATTTGAGATCAAGTAGCAAGGTTTCTCAAGTCTTCTCTTAATTCAACAAGTCAAAATATTAACAAAAACATATTTTCATACTCGTAAATCATAGTTTCAAAAGCGGACACCTGTAGGAAGCCAGAGTGTAGATCAGAAACTCTAGATTCCACTTTTGAAAATCTAGAAATTTAAAAGTGGACTCATTCACCATGGGTGGTGAATGAGTCCCACTCCAAGGTTAGCTTTGTGTTTTCTACATTTTTAGACACCCTTTTGATAGAAACAAGTCTCGACTTTATTTTGCAGAACTATGACTAATTCACCCAAAATGGAAAATGAGTCCCACCAAGCTTGAAAATTAGCATTAGTAGTATTCTAGAATCCATTTCCAATCTTCATCCACATTCTAGGTGCACACTTTCAGTTTTTCCCAGTTCTGTTAAATTTTGCATTCATTTCTAGTTCATTTTTGCATAACAGAATGTGTTTTCAAACAAGTCACATTTCCTAAGTTTTTCATACTTAATCATTCAATTTCATCAATTATTTGCATCTATAAAATTTCATTTAGTTTAAATAACATCATACATTGCATAATTTGAGTGAACCTAGCTATATCTTTTGGCCCTTCTTTCTCCTTTTAGGTGAAAAACCCTAGAAGTGCAAGAAAGGTCTAGGGTGCCAAAAATCTATGGTTCATTTTGGTGAACCTACTTTTTGAATACTTTGTTGACTGATTTGGAGTCCTTCATCATCATAGATCTAGCTTGCATTAATATTTACATGATTCATTTGCATGCTAGGTGTTAAATTTTGCATTCATAAAAAAAGTGCATTTACGTTACATTTTTCACATCTACATTCATTTCAATTTTCTAAAATTCTGCACTTTAAACTTAGATCTACATCATAGCACTCAAAAACTATACAAATCACTCCAAATTTTTTGAAAATTCTGAAAAAATTCCATACTAGGACTCATTCGCCACCCTGGACGAATCATTTCCTTTTGACCCATGAAACTGCATATTACATAACTTAGAACTCTATTTTTAAGCTTTTGTTTGGTGCCTTAACTTGACTATATTAGTTGGCTGCATTTTTGTAACATGCATTTCATAAAATCTAGCCTCCATTAGTTCATTTCATGCATGGTTTCCATTTCAAGTTTGCACTTTCATCTTGTTACATATCATAATCAGTCCATTGTCATATTTAAAATCTGAAGAATTACATTCTCTTTTGCATCTTTTCTTTAGAATTGTTATGTTTCAAAGAATAATCATTCTATCATGTTTTCATTACAACATTCTATAGTTATCATCTTGCATGTTCTTTTTTTAGATATTATTGCATGTTGTAAGAAACTTTTGTTAAAAGCATATGAATATGAGGTCCTTTCCCCTCCCCTAGTTCCCCTTTTGTGGATGAGGTTAGTTTAGCGAAAGAAACCTTGGATAATCATAACACTTACATTTTTTCTTCTCCTATTATATCTCACACTTGTGAAGCAAATATTTTAGTGCTAGAAGAACCAATTGATGAGAGTTGTGACAATTTGAGTTGTTTCTCTTCTCTTACCTTTCCTATTAGACATAACATTACTAAAGAAGAGGACATCACAATAAGTAATTATGACAATCACACAACACAACACGACAATGAGATCATAGACACATTTATAGACACTACCTTACCTAGTATCCATAACCATGATAATAAAACTTGTTCCTCTCCTAATATCCCTCCTCGATGCAAAGAGGATAGGATGGTGTTAGAAGATACACCTATTCATGATCATGAGAACATTGCCCCTACCTTCCCTAATGTTCCTATTCCATGGGAAAATCTATTTGAAAATTATAATGGTCTTTTGCTTGATGCCTCTTCCACTTGTGATGAAGCTACTTTACAAATTTCAAACTCAGAAGAACATACTACAAGCTTTCCTAGTAGGGTAGATAATATGCAACAAGAGAATGTGACCTTACAAAAAATGAATCATCGAATAGAGTCTTCCCCTAATCTCCCAATTATCAATAATCAAACACATTCAACCATTAATAACTTCCTTAGTTGCGATGAAATTATTTTGGATGAACCAAACCTTAATTGTCATGAAAATGTGGGTTGTTGTTCTCCTAAGAACTCTCCTTCTAGGAAGGATATTATAACCCAAGACAAATATAGCATTCCCTTCAAAGAAAATGAAGACTCTCACTTATCACAGTATGTTAACATTATTCAACCTCAACTCATCCTTTATCCCCCTTCACATAAAGCTCCACCTCAAACCAAACTTGAATTTATCCTCTACCCACCTCAAAATCATGTATTGCAGCAGTTGAGTTATCATACTGTTGCTCATACATATAACACTCAAAATAATTTGTAACTATCACAACCAACCCCACCCTCTTTACCTTTACCCAACCCGCCTAGTGCTCCTTGCTTCATCCCACACACAAAGGAGTATGATCTTTTTGAACAACTTAAGAACACTCCTACTAATATCTCATTTTGGGACCTTATTCAAGCCTCCCCTCACTATCACACCATGATCCAATCTTCCTTGCAACAAGTTCCTATCCCTTCTAATGTGCAACCAACTAACATTGCAGCCATAATCCAAGGAATAAATCCTAACATTGTTTTCCACCAAAGTGAGCTTGCTCCTCTAGAAGTGCAAAAACAAAATGAATATTTTATGATTATTGCTAAATACAAATGAAAAGGGATTAATACAACCCTTATAGATACTAGTTCCACTCTTAATGTATGTGGAGTAAACCTTCTCAATAGACTTGGTTTCGATAGATCAAATATCCAATCTAATTCTTTATCCATTAGGGGATTTGACAATGTAAGCAAACAACCACTTGGTGTGATAACTTTAACTCTTACAATTGGAGTGGCCACATTGGAAACACCAATCCATGTTATGTCTAATGATCTTTCATATTACCTTCTTTTAGGAAGGCCACAGATTCATGCAATGAATGGTGTGCCTTCCACTCTTCATCATAAAATGAAATACATCTACAAAAACAAATTGTACACACTCGATGCTAATGATGAGCCTTATAGTGTCTTACAACTTGATCAAACCAAAGAGAACCCCTTGAGCACATTAACACCAACCACATAAGTGGAACCTGCACAACAAAATGACAAACAACAACATACTGAACAAGTCACGATGCTATTAGAAGATGATTGGGGTTCCTTGGATTTCGAACATGACTTCATGGGAAAGTAAAAAATCATCCACAAAAAATCGAATAAGGACAAAGGCACAACAATAATTTCCACATAAAATTTAGATGACCTTTTGAGAGCATCCACCTCAAACACTTTAGACAAAGAAGAAAAATACATAGTCACCTTTGATGGAGGTTATGACCAACCACCACCCATTCCAAAAGAAATGAAAAATCTTTATGGAAAAGGTTATGAACTCATGAAACAACTTGGATATAGTGGAAAAGGATGTGGTGCTCGAGAACAAGGTATCTACAACCCTAGCAACCCTATCACACAACAAACAACTCATGGTCTTGGATTTTTTCCTGTAATAGAGATCACCAAACCTTCCCTCAACACCAACAATCTCACAATGCACACTCCTAAATAATCCTTAAAAATCATTAGTAGACTTGTTGAACATCCTCCTTTACCAAACATGAAACAAATGCCTATACCTTCACTTAATGTCAATGTCATCTCGTAAAATTCTCATGATTTGAATTTGTTAGATTTTATATCCTCCTATAATGGAGAGAATAGAATCTTGCAATCTAGAGTCTTGGGTAAGTATGAAATCTACTACTAAGCAAGATGTATCTTTGTCACATACCACAAGACCATCTTCTACCATAGATCAAGAGAGTACCTTTTCAAGACTCCTCCAAGATCATTTGATCACCCTCCCTCCCAGAACTCGAAAGAAATGCTTTTGCAAGACTTCATTCTATACATATCATAGATTTCATGGACACTCCACTAATGAATGTAAGGCTTTGAGTCACAAAATACAACATTTTTAGGAATTTGGTATACTTCCCTTTGGTGGGGCACCTAATTCCTTTCATTGATTTTGATTTTCACTATCGCCTACATTTCATCAATCATTTCAACTCACCCTTGTCCTACACTAAGTGGGGGAAAAGGGTTAAGTAGCCTTGTCCTTGTATGTCACTTTTCGTTGCCTCCTTTGGCTAGTTGTTAACCTTTCATGAATACTTAAAAGCAAGCTTGGGATGTGGATGATGTGCCTTAAGTTGGCTCGCATGTGACATATTCCCTTTTTCATGATGTAGCTTATCAGAAACATATGACTTGGCATAGGGCTTTCTGAGTAAGCTCTCATGTTCTCCTTCTACTTTAAAGCAATTTCTCACAGTACCAATGTTCGCAACTGCTTTAAAGTGGGGGCATACATCACCACTCACATTTCAATGTGTGATTTTATTTTTCTTGTGATTTCCTCTCTTGGACACATTAGGCACAATTTTCCCTAGGATGAGACCTTGTGCTTATTTTTTGCACTTATCCTCTCTTGGAGACATTGGGCATGATGTTCCCTAAGATGAGACCTTGCATGAGCTAAGCCAAATCTCTTTGAACAATCCTTACACTATTTTGCATTAACAATGTCTATGAGTGTTAAGCATACAAATTTTTTCCTACCTCATAGAGCTCAAAGATCATTTTCATTGTGGTGCCTTATTATAGTTATCAAGAGGTATAACTTTGGTATGGTTGAGTGGGATGCCCATTCTGAGGCACGAATTTCCCCATAGCTACCTATGTGTTTGAGTGCATACCAACTAGTGTATGTTTCTCACCCTTTGGCCTTCTCACTTAGTGGACAATAAAGATGTTCTGTTGGCCTAGAGTGAGTATATATTTCATTTTCCAAACAAACAACCTAGATCTAATCCACAACTAGTTGGGAAAACGATTGAAGCTTGATCCATCCTTTTCATTTTTCATCTTTCTAGTTCCTGCCATTGCATGATTATGTATCTTGGTGGTTTGAATTAGGATAGTGGATCCTAGGGGCTTGTGCAACCTCCATTGATCTATTCTTTTTCATTTGTATCTATACACTTGGATCTCTCTTGAATGTCTACTTTAGTGTGAGTTTGAAAAAATTTCATCCTCTCACTAAAGTGGGGGCTAAATGTGTCATAGAAAAAGGGACCCTTTGCTTGACATGGGATTAAATCATGATAAACTAGACATAATGAGGAATTGACTCGGGTGTTGTGAGCCATTTTATGCATCCACACTAGGTCTTGGACCCTTGCAAATTGAATAACATGCTTTTATCGGTGTCTTGTAACTAGGTGTTGTAAAGTGTTGTAAAGTGTTGTAAGATACTTTCACACTTTTCTAGACTTAATGAACTCATTTCTCCTTAATTCGAAATTATAAAATGTGTGTAATAACATTATCACATCAATCTAGAATGCTTTTAACTTAAACCTAATGTTAAACTAGTGTTGTAATGTGTCTTGCACATTCACATTAGTTCTTGTGCCTTCCTAGGCTATGTGGACCTCATTTTAGTATTGTAAAGTGTATAATTTAATCACACTTTCACATTGAATTTTGTGTCCCAAGCCCTAATTTGCATTCACATCATCACTAATAGGCCCCTATTAACCCACATTGTGTATCCCGAGGCTTAAATTGATCAAATACTCTACAAAGTTGCATTTTAAACCTTATTTCCTTATGTCCTGGCATCTTAGTTGTCAAAATGACCACTATGGGACCCATTCACCATGCATGGAAAATTAGTCCCATCTAGGTGGGACCCATTTTCCATGTGTGGCGAACAAGTCCTATTTGGCCCAATTTTGACCTTTGAGTTGGGAAAAAAGTGAAATTTAAGGTTATTATTTCTTCATGTTGGCCTATGATGAGGTATTAACAAGTAAAATAGGTGAATTTCCTATAGATATAAGTCTTTTAACTCATTTTCACATCTCTCTTATCTCTTATCACTCATTCATCCATCATTCTTCTCTCTCAAGTCAAGAAACTTAGGGTTTTATCATTACACGACCTCAAGAAAGCACCTAAAGACATTCAAGGGCTGAATCTTCCTTTGTTGCTGCAGAAATCCAAGATCAAACATCATGGAAAGGTAATCAATTCCATTATTGCATGTTTCATTCCATTCTTTCATCATTTTAGTTTAATTACCTAAAAGGGGTTTGACCAAGGCAAACCCCCATGCCCTAACATTCAACATCTCTCTCTCTTGTCTTGTTTGTTTGTAGATTTAGGACTCTTGGAAGCTTGTAAATAATTGAAGATCAAGTTATAAGGTTTCTCAAGTCTTCTCTTCATTCAACTAGTCAAAATATCAACAAAAGCACATTTTTAGACCTATAAATCAAAGTTTTAGAAGTAGACACCTATAGGAAGTCAGAGTGCAGATCGGAAGCTATAGATTCCACTTTTGAAAATATAGAAATTCAAAAGTGGGCTCATTCACCATGGGTAGTGAATGAGTCCCACTCCAAGGTCAGTTTTTTGTTTTCTATATTTTTAGACACCCTTTTGGCATAAACACTTCTCGGCTTAGTTTTGCAGAACTAGGACTAATTCGCCCAAAATGGTGAATGAGTCCCACCAGGCCTAAAAATCAGCATCAGAAACATTCCATAATCCATTTCTAGTCTTCATCCACATTCCAGGTGCACATTTTTAGTTTGGTTCAATTTTGTTAAATTTTGCATTCATTTCTAGTTCATTTCAGCATAACACAATGTGTTTTCAAACAAGTCACATTTCCTAGATTTTGCATACCTAATCAATAAATTTCATCAATTATCTACATCTAGAACATTTAATTTAGTTCAAATAAAATCATACATTATATAATTTGAGTGAACCTAGCTAGATCTTTTGGCCCTTCTTTCTCTTTTTAGGTGAAAAACCCTAGAAGTTCAAGAAAGGTCTAGGGTGCCAAAAATCTATGGTTCAGTAAGATCCCATTAAATTCATAGAATAAAACTTGTGAAGATAAAAAATATGGAGGATTTGGTTTACATAACTGAGAGGCAAGGAATCTTGCCTTGGGGGCCAATAATGAATAAATACTCTTTATTCTCCTCAATATGGATAGTAGGCCCCTCAACATTAATATGGTTCTTGTGGTGGGAAAGGAACAAAAAAATATTTTGTACAAGGAGCACCATATAGTGGAAGAAGTGATATGTAAAATTAAAAGATTAATTTATGAGTTAGTAATGTCTAGATTGCATAAACTAAATCGCACAGCAAAAATCTACTCAAATTGGGATGTAAAAATATATTCACAGCGGGAATTGATTCATTCCCCAAACCTAGGAACATGGCTACCAAAAACTAAGCCCAATCGCAATAGTGTAGTATGGTATCCACCTCCAATGGGTATGAGAAAACTCAAATTTTATGGAGCCTCTTGAGTGAACCTAGGTGCATCTGGTATAAGAGACTCACATGGGGGTCAAGAGCGGATTGGGATTGCAATGTTGATATTGTCGAGGTTAAAAGGGTGGAACACAACTATAAGGGTGTCTTTTGGGTGGAATGCAACACTATAGATAATAAGCACTTAATGTTGTAAAAATTTTGAATTCACAATAGTAAACTTTGCTATTAGGGGAATATTTCAAACAGTTTGGAGTGGACCTCAAGTATATTTTGAGTATAATTAGCTACAGGGTAAATTTTGGCATGCTACAACTAAGTGTTTTGTATGACAATAGTCACCTCCAATGAAAACTATAATCTCTCTATAATACATCAAATGAAGACTTCCAGGTTAGATTGATATTCTCTCTATATTTTAACTTCATTCTTATGACAGTTGAGTGTAAATTGTTGCTAAATATTTATGCATGCAAAGTTTTTGTTGAAATGTCTATGATATCTCTATGCATTGTGGATTTACTTATTGAACGAATATTCTCATAAATTTCACTTTGAATGATCCCATACCAAAACACATTGAAAATGCATTGAACTTCAATTAAATACAATGTGTTTTATGAAATGCATGCATGATAGAAGGCATAAAACTTTGTGGGTTTTGGGAAAAAAATTGGTTTCAATTTGAGGGTGGTCATTACAATGTTCAATAAATTTTTTGGGTTTTTTTTTTAAGTTTTTGTTGAGTTCTAAGTTTTCTAAAATTTGGGCTAGTTGGGTAATTTCTCAATTTGAGGTTTCAAACTATGGATGAGGCAACCTAAAAAGTACACCTCACAGGGACGTTTCATCTTCAGTAGCAAACAAAGCTCCAATTTTTAGAATTTTTTTGTACCTAATCCAAAAATTGATGATTTGGTTACATGATCTGCATTCATCATCAAATTATCAATTATTTGTGTGTCATATCAAAGTGAGTAATATCCACTTCTAGTTGAGTTGCAATTTTTCATGTCAAAGTCTATAATTTTTACTAATAAGTTCTTACAAATTGATAATGGTTCCAATATTCCAAGTTAAAAGTAAAGTTTTTGATTATGGTGGTTTCAAATTGGATCTGCTATAGAATATAATCACAAGTGAAGGAAAATGAGAAAAATCTAAGAACATCCTTTTTAGCATATGAAATCCAACTCACATCATGGCAAGAGGGTGAATAAATTGCTATCTAATTAGAGCACAATCATTAAGGTAGCATATAAAGAGTTAAAAACAAAGCACACATATATGAGCTATGTTGTAGTAGAACTGTGTGTTGGATTAATTGTCATTGATGTCAAAGGATATTGAAGGCCAAGTGAGATCATTGAAGGAGATGTCAAATTATGACATGCATGTTGGTGAAATCACCCATTTAAAATACCTTGTTTTGGTGATATGGTAAATTGAAGATATTTTATTATTTTATGTGTAGCCCCTCTACGAAGTTGTCGCCCCATGTTCATGTTTGAAATTTATTTAATAAAATAAATTTATTTATTATATTTTATGAGGTCTGATCCCTCATGTTTGACGCCCCATTTTGTGACTTAAAAATTGCAAATAAATAATTTATTTATGGGGCCGACCCTTTAATGAGGTGCACCTGGATATCAAAATAAATTCATCCTACTTAAGGAGTGTTATGTCTTAAGAGGTGCATATTAATAGATAGTTTCCTCCCTTTTCCAAGAAAATACATCCATCCAAAAAGGTCATCTCCTTTGTGAAAGATATAAGATGTGACTATTGAATGTGGAGAAGATGTGTCGAGAATAGAATATATATCATACATACTCCAACAATTTTATGTGAAAAGAATAATAGAATATCATTTAAAGGAATATTTTTGAAGAAAAATTATCAAGAAGACAAAAATATTTTTTTTGTAAGAGGTTGGTGCATCTAAATTGAATCTAGATTAGTTTCTCTTACTAAGTTGGTGCTTAGTTGTGGGGATCAGTGTCTCCAATGGGTTGGTGCCTATAATTTTTTTGTAAAAAATAATTTTATTTATGGTTGGATTTGGACAATAGATCCAAGTAGTTATTTTCTTCTTGGTTTTCTCCCGAAAGGGTCTCGACATAAATCTTGTGTTTTCTTGTGTTCTTAATTGTTGATGCTGTGTGATTGATATTATTGTGATTAGTAATTTGAAAAAGTACAATATTACCTTATACTAATTCACCCCCCTCTCAGTATAAGTGTGTACTCATCAATTGGTATCAAAGAGGGCCCCTTCAAGTATAGTCTAACCACTATAAGGTAGATCTCAAGAGCACACATGGTTCGTCAAAAAGGATTATCCTCAAATAGGTCTCGATTGTTTGATGTAATAAACTATGATTTCTAGAGAATAAAGATGCAAACTTATCTAATGACTCTTGGTTTTGATATTTGGAAATCTATATTTGAATGTTATATTGCTCCATCATCTCCACCAACATATTCAGCTAGAAACAAGGCAAGCAAGTACAATGAAAAATCTATGAATGCAATTCTGTGTGGCCTATCAGAATTAGGGTTTTTCAAAGTAATGCATTGTGAATGGGAAAAGAGATTTAGGATAAACTAAAGAACATTTATGAAGGATAAAACAAGGTAAATAAAGCTAAGATTCAAACATAGAAGATAATTTAAAATTTTAAAAAATGAAGGACGAAGAAAATATTGTAGCCTATCTACTTTTCATGGGTGAAATTTTTAACACTATCAGAGGTCTTGGAGAAAAGGTTGAGGATACAATGATTGTGCAAAAATTATTAAGGTATCTTCCCTTGATATTTTATGTCAAATTATCCACCATCAAATAAATGAAAGATCTAGATACTCTAACAATGGATGAGTTGCATCAGATCCTCATTGCATATGAAATGAAGACCGAAAAGGAGCAATCATCTAAATGAGAGGCAACCTTGAAAGTCTCAAATAAAATAAATAGTAAAGAGTCTAGACAAACCAAGTGATAGTTCCAACGATGAATCAGATGAAGAAGAAGCTCATTTTGTGAGGAAGCTAAAGAAAGGATTCAACAAGTACGAATGTAAGTCACCTTTTAAATACTTTAATTATGGAAAATTAGGACATTTTACTACTAAATATCCATATGAAGAAAATGAAAATAGTGATGATGGAGAAGATTATAACATGAAGAATGGTAGAAAACATCATCAATATTTAAAATGAGCTACAAATATGGAAAAATTGAGAAAAAAGAGCTTTCATAAGCATAAGAAAAGTCTTTATCCCAAAGAGGAAAGTAGTTCATTTGAAGAGACTTTCTTTGCTAGTGACAAAGAGGAGATTATATTCATGGAAATAGAAACAAAAGGTGATATCTTGGAAAGTTAAGACAAAGAAAAAGAAGAAAATGAGCCAAAAGGAGAAGAGAATGTCAAAATAGATGGGGAATTGGAAGAATAAATTATTTATGCCCTAAGTGAAATCAAGAAACTTAAGAAGAAGAATTTGAAGAAAAAAATTGTAGCTTTATGAGGACTATGAATCTAAGGAAAAAATATCACAAAGTCTTGAGGAGTTGCAGAAAATGATCATCAATCTAAAATTTCAAATTGAAGAGGAAAAATGAATTAAGGAAGAGGTAAGAATTCAATTAAAGGAAAAAGAAGAAAATTTTGAGAGGCTTGAGTCCAAAATTATTTTTGTGAGGAAAAAATTATAGAAAACAACTGCTAAGCTAAACATGAGCCTCAAATTTGACAAGAGTACCAAGATCTTAGATAATATCATCAATGGGTAGAGGTCACCATTTATAAATAATAATATTGGATATAAAGAAAATTAGATGATCAAAAAAGAAGATCACCAAAAGCCACCAAACAAGGAAAATGAGGAAATTACAAAAAGCTTTGTTGATGCTCCCAAAAGTCCTATAAGTAAAAAGATAGAGAATCAACTCCCACAAAAAAAAAATCCTTGAAAAGATAACAAGAACAAATTCAAAAGGTCCTTTCCTCCAAGGTGGGAGAACATGACCAAGTTCCAACGTTCTATCTTTGGTTATTGTTTTTTGTTTAATCACTTTCATCATAAAGCAATGGACTGTAGGGAACATACAATAATTAACTTTGTTTGGAACAAGAATAGAATTCCTTATGTGTTTTCAAATAAAAGCTATAATTTATTTTCTTCTTTAGTGGATTATAATGTTATATAATATAAGTGCAAAAACTTTTAACACAAGACGTGCACTTTTGTAGAAGTGGTTTTGTGGAACCACCTAACTAAATATATCAATATGAAATTAACATATATTTTTACAATCATGGTGAAACATGTGTGGTGTTCTACTGTAAAAATTCTATGCTTGGGTATTTTAATTGACAATTCATTTGAAGGGATGATGAATTGGAAATAAGTGTCATTAATGAAGTTATGAAGTAGCGCATGTAAGACATTGAAATCTCGTGTCCAAACTTATTTTTGAGCATGAAAGAGTGGTATATTTTCAATATCTGGTGAATATCAATTTTTCCAATTGATTCCAACAATGTTGCAAGAAATCATGAAGATGAGAAAATCCTAAGAGGCTGTGATGAATCCCTAGAGATCATTGGATTCTACTTTTCTTTGTTAGATTCTCTCCAAAACACCAACAATATACAATTAGAAGAAAGGGATATCAAATTACTCCTTTTTTGATGTGAGATTCCAAGCAAAGAAGATTTGTGCCAAGATCAAGGAGGGCTATGATTGAAATGATGAATGTGAGGTAGAACACACACACAAGTATTTTCATTTCACTGCATGATCATACCAAGCTCATCTTCAAGCTTCTCTTCATTTGTGAAAGGATGTGTATGTTGAAATTAAATTAATAAAAATATATTTTTGTGGAATAAATATTTGTTTGGTGTCATTATGTCAACACCAAAATTTCTCCTTTTAAATGCACAACTCATAAAAAGGGCCCAACTATGTCACGTGGAAGCTGAGGATGCACACGATTCTCTAATTTGAAGAATTATGGGGGATTATCATTGGTGTAATGAAGCTTTCAACAAACTCTGTTGAGAGAAGGAAGTTTGACAAGGACGATGTGAAAGGCTTGATGTTGACCACACTCAACAACTTCGATGAAGTTCAACCACATGTTTGGGATGTGAAAATTTCAAAGGTGGATGGTAATGCTCTATCCACTATATACAAGGTGAGAACCAAAAAAAATCCTCCATCTCTATTCAAAAGTTTTATACACTTAATATGAAATATGGTGAGAAAGAAGAGATCTTATGTCAAGCGTCTAAATTGTGAGAAAAACATATAGCACTTAGAGAGAAGGGGGTAATCCTACAATAATGAGTCCCACTTTTTGATCAAAGTAGGACATTGAAATCAACATTTTAACTAAATATTCACTTTTTGAGACCTATACCAACTAAATAGTTAAGAATTTGAAGATGATGTGAACTAGTGATTTGTGACAATTTGTGTGTAGATTATAAATATATTTTTAATTCTTTTGAAATAAATAATATTTTTTTACATAAATTTTAATAAATTATTTCTTATAGTAAACATTTTTAAAAACTGGTGTTTATGTCGTAACACAACTTTTTTCTAGAAAGTATTAAATTCTAAATTTTAAAATATAGATTTCTAACATTACTTTCTAGTGCATGGATAATTTTTTATAACTTTTTGTTACATAATTTTTTTTAATTAATTTCTAAAGTTAGGGTAATTATAATATGGACATAGTTGTATGTCATAATGCATAATGTGTTTCATATATATCAAAAAAAAAAATTATTTTTTTTTAAAAACAAGGAACCAATACCTAGTGCACATATATTTTTTAGAATTTTTTTCAATATTTTACTATTTACCACATGTGTAGTGTTAAAATTGTGAATAACACAAGACGTGGGATCAAACAATGAACAAAGACACCTTCCATGCAAGAGATATGAAAAAAAAAAAAATTATATTCTTCAACATGAAAACTTATAGAATGAGCCTCAAGAATCTTCAACAAAGATCTTCATATTAGTTCAAGAGTTCAAGAGAGATAATAAAATGAGGGTTGAGTGCTATATAGGAGCAACCCTAAATGATAAATGGATTAGATCATGACAAGTGTCAACATCTCATACAATGAGATAGAGTGATCTAATAATCCCTCACTTTAGTTAACATAAAAAAACACTCCTAAGTTTAGCTTAAGTGCATGAAATGAATTGCACTAATAGATTAATTAATTATTATCTAATGCATTATTACTCTAACACCCCCCTTAAGATAAACTTAGGGAGTAGCTAAAAACCCCTAAAAAGAGAATGCATGATGGGTCCCAAAAAAAAGACCTAGTGAGCTACACATTTACAAAAAATCTAATCTCTCAAAATTGGAGAAAAAAGAAGAAAATCTCATTGGAAAAACTCATTTCCAAAAGAGAGAATGGAAAATGAAGGACTAAAACAACCTTCGAACAAATGTGAAGGACTAAGAAGCCTCCAATCAAAACAATGTCCTGAAAAAGAGGAACATGAAGAACACCACTGAAGCACAAAGAAGCTATAAACAACTATCAAAAGATGACTAATATAGTGTTAAATAAATAACCTCCTCTTAAAAAAAATGATAATCAAGATCAAGAAGACAATCATCTACATGAGTTCCCCCAACAACACTACTCAACCAATGACCAGATGGTGAACCGAGGCAACAATTTGAAATTCAAAGATATAGATGACACATAAATATGCATGAGTGACCCCAACAACACTACTCGAATAAGATGGAAAACTAAGGAAAACATCTAGAACTCGAAGATACAAATGGAATAGGTACCATTAGTTTGAAGAACATTGATCAAATGAAAATGGAATTTTGCCTCCAAAAATAGGAATCCAAGAATTTCCATATGGTAAATTCTCCATCTCACCAAAATATATGGATAAATAGCCATTGCATCTACCTAGTACATAGGAACAAGAACTAGATACATAAACACTCCAAAAAATGAAACCAAGGAAGTATTAGCACCAACATTAGAAATACCCCATAATGTGGAAAGGGAGAGCCAAGATAGGTACACTGAAACTGTGTGAAACCA
Organism: Sequoia sempervirens; assembly: GCA_007258455.2. Classification (NCBI taxonomy): domain Eukaryota; kingdom Viridiplantae; phylum Streptophyta; class Pinopsida; order Cupressales; family Cupressaceae; genus Sequoia; species Sequoia sempervirens. The sequence continues at coordinate 563,080,868 of VDFB02270651.1, read as the reverse complement.
AGAAGTTCATGTAGAAGAACAAAGAACATCTAAAAATGCACCAAAAATTACCTACAAATAAAAGGTGTGCAAACCAAGGCACACACATATGAGGCAAGAATCACTAGGATCCAATGCTATCGTGGAAGGGAAAATCACTTGAAAAACGTGTGACACAAAAATAAAGGCACTCACAACCTACCCATGGAAATTTATATCATAATGTGAGTACAAAAGGCACAAAAGGATGTGTGAAATCCCCAAAAATTATACACCATGTTGAATAGGAAAACTAAGAAGGGGGTGAATCAATTGTCATAAATTTTAGCCTTTAATTCAATCACTGGAACTAATACTTAAAACTACTTAAATGATTAATCATCAAATATCAATGCAAAAACTCAAATCCAACACATAAACACAATAACAGTGGATTTACGTGGAAAACCCAATGAGGGAAAAACCATGATGAGGATTAAATCACACTATAGATAATATTAAAACTAATTACAAAAAGGATCACTACCTGAAATAAGGCTCACTACCTGAAACAAGGCTCACTACCTAAGACAAGGCTCACTACCTGAAACAAGGACTCACTGCTTGAAACAAGGACTCACTATCTAATAGGGCTACAACCCGAAGGGATCACTACCAGAGAGATACAAAGAAGACAAAGAATAATTTTTATAGAGAGACTACAATCCCAATGCAACAAAGGATTCCACCACAGTCACTTGATCAACTTGCATGAATGATAGAGTTCACCTTCTGCTCATACTTAGCATTAAACTTTGCACTGATCTTCCACACACACAACTTACACACACTTTCTGAATAGCATCAATATCGCGTCTACTCTTTCACTTATCTTCTTTTCTCTTGTATATTTTTCATTACTAGCTCATCCTATATTTATACTATCTCCAACCTTGAAAAAGATCCAAATTCAACTATCTGAATTCAAATTCAAATTAGGTCAGTGCCAAAACATATTAGGGTGGAATTATAATGAGGGTGACCCAAACACATGCTTTACCAGGACCCAAAATAGATCCAACATGCTTCATCAACTTCGAAGATAATGCTTAACACAAGGTTGGCCAAACCAGTGTAATTTTTAACATATAGAAAAATTAAGCTCAAAACTTCTAGAAACCCAAAATATCTTCAATGCAATCAAAACATCTTGACTCTAGAATAGAAAGTCAAAAGACTTCATCAAAGAGAAATGTGGACCAACAAATTTTCTCTTGGACCTCAACTAGAACATAGGAAAAACATAGTTCACAACTAGTGAAAAAAACTTGAAATTCACAATGAACCAACAACCAAAAATATAGATATAGCAACCTTCAACAACCATGAACAACATATGTGAACTACATGAACATAGGGGAAAATACCAGAGGAACAACTGAATAACTGTAAACTTTATTTAATACAGTTTTATCAATATCCTCAACATATGCAAATAATAACCTATAACCATACTACTAATGACAACAACAATCAATAGATAACTAATTGACTAGTTGGCATCAATGAAAATACTTCATTCCTTTCTCCATTCTTACAACAATCTCCCATTTTTTCATTGATGGAAACAAATGGTGTGAAAAACCATCAAAGACACCATACCATTTTTTAATATACTTCTCAATATTTTTTCTTTTTGCTTCTCCCCAGGTTAGAAGATCATCTTCCTCATTACCTGCTTTCTCTCATTAGCTTTCTCTCCCCATTTGACATCAATGGAAAAGGAAAAACATATGTTCATTTAATCTTCCTTTGACATGAAAAAAAATACTCACAATGAAAACATCTAAAACTACCTGCTCCCCTTGAGAGGTAGCCACCAAAACATCAGTCCAAAAAGATAGAAACATGAATACACTTGGACTGATGCATCTCCAAATGCATCTTAGTTCATGAAAGGAGGGGCAATAACCCCTAACATCTCCTAGAGATAATCAAAATTGTCTTTAGGAAGATCCTCTGTAAATATATCAAAAATCTAATCCTTCATCAGGACATACTCAAGCTTTACTTCATTCTCCATGACCTGTCTCTCAAGAAATGATATTTGATAGATATATGCTTCATCCTTGAATGCATCATAGGATTCTTCAAAATATTAAATGCACTTTTATTATCACATAAGATAGAAATAAGATCATCATATACCACTATGATATCTTTTAATGTATGTTTTATCCATAGAACTTGTATACAACAAGATGCAACAACAATATACTTAGCTTCAGCAGTAGAAAAAGAGACTGAATCTTGCTTCTTGCTCAACCATGCCACCAATTTGCATCAATTTCTCTTTTTCTCACAACTACCATTTTCTTGCATCTACTACCTCCAACTTATAACTAACCCCTTTCTACTCCAGAGGAAAGAAAGAACTTTGCTTATAGTCAGTTTATTTTTCCATGTTTACAATCAAAAGCCCTTGCATTGTAAATGAATGCCAAAGTCTTCAAATTGGAGGCTTGGAAGGTGGTTGACACACATTAGAACAAGAAGTTTTTGACGTACAAACCATTGTTGTTTATTGGAGAACCCTTTTCCATTTTTTATTGAATACTACACTTGTGTGAAGGAAACATATGATTGTCCCAAAGATTATTCCCTTAAGTGTGGCCACCCTAAACCTACCCTTGTATTTGGTGATTGCAAAAACCTTGAAATTTATATGATGTCATTTGTATCATCATTCTATGTTGTCCAAGGGGTTTCCGTGTTGTCCCACTAAAACATAGATTTTTCGGACCCTAAGACTTCTCTTGCACTTCTAGGGTTTTTCACCTAAAAGGAGAGAGATAGGGCCAAAAATGCTTATGATTCACTAAAATTATGTTGTATGCAATGTTTTCTAGGCTAGATGAAGTTAACTAAATGCAATTGGCTAATCTAAATGAATGAAAATGAATGAAAAAGTGAAATTAAAGCTATGTTTGAAAACATATTGTGATATGCAAACAATGAAGTAAATGAATGTAATATGCAAAATAGAAAGAGATGAGTCAAATTAGAGTGCACCTGGAAAAAATGTGATGAATATGGAATGTTGTGAATGCTGGTTAAAGTCACTGATTTTTCACAGTGGGACTCATTTGTCCATGGTGGCAAATCAATCCTCCTCCTAGTGAAAAAGTGTCAGAAGTTGGTTTCTGACTGTCGAAATCTAGAATCTATCAAAATTCAAATTTTTAGTCCTAAGGTGGGACTCATCCGCCACTAGTCGTGAATCAGTCCTCTCCCAAATTTCTAAAAAATCAGGAGACAACTCTATAACACCAGAACTAGAAATCGTTGCTTGTCGAGTTGTCGAAGTCAATTTTGCAGTAAATGGACAAAAAAACTTCTCCAAGCTTGAAATACACTTGAGTTAACTTGAAGCACCTAGTTGACTTGAAAACCAATCTTCAACACCTAAAAGCTTGTCAAATTTGTACAAAAAAGGCTACAAAAAACATGCAATAGGGGGAAAATGGTTGAGGGTTAGTGAATAGGGGTTTGCCTTGGTCAAACCCCACTTTTGGTAATCAAACCCTTAATAAGATAATGAAATGCAAGAGAAAGATAAACTAATAACATGCAATTGTCATCAACTTACCTAACTCATGATGATGCAAATCTAAAGTAATGTCAATGGTTGTTTCAAATTTCTTGAATAGTTTTTAAAAAAAAGTTTCTAGATGCTTGAGATTGCTTGAATGTAATGTGTCATTGAATGCTTGAATGAATGGGGTTGTAGGAGATGTAAAAATCACTTATTTATACACAATTGTGCCTTAGTTACCCGTTCATACCTCATCATAGGCCGACATCAAGTGATTTTGAATAAAATCCCGAAATAAAATTTAAAATATTTTGAATTTGGGGCCAAGGGGGGCTCATTCGCCACCCATGGTGAATGGGTCCCACCTAGGACCTAAAAATATGTGTCAGGAAAAATGTTGCATTTAATGTTGTTTGTTGGGATAACATTGAAAAATACACTTAATTAAGTCATATGAGGGCATAAAGGGACCAAATAAAGCATGAGAAAGGGATAAATAGTGAAAATATGCCTAGAAAAGCATGAAATCTTGTTACAAGACTTTACAACACTTAAAAATAGGACTTCTTTAGTGATGAAAGGGTGATTTTTAGGTGAATTATGATAAATAGAGTCTAGAAGAATGTAGAAATGTCTTACAACACTTCACAACACCTTCACAAGACGATGTTATTTGAATTTTAGTACCTAAATAAGCATGTTCAAGCCATGTTACAACATATAATCAGATCAACATAGTTCCAACACCATGAAACAAGACCTAAAATTCCATAAAAATGATAAAGGGTCAATTTTTCTATGGCATATTGGGAGGATTGTCATGTTGCCATGTTGTCCCACAAACTTGAGAGGTTTGTCACCTTTGCATATTGGGAGGACTATCATAACTAAAGAATTCTACCATGTCATGAGTTCCATGTAACCTTGAGAAGAGAGTGAACTCGTTGTTATGAAATATGGTATCAATAGTCTAGTTTGTACCCTTGCTCTGCATCAAATTGGTATCAGAGCCCAAAGATCTAGGCAAGGAAATTTTGGGAGATTGTGTATTGTCTTTTTCTTTACAGGTTGAAGGAAGAACCTAGATACCAAAGGACTAGGCTAGGGGAAAAGAAAGTGGCCTAAGGTGAGGTATCATGAAGAAAATATGAAGCATTGAGAAGAAGCAAGGTGAAAGATACTTGCTTGCACAAGGAGAATGGAAGTGTTGATGAGAATAGCCCATGGAGACTTGCAGAGTAAGGAGTTACCAAGCAAGAAACAAGTGATGAGAAGAAAGAGAAGTGAGACGAAGAAGAAATATGAGAAGAAGAAACAAATAAATTTTCAACAAGATATAATAGAGTTGAAGCACACCTTGGAACAAATGAAAAAAATTCAAGAAAGGATGAATCTTGAGATGCAGCAGTGTCTTGAGAAAGCAAACTAGGAAAATGGTTGGAATTGGCCAATAAGAAAGAAGGTAAAGTGGTCCATCAAGAATATCATTCAGAGGAGAAGAATGCAAGAGAGGAAAAAAAAACCAAACCTTAGAGAGTCATTTTTTTATGATGGAAGAGCCTAATCCATATGAGGAAGAGGAAAAATATGAAGATAATGAGTCTATTGAGACTCAAAATGTTATTTATAACAATATTTGTGAGTATGTGTTTATAGGTGTAGCAAATGAAAATGAAAATGGAAAATGGTATAAAGAAAAATGAGAAGTGAATGTAGTGTATGCAGATTATTATGCACAATATGGTGAAGAAGATGTTACAAAAACAATAGAGGTAATGGCTGCATTTTTTAATTTTATGGATGATGAATATGCAACCAAATTGTATTTGAATGATGAAGATGAAGAAATGGACAATGGTAATAAGATATATGAATGAGAACTATATTTTTGGAACCTTGAAGCTGATAAGATGATAAGTAAGAGATGGTGCAAGAAGAAGAAAAATGATCCAGGGAAAGTCAGGAATACATAACGTCAATTGAAGGACACGTTGCGGAGAAGTGGAAGACCTAAGTCCAAAATGAAACATGCATTTGAATGTTTTAAAGTAGAGAAAGATTCTAAATATCAGGTTTGCATGTTGCAGGAGTCCAAGATGGAAGACATTGACAGCTTTGCATATCACATCTCAGATGGAATTGAGATTTTTCTTTTCCTTGGGATTATGGTGCAGAAGCATCCTCAAGACCTAATTCCTATAGGAGGAAAATTTTGAGTTTTTGTCTTTATTTTTGTTGTTTCCTATTAATAAGGTCATTTTTGACCAATTTCAATCATTTGGGGTCATTTTGCAAATTTTTGTGTCATTTGTGTAAAAGTTGCAAAAACTGCTCAATTGTTGTCAATATTGTTAATGACAACTTTTTTATTGTAATGTCAACTTTTTGAAAAGTTGTTAGAATTTGGTTGAGTTTTGGTTGGGAGTTTTTTCTTGTTTTTAAAAGAATAAATATTCTTTCTATGAATGACCTAAGCATTGAAGGTGGTTTTTTTGAAGATTTGAATGAAATTTGAATCAATGTGGAGACTATTTTCTATGTTTCTTTTTTCCAATATCACTGCTCCATTTCATGGTACATACTGGTACAGATTGGTAAAATCTTGAGATTGGTTTTGTTTGATAGATGGATGAAATAAATTTCATTTTCATTTGGTTTGTTTCCTTTTCATTGAGTATTTTGAAATTTATTACAAATTTACTAAAACTCACCCGAATCCCTAGCTAGGGTTATCTGTTTTTGGAAAAATGTCATAACTTTTGTTTCCACCATTAGATCTTTATAAAAATTTGAAGAAATTTTTTAACCATGTTATCTTCAATATCATCAGAGAAATTGGCTTCATTAGGTGTTTTGTGAAAGTTATTAATGATAGTTTGTTACATTTCATAGCAAAAATCAGATTGTGTATTCATTAGAAAGAAAGTTGGGTGGATCAAGACATGATTGGGTCTGGTTTGGAATTAGATAAGGTGTTGTGAATGTGTTCCAAGGTCCTATAGACTTATTTCAATGATTATTTGATCCATTATAAGAAGTTTGTGTCAATTTGATGTGACTGTCCTATTAGGACTGTACAAGGAAGTTTTGACACTAGATGCCTAAGAACATGTTTGAAGTTCATTTGTGAACCAAGGATGAAGAATGAATGTAATGGAAGCCTTGAGTCCCTATTTCAAGAAGTTGGAAGTCTTTAAAAGGTCACTCCCTTTCATTTATACTTACTGTCCTATGGGACTGTTTGACAAGGCCTAGAGTATATTGTCCTAAGGAGACTGTCAAAATGTAGTTTGTTGTGTCTAGTAGGATTCCACCATACATGAATGATTTATTTCCCTATGAGTCACATTTTAAAAGTCTAATCATGACATAGGAAGATCCAATTCAATAATTCCAAGAAGTCCCAAGATAAATTCATGACCAAGCCATTGAATGGTCAACTATGTTTGGAGTCCTAGAAGCCTTTAACCATTGTTGCTGTTGAAACCAAGTAAACCATACCTTTGCATCAATCTATATAGGAACTAAGTGTAAAGTAATTATCTTAAGGATACCATAATCCGGAGTGCCATTCAAATATCTAAATATTCTTTTAACAACAACATTTTTTTCCTTCGGATCTTCTTGAAATCTAGCCACAAGACAAACCACGTGCATGATATACAATCTAGTAGCAGTCAAATACAGTAATCTACCAATCATAGATATATATTTTCTCTTATCACCCTTAGGCGAATCATCATCTTTACCTAATTTTCAACCATTAACTGTAGGATTACTTACTATTTTGGAACCATCCATCTTGATATTCTTCAACATCTCTCTCACATACATAGACTATGAAATGAAAATTCCTTTCTTTGTTTGATTAATTTGTAGCCCAAGAAAGAAATTCATCTCCCCAAACATAGACATTTCAAATTATTTTTGCATCTCTTCCACAAACATCTTGCATTTCTTTTCATTTCCTACAAAGATAATATCATCAACATACGCAACTGCAATCAATATTTTGTCATTTTCAATCTCAAAGTACAAATTATTGTTTTTCATACCTTTGTTAAATCCTTTTTGAATCAAATACCTGTCTAACCTTGCATACCAAGCTCTAGGATCTTGCTTCAAGCCATATAAAGCTTTCTTCAATCTGCACACCATATCCAATTGATCTGTTAACTGGAATCCTTCTGGTTGTTCCATGTAAACTTCTCTTTCAGCTCACCATTTAGAAATGTTGACTTGACATCCATCTGATAGACTTTAAAATATTTATTGAGCATCCAATGCCAAGAACATCCTTATAAATTCCACTCTTGCTACTAAGGAAAATTTTTCTTGGAAATCTATACCTTCCACTTGTGAGTAACCTTTACACACAAGCCTCACTTTGTTTCTGACAAATTCTCCATTCTCATTCAACTTATTTCTGAATACCCATTTTCATCCAATGATATTTTTATCTTCTGATCTTGGGACCAATTCCCAAGTCTGATTCTTCTCAATCTTCAAAATTTCTTCTTTCATTGCTTCCTTCCAATGTTCATCTTTACACACTTCACTTACTGTCTTCGGATCAATCTTAGAGAATAAGCATAAATTTACTTTTGGAGCAGCTTTGCTTCTAGTTAACACATTTTTTTCCTTGTCTCCAATAATCTAATTTTCTGAATGATTCCTCTGTACATATCTCTATGTTTTAGGGGACATCACCAAAGCATTTTCTTCTCTTTCATTCTATTCATCCTGCTTCTTCTACTCATCTTTATCCTTTTCTTCCATAATTTCTTCTATTCTTTAACAATCATGTTCATCAGAGACATATCCATCAATATCAATAGAATTCTTTATTGTCTCATCAATCTTCACATTCAAGCTCTTTACAATCTTTCTCATTCTTTTATTGAAACATCTGTATGCCTTGCTTTTAGTAGAGTATCCAAGAAATATTCCTTCATCACTTCTTGCATCAAACTTACCTGAAGTTTTCTCATCTCTTCTGAAATAGAATTTTCTTTTGAATACCTTGAAATATTTAACTGAAGGCAATTTTTATATGCCATAGCTCATCGGGAGTCTTTGTATTGTTTTATCTTGCTTGAAGTTGATTGAACACATAAACAATAGTATGAATAGCTTCTTTCTATTAAACTTCTGGTAATTTGACTTCAATAATCATTGATCTAGAAACTTCTTGAACTATTCTATTTTTTCTTTCCACAACTCCATTTTGCTAAGGATTTCTTAGAGTAGATAACTGTCTCTTTATTCCATGCACTTCACAAAACATATTGAACTCATGGGAGGTGAATTCTCCACCTCTGTCAAATCTTAAGCATTTTATCTTCAAATTTACTTCATTTTCAACCATAGCCTTGAATTCCTTGAATCTATATAATGCATTTTATTTCTCTCTAAGAAATGTAACCCATGTATATCTAGAATAATCATCAATTAAAAGCATAAAATACCTTTCACCAAGTAGATTTCTCACTCTTATAGAAGCATAGAGATCTATATGAACTAAATCCAGTAGTCCCATAGTAGATTATTCCTTTGATCTTTAATGATTTCTTGCTTGCTTGCCAAACTAACAATTCCTACAAATAGAATTAACAAGCTTTGTAATTCATGGTAAATATCTCATGGCCTAAAAAACACTCATCCTTTCCAAGTTATCAAAATTTATGTGACACATTCTACTATGCCATAGCCAACTGTCATTTATCTGAGTCATAAAGCATTTCCCATCAACACCCTTAATTTGATAAATATTCCCTTCAGATTTCTTTCCTATAGCGATCAATGTTCTAGATCCTTTCCGAATCTCACATTTCTCATTCTTAAACACAATATCATATCCTTTTCTGCACATATGACCAACACTCAGCAAATTATTACTTAAAACCTTAACATAGTAAACATCATTAGTATGATGCTTTCCATCAAAACTTATTGAACCTATCCCACATATTTTAGCACCAATATCATATCCAAACATAACCAAGACTCCATCAAATTTCTCAAGTTTAAAAAACTTACTCTTATCACCATTCATGTGATATGAACAACCACTATCAATAAAACAAAAAAAAAAAATCTTGTTTAGCATGTAGGGTAGAGATAATTGTACCTTCATTTTTCTCCTTCTCCTTCTCTGGAGGGCTTTCCTTTACCTATTTTTATGAATTAGTAGAAGTAGGTTCATCCTTAATCGCCAAGAACAACCATTCATTTTCATCTTGATCTTCATAATCTAAATCTTCATAAGAGATACTAGCATTCTCATTCACATAGTAAGCTCTATTAATCTTCTTTCCTTTCTTTTAGCTCTTTATGGACATTTTACAACATAATGACCTATTTCTCCACAACCAAAACATTTAAAGGGAAACTTACCTTCATACTTACCAGAGCCTTTCCTCATTCTTCTTACAAAGTTAGCTTCTATTTCAACAAAGTTCTCTTCATTTGGATCTTCAACTTTTTTATCTTTAAAGGCAATCTCTGATTTGCCTCCATTTCTTAGACTCGGCTTCCTCATCTCATAAGATGTCAAAAATCCTAACAATAGATCCTTAGTACAAGTCTTATAATCCATAGTCTATTCAATAGCACTCACATTCTCACTGTAAGCATCAAGAAGAGTTTTGAGAATCTTCTTTACAATCCTAGTTTCATCTATAGTAGCGCCAAGTGATCACATTCCAGCCACTACCTCATCCAATCTCTATACATAAGCTTTAAAATTTTCATCTTCGAACATATGTATAAGATCAAACTATGTTTCCAAACTCTGCAATTTGTCCTCTTTAACTCTTTCATCACCATCATGCACTCTTGCTAAAGCATACCAAACTTCCTTAGTTGTCTTCAAATTTTGAACCTTAATCAGCTCGAAATGTACCATACTATTCTTCAAGATGAAATTTTCCTTATTGTTCGCTTCATGTGCTTTAATCTCTTAAGGTGTACTCAGACCATTAGCAGGAGTGTAAGGATTCTTGTAAGCTTTCTCCACATCATATCCATAATACTCTAGATATTCATCCATCAATACTTTCTAGATACCATAATTGTTCCATCAAACCTCGGATAATCAAAGACCATTTTGCTAGCCATCCCAGACCTTCCTCAAGCAGTTAAGCTCTTCACCAAGGAAACAAGCTTTGATACCAATTTTTGAATAGGAAAATTGAGAGGGAGGGTGAATTAGTTGTCACATATTTTGACCTTTAATTCAATCACTGGAATTGATACTTAAAATTGCTTAAATGATTAATCATCAAATTACAATGCAAAAATTCAAATCCAACACATAAACACAATAACACTAGATTTACATGGAAAACCCAATGAGGGAAAAACCATGGTGAGGATTAACTCACACTATAGAGAATATCAAAAATTATTACAAAAAGTCTCCCTGCCTAAAATAAGGTTCACTGCATGAGATAAGGCTCACTTCCTAAAACAAGGCTCACTACCTAAAACAAGGCTCATTGCTTGAAACAAGGCTCATTGCCTGAGTCAAGGCTTACTTCCTAAAACAAGGAGTCACTATCTAATAGGGCTACAACCTGGAGTGCTCAATGCCACAAAGATACAAATAAGACAAAGAATACTTGTTACAGAGAGATTACAATCCCAATGCAATAAAGGATTCCACCATTGTCACTTGATCAACTTCCATGAATGATAGAGTTAGCCTTCTGCTCACTACATCCAAAAAATCAGCATTAAGCTTCGCACTGATCTGCCACACACACAACTCACATACACTTTCTAAATAACATCAATATCATGTCTACTCTCTCACTTATCTTCATTCTTTTCTCTTGTATTTATACTATCTCCAACCTTGAAAAAGATCCAAAGTAGTCCATCTAAATTCAAATTCAAATTAGGTTGGTGCCAAAACATCCTAGGGTGGAATTAGAATGAGGGCAACCCAAACACACTCTTCACTAGGACCCAAAATAGATCCAACACACTTCATCAACTTTGAAGATAGTGCTTAACACAAGGTCGGCCAAACAAGTGTAAAACACTTAGAACAATTAAGCTCGAAACTTTCAGAAACCAAAAATATCTTCAATGCAATCAAAACATATAACTCTAGAACCACAAGTCAAAAAGACTTCATTAAAGAGAAATCTAGACCAACAACTTTTCTCCCAGACCTCAAAAAAAACATAGGAAAAACATAGTTCACAACTGGTAACACAACTCAAACTTCAAAATGAACCAACAACCAAAAATCTGGATATAGCAACCTTCAACAACCATGACCAACATATCTAAACCACACGAATATAGGGAAAAATACCGCAACAACAACTGAATACCTGTAAACTTTCTTTAATACAATTTTCTCAATATCCTCAACATATGCATCCAATAACCTATAACCACCATACTAATGACAAGAACAATTAGTAGATAACTAATTGACTAGTTGACATCAATGACAACACCTTCATTCCTTTTTCCATTCTTCCAACACATTGTCTAATGACACTTTATCTCAGTAAGTCTGAAAAAAAGAATATTTCATACAAAATATTCTCATAATTCCCAAATAAGAAAAAATACTAGTGAAACATAGAAAAATGAGGTAGGGTTCAAACACATAGGATTTTATACAAAGTTGGGATATTTCACCAAACTTACTATAAATAGCAAAGGAAAAATAGGGTAAATTAGCCTACCTATTCTTCTATTTCATTTAGGAAATGAGATCCCTGAAGTCAAAATCCACTTTCAACCCTTAGGTGAGTGAATTCTTTGAAGAATCTTGCAATTTCCCTATTTTTCAAGGGCGGGGGTATAGGTCAAACAACACTTTGGCGAGAAAAAATTAAAAATAGCAAATCAACTCCAAATTGCAATCTATAAAGTGAATTCAAAAGATTTAGCATAACACTAATGGAAACTATAAACTTTCTAGAGAATCTGGAAGGGATAAATCTTGTGTACCTCTCACAAAAGGTGTTTTTAGAAGCTGACTTAGGACTCATTCACCCAATGGCAAATGGGTCATAGCTAGAGCTCTATAAAAATGGTTTTTGTGTTCTCTTCTCATGTGTCTACACTCCTAGATCCCAAATTTTCAAAGTTGGGTAGTAAAAAATAAATACTGTAGGTGAGTTTCCATGAAATTGCAACAATGATGTCAACAATTGCAACTTTGCAATTTTGCTCTTCAAGAGATCCTCCACCTAAAATTCGCAAACACAAATCAAGAGGGAAATTTTTTTATTGTTGGTGAATGGGGGTTTGCCTTGGTCAAACCCCATTTTGGTAATTAAACCTTGAAATGAAATGAAATAGCATGAAAGGAATGATGAATGAACAAGCCTATGTCACAAGTCACTAAACCCTTGGATAAACCTTCGAATGTACACCTACAACTAGCATGAAATGGCTTCAATGAATGTGTACATCTTAATCTTGAAACTTGATTTGAAACAATTCCTTGAGTGCTTGAATGGATCGTGAACACTACATCAACATAATAGATCAAATAACATGCATGATGCAGTAAGACTTTGACATGATAATGGGATATTTATTGCTGCAATAATCTTCAATAAATCTGCCCTTGAATGCTTTGAAAATACTCTTGCTAATGCTCACTTGAATGCTCTAGGTTCTCATGAAACTTTTCTAGTATGAAACATAGTTCAAAATGACCTCTTATTTATAGTTATTTTAACATTAGTTCTCAAAATTCAAATAACACAAGCCAACATGTGAATATACATTTGAAATCATTGAAATACCACCAAAAGCATAATTTAATTAGGGTCTTAGGTCTAAGTAAGGACCCATTCTCCCTTGGGTGAATGGTGGGTCCTAGGTCATAGGTCACTTACCTTGGACACACATTCTCCAATGATAAGTGTTATGTCATGGCATTTATGAATGTCGGGTTTTCCTCTTCGAAAATTGTAATTGATTAGGCTTGGATTTGAATTAAAGGGTCCAATTAAGAAAAAATAACCTCAATTAATTAATAAAGCCCTAGATAAGTGTGAAAGTGTAAAGGTACACCTTACAACACTACAAATAAGGAACAATGAAGTCTATTTTATTTAATCAGGCCCTAAACTTAATGTGAATATGTAAAATACATATTACAACATTAAATTAAGGCATAATTTAGCTCATTTTATTATTAATATTTCCCAAATTAAGTGTGAAAAAGGGATAATTTTTCCTACACTACATTTAGCCCCCACTTTAGTGAGAGGATGAGCACAAGTGCAAACTCACACTAAAGCAACAATGACTAAGGTACTCAATCATAAAACATCTAAGACTTATAGGGAAGGGAAGCAGATCAAGCTTTGACTATCCAACGTGATGTGGAACACATCTAAGATGTTTTTCCAACACTTTCATAAGTAGAACTCGATGTCCACTATGCAAATGACACACACGCTCATGTGGGCTATTGGAACCTCAGGTCGTTCACTAGGTGAACCCCCAGGAAAGTGGATTAGTGAGAAAGTCACGCCAGGTCTATAGGCTCTCACTATACTTACCATACCAAAGTTATTCCTATGACAACTCTGATAGGGTGCCACACACACACTATTACTTCGAGCTTCACAAGCTTAACAAGTTTTATTACCTTAAACACATGAAAAAAAATGCACATATATATATGAGTTTTCAAATGGATCTTACTTAATTTGTGTAAGGTCTCTCCTTAGGGATCATCGTGCCTAATGTCTCCAAGAGAGGAAAAAGATTCAAAACTTGGGGAATACAACACATAGCATCACCACTAAGAGGAAAGACATATGCCAAGAAATATCATGCTCTCAAAGGACATCAAACCCAATCACACCATCAAGAAAAGGGTGCATCACAAGATGAAATAATATCTCACAAAGAAACATGAATGTCGAAAATAATGCCAATGTATATATGCCCCCAATTTAAAGGAATTGCTACACCATTTCTATGAGCAATAACTTTAAATTAGCAAATAGTCTATGCTAATTATAAAGAAGACATGAGAGCTTACTCAAAAATCCCTATACTATGTCATGTGTTTCCAAATGAAGTTGCATCATGAAAAGGGGTTGACCCCAAAATGAAATCCTAAAACACATAAGGGATCCATGGATTTAGGGTCAGTATATATTTTCTACCATGTCATTTTAGAACTCAGAAACATCATTATTCCCTAAATACTCATCGAATAGGAAGAATGACACATGGAGAGAAAAAATAAATAAATAAAATTTGAGTCAACATGGAAGAGACCTAAATGTCTCAATGCCTTGTGTCACCCCCATAAGGAAAACACAAGACAAATGAAAATATAAATTTTTATGACATATAGAATAATGTAGGTACAAATAAAGGAATGCACATGAAGAGAGATACATGTTATTATATGAAGCCTAATCAAACTTGGAGGTTAAATTTTACACACTTTTATCGGCACGGTTTGCCCCCAAATTATTTTATGGGGATTTGGGGGAAGCTCCCCCAAGATTGGTTCAAAGGGTAACACCCCTTGTGAGGTCTAGGAGTAGTGTCCCTAGTGCACTCCCTGATGTGATACAGGGCAAGGTCGAGGGGTAGCACCCCCACAGGGGCTCGAGGGTAGGGCCCACAAAACCTCTCACAATTTTTATTATTTTATAAAGGCATCAGGAGTTATTTTTCTACTGGTCGACATAAAAAACCCTATTTTGTAACCGACATAAGTCTTGATAAAAGGCTAAGGGTTATGGTTTTTGTTGAGATTATATTGTAGCATTTGCAGCAGTATTGAGTTGCAAGGATTGTTGGTTGTAATCAGTTTGATTTGTTGGATAATAATATTGGACTCTCTGTTGGTGGATGTAGACCAATTTTGGGTGAACCACATTAAAAATTGTCTCTCAGTGTTATGATTTCTATGTTTTTCCTTCCTCTATTTAATCTTTATTTGTAGTTAATTGATATTTTTTGCATGCAATTCCTAGCAATACATCAAACAAAATAGTATGAGGGATCACATTATGCACATGCAATCACACAAAGAACGTGAAAAAGAAAACAAATAAAATAGACTAGTAAGGCACATGTGAGTTGACCTATAGCAGGTCATCTACACCCCAATCTTGCTTAGTATATATGAAAGGAAGACAACTAGCCAAAGGGACAATATCAAGTGTCAAACTACGACAAGCACCATGTTCAACACTCTTATTAGGAGGATCATCAATTAATCTCATAGAAGAGGAAAACATTAAATTCAACTCATTATGGACTTGTTTATCAATCTTAGCAATTTCAATGTCATCATCTAGATTAATCATAATGGGAGGTCTAATGACAATATCCATAAAGGTTTGGTGTTGTTTATATATTGGTGGGGCGGAGAGGCATCATGCCTTGCTAGAGACAAGTTTGGATTTTGATTTTCTATGTTGTTTTTTATTATATTTCTTGCAACAAACAAGCAATAGCATGATGTCTATGCCTATTGATGGAACCCTCCAAAAAAAAAATTTGTTCAATCTCAAACCCTTGTCACATTTGGATGTAGAGTTGTTATTTGAGGGTTTAGGGTTTTATATGTTATAAATACTTGTAACGTTCTATTTGGTTTTTGACATCTTATTTCCCATTTCCGGTCACTTTAAAACCTCTTATGTCTATCGCTGTCATCGAGTGACCGGTCCTTGTTAACTAGGCCGAAATGTATTAATTTTATAAGGTTAAATAAAGGACCTTTTTGGCCATTACATACTTTTCATTATTATGACTTAGGAATCTTTGAGCCCTTTTCTATCATATCATCCTAGAGGGTCCCCTTCATTAGAACAACTTAAGTACATGTGCTTAAGGTTTTCACTTAAGTCACATCGGCCATCTTACTTTATTGCTCATTGTTGATCTCTTTAAAAGTGTACGGCGACGAGCAATGAGCAATATTTCTTTGTATTCACTCATCATGAAAAACTAAAGGAGCTCTTGTTACGATCAACAATGTGTGATGATCCTTGTATTGTTGAGGGATCACTTATCACTAATGGATTTTGAGCCTTGAGTATTGTAATAGCAATAAGCAATGTCCTCCAACTTGATGTTCTTATTGCTCATCACGGATGGTAGTGAAATGATAGATTTAAATTAGCAATGAGTGATGTAATGAATTTCCCTTACATCGTGTATCATGGATATGTTTTAAATAAGTGATGTGTGATACACAATGTCATTAAGAAGATCTCCCATTGCTAATTTCTTGCAAAATGAATGAGGAGAATTAGCAATGAGCGATGAGATTCTTTGAAATATTTCTTTCACTAATGTCATAATATCTTATGTGTGATGTCTTTTGTACCACTAAATTTAATGTAGGTGTACATGTCTAAATTTGATTTCTTCACTACACCTCGTGTCACTAATAGGATCTAGGGTGCAAAGTTGAATTAGCGATGTGTGATGAGAAATGAACATGATTAGAGGAAGGGCCACAGATCTGAAGGTTGAGATTTCATTGCAAGGATGTTTACATTGCTGATGATGCTGATGAAGGATGGCATGCATCAACAATAGGCGATGGTTATTGCTGGAGAAGGCAATGTGGTAGAATCTTGAGGACATCATATAAAGCAAAAAATAAAGTAGTGAGATGACTGGAGAACCATAGATATGGTTAAAAATAGGATGATCCAATGGCCTAAACTTCATCGTGGCAATAATTTTATCACTGATTGCACCCTAAAACTTGGGGAAATCAGCGATCAACGATGAAGTGTATAAGGAAATATTCTCTCTAAAAAGCACTGGTCTTATGTACTTCACTGATATTAATGAAGGAGCATGGATTAGGTTGGAAATACATGCTAATTTTCATATTGTGTATGATAAATCAAGATTAAAAGAAAACATGGCAACATTTGAGGTGGCATTGTTGTTTTCTAGGAACAAGTTGCTAATGGCTGAAAAATGTTGCTCATGATCGCCATAGGTGAAGTTTTAATTGTTTAAAGATCAACAACACAAATTCAAAGTTGAGCTATTAAGTTATCATCTTGCTCACATGAGGAGTTCTTGAATCATTAATTATGCATGCTCCAAATTGTCTATTTAATGCAAGTTATTCATTGTTCATTTTCAGCATCTTTCTAGTCTACAGTGAATGTAAGGCATAGTGTGAAGAAGAGTGAGAGGCTGTTTATTTTTCCTGAGTTGAATATTGAGTGTTCTTGTCCTGAGTAAGTTGGTTTTAAATTGGGTTCTCTAGTCTGGTTAGGAATTTCTATGTTGGGTTGGTTACAATTGCCTGGGTTTGTAGGTGTATTTCCCTATAACTTTAATTTAGAGTCTGTTGAATTTTCAACTTTTGTTCATTCTGGAGATGGGGAAAATTGGTGTCACAATTCAGCCTATTAGAAGGTCTAGCCGACTCAATGTATTTCAGTGTCATGAGGATATAACTGAGCTAGAAGCCTAGGCTTCTCTTGAGGTTTCAAAGGGTAAAAGGAGGGCTAGAGGTCATAAGAAGAAATCAATTGTGCAGAGTACATATAGCTTGAGAAATAGTACCATTCTAGGAGAAATGGTCAAGTTCAAAGGCAAGGAACTGGCTCAGCCAGTGAAGAAGGCCAGGAAAAAAGATAAAATTCACAGGGCCTACCTGGGAAAACATAATTCTCATATTGTTCTCTCTAATAATCCTTCGGATGATGAAGGAGATAATGACTTGGGATATGGCTAGTACCTTCTTTCTCCAGTGTCATATGGGAGCTCTAACAATGATGTGGTGATGGTCCCTCCAATTTCATTGAGGACAACGAGCGGTCAAGCATTCTCTGATGTCGATGACTCTGACTAGGGTCACCTCCTTTTTTATTTCTGATGACACCATGGTCTTTACATAGGAGGTATTTTTTCCAATATGTCTATGGTTTATCTTTTTCTCTTCCATGCTGATGTGGAGGTCCTCTGGCTAATATGATATGGAATCTTTTTTGTTCCATATGGACACAATGATAACAAATAATTGTATCATGCACATGTGTTTTTTTTTTTGTCCTCCCCTATTCTCTAATGATTGCATGAAATCGACTGGGGAGTTCTTCGAGGATGTAGTTGAAATTAGGTTTTTGAGGTGAAATTAAATAAAATGAAAATTGTAACTCATCCAAATGCTTGTTGCTCCCTTGATATAAAGGGGATTTCATGGTTGAGGTTTAGTACAGTTCAAAAATTTTGAGTCCAAAATAGATCAAGGTGAAAGCTATGCTCAAGGAGCAAATATATCAGAAGCCAGTCTAGGGTAGAAGTTATATTGTATAAAGATCTAAAATATAGTTTTACAAAGCAATAACAGCAATGAAAAGAATATTAGTTCTAAAATGTTGCTCTCTGGTGTATCTTTCTTACAATTATGAATGAAGTTGTTAAATATAATTTCATTTACCTTCTGTCATTTGCACTGAATGAATAGGTTTGTTTGTGCTTTAGTTCAATGAGTTGATTAAATGCTAAACAATTCCATTAGTTTGCAGGAAAGGGATATAGGATTATAAGGAAGCAATATTTTAAAATACAGTGAGTTAGATGCTACAAAGTGGTATGTTGATATTCCATTAATTTATGATATTCAATCATAATTGTATTACTAATTGGTTGCAATCTATGACTCCATTGTTCCCTCAAATAGGGCACTGGTTATTTTGTTAGTTTGTCTCATAGTTGACTAAGCTAGTAATGAATTTGGCTAAGGATTTGAAATGATATTGAATTCTTAATATACTTAAAATTGTGTTGCACCCACCTTCAAGTATTAGTGTATTCCCTGAAAAAAATATCAACTCTATAAGAGGTCCGCTAAGCCATAGATGATGTTGGTTTCTTAAGGAATACTTTTGTGAGGAAATGCTCTTGATCATGTTGAGATATTATAAACATAAGTAGGACTACTCTCCTGGGTCTCATAGAGCCCAAAGAGAAGAAGTGAAATTCTAAATACTTCACTTAAGTGATGGCCAATCCTCAACCTTGCTTATAATTGAGTTTTGGTAGATTCATAGGTAAGGACTGAGATTAAGTTTGGTTCTTAAAAAATAACCAACATAAATGGTGACTCCACTAGGGAGAATTTGAGAAATGTTTGATAGAAGATCATCTAGCCTTAAGAGTCATTGAAGTTTTAAAATAGTTTGCAGCCTGAGATTGACAATTGTGGAGTCTTATTTTCCCATCCCAGTCACCAATAGAATGGTGACTCCATTGGGGAATTGCTTGGGAATATATTTGTAGTAAATTTTTTTTCCTTGATAAAGTCATAGAAGTTTGTAATACAAAGTTCTCACTGATAGTGAGTGGCAACTCCGAAGAAATCTGTACCAGTGACAAAATTGAAGAACAAGGAATCTTAAAGAGAAAACAACTGATGGAAGTGCCTTCATATGGTTGAAGTTTGATCCTCTACAAAGGAAAAAACAACTCTATTGGAAGAACCTGATAAAGTGTGATATCTTCAAATATATCCAAGTATTTTCCCTTTTTTGTTTTGACTTGAAAGAAGAAACAATTGTGTATGAAATCCATTTTAGAAAATAAGGAAGAAATACTTTATTCCTAATTCAGTGAGTAAAAGCACTAAGGAAATGGAATAGTAATGATTATGTTGCATACATTTGAGATGAAATCTATAATATCTAAACATAATGGAAGAAGTATGTCTTTTAAGGTGTTAATACATAAAATACATTGGAGCTAAGCATTTATTATAGACTTAACAGTTGAAGAGTAAGGTACAATAGAGATATATTGTTCCCCTATATTCTTTGGTAAAATATCAGATATAGAAATGCTAGTCATGCAATCCCTAGAATACCCTCAAAGGAAATTCTCTATTGAGAGATATAAGTCTTTAAGCTTTGAAGGTATCAAAGATTTATCTAACAAAATTCCTGATGATATTAGGAAAAAAGTACCAAAGTTTACAAGGCACAAATCTGAGTCAGCTTCCAAACACTTAAATAAATTCATAGATGTGATGGGTGACATTGAAATAAATCATGAGGATGTTGTCATGAAGTTGTTTTCCCGTTCATTAAAAGAGGATGCTCAAGACTGGTACTCATATCTACCAAAAGGTTATATAGTTTCATGGAATGCCTTTATGATAGCATTTATAGAACAAATTGGTGAAAGGATTAGTCCAAATGAGATAAGAAGAAGATTTAGGGAAATCAAACAAGATGAAGAAGAGTTAGTTCCTTCTTTTAATCTCAAATTCATGAAAGTCGTAAATAATATTCTTAAGTATTTGAGACCTAGTGATGCAGAATGTTTACTTACATATCTAGGTGCTTTTGACAATAAAATGAGTTATTTGATAAGGGATAAAGAACCTACATCATTGCAGCAGGCATATTATATTGCTATGGATATATAAAATACTATTAAATACTCAATGATGAAAGGATATATGGCTGCAAGTGTTTGTCCTCCTATTACACATTATAAAGATGAAGTAAATAGGAAAGAAAAGGATGATCAATCTAATGGTAATATGGATGATTAATTTTATTCATCCTCACAACATATTAATCTTGAGCAGAATCAAGATAGTTTTCAAAAGTATTCAGATAATAATCATAAGGAATTGATAATTCAAAGATTATATAGTATGAAGAGGAGTGAAGAGGAATCACCATACGAATTACTAGCAAGGTTTCTAGATTCTTTGTTAGAAATCCCTAAAAGGTTGAGACCTAAGGATGCAGTTTGCATTGACTTGTTTTGTGACATATATGAGCCATGGCTTAGTACCTTTCCTAAGGAATTGAAGCCTCAGAATTTTGATCAAATAATTGATTAGATCATAATTGTTGAGGAAGCTAAGTATGAATATGAACAAACAGTGATGTTTCAAAATGGTAAGAGTGCTAGTCCTAATAACAAAGATCAAAAGTTCACTCAAGGGATAAATGGGGATGTATCTAAGTATAAATATATGTATAACAATAAAAGTGATGATAGTGTCATATTTGTAGATACTACTGGTGTGTTTTTTAAGGTTGGTAATCAGGGTAATGAAGGAAAAAAAATTAATTATTCTCACAAGGAATACAATTTTCTATGTAAGGAAAACTTGAAAGCACCTTTATTGCTCCAGGAATTTGATTGTGGAAGTACTCATGGAATTCTTCCTTTACTAGTAAATACACATATTTCAAATGATCAAATCTAGCAGAGTACTCTAATCGTTCTAGAATTAGAACATCTAGATGATCTGACTGGCCTTAAATATGAAGATAAGAGTGCTTATCTTCAGACTCTGGAACCTGATTTTAATGACAAGATGGGTACAAACAACCAACAGGGTTGGGTTTTTGATTGTTTACATGAAGCAAAAATAGGATGTGCAGATCTTAATACAGAGATAGACATGGTTTTTTCTTACCAAAATTTTGTTGGAGAAGGAAATGAAAAAGTCTACATAGAAGAACAAGATATATGTTCAAATTTCCATCATGATTCAATAGACATATTAGTTGAAAACAAAGTTCAAAACCCTAGTTCTGATCATATCAATTCTGAGTCGATTGATCCATCTTTTGAAAAAAATTGTTTCCTATTGAAAGATGATGATTGGGAAGAAGAATCAAATTATGACATTGGTCCTAAAATAGAAATCATTTTTGATATCTAGAATGATATAAATGATGCCTTTTATAATAAGGACTTGGTTTTAAGAAAGAGTGAAAGTTCCTTGGATTACAAGAAATTGATTTTTCAAGAAAATGAAGCATGGGGCAACATGATTGATTTATATTGTTCTAATGCATATGAATATCAACTTGAAGAGGAGCTAGTGTATTACTGCTTCTTGCTTATTACACAAAATGGGTATAGTGTTGATCCAAATAAACCTAATATCAGTCAAATAGACTATGAATGTTTCACTTTCTCAAACCAATTAAGTGAGCATTTGATGAAATATAATGATAAGTAGAGTCAAGTGGAGTGCTATACTAATCATATATTCTAGTTAACCCATGGTTACAATGCACAGAGGGACATAAATGAGAGACATAAGTGCAAGCTCAGGTACAAGTCTCTAATGGTTGAACATAGTAGTTGCAACAAGATCAGCTGGTGGACTCTTCATGGTAATGTTTTCAACAAGATCATGGTGCAAACGATGGAAAACATGGTTTTTGATAGGGGTAAACACCAATTTTAAGATTGGTCTGACCCTGTATTTTATATAAATATTGTACATATGTTTTTTGTTTTTGTTGTTCTTTTGCTTTGTCCTTGGTTTTTTTTTGGTTCCTGGTCTGCTTCACTTAAGATTTTGGATTCTCGCTCTATTCACTAAGGAATAGACATCCCCAACTGGAGCCATTGATGGAACCCTCAAAAAAAGATTGTTCCATCTCAAACCCTTGTCACATCTGGATGTAGGGTTGTTATATGAGGGTTTAGGGTTTTATTCGTTATAAATGCTTGTAACATTCTATTTGATCATTGAATTCTTATTACCTATCGCCGATCACTTTAAACCCTCTTATGTCTATCACTTTCGTCGACTAACCAGTCCTTCTCGCCTAGGCCTGAATGTCTTAATTTTATAAGGTTAAATAAAGGTCCTTTTTGGCCTTTACATCCTTTGCATTATTATGACTTAGGCGTCTTTGAGCCCTTTTCTATCATATCACCCTAGAGGGTCCCCTTCATTAGAACAACTTAAGTGTATGTGCTTAAGGTTTTCACTTAAGTCTCATCGGCCATCTTACTTTATCGCTCATTGTTGATCTCTTTAAAAGTGTATGGCGCAAATCAGCGATGAGCGATGAGTGGTATTTCTTTCTTTTTTCTCATTGTGAATAGCAATATGAGCTCTTGCTACAACCAACAATGTCTGATGATCCTTGTATTGTTGAGGGATCGCTTATCGCTAATGGCTTTTGAGGCTTGAGTATTGTAATTGTGATAAGCGATGTCCTTTGGCCTAATTTTCTTATCACTCATCATGGATGGTAGTGAAATGATAGATTTAAATTAGCGATGAGCGATGTAATGAATTTCCCTTACATCACATATCATGGATATGTTTTAAATAATCGATATGTGATACGCAATGTCATTAAGAAGATCTCTCATCACTAATTTCTTGCAAATTGTATGAGGAGAATTAGCGGTGAGCAATGTAATGAATTTCCCTTACATCACATATCGTGGATATGTTTTAAATAATCGATATGTGATACACAATGTCCTTAAGAATATCTCTCATCACTAATTTCTTGCAAATTGTATGAGGAAAATTAGCGATGAGCAATGAGATTCTTTGAAAGGTTTCTTTTGCTAATGTGATAAGATCTTATGTCCGATGTCATTTGTACCATTGATTTTCATGTAGGTGTATGTATCTAAATCTGATTTCTTCACTGCATCTCCTATCACTTATAGGATCCAGGGTGCAAAGTTGAATTAGTGACGTGCGATGGGAAATGAATGTGATCAAAGGATGGGCCATAGATTTGAAGGTTGAGATTTCATCACGAGGATTTTTACAACGTTGATGAGGCCGATGAAGGATGAGATGCATCAACCATAGGGGATGGCTATTGCTAGAGAAGGAAATGTGGTAGAATCCTGAGGAAATCATATAAAGCAAAAAGGAAAGTAGCGAGATGAATGGAGAACCATTGATGTTCTTTTAAAATAGGATGATCCAATGGACTAAACTTCATTACGGTAATACTTTCATCGTTGATTTTACCCTAATATTTGGGGAAGATCAGTAATGAGCGATGAAGTGTATAAGGAAATATTATCTCTAAAAAATACTGGTCTTATGTACTTCGCCGATATTAATGAAGGAGCACAGATTAGGTTGGTGATACATGCTAATTGTTAGATCATGGATGATTAATCAAGATTAAATGAAAACGTGGCAACATTTGAGGTGGCATTGTTGTTTTCTATGAACAAGTTGCTAATGGCTGAAAAATGATGCTCATGATCGTCATAGGTGAAGTTTTAATTGTTTTAAGATCAACGGCCCAAATTCAAAGTTGAGTTCTTAAGTTATCATCTCACTTGCACGAGGTTTTCTTGAATCATTAATTTTGCATGTTCCAAATTGTCTATTTAATGCAAGTTGATCGTTGTTCATTTTCAACATCATTCTAGTCTGTAGTGAATGTAAGGCATAGTGTGAAGAAGAGTGAGAGGTTGTTTGTTTTTCCTGAGTTGAATATTGAGTGTTCTTGTCCTAAGTAAGTTGGTTTTAAATTTGTTTCTCTAGTCTAGTTAGGAATTTCTATGCTGGGTTGGTTACAATTGTTTGGGTTTGTAGTTGTATTTCCCTACAACTTTGATTTAGATTCTATTGAATTTTCAACTTCTATTCATTCAGAAGATGGGGAAAACTAGTGCGACAATTCATCCTATTAGAAGGTCTAGCTGACTCAATGTATTTGAGTGTCATGAGGATATAATTGAGCTAGAAGCTCGGGATTCTCCTAAGGTTTCAAAGGGTAAAAAGAGGGATAGAGGTCATAAGAAGAAATCAATTTTGCATAGCTCGTACAGCTTGAGAAACAAGACCATTCTGAGAGAAATGGTCATGTTCAAATGCAAGGAACTAGCTCAGTTAGTCAGGAAGGCCAGGAAAAAAGATAAAAGTCATAGGGCCTACCTGGGCAAACATAATTCTCATATTGTTCTCTCTGATATTCCTTCAGATGATGAAGGAGATATTGACTCGGGATATGGCCAGTACCTTCTTTCTCTAGTGCCATATGGGAGCTCTGACGTTGATGTGGTGATGGTCCCTCCAATTTCATTGAGGATGAGTGGTCAGTCATTCTCTGATGTCAACGACTCTAAATAGGTTCACCTCCTTTTTTTGTTTTTGATGACACCATGGTCTTTACATAGGAGGTATTTTTTTCAATATGTTTGTGGTTTGTCTTTTGTTCTTCCATGTTGATGTGGAGGTCCTCTGGATAATATGATATGGAATATTTTTTGTTCCATATGGACGCAGTGACAGCGATTAATTGTATCCTACACATGTGTTTTGTTTTTTGTCCTCCCCTATTCTCTAATGATTGCATGAAACTACCTGCGGAGTTCTTCGAGGATGCAGTTGAAATTAGGTTTTTGAGGTGAAAGGAAATGAAATGAAAATTGTAACTTAGTCAGATGCTTGTTGCTCCCCTAATATAAAGGGGATTTTATGGTTGAGGTTTAGGAGAGTTCAAAAAATTTGAGTCAAAAATAGGTCAAGGTGAAAGCTATTCTCATGGAGAAAATATAATTTAAATAGACAAGGTAGAAAATATATCAGAAGCCAATCTAGAGGGTAGAAGTTATATTGTACGAATATCTTAAATATAGTTTTACAAAGCAATATCAACAATGAAAAGAATATTAGTTCTAAAATGTTGCTCTCATGTGTATCTTTCTTCCAAATTATGAATGAAGTTAAATATAATTTCATTTGTCTTCTGTCATTTGCACTAAATGAATGGGTTTGTTTGTGCTCCAGTTCAATGAGTTGATTAAATGCTAAATGAGTCCATTAGTTTGTGGGTAAGGGATATAGGATTTGTAAGGAAGCAATATTTTAACATGTAGTGAGTTAGATGCTACAAAGTGGTATGTTGATAGTCCATTAATTTATAATATTTAATCATAATTGTATTACTAATTGGTTGCAAGCTATGACTCCATTGTTTCCTCAAATAGGACACTGGTTATTTTGTTAGTTTGTCTCATAGTTGACTGAGCTAGTAATAAATTTGGCCAAGGATTTGAAATGAAATTGAATTCTTAATATACTTATAATTGCACTACACCAACCTTCAAGTATCAGCATATTCCCTGAAACAAATATAAACTCTATAAGAGGTCTTCCAAGCCTTAGATGATGTTGGTTTCTTAAGGAATACTTTTGTGAGGATATTCTCTTGATCATGTTGAGATATTATGAGGATAAGTAGAACTACCCTCCTAGGTCTCACAGAGCTTGAAGAGAAGAAGTGAAGTTCTGAATGTTTCACTTAAGTGTTGGCCAATCCTCAACCTTGTCGATAATTGAGTTCTGGTAGATTCATAGGTAAGGACTAAGATTAAGTTTGGTTCTTAAAAAATAACCAACACTTACACTCTCTAGCATTTCAGTTTCTTTTCATTCAATTTTCAAGTTGGGTTTGTGTAGGAGCGGATTTATCAACCATAGGATTCTTTTCTTCCCTTAAGGGAGGAATGAAAGGAACCACGGGAGGTTGTTCAACCACTTTCTCTTTAGCTTTGTAAACTTGTTTGACTTTATGAGGCACAATGATATTTGTTTGGTTATCTCGTGATCTCTTATAGGAAATAGGTAAAGGATTTGTCATAAGCTTCTTTTGGTTACTTAGAAGGGATTTTGGTTCAATCATGGTTTCATCAAGGATAGGAGGGTCAATCATGGGTTGAGGCGTATTTCTAAAGTATAACTCTACCATGCATTTTTTTTCTTAAATTTTTTATAGGATTTAAAAAATAAGTCTTCATGGGGTCTAATAGGTTCAATAGGCTCAAGCTAAAATAAATCCAATGAAAAGTTCCCACAAGAAGACACAAGATTAAAGCCACTATGATGCACTATAAAGATGTTCCAAATGGAAAATTTAAAAATTAATGCACAACCCATGGGACAACATTCATGGAGAAAATCCATGGATAACCTAACTTCACATGAAATTGGTATGATGACGCAATGATCATAACTGAAACAGTTAATTCTTTTGGTCCAACCTTTAAAGGGAGATTTATTGAGCCAATCATAGGGCACACAAAACCATTATGCATTTTGATCAATCCTTTAGTTTTTCATATGTATCTTGATAAAGCTCATGCATAACTAGGAATTATTTAGTGATCACATTCTCTACATTGATCGGATTGATTAATATCCCATTATTAGGCTTTTCATTAATTATTTTAGCTATGTAGAGAGGGCCATTGGGTGCATGTTTAAGTATATCTTGTTGTGAAAAGAAATATCAAGCGGCATCTTAGTTGGGCTCTTAAGAGGTTTAGCATCAATAAAGTTGATTATGTTATGTAATCTTTTTTTTTGTTAAGAATGTAAGCGGGGCTACAAAAAAATTATATTCCTTGTTCATTCTTAAGTATCTTTCTTATGTTATCTAGCATAGGAACCACATCAGGACTTAAAGGACTTTGCAATTTTCCTATTTATTCATCCATCCTTCTTATGTTCTATTGCGGCACATTAAGAACATCATGCACATTGGCTATAAGTAAGAAAGTCATAAAAAATGAGGTATGAAGGCTATGATCCATAAAGGGTTGATTATCAACACTATTAGTGAAAGAGTTCAAGAACCCAATATATACGATGAATGGTGTAACATGGGATGACATGTGTCTCAAACTACATCTCACAATAGTATTACTAATAGGAGATCAAGTTGTAAAGCTCATACAAGTTTCGCAAACTTAATGTAAACCCAAAATGGAAAGAGGGTGAAATGTAATGCAATGACCTAGAATGTAAATGCAATTTTGAAATCACACAATGCAAGTTAAATTTATCAAATGAAATTAAATATGATCAACTCCACTTAACAAAAATCTGTAAACTAAAACTGAAAACTGAAAACAACAAAATGAAATGCAGAAAAAAATGTTTTAATGCCCAATATATCAAGAAATGGCCCTGATCAGGGACTCATTCGCCTAGAGGAGAATGGGTCCTAGGTTAGGGTTTTAAAAAAAATACAAATTTCTGAGATGATTCCAGTGGTTTCCAAATTCTGATTTGAAACATCAAGCTACAGTTTGAATTTTCTATGAAATTAATGTTGAATACAAGTTCAAAATATGACAAAATGAAAAACTAGGAGACCTAATTTGATGTGCAATTTTTTTTCAATTTTCGAATGCAAGTGAATGATGATGCAATGCTAAGTAAATGATATCCAAAATGACTTATTTTTTTGTATTTTTTAGATTTAAATAATGCAAAGATCCAATCCTAAAACCCTTAAATGAAATGCAAAGTTAAAGCAAGCTAAACAACCCTGAATGAGACTCAATTCAATGCAATGCAATGCAAATAAATGAAAGATCTAAATCTAGGGTGAAAATGGACTCCAAAATTAGAAAATTGCAATGATCAAAAGTTGGGTTCACCAAAATGAAAAGGTGAAAAATAGGTGCATCAAATGGGAATGAAAGGGGGAAATTTGGGCTATGATGGACCTATCTTCAACTATTTCATTAGGAAATGAGATCCACACAATGAAAGTACTATCAACCAAAAGGTGTGTCAAGTCAAAGTGTGAATCTGCATTTGATTTCCTTTTTTTGCAAGGACGGGGGTCTAGGTCAAACAACACTTTGGGGAGAAAGATTAAAAATAGAAAATCAACTCCAAATTGCAATCTATAAAGTGATTTAGAAGATTTATCATAACACTGATGGAACCTACAAACTTTCTAGAGAATATAGAAGGGATAAATCTTGCGTAGCTCTCACAAAAAGGTATTTTAAGAAATTGACTGAGGACTCATTTTCCCTGTGGTGAATGGGTCCTGGATAAGGCTCTACAAAAAATGGTATTTGGGTTCTCTTTTCCTATTTCTACACTCCCAAATCCTTGATTTTCACAGTCAGAAAGTTAGAAATAAATCCTATAGGTGAGTTTCCATGAAATTGCAATAGTGATGACAACAAATGCAACTTTAGAAACTTTACAATTTTGTTCTTCAAGAGATCTTCCACCTAAAATCTGTAAAAATAAATCAAGAGTGAAAAATGTTTTGTTCTTGGTGAATGGGGGTTTTCCTTGGTCAAACCTTGTTTTGGTAATTAAACCTTGTAATGAAATGAAATAGCATGAAAGGAATGATGAATGAACAAGCCTATGTCACAACTCACCAAAACCTTGGATAAACCTTGGAATGTAGATCTGCAACTATCATGAAATGGCTTCAATGGATGTGGTTCTTGATCTTGAAAGTTGATTTAAAACAATTCCTTGAATTCTTGAGTGGACCATGAACACTACATCAACATATTAGCTCAAATAACATGCATGATGCAAGAATACTTTGACATCGTAATGGGATCTTGATTGTTGCAATAATATTCAATAAATCTTCCCTTGAATGGCTTCAAAATGCTCTTGAAATGCTCTTGATAATGCTCACTTGAATGCTCTAGGTGCTCATGAAAATTTTCTAAGATGAAACATAGTGAAATGGCCTCTTATTTATACATATGTTAACATTAATTCCAAAAATTCAAATAACACAAGCTGACATGTGAACATGCATTTGAAATCATTGAAATACCACCAAAAACATAATTTAAATTAGGCTCTTATGTCTAAGTGAGGACCCATTCGCCCTTGGGTGAATGGGTCCTAGGTCACTTACCTAGGACACACATTCTCCAATGATAAGTGTTATTTCATGGAATTTATGAATATTTTGTTTTCCTCTTTAGAAATTATAATTGATTAGGCTTGGATTTGAGTTAAAGAGGCCAATTAAGGAAAATTAACCTCAATTAATTAATAAATCCCTAGATAAGTGTGAAAGAGTAAGGTACACCTGACAACACTACAAATAAGGCACAATTAAGTCCATTTTATTTATTAAAGCCCTAAATTATTGTGAATATGTAAAATGCATATTACAACACTAAATTAATACATAATTTAGCTCATTTTATTATTATTATTTCTCAAATTAAGTGTGAAAATCCATACACTACAACTAGAAATACATAGAATAACCAAAAATGAGTCATCCACGTAAACATGAAGTTTCTAGGAGCTAAAATGTCCAATTAATTCACTAGAATGTGAAAACACAAAAAAGGTAAATAAAATGTGCCTAGATAAAAATCTAGAAAAAATACATTATGGTTGTGAAGAGCTTTGAGAGATAGTCCCAACATCATTGGAATCATGAAAAACGTAGAAACGGGTCAAAAGTTATGAGCCCGAGATCATGAAAATAGTACATCTGACTTCAACAAGCTATAGAATGCACCAACAACAAAAATTGAGAAAAAACCTAGCACCATTGGATAGTGCTTGGAACCAAATTTCAATGATATCTTGTTTTCCCGATTTTGATAACCTAGTGAAAAGTTGTTGATTTCCCTATTTTGCCTATTTTGTAAAAAAGCAATTTTTTTAGACCCCAACGGCTAGGCGCTAGTCGCCCATGTGACCTTGTGCAATAGAGAAGGGTGTTGGTAGGATGAAACAAAGGGAAACTTACAAGCCGCTAATGGCCACACGCGACCATTTATAAACTTTAGTTTTAAAAATAATAATAAGAAATAGGGAACATGAATAAGTTCCCAATGCTTATAATAGCACTCGTTTATTAATAGTGTTAGTGCTATTATAAATGCTGATCTATTAATAACGTGTAGCGCTTATTAAAATATGCACTTTTTATTTTATTAAATATTTTATTTTCAAAAAATATGTACAATAGACCATACAAGGGCCATACTAGGGCCCCTGGAAAAAAATTTTCCCTAAGACTCTTGTAGTAAAATTGGATAAATTTATAGTCAAAATTCATCAAATCAACCTCTTGAATGCAATAGTGAGGTCCTTTTGTGCCAAAGTGCACCGAAATATCACTCAACTCCAAAAATTTCAAATAAAACAATGGAGATTTCAAATCTAAAGCCTATAACCCTAGTTAAAGAAAACCCTCTTAAATCGAGAAAGGATTTGTTAAATCCATACTTTGATACCATGTTAAAATTGTGAATAACACAAGACACATGGTCAAACAATGAACAAGGATAGTTTTCATGCAAGAGATCTACAAAACATATATTTTCTATTCCTCAACAAGAAAACCTTACAGAATGAACCTCAAGAATATTTAATGGATATTTTCATATGAGTTCAAGAGTTCAAGAGAGATAATACAATTAGGGTTGAGTGCCATATAAGATTAGATCATGACAAGGGGATCAACCCTAAATGATAAGGGGATCAGATCATGACAAGTGTCAACATCTCATGCAATGAGACATAAGGGTAAAAACAAATCTGTGTCACACTTTTATCCAACTAAATAGTTCTATGAATAGTAGTTTCTAGATTCAATTGTGTAAGCTTTTTTGAATCAACATTTCGAATCACACTCCATGATCCATCATCAGGATAGAGAGCTTAAGGATATGAAAAAATGGTTTGTTGCAGACCCAATAGGTATAAAAAGAGGTAGAAGGATGTTAGAGGGATAGGGGGCACAAGGCCCAAGGGATGGCAAGAAAGAAAATTAATACTATTGAAAATAAAATTAAAAATAAAGGAGTCAATTGACCAATAAAAGAACAAATGACCATATAAAGAGATGCAAACAGATGAGAAATAATAAGCACCAAAAGACAAACTATATAGTCATTTGTTTGCATCTCTTTATATGGTCATTTGTTCTTTTATTGATCAATTGACTCCTTTATTTTTAATTTTATTTTCAATATTATTAATTTTCTTTCTTGCCATCCCTTGGGCCTTGTGCCCCCTATCCCTCTAACATCCTTCTACCTCTTTTTATACCTATTGGGTCTGCAACAAACCATTTTTTCATATCCTTAAGCTCTCTATCCTGATGATGGATCACAGAGTGTGATTTGAAATGTTGATTCAAAAAAGCTTACACAATCGAATCCAGAAACTACTATTCATATTCTTATGGATTGTGGAAATCTAATAACATTGATTAAATAGTTCTGAGCAAAATAGTTTCGACCTAAATAGTTTAAGTCTAAATAGTTTTGTCCAAAACCACGTGGCCTATACATGGTACATAGAGTTTTGAGTGAAATCATTTTTCTCAAAACAAAAAAAATGAATTTTTCCCTTTGTCACTTTGAAATGTGACTCAATTTATGTGTAAGGTTTCGATAGAAATGGTTTTGATCGAAACCCTTTCGCCAAAAATCCTTTCTACTGAAATTGTCTATAATGTGGCATCCTAGTTGGAAACCAACTTAACCTTTTTTAAGATTTTTTGAAACTTTCAACTTCAACTAAATATTTCTTCAATCAAAATGATTTAAAAATATATATACCTTTTGTAGAGCTCATAATGGTTGATCCAAATATGTATTTTTTATATTTTAATTAGTATTAATATATTTTATTTTAAACATAATGCAAGTAGGTTGTTAAATTTAAAAAATAGGTTGATTAGAAAAAAAATTTAAAATAGTAAAACATATTTAAAAAAATTGTAAAACATATGGCGCTATAGAGGAGAGAATCCTCTTCAAAAGAGTATAATTTATTTTTAAAAATTATAAAAAATTAGACAATAGTTGACGTCAAATGAAAACTATCAAATTCTAGATGTTTGACTTTAAAACGTTATAATGAGAAAAATAAAGGTCAAAATTTCTTTTTTTTCCATGCACTAGATATTGAAGTCACCTATTTGGAGAAAAAAAATCAGGGGAAAATGAAGTTTTTTTCTATTTGTTTCTTGATGTCAATTGAACGTCACTTTTTCTTGAAATTTTTAGCATTTCAAAATTTTCTCTTAAATTGATTAAAAAAATAGTCAAAGCAATTTTAAAAAAGTCTAAAAAATTACAGAAATAAACTTCATCAAGAGTTCTACATTTCATTAGTTTAGATCATTTTGAAATTAAAAACATAAAGACTACTTTTATGTGGTAGAAGTTGATAATTTTTTTCTATGTTGGCCAATTCCTTTATAAAGTGTGACACAGGTTTGTACTTTTACCCATAATAATCTAACAATAGCTCACTCTAGTTAACATAAAAAAACAATCCTAAGAAAGCTTGTTTCAAGGACTACGATCTTTCAAATTATCTTGTCATGTTAATTCCATTTGAAGGTCCAACTCTATGTTTGGAACTGAAATTTTTGAGAAAAATACATTGAAAGTGTCTACCTAAGGCCCTTTGTTTGAAGGTATTTCATTCCCATAAAAAATGTAAAAATACCTTCAAATGAAGGTAATTTCCAAAAATGGAAAAAGGGACCTTCAAATGAAGGTCCCTTTTCATTCCTTTTCTAGAAATTGAAGGTACCTTTTCATTCCTTTTTGGGAGTTACCTTCATTTGAAGATTTCAACCTTCAATGAAGTTACTTTTGACATACCTTTGGGTGATCCCACAAAGTTGGTTTACAAGTTCTGGAAGATTTTTTTTTTGCTAAAATCACATATTTTTAGAAAATATAATGATTTAAACCTTAAAAAGTTACATTTAAAGCATTCCAATTGAAGAGGGTTTGATCAAACTACCTTAGATCAAACCCGCTTGGATAGAACCTCTAGTTTTAAAACCATATCTATAATGGAGTCTCCTTTACACCTATCAAAATGCTGATAAAACCACTTTTTATTTACCTTTTGGGATCAAATGAATTCATTTAAAATTTATTTTGTGTAAGTATGTAGTCCTTATTATAAGCTTCCCAAAAGGTATAATTTTAAATAAATTTAATTTTATTATTATAATTATTTTTTTTATTTCTTGTGAATGTAGGTTTTCATCGAAAATCAAGCTCTTTGTTCTCACATGTGGAAACACAAAAGATTATAATTTTTTTGAAAAATGTGAGTGCACCAGATATTGAAGTCATTGATCCAACAAAAACAATTGAATTTTGATACACAAAAAAAATTGTGTTATATGGTGCCTATGTCTAAATTGTAATTAGTTTGATTTCAAAACTTGATTAAGGAAAAAATATTCAATAAAAACTATCAAACCAATTGGAAGTACTAGATATCATAGTTACAAATCTAAATTAAAAAAATAAATTTTATTCTTCATGGAAAAAAATTTGTGTTATACCGTGAGCATCACTCTTTAAAAATGGTGTTTAAAAAAAAACTAGTTTTTCGAAGGAGATGGAAAAAGAAGTGCAATTTGATTCCAAAATTTTGAAAAAAATATATTTATAATCTACAGACAAAATGCCACAAATCACTAGCTTGCATCATCTTCAAATTCCTCATGGTTTAGTTGCTATAGGTGCTCGAAAGTGAAGATTTAGTTATAAAAAATCAATTCAATGTCCAGTTTGGCCAAAAATTGTAAACCAATATTGTGGGATCACCCCTTTGTTCAAAGAAAAACCTTCAAATGAAGATGTTTCTGAGTTTTTACTTGCATCCGAGATTGAAAATTTCATTTCCCAAGTTTGGGACACATTATTGTGGGATGACCCAAGGTGGAGGAAAAAATAATGGTCCTAATCACTCTAAGAGCTCTTCCTTTCTAGTTTGGGACTTTTGTCACAATATTGAACATCATATAGTAGGTGGTGTCATTTCAAGAACTGGTGAGTTTTATCCAATAGGAAAAATCCATCCAATTAGTGCAAGATATGTTTAAAGATAAAGCATTGATCTTGAGAGTGTAGTGTGGTTAGAAATTTTAAAAGCCTGACCACCATAAAAAGTAGCCACAAAAGTAACCATAACATTAGTATAAGCCTCAAAAGGTGAATTGATGGTGTCACATCTATAATAAAAAAATGCATGACACTAATAGATGTTGGTATAGTTCCCCGACTCAAGGAAATTATAGCCAAGAAGGTACATCTAGTCGT
This sequence comes from Sequoia sempervirens, assembly GCA_007258455.2. NCBI lineage: Eukaryota > Viridiplantae > Streptophyta > Pinopsida > Cupressales > Cupressaceae > Sequoia > Sequoia sempervirens. The sequence continues at coordinate 563,045,680 of VDFB02270651.1, read as the reverse complement.
AGTAATTCTCAACTGCAATCAAAACAACATCCTCATCGAAGGAAGCACAAAGGACATGTCATGGGCCAACAATATGATGTGTCTAATGAGGACATACCAAATATAGCCAATTGTGATACCCATCAAAATGTTATTCTTGTCTCCCAAACCTTGTAGCCAATGAGGAATACTTGGTTGATTGACCCTGGTACCAACAAGCATATGATAGGAAATCGATATTTATTTGATACATTGTGTAAGAGTTGAAAATTAGCTCAACACCTAAGAACACCTACAAATATAATGATAAACCTTCTACAAGAGGATATGAAATAATATGAGCTTACTTGATATTAAGAACTCTCAAATGATGAGGTATGAAGTATGATAAAGTATGATACAAATGAGTACAAGCACCTTCCTTATATAGGCAAGGTTGAGATGTAGTATGTAACATGATGTTGACATACATGTGTCATAATATTATGACATGTGACAACTAACTACCTAGGATAGTGTGAAGTCTTAGATAAGGCTTGTAAAAGGAATCGTATTTCTTATTAAACATGTGACTAAGGCTCAAGGCCCCATTACAACCTATCACCTAGTGAATGCAACCTAGGAATTAATTAAATACCTAAGTAAACTTATGCAAGTGTAATTACATAATTAATTAGACCAACACCACTCCATAAGTACAACTTAAGGAGAAGATTATTATGCAAATGATACAAAGATGGGTCCCAACTACTATTCCATGTTAGGTACCCATATATAAATGCAAAAGAAATCTCTCACAAATGGACAAAAGGAGAAAACCTAGAGGGACAAAACTCCTCTCCAAAAGAGAGAAAAAAAAAATAGAAACAAATCATGTGAGGAAGGATGGAGGACTCCATGATACCCCCAAGTACACCATCCATCGCATATATACATTACAATCAATAGCCACCCCATAAGAGGGAAATATAAATACTATGTAGCCACCCATAATGTATGATAGCCTACAAAAATGGTAAGTGCCTGAAGACAGAACATGATCCAATGTTGACAAACAAATTGTCTCCATTTTGGAAGAAACAAAACCAAGTACAAATGTAGGAATGCTTCCCATTTTGAATAGGAATTGAAAGAAAGAAGAATGAATAGATATGATGATGATGTCTCTGAAATCTTCTCATGTGCCTCCTTTCCCAATGAAGATGAAGATTCCACAATCAAATAAGGTACATGCCTAATCAATGAAGGTGACAAATTAGGACTATGTGGAAACTAATGTTGAACAACGTCTAAAGACAATGATGGTTTGAAAATATTTTTGTAATGGTTGTCATCAAATAGGAGAGATAACCCCTCAAATTTTTCCTTCAAATCTGAAATGTGAGACTCCACAAATAAGTATGCAATGTTTGATAGATAGGAATCCCAATCACGAAGAAAATCAGATACTTGTTGTAATGAATCACTAGATGTTCTCAATGAATCATCACCATAAGATGAATGGTCAACAATGATGGAAGCCTCAATTAATGAATGCACAATGAATCACTGAAGGTGAAGGTACAACAATTGTCTTTGGTGGAGAAGAAGGAGCATCTGAAGAACCCTCATAATCCTCATCTGAAGATTCAAAGTAGTCCAAATATTCAAACTCCCGCATAGTATCTGCATCATAGGGTATCTTGTTTGAAAAATGAAGAGGCAAAAGACAATCTAAAACAAGATCATCTAGGAATGGCTAAGTATTAGGATCTCCATGTATCTCCCAAATTTTAGTCCAAAGAGTATGAGGGCAATCACAATGATCAATACCTTTCAAAGTGGCAACATTAATATGCATTGCAATGACTCCTAAGACATGATCACTTTTGCAATTCCATGCAAATTTCTTACTCTCAGTATCAGGAGGGGGAACAAGATTATACAAATTTGGTAGTAAATGAAGCCATTGGAGACGTTTGATGATACTTGGGGGGGGTGAATCAGTGATTCAAGAAATTCACAAACTTTTTAAACTTTTAAACCAGAATATCAAATGACTATTGAAGAACAAAATTCACTTGAATTCAAACAATATTATATGCATTACAAGTGAGATAAACATTTCATTAATTGAGACTGACTTGATAAACTTTACACAAATATCAGAGCTTATATCTAAACCTTTTATGTAAGATGCTTTGATTTAAAGAATGACAAAAATGAATGGCTGACATCAACAACTTTTTATGTAACTGATGACAATATTGTAATCAAGGAAATAAACCATTCACACATAGAAACATCACATAACACCAAAATTTGTCCTAAGTGGAAAAACCCTCTTGGGGAATAAAAAATCACTTGAAAAATCTTTCCTTTATTCACTTAGAGCACCAACTCTTTTACATTCAAAAGCACCAACTCCACAAAATACAGGAGCACTAACTCCACAAATTACAGGATCACCAACCCCACAAAATATAGGAGCACCAACCCCACAAAATACAAAAGCACCAACTCCATTATAGTGCATAATAATCACAGTATTCTATCAGAACCCTAAACGTGCAATTTTGTAGTCCTAGAATTTCAATAGAAGACTATTAAATTTTTCAATAAGCACATTGAAGAATGTTGTATGAGAATGACATCATCTTCCACAAATACAATAATCTGAGTATCAATATAAATATTTTCAATGCAATACAACTTTTGATCTAAATATTTGAAACATCATATTCCTCTTTTTCAAGTAACTCATGAAAATGCCTCAAGATCATCTTTTTAAAGACCCTACAAATAATAATCTCTATACGCAGCTTATGTAACTATCAAAGCAACTCAGGTTAGGGTTCGAATGAAAACCTTAAATAATCTCTCTTAACAAAACTTCATTATACCCTTAACAACAATTATATATTTTGTTACCTTTCAAGATGAGATTCTAGAAACCCTAATGGGTTTCTAAACCAAAAACAATAATGCTTAACTCTTAAGATGCCCGAAAATAATTCAACATCTTTTTTTTAATCAAAATCACAAAATCACATAGAGTTTTCAATACCTAGTCATGGTGGAAAAAAATGAATGAAAAAACATGATGACCTGTTAAGAAGTTCATAATGACCCAGCTGGAAAGATGCCATCAAATTTCCTCTAACTTCCATATTCAAGCTTCAAGAAGCATTAACTGCTTTTTCTTACTTTCTTTAAACAACTGGAGTAATAATTAATTATGCAATGAAGAAATCAAACAAATACTAGACAAAGATCGATGGAGACAACTACAACTACACAATTGAAGGAGCCATTGTCACTCCCTTAACAACTACCAATCTTTTTCTAGCTCATGATCTGCTATCCAAGATTGTAATGAACTCATTTAACTCCTCAAGTGCTAGCCAAGAAGAACAGATTTACAACTATGAACACAATATTCTCATGGCGACTAGGGTTCCAAACCCTTCAACAATAATATTTCCCTAAATTTCTTTCTTCCAAGTTTGTCGAGGACTTTATGAAACATAATGATGTTTTGAAGTCCAAAGAAAATCAAACACAATGATTAATAAACCATTATTATGTTTTTAAATATGATGATAAGTCTTCAACCATGTATGCCAACAAAATCATTCCACGTCATAACCAACCATTCACTACCAATGCCAAGTCACAATAAGTGAAGTGAAGTCATATGAGTGTTGAGTCCCAAAAATCCTGATACAAACATTAGACTCATTAAATAACAATATTTGATCCTTAATATTATCAGTATTGTCAGGACTTTTAAAAAGTGTATCCATTGAAATCAACCAATGCCTTTTTCACATGCTTTGAATACTCGATACTCTTTAGGAGTATAAGTTAAACAAAAGATTTTTACAAGAAATGTTGATGGTGTAAAAAACTTTTCAAATAATAATGCCAATGAAATTCAGTAATAAACCAAGGCCCCTTGTAGCCATATCAAATACTAATGCAATGTGATCAAATATCAAACAATAATAATGCTGCTCAAAACCAAATCTCTTTACAAGTGACTGACCACATTAAAATAGTGTCACAACTTGTATGTTTTGAGAAAACATAAGATGTTCCACTCAAATATCATGTGAAGACAACTTGAAATAGATCAAGTTAAATATACCACAATCTAAAAGTGATCAACCTGGATATACCTGAATAACCATGCCATAAACCTGAAACAAAATATATACCTTGAAGCAACTACATGCCCTGATATGATGAACATATGTCAAAAATTAGTACCAACATATAAAAACTAAAAACAACTGAAAGTTGAAAGTGCATGCCATAAACCATGTGAATCGCCATGTGAACAAATTGTAAACATCAGAACCAATTGTAAACATCATTTGTAATCAACATAAGATCATGTAAATGTATGTCACCAAACCCCAACATATATCACCAAAGCCTATTTTGTCATCAAGGACAAACAATCACAATAAACAACTGAAATCCAACAAAAACTCCATAATGAATTGTGATAAATCTCCAAGATTACAAAGACAATAACCTTCAATAGTAATTAGAAACTCCCAAATATGATATATATTGCAAATGGAGTCTTCCCAATTTGATAGAACCTCTCGAGGAGTTAGGATGTCCAAGTAATCAATCAAAATGCCAAATATGCAAAATACTAAATAAATAATACTTGGGGCTAAATTTGGAAAAAGTGCATGGGTACAATGAAAGAGATCCTTAATACCTTCCAAACGCAACTTGAATCACCAAAATCAAAGAAAATGACAGAAATTTATGAAATGGGAGATCTAACTTCAAATGGCTATAATTTGTACCTACAACAAAATATAGCAAAATGGATTACACCACTACGAAGTACATAGAACCATATTTATGAAGATATCTTGTTTGTAGAATTTTGATATCATGGAAAAAAAATATTGTAAAATGAAAAAAAATATTTGTATTTGGCACTTCAGGAACATCAAGGATAAATAGGCACAAGATTTTATCACTAAACCGACAAAATTTAAGCCTTGGGGAATAAGGCATGGTTCCGCATGTGACCAAAATAAGGCTGGGAAAAAAATAGGGTGCCACCCTGGTGGTGGAGATTAAGGGTGGTAGTGAGCACCACTGATGGTGAAGGGATGTGCCACTAATAGTGGAAGCGCTTGGTGCTTGGAAGAAACCATGGTGGTAAAGAAGATAGCTTGGCTATATGGGATCAACTATAGGTAGAGAAAGACACCCTTATGTGACTGTGATAGGGTCAACTAGTATGACACCTTGTATATTCTTAAATGTCTCCCCAAAAAATTCAAACTGCCAATTATATACACACCGACGAGACCAAGTAGAGTAGAGTGGTCGGAAAGTAAAGTGTATCATATAGGCAAGGTTGAGATGTAGTATGTAACATGATGTTGACATGTGTCATAATCTTATGACATGTGATAATTAATTAACTATCTAGGATAACATGAAGTATTAGATAAGGCTTCTAAAAGGAATCTTTTTTCCTAAACATGTGACTAAGGGTCAAGGCCCCATTATAACCTATCACCTAGTGAATGCAACCTAGGAATTAATTAAATTCCTAAGTAAACTTATGAAAGTGCAATTAGATAATTAATTACACCAACACATTGATTGATCAACCCACTAGAGATGGGTTTAAATTATAGAAAATAAGGAGTATGTTGTTGAAGGAATTAGAAATTTTACCATTCCTCTCAAGCTGAGAAGTTGTACCCTCACAAAGGTGCTCTATGTTCCTGGCTTGACAAAAAATATTTTTTTTGTAAGTTAATCTTTGAATCATAAGCTTAAGGTGGAGTTTCAGGTCAAGGAAGGAATCAAATCTTGTTTGATCTCACAAGAAGGTATGATAATTTCTAGAGCTTTTAAAGAAGGATCATTTATTTGCACTAGATGCAATCTCATTCTTTGAAATTGCTCGCACTAGATGCAATCTCATTCTTTGAAATTGCTCTATCTTTCTTTATAGTTAAATCTACTACTCTCTAACTTTATGGATATGGACAACTTTATGTTGACTTCCTATATCAGCTCAATTATAAGGTGATGATAAAAGGACTTCCTCAACTTTCCCATTCTTTACATATAAGATTTGATCGAGTCGAGTATGTTCCATGCCAAGGACCGTCTTACAATATTGCATACCGATCTATGCGAACCCCTTCCTACTTCATCTTGGGGATCCTAGTACTTATAGTTATTGGTGGATGATTTCTCTAATAATACATGGGTGTTCTTTCTCAAGAAGAATAATGATTCCATTGCACATGTTCAATACTTCTACCAGTGATTTGTACAATAGATAGGACAACCTCTCTTCTCCTCCACTCAGATCGAGGGGGAATTTACATCAAAGAAGTTCTTGGAATTCCTAAAGCACCATGGCATCAAACATCACTTTATTTCCCCCTATACACCCCAATAGAATAGAATTTTAGAATGTCACAATTGGACTATTGATGGATATGGCTCATTGCATGCTTTCTACAACTAAGTTTTAGGATCACTTTTGGGCAGAAGCAATCCAAATAGTTGTGTATCTTCCCAACATGGCACCTACAAAGATCTTGCAAGAAAACACACTAGAAGAGGTATGTATTTTTTATAAGCCTTAAATCTCCCATCTTAGAGTATTTGGAAGAAGTTCGATACTAAGACACTCCAATGTATCTACTTGGGGTATAGTATACCTCAAAAGCATATTGTCTCATGGATCCTATGACACATAAGATTTATGAGAGTCGAGATGTGGTATGTGATGAGTAATCATTTGACTCATTGACACACAAAGGAGATTCAAAACCGATCACCTCTCATAAATTTCTCTTACAGTCAGATGATGAGCATGAAGAATCCTTTCACAAAGAAGATGAGTTACAAGGAGAATTGATTATTGATCTTGGCCATCTAGAAAATAATTCTTCACATCAGCAACATCATCAACATCTAAAATGGATCCAAACCACCATTAAGGACTCCCACCTAAACTCTCTTCCAAATACTTCATCAAGAGCCAGAACCAAGAAGACGGGTGAGAAATGAGGTAAATATCACATTGATGAGTTCATTTGTTAACAACATCAAACTTGATATAGTTTGAAGGGCACTACGTCAACCACAATGGAAGAAGGCCATGGAAGTTTAGTATGACTCCTTCATACATAATCAAACATGGTAACTTGTTGATCTACCTGCAAGAAAGAAACCCATTGGCTACAAATTGATTTTCAAAAAAAAATACAAGATTAATCTATTGAAAAATACAAAGCATGACTTGTTGCAAAGGGATACGCTTAGCAGGATGGTATTGATTATGAGACCTTTGCACCCACTAGAAATATCAAGACAATGAGAGTTTTTTGTGCAATGGTAGAAAAGAAAGTATGGAAGCTTCAATAGATGCATGCCAAGAATGCTTTCCTAAATGATGATCTAAAAGAATAAGTACATGTGCATGACACAACCAAAAGGTTTCATTGACAAACATCATCCTCAAAAGGTATTGTTGCCCAATTTTCATCCATGGGTTCACCAAGGAGACATTTGTGTTTTCAAGAGTTCTTGAAGGTCCGAATTGGTCATTTACATCAGGGGATAAATCATGCATCTAGTTCTAGTTCAAGAAGAATGCAGTTGGAAGGCTCACCTAGGTCAGGATCGGCATGAAAACCCCTCAAAAGAGAAGAGTCGCCAAGACCACGTAGACATCTCGTCGACTAAAGGGGGCTCTCACTGAGTAAAGGCATTGTCGCCATGAGCTCTGCCTTCGGTCAAATGTCTTACCGATCAAGTCGAATCTCATCGAAGTGAAGCAGTTTCACCAAAGGATAGAGGTCTCAGTGAGGGGTCTTGCCGAGATGGAGATGTCTCCCCGATCGAGGGAAAACCAAACACATCGTCAGAAAAAGGAGGATATCGCCATAAGGTCTGGCCGAAGGGGTAGAGTCACACCGAGATGGAATGTTCTTGGCATAGGTTGGCGCCTTCACCAGAATGTCACGCCGATCTGTGGGAAGTCTCACCAAAGGGATACTTTCGGCGTATGTCAACAGACTTCACTAAGAGGTCTTAGCGAAGACAAAAGGTCTCCCCGACAATCATTCTTGAAGCAGTGTCGGCAAAAGGAAGTGAGTTTTGGAACAAGGTCTGGCCGATAGTAAGATGTCTCCCCAACACAAAAGAAAGAGGGTCCTCGATACGACTAAGGGATCTCACCGAGATGTCTCGGCGATTATAAAAGGTCTCCCCGAAATGAACAGCTCAGCAAAAGAGAGGACCCCGGTGTGAGCTCGGCAAAAGATTGTGCCTCGCTGAAAGGTCTCATTGACCCAATAAGCTCTTGTCGATGAGGATGAGCTCGCCAAGAGTTGATGACTTCGCCCTAAGGTCCTGCCAACAGTCAGAAGTCTCACTGAAAGGATCACGCACCTGGTACAAGATTGTGCCTTCGACAAAGGGTCCGAGCTCAAGGGAAAGTGTCCTACCAACATGGTAAGATCTTGGTGACACGGGAGGCATCGTTGGCAAATGACCCACCATCCAGAAGAGCCTCTCGAAGCGAAATGGAGCTTGGCAAAAGATATTGCATTCAGCATAATGTCTTGCCAAAGGATGAAGGTCACACCGAAGAAAGCAAAGGGGCCTAGCCGAGGGCGTCATATTCGGCATAACATCTCGCTGTTAGGAATAGGTTTGGCCAATAGGTGCGTGTCTCGGCGACAGAAGGTAGATTCACCATAAGGTCTTGGCGAACGAAGCTTGTCTCCCCGAAAGTAAACTCATCGCCGAAAGATAAGGACCTCGGCGAGAAGTCTGGCCGATAGGCCAATGTCTCACCGATAACAAAAGGGGCCTCGCCAGAAGTTGAAGCCATCACCATGAGGTCCCAGCGACACTCAGGAGTCTTGCTAATGTTTCACCAAAAAACATGTGGAGCTAGGTAGAATGGAGCACGTTCGGGGTAACATCAATCAACTCCTGCCGAAGATTAAGGGTCTCGAAGTAACATTTTGTCTTCAGTAAAATGTCTCAACGACACTCAGATGTCTTGCCGAATGAAGAGGAGCTCAGGGAGATGTCAGAATGAACTCAGAAAAGGATGCGGAGATCGATGATAGTCTCATCAACTGAGCAAGCTTTCGCCAAGAGGTTTGAGTTCGCCATGTTGTCACAGCGAATGAGGATGTCTCAGCGAAGTGCGATGTCAACGGAGAAAAGGAAGAAGCTTCGTTGTGACATCCTGGCTTACTGGTGGAATGTCTCCCCAACAGAGTAGAATGTGCATGATGAAGGGTCTTCCTGATGTCGATTGTCTTGGCGACCACTGCGGCAACATCGGTATGAGCTTTGAAGGTCGATAAGAGCTCTCATCAACATTTCCATGTGGTGCCGATAGCTTCAAGGAGCATGATCGCATCGGTGAGACACTTCTAGTGTCTCACCGAGATGCGATTCTGACTGAAGGAACTCTTGACCGTAGTGGAACCCATGTAGAATGTGCCCAGCCAATCATAGAAGGCCAAAAAATGAATCGTGGTAGTCTGACCAGGAGGAAGAGGATCAACTGAATGAAAAGAAATGTGTATCTGTTCTGAACTCAGAGACATTCAATGCAGCTCTTCAGTAGAGGATTCAAAGATGGACACGAGGCTCAAAAATGAATGTGGTGGTTGTAGAAAGATTAGAAGGCTTCTCCAGGGAATGTTTCTTCACCGACATAGGCAACAAGATGGACACGCAGCAACCCAGCATTAAATTCAATCAAAAGATCTAAGGAAAAATCTATCCTGACAACTAATATTTTTGTAAGCCCTAGAGGGCCGACACTTTTTTGTATATAAGGCATTTTTTCCTTTTTGGTAAATAATTTGGATTATACACTGAAAAGAGTTAGTGATTCTTTCCAATCCTTTCTCGACTAAATGTATGTTTTGTAACTCAACTAGATCTTGGAATATAAAATACAGGGATGCCTTGGCCTCTGTTCATGCTTTAGTTTTTTGTCACTATTCTCATAGAGTGTTGTGCATTTCAAGTTAATAATCAAGTTATCTTGTGAATTCTATTATTCCTTTATGACTTTATCAGATACTCATGCCTTCCTTTGTAAAAGAGCAATATTATATGAATCATAAGTTGTGTTTTTATAATCACACATAAATTATATTCTGTGAAAGTATTTTCCTTTATTGAAAACATGTGTGTATCAAGCCTATTTGTGACATATTAATGTGTAGCTCGTAGAATTTGATGGTGTCCTTCTGATCATTAAAAAAATTTCAAGTGCATTCTAAGTATTACTTTGATCTTATCAAGCTCGGTGTATCACCATAGGAATAGGCTAGTTTAGTTTCATTTGTATGCATTTCTTCTCCTTTTACCCTCACAGAATTTCTAGTTTAGGTGATACCCAAAGGAAGTTAGCCTTCTCTGGAGGTTCACTCCAATCTCAGGTGACCCACAGCCTTGGAGTGATCCAACGTGTCTCTAGAAAGCTCAGTTTCGCAACTTTGCATAGGGTGCATTTCTAGGTGACAACAGTTTCTGGCATGCCCGATGGGAAAGAAATTATATCGAACTGTTAGTTTAGTATGCAATCAATGAATTCCAGACTTTATAGAAGTCCTTTGGCATACTTGGCGACTCCACAAAGAGGAAGAACTCCAGAAATCAACACCTTCTACAGTTTATGAAAAGAGTTTGAATAAGAAGCAACTCAGGCCCTTTCGAATATCTGCAGTTGTCACCACCAAGAAGACCAGGTAGAGCAACAAAGAGGAAAGAAACAACAATTATTTATTATAGAAGAACTCAGTCCACTCCTCCATCTGTAGGGTCTCATTTTGCTGCACCAACAAATCCACCTCAAATATCTCCAATGGCCGCTCCAAGGAATCAACCCTTTGTCGCTTTCAATGGAGGGAGTCTTTTAAATTTGGCACAGCACAATGACATCCCGATGGAAACCCTGAAGAGCCTTCCAAATTTCACAAGGGAAGACCAAACTACTCCAATTGAACATATGAGAGATGTGTCTTCGTTATGCGGAGTCCATCATGTAACCCAAGAAGATGTTACAGTAAGATTACTGGCTGCTTCACTGAAAGGAAGAGCAGTGCAATGGTATAGGGGCTTAGCAGTCAGTTCAATTGCAACTTGGGATGAATTTGGAGACAAGTTGCATAAGCAGTTTCAAGACAAGTCTAATAACTTGTCTCTATTAGAACAATTAACCACAATCAAGAGGGCTCCACAAGAGTGGATGAATGATTTCAACTTCAGGTTCCAAAGAACCTGGGATAGAATCCCTACAACAGTGAGGCCACCTCCAGAGTATCCATTTCTATACTTCTTGAGGGCTCTTAACAGCGACATAGTTGTTATGATACAATCAATGGGAGGGGTTTCTCTACCAGATGCCTTTGAAATAGCTATCAAAGCTGAAAACAACTTAATACAAGCTGGTAAACTTTCTCCCAGGCCACCAATTCCTATATTCCTAGAGGTTCATGCAAATATTCCCTTACAGATACCTCCTTTTGCACCCTTTCCATCTATTCCAACTGCTGTAACACAAGAAAATACCGTTTCAAGTTCTCCAAATGAGTTGCAGGAGATCAAAAGTTTATTGCAGTCTTTTGGTAACAAACTTGTTAGTTTAGAAAAGCAGCAATCTTATAGTAGGCCTTACCAACAACAGAATTCAGGTCAACAACAAGCATATCAAGGTAGTAGGCAAGTCTACCAGGGCAATTATCAGGGCCCAAGACAGAATGTAAATACAAGACCTTTTCAGGCCTATACCCCAGCACCTATTAGTGCGACTAAAGATCTGGTTCCTATTCAAAACAACCCGGTAGCAAATTATGAGTGGTGTTACCCTTGTAACCAACCTCACAATCAAGCCACTTGCTCAAATGGACTAATCAACCAAGCACGTATGGTAAAGAATGCTTCAAGCTCGTGATAGAGTGTGTGCAATGATGCATCTCCACCACACCAAGACCAATTTGTCAATGATGCTACCTTACTTAACTGGAAAGGTCAAGAATTCTATGGGTTGAATGAAGATAGTTCTCTAGTTGCAGCTAACACCAGGGCAAAGAAGAGAGCTTTTGAGCTTGGTCAAGTGGCTGACAAAGGAAAGGCAGGGACTACAGAACCATCTACATCTCGAATGGCTCCTATTTGGCAAAGAAATCAGAACTCCCAGTTAAAGAGCAACCACACTTGCAAGCTGATTACGCTGGCGTAAAGGTACATCATAAAGTAAACCCAGCTGTACCCTTTAATATTCTTGATAGTATGAAAAGGACAAATGTAACGATGTCTATGTGGGATTCATTAGTCATCCCTGGACAAAAGGATATTCTACGCTCAGCTTTGTCAAGCCTTTAGGTGTCAAATAAGTCTGAATCCCCAATAGGTCAAGTAAGGACTGTGTTGACAAATAATACTTAGGAAAATGATAAACAACCCAGGAAAGAGGTAGGAAAAGAAGTCAAACCACCTCCCTTTTGCATGTTAGTAATAATTGGTGATAAATTAGTTCATAACTGTATGGTAGACAGTGGAGCTAGTAGCTCTGTGATGCCAAAGCAGATTGTTGACAAGCTTGGGCTAAAGTATCATCCTTTAGAGAAGGGAGTGATCCAATTGGATGGTACTTCAGTTAATACATTGGGAATCATTAAGGATTTGCGTCTCACCCTTCATGCTTGTCCTAATTTTTCAGTTCCCCAAGACATATGTGTCATAGACCTTCCACCCTTCTTCTCCTTGTGTTTATCAAGAGATTTTACAGCCAAGATAGGTGGTTATGTATAAGCTGATTGGTCACACATGCTATTCAGAACAAGATATGGGACTAAGGTTACCATCAAGTCTGAAAGGCTGGCTAAATATCATATCGAGCCATATAGTCCAAGTCCTATTAATGCTATCCCTATTTCTCCAGACACAAATTGTGTTGTCTCAGCTGATAGTGAGTTGGTTGCTGCTCAAGAACTTCAATCAGAAGTTGTACCTGATGTGTTGTTACATGATTGGGCGATTGAAAACGTATTGGATAGTCTTGGGGAGCTCATTCAAGATGCTGGTATGGGTAACTATGTCATTCTTGAGCCTGACACAGAGATTCCAAACCTAGAGAAGGATGCAGATTGGTTACTGCAACCATTAAGTGGACTTTGGGAGATGTTCTTTGATGGTTCTAGAAGCAAGAATGGAGTAGGAGGGGGTGCAATGTTGATCTCTCCACTGGGTGATAGGTATTACTCTGCATTCCATTTTGCTTTTGTATGCTCTAATAACACTGCTAAATATGAAGGCCTTGTTCAAGGTCTTGAGTGGGCAAGGAAGAGAGGAATAACCAACTTGAAATTCTATGGGGACAGTGAATTAATTGTTAATCAAATAAGAGGCTTGAATGTTGCTAAAAATGACACACTAAAGTCTTACAGAAATAGAGTATGGAACATGCTTTAGGATTTTGATGCTTTTAATTTAGTGTCTATTTCAAGAAGCCAGAATAAGCATGTTGATAGGCTTGCAGCCATTGGGGCACAGTTTGATATTCCAGGTGACATTAGAAAAGAGAAAATACAGTAGTATGTGAAGGCTATAGTCAGACCATCAATTCCTGATAACAACATTCACTGGCAAGTTTTTGATAGTGATGAACATATTCTTTCTTTTTTTCTTGAAGAAGATCAGTTCTCCATGGTTAATCAAGCAGAACTCAAGCAGTTGTATGATGATCAAGTCATACAGCTGAAGTCAAATAAGTTGCCCAAGGGTCTTGTTACCTTAGAGTCAATTTTCAATACTGATGATCAGCTTAGAAAGGGTAAAGCTAGCTTGCAAGTCAAACAAGAACATTATGAACTAGAGATTTTCAAAGGTAAGCTTCTTAAGATAGGGAAAATTTGTTCACATGAAGATAGACAATCTTTTGTTGCCTTATGCCAATAGTTCCATGATGTCTTTGCTTGGGAATACTCAGATTTGAAAGGGTTTGATCCTCATATTTCCAAGCACACAATTGAGTTAGAACATAATGCTAAGCCAGTAAGGAAGAAACAAAGGCCCTGAACCCTAAGCTTGAGCCCTTAATGATTAAAGAGCTGACCAGATTGGTTGAGGGGGGTATCATCTTTCCAATTAAACACACTTCATGGGTTTCTAACCTTGTGTCGGTTAGGAAGAAAAGTGGTGAGATAAGACTATGTGTAGACTTTAGGGACCTTAACAGATCATCCTTAAAATACCACTACTCGCTGCCCTCCATGGAACAAATCTTACAAGTAGTTGCTAGGTCTAAAATATTTTCCTTGTTGGATGGTTTTTCAGGCTATAATCAAGTGCTGGTTAAAGAGGAAGACCAGATCAAAACCGCTTTCACAACTAAGTGGGGCACCATGGCATACAAAAGGATGCCTTTTGGTCTATCTTATGCTGGTGCCACGTTTCAGAGGGCCATGGACATGGCATTCCAAAGTTTGATCAATAAGATTATGCTAATTTATTTAGATGACATTACAGTCTATTCTAAGAATGTTGATGAACATTTGTTGCACCTTAATCAATTTTTTGAAAAGTGCAGAGAGTTTGGTATCTCTCTCAATCCTACAAAAAGTATTTTTGCAGTTCATGAAGGGAAACTTTTAGGCCATATAGTATCAAAAGATGGAGTTTCCGTCGATTCTGAAAGAGTCAGAGCCATACTTGAGTTGCCATTGCCAAATCACAAGAAGGGTTTGTAGAGATTTTTGGGCCAAATCAACTTTTTGAGAAGATTCATCCCTGATGTTGCAAATTTGCTACAGCCCTTGACCACCATGCTTAAAAAGAGTGCAGTTTTCAGTTTGACTAGAGAAGAAAAACACAGTTTTGAAGAAGTCAAGGAAGCCCTAGCATCTACCCCAACCTTGGTGAATCTAGATTTCTCTAAAGATTTCTTTTTGTATGCTTTTGGTGGCAGTAGTTCAATCTTTGCTATGTTGGTACAGAAAATTAGTGACAACTTAGAACAGCCAATAGCCTTCTTTAGTCAAGTACTTGTTGATTATGAAGAGAGGTATACTTTTGTTGAGAAACATGTTCTTGCCGTGATCAGAAGCCTAAAGAAATTCAAGCCTCTGGTGTCAAACAATAAGATTCATATTCGGGTTGCACACTCAAGTGTGAAGGAATTTTTATTGAATAAAGATCTAAATGAAAAAAGAGCAGGGTGGATCACTAAGGTCATGGAATATGATGTGGATATCAAAATTACCAAACTAGTTAGAGGTAAAGGTCTCTGTGAATAGCTTGCTATAGGGTCAATCAGATAAAATGAATTGGAAAAGGATGTTGTGTTTGCTAACACAAATGAGTTTCAAAATGCTCAAGGTGATGTGCCAATAGGGGTAGCTAATTGGGTTCAAGATATGACCCAATTTCTACAAACTGGTGAATTCCCATTAGGATTAAATAGAGCTAAAAGAAGATACTTCAGACTGCAGTCCATGCCATATGTATTGGTAAACAATGTTCTTTTCAAAAAGGATCTGAATGGTGTCCAATTAAGATGCATTCACAATCATCAAATTGAGAAGGTACTTCATGAGTTTCATGATGGAGCTGCGGGAGGTCACTTTGCCCCAAGAACTACTGCCTAGAAAATCATGAGAGCTGGTTACTACTAGCCCAGCTTGTTCAAAGATACATATGCCTGGTCAAGGAAGTGTATCAAATGTGCTCTATTTTCAAGAAAGGAAAAGTTGCCTGGTATGCCTCTGCATCCAATTCAAGTGGAGCAGCCCTTCATGAGGTGGGGCATTGATTTCATTGGGACAATAAATCCACCTTCCAGTGCTAGTCACAAGTGGGTGCTCATAGCTACAGACTATTTCACAAGGTGGACGGAAGCAATAGCTTTGAAGGAAGCAAAAGATTCTTCAGTTTTGAGCTTCTATGAAGATATAATCACCAGATTTGGAGTCCCTGACTCTATCATATCTGAAAACGCTCTTGCATTTGTGGGATTAAGACTAACTGATTGGGTTGTTAAGCATGGCATTCATCTGAATACATCCTCAAATTATTACCCTCAGGGTAATGGCCTGGCTGAAAGCACAAATAAAAATCTCATCAGGATTATCAAAAGAACAATGGAGGATAATCGAAGGACCTAGCACATCAAATTAAAGTATGCATTATGGGCAGACAGAGTGACTCCTAAGAGGTTTATTGCTAACTCACCATACTTGTTAGTCTATGGCAGAGAGGCAAGATTGCCCTTTTCTGTGGAGCTCCCAGCTCTAGACATTGTTCACCGGTTGGAGATGTTTGAGGGACAACACCCAATGTCTGTGAGGTATGCAGAGCTCATGGAGCTCAAAGAATCAAGGGATAGAGCAATGAAAACTTTGGAGTATCATCAGCTCCAAACAAAAAGAACATTCAACAAGAAAGCTACAACCAAGAATTTCAAAGAGGGCAACATTATTCTCAAATGGGATGTTCTGAAAAGCAGACCTAGCCATCACACTAAGTTTGACAACATGTGGACAGGCCCATTCATCATCAAAGATTGTAAGGAACACAATGCTTATCAACTAACTATGACAGAAAGAGAAATACTTCCTATCCCAGTCAATGGGATACACCTTAAGCCCTATTTTCAAGTTTGATGAGTGTCCTTTTTGTACATATCTAGTTAGGTTTTATGTTTTCAATAAGTGCTTTTGCATTGTGGCTCATTTGTTTTCTATTTTTCTCCTTTCCCTAAGTGTTGTTTAGTGCAGTAATTGTTTTCTTTTCAACTTCTCCTTGTATCGTTTTGACAACCTGTAGTGCTCTATAAGCCTCAAGCAAGTTCCAGCCATGTTCAGGGTGCCTTGAGCCATTTCAGAGGTTTCTCCTGATGACTCTATGCCCAATGGATAGGCCTATGCTACTAGTCTTCATGTTCAGCAGGAAAACATCCAGCAAAGGTTGCCAGAAATGTTGCCCAATTTTCATCCATGGGTTCACCAGGGAGACATTTGTGTTTTCAGGAGTTCTTGAAGGTCTGAATTGGTCATTTGCATCAGGGGATAAATCATGCATCTGGTTCTAGTTCAAGAAGAATGTAGTTGGAAGGCTCACCTAGGTCAGGATCGGCATGAAAACCCCTCAAAAGAGGAGAGTCACCAAGACCACGTAGACGTCTCACCAACTAAAGGGGGCTCTCACTAAGTAAAGGCGTCGTCGCCATGAGCTCCGCCTTCGGTCAAATGTCTTACCGATCGGGTCGAGTCTCATCGAAGTGAAGCAGTTTCGGCCAAAGGATAGAGGTCTCGACAAGGGGTCTTGCCGAGATGGAGATATCTCCCTGACCGAGGGAAAAGCAAAC
The DNA here is from genome assembly GCA_007258455.2 of Sequoia sempervirens. NCBI lineage: Eukaryota > Viridiplantae > Streptophyta > Pinopsida > Cupressales > Cupressaceae > Sequoia > Sequoia sempervirens. The sequence goes on along the minus strand of VDFB02270651.1, from coordinate 563,028,309 downwards.
GCATCGTCCAAAAAAGGAGGATATCTCCATGAGGTTTGGCCGAAGGGGTAGAGTCACATCGAGACAAAATGTTCTCGGCATAGGTTGGTGCCTTCACCAGAATGTCACGCCGATCTGTGGGAAGTCTCACCGAAGGGATACCTTCGGCGTATGTCAACAAACTTTTCTAAGAGGTCTTACCGAAGATAAAAGGTCTCCCTGACAATCATTCTTGAAGCGGCATCGGCAAAAGGAAGCGAGTTTCAGAACAAGGTCTGGCCGACAATAAGATGTCTCCTCGACATAAAAGAAAGAGGGCCCTCAGTATGACTAAGGGATCTCGCCGAGATGTCTCGGCGATTATAAAAGGTCTCCCCGAAATGAACAGCTCGCAAAAGAGAGGACCCCGGTGTGAGCTCAGCAAAAGATTGTGCCTCGCTAAAAGGTCTCATCGACCCAATAAGGTCTTGCCGATGAGGATGAGCTCTCCAAGAGTTGAAGACTTCGCCCTGAGGTTCTGCCGACAGTCAGAAGTCTCACCGAAAGGATCACGCACCCGGTACAAGATTGTGCCTTCGAAAAAGGGTCTGAGCTTGAGGGAAAGTGTCTTGCAAACACGGTAAGATATTGGCGACATGGGAGGCATCGTCGGAAAAGGCCCCACCATCCATAAGAGCCTCCCGAAGCGAAATGGAGCTCGGAAAAATATATTGCATTTGGCATAATGTCTTATCGAAGGATGAAGGTCACACCAAAGAAAGCAAAGGGGCCTAGCCGAGGGGGTCGTATTTGGCATAAAGTCTCGCTGTCGGGAATAGGTCTGGCCAACAGGTGGGTGTCTCTACGACAGAAGGTAGATTCGCCATAAGGTCTTGGCGAACGAAGCTTGTCTCCCTGAAAGTAAACTCATCGCCGAAAGATAAGGAGCTCAACGAGAAGTCTGGCCGATAGACCAATGTCTCGCCGATAACAAAAGGGGCCTCACCAGGAGTTGAAGCCATCACCATGAGGTCCCAGTGACACTCAGGAGTCTTGCCAATGTTTCGCCGAAAAACATGTGGAGCTAGGTAGAATGGAGCCCATTCAGGGTAACATCAATCAACTCCTGCCGAAGATGAAGGGTCTCGGAGTAACATTTTGTCTTCGGTAAAATGTCTCACTGACACTCAGATGTCTTGCCAAATGAAGAGGAGCTTGGGGAGATGTTGGAATGAACTCGGAAAAGGATGTGGAGATCGATGAAAGTCTCACCGACCAAGCAAGCTTTCGCCAAGAGGTTTGAGTTCACCATGTTGTCACGGCGAATGAGGATGTCTCAGCGAAGTGCGATGTCAACGGAGAAAAGGAAGAAGCTTCGCTGTGACATCCCGATCTACTGGTGGAATGTCTCCCCAACAAAGCAGAATGTGCACAATGAAGGGTTTTCCTGATGGCGACTGTCTTGGTGACCATGGCGACAACATCAGTATGAGCTTTGAATCTCGATAAGAGCTCTCATCAAAATTTCCATGTGGTGCGGATAGCTTCAAGGAGCATGATCGCATCGGTGAGACACTTCTAGTGTCTCACCGAGATGCGATTATGACTTAAGGAACTCTTGACCATAGTGGAACCCATGTAGAATGTGCCCAGCCAATCATAGAAGGCCAAAAAATGAGTCGTGGCAGTCCAACTAGGAGGAAGAGGATCAACCGAATGAAAAGAAATGTGTATCCATTCTGAACTCAGGGACATTCAATGCAACTCTTCGGTAGAGGATTCAAAGATGGACACGAGGCTCAGAAATGAATGCGGTGGTTGTAGAAAGATTAGAAGGCTTCTCCAGGGAATGTTTCTTCACCGACATAGGCAACAAGATGGACACACAACAACGCAGCATTAAATTCAATCAAAAGATCTAAGGAAAAATCTATCCTGATGACTGATATTTTTGTAAGCCCTAGAGGGCTGACACTTTTTTATATATAAGGCATTTTTTCCTTTTTGGTAAATAGTTCAGATTATACACTAAAAAGAGTTAGTGATTCTTGCCAATCCTTTCTCGACTAAATGTATGTTTTGTAACTCAACTAGATCTTGGAATATAAAATACAGGGATGCCTTGGCCTCTGTTCATGCTTCAGTTTTCTGTCACTATTCTCGCAAAGTGTTGTGCATTTCAAGTTAATAATCAAGTTATCTTGTGAATTCTGTTATTCCTTTATGACTTTATCAGATACTCATGCCTTCCTTTGTAAAAGAGCACCATTATATGAATCATAAGTTGTATTTTTATAATCACATAAATTCTATTCTGTGAAAGTTTTTTCCTTTATTGAAACATGTGTGTATCAAGCCTATTTGTGACATATTAATGTGTAGCTCGTAGAATTTGATGGTGTCCTTTTGATCATTAAACAAATTTCAAGTGCATTCCAAGTATTCATTTGATCTTATCAAGCTCGGTGTATCACCATAGGAATAGGCTAGTTTAGTTTCATTTGTATGCATTCCTTCTCCTTTTACCCTCACACAATTGCTAGTTTAGGTGATACCCAAAGGAAGTCGGCCTTCTCCGAAGGTTCACTCCAATCTCAGGTGACCCATAGCCTTGGAGTGATCCAATGTGTCTCTAGAAAGCTCAGTTTCACAACTTTGCATAGGGTGCATTTCTAGGTGACAACAGGTATGTCATCTCATTAGTCACTTTATGGGATTAATCAATCCCTTAGGGCATTGTACAATAAAATATATGGTCAACTATTGCAGCATGGTTTCACCTATAGCCCCTCATATTCAAATTTGTGTATTAAGAAGCTAGACACATAGATTGTCGTTCGTTTTTTTTTATGTGGATGATCTTGTCATCAAAGGGAGCTCAGACAATCTTGTCAATGATGTAAAGAATGAACTAAAGAAATCCTTTTAAATAACAGACTTGGAGCTAATTAATTATTGTTGGCTTGGATGTTAGTGTAATTAATTAATTAATTATTACACTAGCATAAGTTAACTTAGGTCATATTTTATTTAGTCCTAGGTTGCATTTTAATAAATCACTTAATAAATAGGGTTATATTGCCTTCCATGTTTGTAGGGATAGGATTCCTTCTAGAAGATTTGAGTTGTCCTTCTAGAACTTATCTCAACATTTAATAATAATCTAGATAGGGTTCACATGTTGTCACATGTTAGATTATAACACTTGGCAAAGTCTCATGCATCTTAGGTTTTCTCTTTTGCCTTTATATTCAGGCATTTTGTTCATTTGTAACATATCATTGCATCATATCATACCAATATAGAATCTTTATTCAACATTCCATAGTTGCAACACTTTCCTTTATGGTTGATTATCTTTCATGGAAAAGGTCCTTTATTGAAGATTTTGGAGCTTCAGAGACTGTGCATCCATAATCTCAACATGGTATCAGAGCCAGGTTCAATGAAACATCAACCCTTGATCCAAGAAGTTGGAGTGCAAGATTTTTGCAGGCTTGGAGTTTTATGTTGCAGGCTAGTTGGTTCTACCTGGGAGCCAAGCTAATTTCTGGTGCACATGAGGCTCTCTCTCTGACCTCTCCATTGCATCCAGAAGGCCTCAAAACCCATAGATCGCCTATTCATTTGCCAAAATCGGAGTAATATCGACTAGGAGCCTTTGAGGTACAATCTAGGGTTTGCATTTTTTGTACTATCCATACACATCTATAGGAAAAAATCTCCCCTCTTAGTCCTCTTCAAAGGAATTTATTTTTAGAAAAAAAAAAAATTTCTAGCTTTTTTCTGGGCAATTTTTATATAGTTTTAACAAAACATTAATATGTAGAGCGACTTGCAATTTTAATTCACCGTCGGCATATTTATTTTCTCCTCCACATATAGTTTGGGCTTATATTTTCATCGTCGGCATTCAATATATTTATCGGCATTTGTTTTTTTTAATTTTTGAATTGCAAATAAATTGCAACATTCAAAAATTAGTGTTCGGCATCTACTGATTAACTATAGACTCCGACGGCTTGTCACATCATCCTCTGCATCACCAATCTGTTGGCCCCAATACCAAACTCTCCACCGCCGGTCGTTCACACTTCTCAACGAACGTCCTTTGTCTCCCTCACCGAAGGTTGAAGCTCCCACCAATGAACAATCCATGACTCGTGGTTCTCTTGGAGACCGAGGGCTTTGCTAGACTTCGAGCAGTGTCATCCACCTCCAGCCACGCCACTAGCCGAACCGCCCGTCTGCCGCCCTAATGCAGCCGACCTAGCAGTAGTTTTTTTTTAAATTGCCAGGGTAGCCCACGGTCCTATCAGTGACCAAGGGCTTATTTTTTTAGCCCCCGGAGCTTGATTTTTGCACCTAGTTAGCCACCTCAGTTCCCTTCAGGAAAAAATATTCAAGAAGGAATAACTTCCACATACAATATCAAAAATCTGCAAACAATATATTGTTGGAAAGCTCTCTGAATCTACTTTCCAGATGTGTGCTTTGTTTTTTCCAAATTCTACTTCTATCAAAAACTATTCTTAGTTGAAGTGGAAACCCTAATTTTGGGTTTAGAGGTGATTTCTAGCTTTTCAGATTGTTTCAAAGGCTTCACTTTAGTTGATTGTTCATCAATTATTAGCTTTCATCATTTTTTGTCAAAAATATTTTGTCTTGGATTGTTGTTCTCCTCTAATGGCTGACACAGGAATCAAGATTCTTACTCCTCATAACTATCACACATGGAAGGTCAGTATGTAGAGACTTCCCTGGTCCAAGGGACTCTGGTCCACTTTGAATGAGAATCAACCTCATCTCACCAGAGAATATGAAAAATTCCAACATCAGATTAAGTGTGAAGAGGCTATGGGGCTCATTGCTCTACATGTCTCCAACTCTTTATTCTTCCATATTGAGGGGTGCAAGACTCCCAAGGAGGTTTGGGACAAGCTCAAGGATCTCTTTGGTTCTATTAGTGATGTACAAGCTTTGCAATTGGAGGCTGAACTTGCTTCACTCACTAATGATCAATTTCATTCCATCGAAGACTACCCGGTAAGATTCAAGTCTTAAAGGACTCAACTTTCTAGGTGTGGCAAAGATAAATCTAACAAAGAGTGTATATTCATGATTCTATCTAAGCTAAGAGGTTCCTTCTCCTACTTTTCTACATGTTTCTATTCCACCATGGATGGTCTTGGTGATAGCTTTGTTATTCCATCATTTGAGACATTTTCTGAATGAATGACTCATGAACAGTCCAAGCTAACTTAGGCTGATACTTCCACAAAATCCCATGCATTGGTGGTAGGACCATCAAAAGGAAAGGGCAAGCACAAAGGAAGAAAAGCCAAAGAGGGAGAGGCCCAAGTGCAACTTCTACAATGGGCTTGGTCGACACATTGAGGATACATGTTTGAAGAGAGAGATACATGAGCTATGGAAAATACTTAGAGATCACAACATCTCTCTCCCTCCTACTACAATTAAATCTCCTCACTCCCCCTCTCATGAAGAGTCATCATCAGGTATTGCTGGAATTTCCACTATTGAAAATCTTGGTAAGGGGAATGCTTTGATAACTACTTTGGTTGATAACAGAGAAGAATGAGTACTTGACTCCGGTGCTTCCCAGCATGTCACTTCTTCTCAACAACATATTCTTTGGGATACTCTAAGGCCTGCCAACTTTGATAGAATGTTTACCGCAAATGCAGTTATTGTCTATGTTGTTGGTATCTGTGATGTTTCTCTTGATGGAAAGAGGTTGGAAGATGTCTACATTCCTCATATTGCTCATAATTTGTTGTCTATCTATCAACTTGCTTAGGAGGGATTGAGCATTGAGTTCACTTCAGAACTTGCCATCATCAAGGATAGGTTTGATGTCCTTGTTTCCTATGGACAAGCAGATCATCATTCCAAGGTATACAAGTTTACCAAATTCTGGGATAGAGATCAACCTGCTCCTGACTCTCCAGATTCAAGGGTAGGAAGCACATCATCACCCCCTCCTCGCCAAGGTTGTGGAGGTTGGCTTGACTTGGCTCTTTGCATGGCATAATCTTTTTCCTTCGACACCTCTTAGTTGACATTTGCTTCAGCAGGGAAGGATACATTCACTTCTTCAGACTTGTGGTACATGGATGGGTTCTCTTCAGGTCTATCTGACTTGGATGCTCAATTTCACAATGGTTACCTAACATGGCCTCGTAGCTGGGACCCATCATCTTCTTGCATAATCATTGCATTTTCCTCCCTAAGTTGAACTTATGGGGGGGTGTTAGTGTAATTAATTAATTAATTATTACACTAACATAAGTTAACTTAGGTCATATTTTATTTAGTCCTAGGTTGCATTTTAATAAATCATTTAATAAATAGGGTTATATTCCCTTCCATATTTGTAGGGATAAGATTCCTTCTAGAAGATGAGTTGTCCTTCTAGAACTTATCTCAACATTTAATAATCATCTAGATAGGGTTCACATGTTGTCACATATTGTTAGATTATAACACTTGGCAACATCTCATGCATCTTAGGTTTTCTCTTTTTCCTTTATATTCAGGAACTTTGTTCATTTGTAACATATCATTACATCATATCATATCAATATAGAATCTTTATTTAGCATTCCATAGTTTCAACACTTTCCTTTGTGGTTTATTATCTTTCATGTGGCAAAGGTCCTTTATTGAATATTTTGGAACTTCAGGGACTGTGCATCCATAATCTCAACATTGGAGATATGGTAAAAGGAGCATCACATTTTTATCTCACAGATAAAATATGCCAAGACACTCCTGGAAAGTATGGGATGTTCAATTGTAAATATTTTTCCACTATAATGGAGAAATGTTCAAAACTTTCTCAATTCCAAGATTCACCTCAAGTAGATGCAACTCTCTAAAAAATCTTGTTGAGAGTCTCATTTATTTGACTTATACCATACTAGACTTATGTTATGTTGTTAGCTATCTTTTGAGATTTATGCAAGAGCCAAAGAAATATCATTATATTGCAACTAAGCATGTTTTGAGATATATCTGAGGAACAATTGATTATGTTTTATACTACAAAAATAAATCTCATAACTCTTCTTGCAAGGTTATACTGACTTAGACTATGTTGGATCTGTGGATGACAAGAAGTCAACTTCAAAACTTTTTTTTCATCTCTAATCTAGACCAATCTTTTGGATTAGTAAGAAGAAAATTATTGTTTCTATCTCATCCATCGAGGCTAAATATCATGTTGCACGAGGAGCTATGTGTGAAGAAATTTGGCTACATATGACTGATATGGACATTCTTGAAAAAAAAGCCACCTATTCTTTATTCTGAAAATCAGGGCATTGAAGCTTGTGAATAATTCAATTTTCTATGATTAAACAAAGCATATATTGAGGTCAAATGTCATTGTATTCAAGAATAATTTGTGTTCCAACACATCCAACTCCAGCACTACTCAACTGATTCTCAAATAGTTGATATATTCACCAAGTCTCTTGGAAAGGTGAAATTTGAGTTGTTTCATGGGTACATTTGTAAGAACAATGTAATAAGGGACAATGTTAGCATAGTGGATGTGGCATATTACATTTTTTACTAATTAATACATTTCTTAGTTTCAATGGTTATATAGTTACAGTTGATATAACTATAATATTCCCTATATATATTTGATTTTTGTACATCCAATAAGACATTAAGCATTTTGTATTCTTCACATCATAGAGCATTGGTTTAGACATGAAGGAATCTTACTACTAATACTATTAGTTGACAAGTTTACAATTTACAAATTATTTGATTCAAAAATAAATTGTGGAATGATACCACTAAGATTATTTTTGGCTCTTGATAGAAATCTAAGAGCATGTTCATATTTTCCAATTCTTATTGGAATAGGTCCTTCAAGTAGATTCTCTAAAAGATCCAAGAATGCCACATTTTTTAGATGAATGGGAATATTTTATTGTAGCTTATTTTTGTGCAAAGCAATAATTGAGGTATAGGATTTAACTAGATTATGTTTAAATCCAGGGAATGTGTTGGAAAAATTACCTACAAACTAGTTAGATGAGAGGTTGAGATGAGAAAGTTTTGTGTAATCCTATAGCCATTTTGGGATATTTCCACCAAGAGAGTTTTGAGACAAATCTAGCGAATGTAAGGAATATTGAGTTGAAAAGAAAGCCAAAAAATCCCCTTCTATGTTACAAGATCTCAAATGTAAAGTTTCAAGTTGAAATTCAGGAATATATGTGGCATTGACTTCTATAGTCAACACGCTCCTTGAGAGATCCAATCTTTGAATCTTGGGGAACTTATCCAAAAGAGAGCACGTCCCTCTTAGTTGGTTGGTTGTTCCTAAGATAATGATATGTGAATTTGAATATCTCATCCAAAGATATTGGGATGGTGCCACTCAAAAAAGTGTTGAAACTCACATCAAGAATTGTAAGCTTTGACAACTTACCTAGAGATGTTGGGAAAGTGCCATTGAAAATTTTATAACTCAAGTTACAATATGTCAAGATTGACAAGTTACCAATCTCTATTGGAATTTAGCCAATATAATTAGAATAAAACAAGTTCAAATATCTCAATCTACTGGGCTTGTGAAATTTTGAAGGGGTGACAAGAGGAGGGAAGAAAACATTTCAGTTGAGGTCCAAGTGCTCCAAACATTGTAGTTGGAATAGTCCCTCATGAATTTCCCTCCATGGCATGTTTGGAATTATGGAATTGGCATTAAGGGACCGAGGAACAAGATATAAGGACATGGTTATTGATTGGGTTCAAGTAACTCCTTCCCCTGCATAGTAGTTAAATCCATTCCACAATTCTAGTGTGTAATGAGAGGAAATGAAGTTGAGGCCCTCTTTGAATCTAATAATAAATTTCTTTCATTCACATAATATGTGGAAGAGCAAGGAATCAATGGTAACACCACAACCAAAAGTAATACCAACATCATCATCGTCTTAATTAGAGATTGCAATAATTTAATATTCCTTCATACAAATAACTTAGATTTCAAAACCTTCATAGAAATTGGTTTGCCAATAGAAATAAAATCAAAGATCATTTACAATTTTAACTTCTCCTTTAAAAATTTGTGATCTAAATTAATCAAAACCAATATTTACTACATCCTACCTCATGAAAGTGATGGAGAATCTCCCTTTTTCTAAAAAAAAAATCTAGATAAAAAGAATTTCTAATAAATTTAGATAACATATCCATACATTTACACCAATTCCTAAACAAATTAATGCCCAAAAAATAATGTCCCTTCTACACATAGACTAATAAATCCATGCAGTGTAATATTAACTACTAACTATTACAATACTTACTTAAATACTACAAAATTTAGAACGCAAGTGTAATAACATCTGATTTTTTTTATGAATAAATATCTATATTATTTGGAAACAAAATTACAGATATACATCTATCATTGAAGAGACATTCAATGTAAATCTCAACAACAATTATATAATAAATAAAAAATGCAATCACTTTGTAGTTGGAGACACCCAGAAAGCTAACAATTTGATCAGAGAACATAAACAGGCCTTCTTAATTCTACCACCGAATACATATCACCATATTTCATAAGGTTACAGTGAGCCTCATCTATGGCTATCTCCATGAATATATTCTCAACATTAGGATCTTTATGGTATCTTTCCCATCCAACAATCCTGATGTCATTGGGCTTTTCCAGTTTACTGTACCAACCTATTTTTAGTCTGTCGCCTGGTTGTGCTGCATAAGCATGCTTGTTAACACTGTCGATGTATCCCCAGCGGTTGCTGAATATGGAGAAGAAGTCGTACAAGCCTGTTCTTCTCTTGAAGACATTGAGTTTAACAAACTTGGCGAAGCGATTAAAAAACCTGCCATAAGGCCTGTACAATCGATTTCTATTTAAATCCAACAGAATGATCACAAGACTCAATAAAGTTGAAAGCTTTACATAATTGCTTGCCTGAAGCAATATAGGAAGAGTACTTATCACCACCCAAAACTTACTGCTGAATTCAAGATAGTTGAAGCTTGTTGGAACCACAAGATCAGCACCTTTACCGCAAAAGTAACGCTTTGTCAATATCTTTTCATAAGCCTCTGTTTCAGATAACTGTCTGCCGACTGCCACGGACCCAGATATTCGTAAAAGGCTTTCTACAAAGATTATATCTTCACCGAAGAGTTCCGTTAATCTTTTCAAGTCACACAGCGGATAAATATGTGTGATGTAATAATAGTTATTGTACTTGACTGTGTACCAGAAAGGGGCATTTGGGTTATCTTCTTCTAGATGCGTAGTTACTTCTTCTAAATTTTTCAATCTGACTGGACCACCCCCAAAGTAATCCCACATTTCTTGAATTTCCATTTAGTACTCCCTACTCTCACCCAAAACAACTACTGCAGCTGCTTTCTTGCTCCACCATTGGCTCAGCTTAAAAGGAACATAGGATATCAAAAAAAGGGTTACCGGATTGCAGCGGATAAGCTGCCAAATCGCATAAACCCATTGCGCCCACTGCACCTGTGGTTTACCAAGCCACTGGGGCAACCCCTGTTCTATACCAGAGATCCAGTTCTCCATCTCTATCATACCATGCTTCTAAAACAAAATGAATGCAGAGTAGATGATATTCTTGCCTTTCAAACAGGACAGATAACACTCTTCTAGGAGAGGGGAGCTTGAAATTATCTGTGAATACATCCAAAGAAGACATGTACAGTGAATATAATTACCTTTTTCTACGAGGCGCGTATAGAGGAAGTCGCTCCATTTCTTTTTCTTTGAAACTTCTTCGCTTTGTATCTACCGGAATTACATGAAGTTAAAAAGGGAAGACTCGGGGTTATCGATGACTATTCGTATTGTTATATTGACCTTCTTGGAAACGGCGTTTGAAAATCCATTGTAGAATTTAGCATTCCGGATCATACTCTCATTCACACTTTTTCCAAGTGGACCATAGAATATGATTTAAAAAATATATAGAAAAAGCTTTCAAATTCAATAATTTAATGGGATTAAAATAATAAAAAATCATCTAATTATGTCAAGAGGTGTTCCTACAGTCGCAACCCGGTGGAAAGAGTCTGTGTCAATAAAAACATCTCGTGATTTAAATTGACGTTCATTCCTTCACATTTGCTCACTTCATTCACACCCGAACATGAACAGTTGTAACCTCTGAATAGAAATGCAAGCATTAAGAAAGTGAGGCGCCAAAAGGAGGGAATTCGTCCCATCTTTGGGAGGTAATCCCACTCTGTAATAGTTGCCAGAAAATTGTTTCTCTTTTGTGAACCGTTTTCTTTATTGATCAGTTTTTAATCGCTTTTTTCACTCATTTTCGTTGGTAAAGATACTGGAGGTAGGCACAACTTACATTGTTTCAAGTATGGAGTTTTTCAAGATTTTTTTGTAGTGTTTGCGATCCATGTGTATATGTCATTCGATTCAGGTGACCATATTCATGGACACCATTTCAAGCTACGAATAGCTAACAAGTATGTGCTGTCCACAAGATAAAACCCATGTTTCTATTATTCAAAGATTTTCCCATATATCGCAAAAGAATGGCCGTGTTGGTAACAAGCCTTGTCAATGTCTATTACACCAAGCCCTTCGCCACAAAGTCTTGCATTGTTTCTCTCTCAAAGTTTCCCAAAGAGCTCTCTCAATGTCCCACGAGCTCAGGCCACTCCCATTAATCCATTTATATGAGAGGAGGAACCCAAAGTGGTTGATATTGTTCTCATTGCTAATCTCTCTAAGTCACTTACTGCCTATTGCAAGTATTATTTTTTTATTTTATTTTTCTGCTGCATTTTGTTATTTGTGTGGAAAGTTTGTGTTAGTTTGATGGGTTTATTAATATATGAGAAAAATATTTGTTGGACCTTATATTTGAGTGTGTTGAATCTAGATGGTAGGAGATCTGGCACATTTCCTCTTTTTATGGAAGGCATGTTAAGCACAATGAGGATACTGGTGATAATGTGGGTCCCCTCCTCCTCGAGAAGTAGTACTATGGAAGTATATAAGGTGTAATTATAGGCAAATTCAGTTCATCAATGTAATAATTTCATGAGAGTTGGGGTTTTTCCTTATTGTGATATGTTTCTAAAATTGTTTGGTAAAAGGACTTCAATAATTATTTGAGGTGATTATACAACAACTAGTGTATCTTTATTGTTTGAGTTTGTGAAGATGCTTCTTTATATGCAAACAAAAGAATGAGTTTAATGTATTGGGTATGTGCAGGAAGATGGGGAACCAAAAGGGGGTTTTAAGTGGTTACATTTTTTTTTGAAATCAAGAAAGACAAATCTTGGATGAGAAATTGAAGATAGTTATGCTCAAAATTTGAAGATGCAACAAGAACAAGAGTTGTAGTACACCAAATCTACTTTCTAAACTACTTTTTTTTTTTAAATGGTGGAGATTAAGGGGTTCAAAAAGGGGGAGTACACAAAGTGCTCATGTTTCTGTCAAAAAACATAACATAGCATCTAGTGTGCTCCCTCTAAAATGTTATATATTTTTAGTATTTAAAAATCTTTTCCGTGACAAATTAGCTAACATCATATAGTTTATGCCCAATTTTTTTGCTAATATTGTTTAATGAATATATTATTTTTTACTAATTTTCAAAGTGGACACATTCTAAAACAATACCATATGTAAGTTTTTGATGAAAAATTGAGATACTAGCAAAAGAAATTAAAGATCAAAACCTTAAAATATTCAAAATGAGAAAAATTGCATGGTTAGAAAGATAATAAAGAGCTCAACATTACTACATCATTTGTTTGACTTGGCATTGAAACACGTGCAAACCTGATGGGGATCATACTCAAGATTGTGTCAAATTTTTACAATTTGCAAAAACATGTCTTTGGATGTTGAAATGTTAGTCCAACCCTAAGGGTTGGAAATTACCAAGGAAGAACATAACTAAGTGTGATATAACGTTCTCGTATTATTTTTTGCACTAGCTTTAAATAACACACTCACATTATTTTGAAAAGAAAAATGACTACCTCACCTTCTATTTAGATCCCTCTCTACCTCATACCCTCTCTCTTTGACCTCTCTAACTCCCTACCTCTCTCTCTATGGTCAATTTCCCCTGTGCCTTAACATTGGAATACAAACCAAATAGGGTTTTATGATTGGCTAACTACCTCAAAGGAGATCCAATATTCCTAGGTTATATTCTTTTTTCACAAAGAGGGTAGATTTTGTGACTGTAATTGATTAACCTAATTGATATAAGCTCTATTCTAAATATATAAATAATCACATAGATGAAAACAAAAAATTACAATAATAGGTATAGATCTAATGTGTCCAAACAAAGGGATAGTTGTGGTTAAAAATTGATCATGAAATGTAGGGTCAGGGGTGTTGGGAATCCTTTTCTAGATGTTTTTGTATGTTCAGATGCCAAATCATTCTACTATAGTCTGCTTTCTAGTCTTTTATAGCCTATTTTTTATGGAAGTTTCACATTTGGCTTGTACACACACAAAAGAGGGAAAGGGTTGTGTTGTATATGAGTTTACCTTGGTCAAACCCCTATGTTGGTGTTCCCACCTCCACAAACAAAAATGATAATGATGGTATAAATCATGTGCCCTTTGCAAGGCAAAGGCAAAGTAAATAATAATGACTGCAATCATGAATAACATAAGACAAAGTTACCTTAGGCATGAAACTATTGAAGTGATGTTACACCATAGGTATCCACAAAGAGTTGATGAAGATTGAATGGACTGCCTCGAAGAGCTGCAAGGGGTTAGTATACATAACACAATAGAGAGATGTAGCAAGCATGTAGAGGAGAGGTTTAATGTATCTTTGCAATTTGTACATAATAATTACTCACCATTCATAATAGAGTGTAGGTGTTCAAATGAAAGGGAAAACTTGTTTATATATGTATCCCAATTGACTTTTTTGGACTTAGGTTGACTTGGGGTCATTTTAAAACACCAAAGGCCAATACTAGAGGTGGTAATAATTTGAAATCATATTCTTAGGACTAGGGCGCCCCTAGTAGTGTCCAAGAATTTTTGGCTCAAAAAGCTAGGGATATTGAGGAATTAAATGTATTTTCTCAAATTTTCCTCCAAATGAATAAATTATGAGTATGATTAATTGTACATGCAAAATAGGGTACTACCCAATCTAGTGTGAAATTTTTAGGGGTAACAATTTATTACATTATATCTAGCCCCCAATTTAGTGTGGGTATGATCTTTTGTTCATACTCAAACTAAAGGTATAGAGAAGATAGGTTTCATTATCATAACATTGAAGAGATAGGATGACACTAAGCTAAGAGATGCGTTATCCCCTAAACGTAGGATTATGTCAATTTATGCAATGTCAGTATAAACATGTCACACACATAAAGTAGGCATATCACATATAAGGAAAGGTAGAATTTGAATATAAGGCATACACAATAGAGTATACATAAGGCATACAAAGAAAACATGAAGCATGCATGAAGCAGACATGAAGCAACAAGGAATACACAAAGCACACACGAGGCAAACATGGAGCATACAAGGAAAACATGAAGAAAACATGGGGAAAACACATAGCATATAAGGAAAACATGAAGCAAACATGAGGTAAACATGAAGTATACAAGGAGTACACAAATCAAAAATAAGGAAAACATGGAGTATAGAACATATGAAAACTAGGTTAGTACACACTATAAATTCGAGTTAGCAAGGTAAGGATACCTCAATATGTAAGATTGTCTCAATACCAAGTGTCATATCTTGAAGGCAATAAAAACATAGAGGAGGAATGCATACATATAGATATGGGGAAATAAATGCAAACAAAGGAGGGTATATTACTTTGGTTCTAGATTACTCTATTTCTAAGAGTCATGCACATTAAAAATCCCCCATCAACAACAGGCTAACAAGTTGTGTTATGCTAGGTAGTTTATAAAAAACATGGATTCACAAACTAGCATATTGTGTTATGTTAGGTGACCATGGATGTGATAAGTAAGGACCATAAGCTAGAAAGTTGTGTTATTCTAAGTGGTTTATAAAATACATGGATTCATAGGCTAACAAGTTTTTTTATGCTAGGTGACCATGGATTTCTAACACCTCAAGGAGTGCATAATTGTTTAACATCATGAGGGATAGTTTAATATCTTGGGGGATAGTTTAACATCTTGGGGGATGGTTTAATGTATCAAGGTATGGCTTCATGTCTTTGGGGATAATTTAATGTCTCTAGGGATGAATTTATAACCACACCTCAAACATAATTATAAACAACGTCACCATAAAGGGGGCACATAAATAAGTCAAAGATCAAGAAACATGAATGCATGCATAGATGTACAAAATGGATAGGTAATATGCCCCCCTTAAAAATTTAGCGTACTTGCTATGTTGATATTTTAAGGAAAAGGAAGAGGGAAGAAAGAGTATAGGGAATCCTCAAGAAGGATGTACACCTCCAAAAATAGTTATCCTTGCCCCCCAAGTCTATAGGCAAGAACCATGCTAAAAATTATTGTGTTTCCATCATAGACAAAGTATGGTTGTACATAATATTGTACCAACATGAATTACAATGAGAAAACAAATGTTGCTACAAATAGCACATAGTGAGGAAAAACATAATAGGAGAAGGGTTATCATTTATAAGGAACAGGTGCAACAACACATTGAAGAGTGATAGCACTAGAATCAAGAAGTTGTATATTATTGTCTGAGGCCTGGCATTTATTGGTGGAATGACAAATTAATTGATAATATGCACAAAATTTAATGATTTGTTTGATTTTGTTTATTAATTTTCTTATGTGTTAGAGGAGGAAGAGTAATCAAGTGGGCTTTGAGAAGCATCAACAAAGTATTATCTTGCTTAGATAGATGATAAGGAGTAGGAAGAAATTTCTCTCATGAAGAAAAGTTGCATTGCTCACAAGAGGAATACATAAATTCATTAGACAATAAAGGAGGAGATGTAGATAAAGGAGGAGGTTACTAGCCTAAACCACTTTTAGAAAGGTACAATGTAAGTTGCACAGGTGCCTTAACTCCTTGTTTTATGTTTTCATTGTATCCAAGTTTAGAGAGAATTTTGAAACCAATCCCATAATGTATCTCCAACTTAGATGGAGAAGGAGAATCCACCTTACTAGTCTTGTGTAAAGAGAAGTATGATCACTTTTTGAAGGAGTAGCAATATTGACATGTGAAGGAGAATCAATTCTTTTACAAGAAATTTCATCCTTGTTGAGTGTTGATATGTCAAGATTATGAGGATCATTCTTATATTTAACTAGTATTCAAGGGATGAAATTTAAAGAGAGAAGGCCATTGTTAGAGGAAGAAATCACATTATCAAGGAATGATGGTGTTTGGGTACTTAGAATAGTGGATTTGATTTTCATACAAGAAATAGATTGTGCAAATGAAATAAAAGACTCTATAGGTTTAGATTGTGAGATTTTGTACTCTCTAATAGAGGAGGGTGTAAAATCTAATGAAATCCAATCATCACCAAAATATGTATTTGAAGATGAAGCATCATGCATATAATTATTGTTGTTAGAAGAAAGATTTGTAGTGTTGAGATTAGATATTTGAAAGGAAGGACAATATTGTGTGGATGTCACTGAAATAACCTTGGGCTCCTCATGTTTTGATATTGAGATTTTATACTCTCCAATGAAGGAAGTTGTAAAATCTAATAAACCCCAATCATCACCAAAAAGCAAAGTCGGAGGTAATTTGAGGGTCTTTAAGAAGTGAGAATATTCCTTAAGAAAAATTGGGGAGACAATGTCAAGGATTATGTGGAAGTCTCCATGGAGTCCTTCAACACAAATGTAAAATGAAGATATTTTAGCTCTTGTGGTTTCCCTCGAGATCAAAAGCAAAGTTCTTAAAGTATTTACTAAGCAACATAACAATTTTTATATCTCCATTAGGAAGATAAGCTTACCTAGGCTTCATTGAAGTCTAGGGGGTATAATGTGAAATAGGGTTACAAATCTTTGGTGTTAGCTGGAAACTCAAACAAATGGAAATGTCCTTATATGTTTCGTTGGAATAATGACATCCTCCCCAAGGCAAGAGCCTTCTCATGGTTGGCACTCAATAACATGATTTTGACAAGTGAAAAGTTGGTCAAATTGGGTATTATAGGTTCCTTCAATTATTTCCTTTTTGGAAAATGTGAAGAATACCTTAATCATCTTCTCTTACAATGTGATTTTTCCCAATCATGCTAGAAATGGCTCCAAAATAAACTCAATTAGCAATATCCTCTTGGTATTAATTATTTGTCATAGGTTTTCAACAGTTGGCCTAGGCTCTTTCAATCTTCACTCCTATCTTCGCTATGGCTTGTATCTCCTTCCCTACTGATTTGGAATATTTGTTGGGAAAGAAATAGAAGGATATTTAGAAAGGAAAGTAGCTTGATTGCATTAATCCTAAAAAAAATGGAATCTTCAATATTAGAAATGGTTATGGCTTTTGTTTTAAAGCTTCAAGAATTCTAGGCAATAGTAAAAATTTTCATCTTGGGACTTTCAAATGTAACTAGCTACATGGAAATATATCTTTTTTTCTAACCCCAGGTTATATTACTTATGTTAAGATTAAAATTGTTAACAATAAAGCAATATGCTAGATCCCCCCTCAAAAAGGCACGATGAAACTCAATTTTGATGGTGCATCTCAAGATAACCTTGAAAGATCAAGATCATACTACATCCTAAGAGACTTTCAAGGTGAGGTATTAGCAGCCTTGGCTCTAAAGATACCAAATGGCTCTAACAATAGAGTTGATGCACAAGATCTTCTTATAGGACTAGCCCTTTCTAAGAAATGTAATATTAATCATTTATGGATAGAGGGAGACTCTTTGAATTTGACCAATGCATGTTAGAGAAAAATACTCCTTGCTAGAATTTAAACTACATTTTGCAATAAATTTTATCTTCTCTATAGGTGTTCCAATATTTTTCAAATTAGTCATTTCTACATAGAAGTGAACCAATTAGATGATAGTCTCACCAATTTGGCATGTGACTCATCAAAGGGGGTCATTTTTCTTAAGAAGGAATACCTCCCTAAATTCCTATCAAATTTATCAATTGCCTAGATAATGATGGTAGACCCCAAAGCATAGGGTCCTAATGTTTTGCTTGGTTGTTTTGGCAGGTTGTTAATGTTTTTGGTAGCTTGTAGTGAACATAGTGATAGGAATAGGGGACAATTTGGCCCATTTATCTTTTGATTTGTCTTAATTACATGTCAGAGCTTTGGTGTATGGGAAATGTATGAGATGGATTTTTTTTATTTACAAGGCATGTGGGTGGCAGGTGTTTCATCCAAAACATTTACTACCATAATTCCCTTTGATGGCTTCAAAGTGTTTGCAATGATTAAGTTCTAAGGTGGCAATGTTATATCCTCCCATTATGGCAATTTGTTGCGTTTAAGCATGTCATTTCCATTATAAGTGTTAACCACCCTAGCTTGTTGGTATCTTCAATAGTGTATTTCCTTGTTTATGCTCTATTAGCCTCCATGGAGATGGACCTACTGAACAAGCATGTTTTTATTCCCATTCCAAAATGGGAGTACCCAAAGTTTGGTGGTTTTTCTTTAGAAATATTGAAGATCTTTAAAATTGACTATGCATAGGTGGAAATGGTGATCATAAGAGTGATCATCGATAATCAAATTTTTTATGGCTACCCACATCTATTGTATGCTTCTTAGGTAGCCTCTATTTATCTTTCTAATGCCATTGACCTTCTGTAACACTATGGTCTGGTGGCCGAATTGGTTGTTGATTATGTACAAGATAGGTTTTTCTAGGGCAGTCTCTTAATGGTGTTATTTTTTAATATGACCTCCATAATGGGAAAGTGTTGGTGGGGGTTTATTTACACATAAATATTTGAAGAAAATTTCTAGGTTTATGTGTATTTATGTTTCTCTAAAATGGGCCTTGCAAGAGCATAACAAATTTAAATTGGAAGATGCATTCAAAGTGGGTAAAAAATGAATTGGGCTCTGGTCTATGTGGTCATATTACAAAGGTTTATCAGGATATGATTGTACTACTTACACATGGTGCTCATCCCCCTCCAGTTCCCACAACACCAAATCTACTAGAGGAAGATGATTAATCTTCTTTTTAATAATGGGGGATCTTTCAATGTTTTTCTTCTGCTCAACTTCATCTAAATTCTTGGAAGACTATTTTACTTAACTAATACTCTATAATTTTGTCTATAGGTTTATATTTTTTGTTTTTCTCGAACTTCTTATGCACAACTATATGTAAATATTTTTATCAAGATAATAGTGTATTTCAAGTTGTGTGCCTTTTATCTAAAAAACAAATCATTAACTTGCTACATGCAATGGAATAAATTCAATTTATTGTTGGAAACTATAATTTGGGAATGTGGGAAACTCACAAGCATGACTAGTTTTATATAAAAGAATTATAGTCCAATATCATTGATATCCTCTAGGACAAGAGCATGGAAATTCAATCATATTTAACTATATCCAATGTAAATATAGATAGGAAGCTACAGGGAAAAAAAGTTATATATAACAATTTTAGTGACAAGAGAAAATCTAAATAATCATAATCTCAGGTAAACATTTCCATACCTTTTTATACATTTTTTTTTATGTATACCTACCTTCTTATATATTACCATCCAAATAAGATAATATTTTAAATTATATGTAGGGTGATCCCACAATACTAGTTTACAATTTTTGGCCAAACTGGACACCAAATTGATTTTTTCTAACTAAATCTTGACTTTCTGACACCTATAGCGGCTAAACAGTGAGGAATTTGAAGATAAGGAAAAATAGTGATTTGTGATATTTTGTTTGTAGATTATAAATATATTTTCAAAAATTTGGAATTAGATTGCACTTCTTTTTTCCATCTCCATCAAAAACTAATTTTTCGAGAAACTTAGCCATTTTTAAGAAGTGATGCTCACCGTATAGCACATAAATTTTTTTCCATGAAGGATAAAATTCAAATTTTTTGAATTTAGATTTGTAACTATGATATCTAGTGCTTCAAATTGGTTTCATAGTTTTTATTGATTTTTTTTACTTAATCAAGTTTCAAAGTCAAACCAATTACAATTCGACATAGGTGGATATATAACACAATTTTTTTGTTTGTATGAGAATTCATTTTTTCTTTTTTGTTGGATCAAGGACTTCAATATCTAATGCACTCATATTTTTCAACAAAAAAAATGATAATATTCTATTTTTCCATATGTGCAAAACAGAGCTTGATTTTCAATGAGAAACCTACATACACAAAAAATAAATAATAAATATAATAATCAAATTTAATTTAATTATAATTATAATTTTTTGGAAGCTTATAATAATCACTACATACTTTTTTTAAAAAAATGAATTTATTTGATCCCCCAAAAGGTAAATCAAAATTGTTTTTTTATTAGCATTTTGATAGGTGTAAAGGAGACTTTGTTATAGGTATGGTTTAAAACTAGTTGGGTTCTATCAAAGGGGCTTGGTCTAGCGTGGTTTGATCAAGCCCTCTTTAGTGGAATCCTTTTAAATGGAATTTTCAAGGCTTAAATCATTATAATTTCTAAAATATGTGATTTTAGCAAAATCGAGGATCTCGAGAGAAAGTGTAAACCACTATTGTGGCAACACCACAGGTAAAGTGCACCAAAGATGGTTCCCAAAAAAGGGGCTTAAAGTGGCCACTTTTTTCGAGAATCGAAATCTTTTGACCTTGGGCCGATGAAATTGAGGATAGCTACACTCAAAATTTTTTGATGGAGCAAAACAAGGACCATGAT